>NW_004624730.1:33479660-33555818 GCF_000247695.1 Heterocephalus glaber
TTTTTTTTTTTGGTACCGCGGATTGAACTTGGGTCCTTGTGCTTGCACAGCAGGTGGTGAAACCACTGAGCTAAATCCCCGGCCCTATCTTGTGGTTTTGTATGTTGGAAGTGTTTAACTTTCTTTTCATTTGTACAGGCGCTCACAGCTAAGAGTTTGTCTTATATCTCAGAGAAAACTTGAGAGTTGGACTTTTCAGCAGTGCTGAAACTGTTAGGACTTTGGTAACTCTTAGAGATGGACTAAATGCTTTTTGCATACAAGGATGTACATGAGTATTTGGGGGTCCAGGAGTGGAATGTTATGGTTGGGTCTAGATGTCCCCCCCAAAGCCTCATGCAGTCCTAGGTGGGGCTTTTAATCTGAATCTAGAGGGTGTGATTGATTCATGGTACAATGCTAGGATTAAGAGTGTGTGATTACTAAATCAGTCCACTGATTGGTTTGGTATCACCCTAAATCCTAGTAGCCTGGATACCATATAAGGGGCAGAAAAAGGCTTGTCGGGCCCCTTGCTCCCTTGTTACTTTTGCTACTGGGTGGGCGCCATGAACTGTTCTCCTCTTTGATGCCTGTCTGCCAAGCCATCCTCCCTTGGAGCCAGCTGATTTATGGACTGAACCCTCTACAAACTGTGAGCTAAATAAACCTTTCCTCCTTTAACTTTGGGTGTCAGGAATTTTGTCTCAGTGAGAGAAAAGTAACTAACCCACCATTTTAGCACATTAGGAAGAGGCATGATGATATCACCAATGTGAAATTGTCCATTGTTTATCTAGAATCTGATTGTGTCACAAGAAGTCTTGTGAGACATTACACAAAAAACTGGCCTAAACTTTTAAAAAAAGTTATAAAAGACAAAAGATGAGGAGGTGCATAGATTAGACTAAAGGAGGCAAAGGTAGGACAGTGTGTGCGAAAAGTCCTTGATGGTGTTCTGGAATTCAAAAAATAGGCATAAAGACATTGTAGTGAAAACATTCAATCCTATATTATTGTTAACTATGATCACCTTCCTGTGCAATAGAACACTAGAATTTATTTCTCTTATGTAACATTGTACCCATGTCAATCAAAACTTTTTAGGAAAAGACAAAATGTTTTCTGAGTGAATTGTGTAGTTTATTTTCCACTAGTTCAGAGAATAAAGTTGGTGCATATGGAAAAAAAGGAAATGTACAAAAATGTTACTAATTGTTAATTTTAGATGAAGAAAGTAAAAAAATTTAGATAAAGAATGGTATTCATTGTAACATACTTTAAACTTTTCTGTAGATTAAAACCCTTCACAATAAGAGGGGGAAAGTGAATTAAGCACAGGACAAGGCAACAGAACTGGAGAGTCTGTTTGATTTAACCATCCCGCCCCCTCCCATCTCCAGAGATAGAGCCCAGGGCTTCTGCATGCTTGGCCAAGAGCTCTACTGCTGAGATTCTTCCCTAGCGCCCTCCCGCACCCTGTCCCTCTTTTTTGGTGGTCCTAGGGATTGAACCCAGGACCTCACACTGAACTATATCCCCCGCCCTTTTTTATTTTGAGAAAGGGTCTTGCTAAATGGTTGTTGCCCAGCTGGGCTGGAACTTGTGATCTTCCTGCCTCAGCCTTCCTCAGTGCTGGGATTACAGACAGATGTGTGCCACTGCACTCACCTCCCAGCTGTTTTTATTTTTGAGACAGGGTCTTGTAAGTTGCCTCCACTGTCTTTAATTTGTGATCCTCCTGCCTCAGCAGCCAGGATTGCAGGTCTGTGCCAGTGCATCTGATTTAACTCTGGTTTTTTGTTTGTTTTTTTTTTTGGTACCAGGGATTGAACTCGGGACCTTGTGATTTCGAGGCAGGCAGTGGAACCACTAAGCTAAATCCCCAACCCTCATCTGGTTTAACTTTTGAGTTGGTAGAATCAAATTTCATTCAACATTATGTGAGTTAATGGTCTTTTATGAAAAACCTCAGTGAAGTTGATTGGTACTTCTAAAGTAGCTCAACTGTTAGATAATTTTGTGAACAAAATTACTATTTTTTCAGAATGGTAGGTGTGACTAGCTAAGTAAGTATGGTGAAACTTTAGTAGTCTTCCAATAATGAAGAAAAGAGTATTCTGGTAGTTTGATTATCCCGTATCACAAAAACGTGTGAGCTGGGGTTTTAAAAATCTCTTCTAACTCTTAAAACTTACTTTATTTTGACAACTAAAGATTTGTAAAGTGAAAGGATTTTTTTCAAAAGGGTAGATAGCTGAACAAGTTTAGTAATTATGAAATTCAATTTCCAAAATCACTTATATACTTTCCTTTGATATCAACAGAATATTATTTCACCTACACAACAAACTGTAAAGTAGTGAAACTTTACAAGTATTGAAAAGTAAAGTATTGCAACTTTGAAAGTATTCTTCCTAAAATATTATCCTTAATTGTCTACTTCTTTTTTGTTTTTTTGAGACAGGGTCTTGCTGTGTAGTTTAGGCTGGCCTTGAATTCACTATGTAGTCAGGCTGGCCTTGAACTTGCAGTGATCCTCCTGTCTCAGCCTCCTGAGTGCTAGGATTACTGGCATGTGGCACCACAGCCAGCTTGTACTTGCCTTCGGTAGTACTAATTATTTGAGGGCTTGAAAGATGTAGGTTTTCATTGTGTCTTTGCCAGTGTGTACCTTGGCAGGTGACATCTGAATCTCATTTTCCTTATCTTTATAGAAATACACACATTGTTATGAATAAAAGAGTATATGAAGAACCTGAAATAGTAAGTACAAGACAAATGTTAGTTTCCTCGTCTTTTTTTTTTCCTTGTCTTTTTTTTGAGACAGGTTTTGGTATGTAGTTCAAGGTGGTCTTAAATTCACTATGTAGCTCAGGCTGACCTTGAAGGACAAGTCTGTGATCCTCCTACTTGGGCCTCTCTTGAGTGCTGGGATTACAGATGTGCACCCCCACGAGCAGCCAAAATCTTTTTTTGTAAAATAAAAAAACACAGAAAACTACACAGAATATGCATCATTGAGTAGATTCTAAGTCATGTGCATACTTTTTATTCAAAATATCCAGAGCCCCCCCCCCCCGCCCCAAGCCTAGTAATTTTGATGGAGTACATCTGGGGGGTAGTCATTCTGAACTCAGTCTAATTTTTGATTCATGGTCTTTCATGCCTTGTGTCATTTTCCTATTATCTTAGCTCATACAGAAATAGCACATTCCAGTTTTGATCTGTTGAGTATATCTTTCTGGCTTTCTCTTTGTAGAGATGTTAGTCCATTCCTTGTATCTTTTTAATTTTAGTAACTGAATGGGATTTAGCTACTGTACTTTGTTTTCATTTTAATAAATGAAACATTTTAAGGTTTTTTTTTTGTTTTTTTTTTGATACCAGGGTCGAACTCGGGTCCTTGTGCTTGCGCAGTAGACGGCGAAACCACTGAGCTAAATCCCCGGCCCCTGAAACATTTTAAGTTTTATGAATTTAATTTTTCCTGAATGTTAGAAGGACCCTTGGCTCAGGTGACCTCTTACTGTATAGAACTTCCTCTTCTTGATCTTATGGCAGCTTGTTTTCTAGGGATTCCTGCTTGTTTTTCCTCCTCTGCTATAGTCTAGTCCATGCCACCTGGATGTTTTTCGAATGGGTAAACCTCCTGCTGAAGCTGTTGTTCTCTTAACTGGTGGCTCCTGTGCTTTTTAGCTCATACATATTGGGTGTTTTGGATTTCTGTACTCAGTTTCTTTGATGAGAGGCCAGGTTGCTTTTCACAGAGGTGCTATGTAGCACCAGCGTTTGAGGGTGTGGTAGATAGTATGTTTCCACCAACTTGTATTTTGGGGTTCTTGAGGAATAACTTGTCACGTGTACATAGTAGATATACCATGTTACATGGTGAATTTCTTGGGTTTTGGTTTTGCTATTTGTTCAGTGATTATGTGGGCATTGAGGGAAATTCCCAAACAGTGCTATCTTCATTTTTCCAGAATCTGCTAAGTTCCCCTGCTGTATTCATAAATAGGTTACTAAAGATGGTTTAGTTCTCCCCTTACTATTTTTCCTTGATAACTTAAACTGTATCTTATTTGCTCTATTATGATGACTTTAGGGCACTTGAAGGATGTTAGGCTTAAACCTTTAGGTTTTTATTTTTCTTTAGTTTTTTGAGACAGGATCTCACTATGTGGTACAGATGGCTTCAAACTTACAAAGGTCCTTTTTTCTGAGCTGGGATTACAGGCCTATGCCACCATGCCTGGCTCAAACCTTCAGGCTAATGGTGGCGAACGTATGGCACACAAGCCAAGTTGCCCCAGCAGCCCAGCATCTGATAGCAGTTATTTTTCTAAACTATTATTTTTCTAAAACCTCAGAATTCAGGTGGTTGTTGTTTTGTTTTTGTACCAGGACTTGAACTCAGGACCCGTCACTTGCCAGGCAGGCACTGTGCCACTGAACTACATTCCCAGGCCAGTATTCAGGTTTAATTGCAGTGTTGGCATTTTGTGATAAATAAGTAGGTTTAGGTTGCAGTTGGGCACTTGGTCTCTAAAAGGTTTGCCATTTCTGCTTTAGGCTTTTGTTTTTTAAATAGATTGTATAACTAGATGTAAATGGTTTTCCTATTTTATGATAGTGACAAACTTCATTTGTCTTTACTATTGATGTTACAGCTTCTTTTCTCATGAGGGCAGTTTTTCTAATCTGTTGAGAGTTTGGAAATCTTAGTTATCAAACTTTACCATTGTATTGAACTGAGAGTTAATAATACAGGGGTTTTGATGGAAAGGAACTTTACTGTTATTACTGGGGGCTCTTGCTTTACCCTCAGTGTTTGCAGCTGGACATACATGTTGAATAGGCAAGTTGATTGATACCTGAAATAGAAATGAGACAAGGATTCAGTTTCTTCGTGGCTTCTGGTATCATATGATTTAACAGTTTAAAAAATTGCTAAACAACATGAAAAATTTTTCTTTAAAACGCATTTACCTGAGTAAAAATGAGTTGATTTAAAGAAATACATAAAAAATACATACATGATACGGTACATGATAGTAAAATGACCATAAAAATGATCATGCAGGGCTGGGGATTTGATTTAGCTTGGTACCGCCGCCTGCCTCAGACGCGGAAGGTCCCGAGTTTGATCCCCGGTACCAAAAAAAGAGAAAATGATCATGCATCTGGGTGTGGTGGCGCACTCTTGTAATCCCAGCATTCAGGAGGCTGAGGCAGGAGGATCACTTGAATTTGAGGCCAGCCTGAACTACATAGTGGGACATTATCTCAAAAAACAATAGAAACAAAACAAAATGATCATACGATTTGAAACTCTGCAAAGCAGTTTTCATTATCAATGGGGAAATTATGGTTATCTTGTGACTTAAAAACATTAAAGACTCTTACTATTAGAAAATTATAGAGAAATAAAAATTAATGAGACTAAGACTTAAAACATAACATTGAGAATTACAGTTTTGTCTTGCCTTTTGGTTGGACTTATCAAGAGGTATGTGTGTGTGTGTCTGTGTGTCTGTGTGTCTGTGTGTCTGTGTGTGTCTGTGTGTCTCTCTCTGTCTCTCTCTACGTGTGTACTGAGGAATCCTGGAGTGCTCTTCCACTGGCCACATCCTCAGTCACTTTTATTTTTTACCATGAGACAAGGTTTCACTAAGTTGCTTAGGCTGGTCTTGTACTTGCAATTCATCTGCCTCAGCTTCCTGAGTACCTGGGATTATAGGTTTGTACCACTGCTCCCACTAAGAGTTGTTTAATAGCATTTTTCTTATCTTTTCCATTTCTTGGTGGCTTCCAACACCCTTCATATCTTTTCCATGTTTTGTGGCATCCAACACTTTATTTGTCCTTTGTAATTTTTTGGGGGGTGGAAGGATGAAAATGCCAGATGGCAGTTTTGTGGTTTTATTTAAGCACAAATAAAATGTGTTCATGTACTATTCATTTCCTTTGTTGTGCAGCCTGGCACTGGTGACTTTGATGGCCAGCTGGACTGCTCTTTTCATGATGGCTTTGAGGTTCTGTGAGCTAACTCAGTAGAGTAAGATTTGTTACACATCTAGCACTTTCATCGTCTTGAGTTGTGGGCCTGGAGCTTCAGGAAGCCCACTAGCAGCAGCATGTGCTTTGTTTTCTTGTTGCTCCCATAATTAATGGTGGGCATCAAGATGTGGCCCTTGAAAGTTCTACATATCCTATTGTCAGTACCTCTGGTTTCTGTCTAAAAAGGGATAGGGATGTAGATTAGTGCTGGGTTCAGTCCACAGGAGTATGGGATGCAGATGGGATGGGGCAGAAACCCCACCATTGTCAAAGTGGTCACAGCTCTGTCTCCTGTGGCTCCATTTATACAGGTCTTGAATTTCACCTCCAGCATTATCACTTTTCATTTTGCTGTCCTTTTCCTTCCTCCCCTCCCTCCCCTTTCCTTTCCTCAGGGTTTCACTATGCAGCACAGGCTGACCTCAAACTCATGACAATCTTCCTGCCTTAGCCTCCTTACTGCTGGAATTACAGATGTGTGGCACCACCCCTGGCTTGCACTTTTATCTTTTTTGGTCAGTCCCCTCTTTGGATTGTCCATATTTGTAAAATACCTAGGTTATCTCTAAGAGACAGAGGAAATACAACTGCATTTAGGGATGTTTGTTGTACAGTAACCATTTAACAAAAGACTGAAAGGATATGATTTGTCACTGGTCGTGATGTTCATCAGTTATTTATGTGCTGATTTATGGAACTGAAGAACTGACAGTAAAGTTTCTACTTTATGTAATTACTCTTAGTTAATATATAACAACTGAAATTTGAGCCATGTTGTCGGGGAACTGGTGTTAGCCTGGTGAGCATGACACTGAGTCTAGTGGATCCATCCCTTTTCTACTTCAAATTTGTACTTTAGTGTAATAGTAGGTGGCTGTTTGTCTCAGTACCTTTCCCTGAAGGATACAGGAAGCAATCTATGTGTTTTCCCACTTATGCTTTCAATTTAGACATTTATTCTGGAACTTAGCCATCAGGTCCTTATTCGTATAGTAATAAACTGAATGATGTGAACAGACTTGTTGCTCCCATCTCCCAAACTAATTGGAATGTGACATTTGACAGTTGGTTTACCAACTGATGTTACTTTTGCTAACAGAGCACAAGTTGACCAGCACAGGAACTGTATGTAGGAACAAAGCAGAAATTCCAAATGAAATGTTACAATTTCAAAACAGAGAATTGTATAGTACAGTCTTTGGATTTCAGAAAGATTTACATTGGCCTCATATATGGCAAAGAAAAACTGGTACTACTGATGTCAATATTACACCATGGTGGAAATATTTATGGGTAACCTCGACAAAATGGAAGCCTGAGATGGAAACTTTTTACAGCAAAACCAAAGGTGGAGTAGATGTTGTTTGATTAGTTGTGCAGCAACTGTAATGTAACTCGAAACACCAAGCATTGACCAGTGGTTGTGTTTTACTAAAACATGTGGCATGATAGTTTGATAGTTTAAAAAGAAAATAGCAAGTGCAAAATATCACGGAGAAATTTTCTTAGAGAATTGGAACTGGAACTCATAAGAGATCATTTACAGCAGAGGAAAAACAAAATGTTTCTGCCCAGGGAACTATACAAAAAAATTGTGGAGCACACTGGTGAGCTGACAGCTGAACTGACAGGTGTGACATCACAAAGACCTATTATGACAGCAGGAAAACCAAAAAGATGTCAACTCTGTCTTACAAGAAAGGACAGGAAAACAAAACTTATGTGATATCAGTGTAAGTGATACTTGTGTATGGAACATGCCATTTTCATGTGTGACAGTTTGGGTGTGACAGTTGAAGCAAAGATTATTTCTGTGGTAAACTTTTGTGTTTACATTGTAGTTCACATAGGTTTTTATTTCTGATGTTATCTCTTGGGTTTTTTAAGCAAGTAAACAGCTGATGTGAAAATGTTGATGTCTAGTCTAAGCACTCAATACATATTTGATGTTTTATTGATATCTTATTTCCATGCTAAATGCATATTGTACAGTATAATAGGAAGTTCCTGACAAAACAGGAAGATTAGTGACAACACTGCCACACAGGAAAGGAAGACTAAGCACATGTGCTGTCAGTATAAGCAAGATGTGTACATGGAACATGCAGTTGTCATGTGTCAAGACTGCCTTGGGTGTGACCATTGAAGCAAAGCTTGTTTTTGTTATAGAGTTCTATTAATATTTTCATTGTTCATATAGGAATTTATTTCTGATGTTACCTTTTAGGTTTTGTAAGTAAGTACACAACTGATGTGAAAATGTTTATGTCTATTCTAAATGCACAATACATACTAAGAATTTCATGCTTTATTTTATGTTTATATTGACTGCACTCTGTATAAGAAACTTCTGACAAAACAGCAAGATAAGTGAGATGTCAAGTATGTCCTACAAAAAGGCCAAGAAAGCAGAACATATGTGCTATCAGTGTAAGCAATATGTATGTGTGGAACGTGCTTTTGTCATGTGTGCAGACTGCCTTAGGTGTGATAAGTGAAGTAAAGAGTATTTTTTTTTTTTGTAATGTGCTACTGGTATTTTCATTCTAGTTCACATAAGAATTTGTATTGTTCTTTTTTAGACTTTGTACACCAAAACACAGTTGATGTTGAAAATTGTGATGCTTTTTTTATAAACACTCAAAATATACTAAAAATTCAATATTTTATTTTGTGATTTTTTTTCCTGTTAAGTACTCAGTGTTTAATATAATAAAACTCATAAAATTAAAATTGATCAGTAGAAATATGCACCTTTATGATAGAATTAGTGTTATGCTTCATGGGTTAATTAACTAAAACCTTGTCATAAACCATGGTGACAAATTTCTGCATATCAAAAGCATGCAAAACAGGAACTCTACCAAGTTGTATTTAGATATGGAAAAATTATGAAGATGTTAATGGGATTGAGTGAGAAATTTATACAATAACATACAGTCTTGTAAAAATATTTTGATTTAAAAGAAACTAAGAAATTTTGGAGAAATTTGTGTGTGTGCATGCGTACATACTAAGGATAAAGGTCTGAAAGTACAAAGTTAAAACTTGTTTCTATACTCCCACTTTGGTGATACTGGAGCTAGAACCCAAGACCTTCACAGTGAGCTACATCCCCATCAGTGCCCCCTGACACTCCCCCATCCCCTTTAAGAAGTTACTTATTTTGAGATAGGGACTTGCTAAGTGGCAGAGCAGCCCAGGCTGGGCTCAACCTTTCCATCCTCCTGCCTCAGTTTCCCAGAGTGCAGGGATTAACATCACTGCACCTGGCTGGTAATCTTATTTTTCTGCATTGTTAAACATTCATGTGACTCACTCCTTTGTTTTGGGGAACTGATTAATTCTTTTTAGCAATAGTCCCTCTCACAGATCCTTCTCTCTAGAGGGCTGTGACCATTACTGCTTTATTACTGTAGCAGAAGGGATAGTGGTGCTGTAGGTAAGATATGTGTTAATTTTTCCCAGATTAATGAAAAGAGGAAGGAGAGGTAGAAAGGAACATGCAAGTGGTAAAAGGATTGGCATTTTTTAAAAAGACTGTAGTTGATAGCTCAGTGGTTACCAAAAAAAAGAAAAAAAAGAAAAACTGTACGTGGGCAGGGGATTTAGCTCAGTGGCGCCACACCTTCCTTGTAAGTGCAAGGTCCTAAGTTCAATCCGCAGTACCAGAAAATAAAAAAGGCTGTAGTTTTTTTATTGATATATGTTTGTGATGTATAATATTTATATTGGGGAGTTGGTAAATGTACATATCAAACCTTTTTTTTTTTTTTTTTTGGTACGGGGGATTGAACTCGTGTCCTTAGCTTGTGAGGCAGGCAGTGGAACCACTGAGCTAAATCCCCGGCCCCAACATATCGAATCTTAATGATTGTTACTTCCACTCCCCTTTCTGGCCCTTCCCTTTCCTCCCATCCCCAGTCCCCTGCCCATCTCCACAGTCTGCCTCCCCGTTTTCTATCAGCTTGCTTTTATTTTACTCTTTATTTATATTTTGGGTTTCTAACCGGGTGATATTTAACCTGTGTCTGATTTATTTCACTTAGCATTATGGTCCCAAGATCAATCTGTTTTTCTATAAATGATGCAAATTTATCTTTTAAAAAAAAATGCAGATTTTACAACTGGAGGGAAAAACGCCTTCCAAAATACTTCTGTTGTAAACATTTGTAACATTTTGAAGACCATAAAGAAAGGAATTTAAAATTGTCTCTTGCTGGGCATGGTGGCACACAGCTGTAATCCCAGGACTTGGGAGGTTGAGGCAGGAGGATTGCTGTGAGTTCGAGGCCAGCCTGGGCTACATAATGAGTTCAAGGATAGCCTGAACTACATAGCGAGACCCTGTCTTAAAGAATAAAACAAAACAAAACAAAAAAATGTTGCCTCTAGTTCTATCACTCAGATAAAGCCTGTGGTAATATTTTAGTGCATATCAACCCATACTTTTTCATGTATGCACACGGTTTTGGACTTTGAAAATGCGTTAAAATGGCATCATATTGTAAATGAATCCTCAGAGTGGACTTTTAGGGTACAGACACATTTTTAAAGTTTTTCCAAATGCAAAATTTAAAATATTTTAAAAAATTAAGATAGAGACTATACTGATATAGAGAACTTAATGTACCCATTGCCCAACTTCAATTGATTTCAGTATATGGGCAGTATTGTTTCATCAAAGCCACCTACTTTTGCATTATTTTGAGGTCACTTTCAGGTAAATATTTTAGTGTACATAGTTAACAATTTTAATTTTGCCTCATTGCTTTCCAGAAATGTGTTAATCAATATTTGACAGAGATGATTTTTAAAATGTTTTTAAAAATCTTAATGTTAATGGGTTAATGTTAATCTTAATGGGTTAGATGTGTATCTTACTTCATTTTGCTCAGGTAATAAAAAACATCTAACATAATGAATTTGGCTATGCATATACTTTAGCAAGAAACTTTAGTTTCCTTATCAGTATATCCCTTTTAGGAATGCTGTGACTGTTAGGGTGATCGTATAATTTATTGTCCAACTGTGGCATTGTTGGGATTAAAAAGAGGCATAATAATGCTAGTACAGTGTAACAGGAATAAATCAAAACTATCGGGAGCACAGAACTGTCGACTTATCCCAGCATTAGGGCTTCTATAAGGTGCAAATACATGCAGTGACTATATCACAGTCAATAAATGGTCGGTGTTACTAAATTTCAGTGTTTATGAATGCTCTTGTATGCATTATGTAGTAAGTCTTCCTCTTAAAAGAAGCTGACAGTGCTCCCTATTTTTTTAAGCAGTTCTAATTTTTGCAATTAAGAATTTGTATTTGTATTAATATTTGTAGCTGGAGAATGCTGGAGGAGACCTTAAGGATGGCCGCCAACACTATGAAGAAGCTGTTGTCATTTTGGATGCTGGTGCTCAGTACGGGAAAGTCATAGACCGAAGAGTGAGGGAACTATTTGTGCAATCTGAAATCTTCCCCCTGGAAACGCCAGCATTTGCCATAAAAGAACAAGGATTCCGGTAGAATTTTCACTAATGTTTTTATGGGAAGATTGAATTTAGTTTGTTGAATATTTATTACTAATTTGCTTGGGCACTGACTGAATTGTTTCGTGTGGTGTGGTGGATCTAACCTACAGCCTTGTGCATACTGAGCAAGTAAGTGCTTTACCACTAGAGCTATACCACTGGTCCCTGATTTTATTTTTTTAAGAAAGAAAAATACAGAATGATTTTGTAGGAAGGGGAAAGGAAAAATTATGAGAAAAGGAAAAAATGGAAACAGAATGATTTTGTAAGAAAATTTTCATGGCTTGATTGGGTATAAAAGCAAAGGAAAAAATATACACTTTCAGTAAAAAAGATTACATTAATTTTAACTGTATAGTTAAAACCTTAATTTAACTTTTATGTTTTACAGGATTTGTGGGTCACAGTTACTTTTAGCGATTATGGTGATTTTAGTCATTCACCCTACAGCATTTAGTCAAAGAAAGGTACACAGAAAGTTGGATAGGCTACCCAAAGGTGGAAATATGTATACTGTAAGTCTATTTTGCTTCCTATCCCGATAGTCTAGTTTTAAAAGCATGAAAAAATTTTTGTTTAAGGGCAAATTCAAACAGCTTGTACACTTAGCATAGTCAAAACAACAGCCAGTTTCTATGTTTCTTTCTTCAGCATTTCTGGTTAGTGCCATGCCTTTTCTCATGGAGTATGTTCTCTGCTAAAAGAGAGTGTCATCTAGAAGGCAAGCAGCTGTAGTTTATGTGCTAAATTGGTTCTTAAACTTTAGTGTTTTGTATGCTGTACTTCTCAGATTCTTTTTTTTTGGTACCGAGGATCAAACTCAGGACCTTGCGCTTGTGAGCCAAGCGGCGGAACCACTAGGCTAAATCCCTGGCCCACTCAGATTCTTTTTAAAGAGGCATAAAGGGGTTTATTAGAATTTTTTTTTTCCCGGTACTGGGGATCAAACCTCAGGACCTTGTGCTTGCCAGGCAGGTGTGGTGCCACTGAGCTGCATCCCCGGCCCTAGGCAGAATGTTTTAAATAACATTTTTCCAATGACAAAATAGTTAAAAGACTGTTCAAAGACTTAACCGACATTTATACATTATTGTGTGATTTCTTGTTTTCTAAGATAGAGTGAATTGGAAGTTAAAAAAAAAAAAGCCAGTTTTAAATTTAACTCTGTTCTTGTCTGAGGATAAAATTCAAAACAGTTTACTCTTTTAGTGTAGAATTTTAGATTAAGAAAATACTCTTGAGTTTATCTAATTCAGCTGTCATGATTTACCACCAAGAGCTAGTTTTAGATCAGCGAACTCAAATCTGAATGGCTATGTGTCAAATCCAAGCTCTAATTATTCCCCTCACCTAAAACAACGAAAGTTTTTTTTACCCATCAAACTAATCCAAACTAAATGTTTTAAAATACAGTAACTGGATACAATACTTGTGTCTAGAGTTTTCTGTAGTAATGACCATTATAGCACTGCAGCTTCTGTAGTATGCTAATCCTTTCTGCTGAAACATCTATTTGGCTACATTTTTTTCTGCAATAAATGTTAGTTTTGTGATATGAGAGATAGCCTTCTTAGTTTTTTGAGACAGGGTTTCACTAGGTAGTTCAGGCTGACCTTGAACTAACTTTGTAGCCCACAGGCTTGCCTCACATTTGCAGCAATCCTCTTGCCTCAGCCTCTCGAGTGCTGGGATTATAGGCATGTACTTGTTTTTAGAACCTTGGCCCAGGGCTAGGGATGTTGCCTAGTATGTGTGAGATCCTAGGTCATAGGTGATGAACCTGTGGCACGCATGCCTCAGCTGACTGTTTGTTATCATTGAAAGCTAAAAGGTTTACCATCATTGTCCTAGGTTCAATCCCCTGCACTGCAAAAGGAAAGGGTGTGTTTGTGAGTGTGTGTGTGTTTGTGAGTGAGTGTGTGTGTGTGTGTGTGTGTGTGTGTGTGTGTGTAGAACCTTGGTAATTATTATTTGGAATGGCTTGGGGTTGTTGGGCCTTGTAATTACAAGTTTCAGAAAAGCAGGGTAGAAATAGAAGCCTTAGGAAGACTGATTAACTCAAGATTAACTGTTCCCAAGACTCAGTGAGATAAAAGACTTCATAATTGGTTTAAGTACTCTTTGAGTTTAATCCTTGACTGAGTCCATCACATATTTTTTTAATAGTGTTAGGAGACTTCCTTAAGTTGTTTAGTAGGTTAATGAGGGATGCCAAGCAGTCCCATGGTGGTTACCCTTCATAAAATGAAACATGATGCAGTGTAATGAGATTTTAAGAGGTCTTGATTATTTAGTATGTTTAATAGAATTTTAGCTTCTGTTATTTTCAGGCAGATCTTTTTTTGGGGGAGGTACCGGGGATCGAACTCAGGACCTTGCGCTTGCAAGGCAGATGGCTGAACCACTGAGCTAAATCCCCAGCCCACAAGCTTCTGTTATTTTGAGGAGCTAGGTTACATATCTGTGGGGAGCCCTCTACCCTTTAGAATTGTTATCTTAAAGATACCAATTTGTTTTCTGAGTAGGTGGTCTTCCAACTCTTTTGTAGGAGATAGAATATCAAACATATATCATATTTAATGTTATCACTATAAAGTTTAAAGGGTGCTTTTGAGCTTACTAAGATTTTTTTATTTTTTTGTTTTTAGTAAGATAATTACATATTTTACAGTGCCCTATCTTGCTGAGTTATTTTTATAAATTTGACTTTTTGTTATTATTTGGGATGTATTATAGCCTACCAGTATACTTTGTATGTTTTTACATGGCAAGTAGCCACTAAATAAATTTAATCTGAATTTATTTTTAAGTACATTTTGTTTGGATCTTGTAATTCATTTTTCTTTGAAATTAGGTAAATTAGTTTTATCTGCAAACTCAAACTTAAAATGAGGATGGGGTACCTTAAACTGAGTAATAAAGGTAAGTATGCCTTTATTGTGAGTTGGCATAGAGAGCAAACTGGAGAACATGTGGAGTCTGAAGGGATGCAAGAAAGGAGGGCATGCCTCTCTGTGAGTCTAGCTGTAATTGTAGCCATGCTAAGAGTGAAGGCCTACTAGTGCTATATTTTTTTTCCTAAAGAAAATCCACAAATAAGAATTTTCATGTGATATTCCTGCTATTAAAATATTTAATTTTTTGAGTTAATGTTGAGGGCTGAATAAGGTGTGTCAGTGGCTAGGTGAGGAATGTACGCCTCAGTTTGTACATCTCCTTTAATAGCTCCTCTCCTAAGTTAACCGATAGAATCCTCTGCAGATTGTAATTAGCTAAATTACAATATTGGTGTGAGTTCTGAGAGCTGACAGTATGGTACAAAGTTGATGTTAGCTCTCTTTCCTGCCTCCCAGGGGAAATTGTTGAGGATATTAAAACATTGTCAGAGGGCAGGGGCTATAATAGAACACTTAACTAGCATGTACAGGCTCTGGGTTCAATCCCTAGCAAACCCCTTCTCCTCAGTTCCTAAACTAGCAGTTAGGGATTAGTTTTTCACTGAATTTCTTACTTAAATCCACAGTGCTATTATCATCTCTGGAGGACCTAATTCTGTGTATGCGGAAGATGCTCCCTGGTTTGATCCAGCAATATTCACTATTGGCAAGCCTATCCTTGGGATTTGCTATGGCATGCAGGTACATCTGTAAAATTAACTTTGTAGAAACTTTTTTTAGACTTTTAAGACTCAAATTGTGTAAAGTTCCAACAGTTTTGTTTATGTTGATCTTTCAGCTCTCTTATAGTTATGAACTGTACATTATGTGAAGCAGAAATATATGATGTTCATTAAGAATAAGGAAGAAAGCATTCATTTTTCATTTAGCAAATATGAATGACTACTCTGGATCACACACTTTGTTAAGCCCCTGGGGCTGTGAAGATACCTGAATATTTCGGAGAAAGCATGTGTTAGAACATGGTCTATTTTGATAATCATACTAGTTTGAATGTCTAGATTAGAGAATGTGAGAGAAGATGAAGGGTAAAACAAAAATTAGATAAGGGCTGTGTAATGAAAAGTTTTGATATAGGGGCTTAGACTTTATCCTGTAGACCAGGAGTCAGCAAACTGTGGTCTTTACACCAAATATGGGCCCCTACTTGTTTTCTGAACACCTTCAAGTAAAGAATGGTTTTTATTTTGGGAAAATTAAAAAATTATATTTTGTGATATGTGAAAATGAAATGAAAATTGAAGTTCTATGTCCATGAATAAAGTTTTATTGGAATACATCCATATGTCTCCTTTAAGTATTGTCTGTGGATACTTTTGGGCTATGATGGCAAAAGTTGAATAGTTACAATAGATGCAGCAAAGGCTTCAGAGGCTAAATATTTACTCTGGCCTTTACCAATCCCTACTCTAGTTGCTAGAGAGCCATTGAGAATTTAATTATGGACTAACACAGTCATATTCACATTTTAGTAGCTATCATTGGTAGATCTCTAGAATATAGATTGGAAGATGGACAATCTAGAGGCCAGGGAACTGTTAGTTTGTAGGACTGTTTCCTAGGTTGCATGTTAGTTAATGTACCATAGAATACATTTTATGTCTGAGATTTAGTTAGAAAAATATTGGCTTAAAAATTAGCAAGTTGTTTCCAAACCTTTATTATGGGAAGGTTTAGTATGAATGCCTAAGAAGAAAATGAGATGACTGCATTTACTAATGGTTTTTGAAGAATGTGCTACTATGAATTTATTTATATATTTATTATTTCTTTGAGACAGGGTCTTGCTATATGGTTCAGGCTGGTTTTGAACTCACTGTGTACCCTAAGCTAGCCTCAAATTTGTGGCGATTTTCCTGCTTCGGCCTCCTAAGTCTGGGATTACAGGCATGCACCACCACACCTGGCATATGCTACTATGAATTAAAAGAATAACAGCTTTTCTGTTGGGGCCTGGGCCACCTCACATCATACATTTAATCCATAATTACATAATTCTCAGTTGATGTATAAGTTGATATATCAATTTTTTTTTTTTGGTACCGGGGATGGAACTTGGGACCTTGCGCTTGGGGAGCAGGCGCCGGAACCACTGAGCTAAATCCCTGGTCCCACCGCACATCATACAGTGTTCAGACATGACTTCTATTGTGGAACAGACATATAAGTTGAGTTGGAATGATTATATCAGATTTAATGTTTTCAACACTGTTCTGTGTATATTACCTGCTGTGGGTGGAGCTTTGGGGCATATACAAACAATAAGAAAAAGAACACTAGCAGGAGTAGAATGAAGAGGCCATTTAAAATAAGAGTATAGGCATATGGGATTTGAACAGATGAGCTTAATTAAAAGGCCAGATTTTCTTACTTATCCTATCTCTTCATCACATCCTTCTTGCAGTCTTTTAGCCTGTTCTTGTGGGGCCAAAGATTAAATAGCTTGGAGGAATTTGTATTTGGCTGAATTCCTGTCTTAGTACTGCAGTTCTTTTCTTGTCTGACTTTTTTCTAAGACCAAAGTATCTTTTTAAATGCTTTAAAATTAAACTCTGCTATGAGTTATATGTGGGTACACGTATATCACTGTGGTATGATTCTTTTAATTCTTTGGGGAAGATCCCCAGCAGGGGAATAGCTGGGTCAAATGGGACTTCCAGTCCTAGTTCTTTGAGGTATCTCCATACTGATTGCCACAGTGGTTGCACCAGTCTATACTCCCACCAGCAGTGGAGCAGTGTTCCTCTTTCCCCACAGCCCCACCAGCATTTGTTATTGGTTGATTTCATGATAGCAGCCATTCTTTCTGGGGTGAGGTGGAATCTTAGCATTGTTTTCATTTGTATCTCTTGAATGACCACTTATCTAATTTACACAGCCCTTGTCTAATTTTTGTTTCACCCTTCATCTTCTCCCACATTCTCTAATTCAGACATTCAAACTAGTATGATTATCAAAATAGACCATTTTAAAACTTGGAAACAGCCCAATTGCCTATCAACTGGAGACTGGATAAAGAAAGTGGGTTTTTAAAATAAAAGGGAGTACTACTCAGCCATAAAAAATGAAAAATTAGAGACATTTATAGCTAAATGGATGCACATTGAGGCAATACTCTTAAGTGAAATAAATAGGACACACGTGTAAATACCAAAGTTTTTCTAGTGTGAGAAACTGAAAGTGTAAATAAGGACTAAAAGATATAATAGATAATGTGAAATAGGAAGAAAAGGGGCGAAGGGGAAGTGGGAGGGGTAGGGGAAAGGAAAGAAGGGAATGGAATTAATATCAGAAAATGAAAAAATGGAAACAAAGTCTTTATAAATAGGGAGGGCGGGTGAATGGGGAAAAAAATAGGAACCAAGAGAGATTATGTAAAGGTGCAAATTTCCAAAATTTTCCAATTTTGTCATTATATTCTATACCTAAAATGTACCAGTAAAATTAATTAAAAAAATAAAATTAAACTGATTTAAGTATTAAATTCCTATTTGTAACAGATGAACTAAAATACATTGAATAGAAACTATGCCAGTGTTTTAACAGAAGTTAACTTTAGGTCAAATTTCTGATTCAATTTTGTTTTATAATCATGCTTGTTAATAACTATATAATTATAATAATATAAAGTTATATTTATCAAACTCCCTTTTTTGGGTACAAATATAACATTTTGAAAACAGGAAATATAAATGATAAAACCATCATAACAAATGAAGATTTTTCTTTTGATTCATATTATCTGTTTTCTCTTTGAGCAGATGATGAATAAGGTATTTGGAGGTACTGTGCACAAAAAAAGTGTTAGAGAAGATGGAGTCTTCAACATCAGTGTGGATAATACATGTTCATTATTCAGGTATTACATTCTTAGATGACTAAGAATGGTAGTAGATAAATGAGTTTAAAATCAGTACTGTTAATTTTTCAAAATTAGAGGTTCAGTAGTTTATAAAATTAATGATCAGTAGTAGCCATGCAGGTATATTTGCCACATTTGCCTTCCATTTGTATGTCAGTACAGTGAAGATGATGCGAAGCTAATTAGGAATAAGGAAGGCACTTAGGAAGTGACTTGGGGAGACCTTGTGTAGTCGGGAACCGTGTGTCTTAAGATGCCAACATTTGTAGTTTTCCTTTTTCACTCTTTGGAGTGATTTTATATATTACTGTGCCAGATGTGGCAAATGAATAAAGATTTAAACTATCCTGCATTAACTATACGCATGTGCATTTCTCTTTCATTAGGTTTTTTTTTTTGAGCACTTACTAAGCCATCCACTTGCTGGATTCGTTATTAGATAGTTTTTATTTCCCTTCCCCTTACCTTTACATTGAGGTGGAAATGTAGTTTGGTCTTCAATATTTTTAACATGTTCCTGCCAACTGAACTACTGGTGGTATATGCATGACTGTCTCATTGGGTGTCTTGTACTTGTTGGTTCAAAAGTGGATCTAATCACTTGTCTGTAAATGGACCAAATCCGGTTAGTTGCTTTGAATTTGAATAATTACTGTTCAAATATGAATATTTTTGTTTTTGTTTTTTGGGTTTTTTTGGTACTGGGGATCAGACTCTCGGGACCTTGCACTTGCAAGGCAGGCACTGGAACCACTGAGCTAAATCCCTGGCCCCTCAAATATGAATATCAGTAGTATTTATACTGATTAAAATTATTGTAATAATTAGCAGTTTTATTTATTTCATTAAATTAAATTTATATTTGTAAATAGTTTATCAATAATTAATTCTCTAAATTTTAGCATGGAAATCTTACCAGTACCCCATTGCTGTTGTATGTAATAAACATTTACAATTGCTGTACCACAAATTAGCTGTATTGTAATTTTTTTTATACCATTTCAGTGTTTTTCCTTAAGGAACTGTAGTATGATGATACCTGGTCTGCTAACTCAACACCTTTCTTTGCATTATTGTAATGAAAGACCCTCTAAGAAGTGATACGAGTCCCCATTGGGGCAGTCATGCATGTACCACTGGTGGTTCAAGCTGGTTGGAATGATCCAATTCAAATCAGAACCACCTGGTAGTGAGACATGAATTATGGCCCCATTTTAATACAGTGAATGTATTACTTGCTTTTATTGCTAGTTAATAAAGATGATGTAGCTCTAATCTATTTAAAAATTGGTAAATGTGGGTCAGGGGTACAGGTCAGTAGTAGAATGTGTACTTAGTTCAAACCCCAGTACTCCCCCGCCATGCCCCACATCAAAAAGAAAGTTTAAAAAATGGAAAAAGAAAGAAAATAGATGAATCAGCTGATTCCAAGCTTCCTTGAATTATTGATTGACTTGGGTAAAAGTTGAAAATAATAATTTTCATTATGTTTTTTGAGAAGACTGGAAACAACATTTTGGTCCCTTTATTTCTTTTTTGGGAGGTTTTTGTTCTTTGTATAAAGCTCAGATGGTGGACTATTGGTACACTTATGTACTTTTTTTAAACTAAATTTCAGTTTTATTTTAAAACCATATTTCCCCTTAGCTACATTAAATCTGTAAGATTCAGGCTCTTAATTAGTGTTACGCTTTTTAGTTTTATATCTAATAGTGATAAAAATTTATTTTTCACTGTTTCTTTTCTTTTTTTATTACCTTTTTTAACTGTACTATTTCTAGTTTCTAGTTTTTATTTTGTTTATTAATAATTCTTAGACTCCGTTGACTTAGTCTGTTCCAACTTGTATAGATTAAAAATTTAAAAATTAAGTCATGAGTTGTTATCTGAAGTGAAGATAGAATCCTAGTTTTTATATAAGACTCGCTGCAGCTGTTTCTTCATTATTATTTAGGAAAGGCAAAAATAAGTAGATGATCTGTTTTCAAAAATTCTCATTTTTTAGTGGCTGGGAGTATATTGTGTCTCAGTTGCCTGTCATACGTGAGACCCTGGGTTTAATCCCCAAGGCCACAAAACAAAAACAAAAAAATTCTTTTTTAAAGAAAGATTAATTTAAAAAGCTAATGTTCAAAATAATCTTACAAATTAAAACTTATCATTACCAAAATGTGTTTGAAATCCAGTCCTTGTTTCACTTTCTAACAGAGAGATGTTGCTGCTAGCATTCATCTTTATTTGAGGTGATTAGTCTTGAGGACTGTTTCAGGAGTCTCACTGTATACAAGAGATTTTAATCATAAAGATCTGATTAATATTTAATATTTTTCTGTTTTTCTAGTTCTAAAATTCTAGGAATCCATTAAAGCCTACACTGTTCCTATACAGCAGTGATAGCCACAACAAAATCTCTGGAACATCTTTTGACATTGATGTACTTTGTCATGCTTTTTTATTTTTTATTTTTTGGTACCAGGAATTGAACTCAGGTCCTTGGGCTTGTGAGGCAGGCAGCAGAACCACTGAGCCCGGCCCAGTCTTGCTTTTTTTTCAATGTTCTTTTTCGTTTTAGTTTTTAGATAGGTTCCTTTTTTTTTGGTACCAGGGATCAAACTCAGGACCTTGCACTTGCGAGGCAAGTGGTGGAACCACTGAGCTAAATCCCCGGCCCTAGATAGGTTCTTGCTATGTAGTTCCAGCTGGCTTTGAACTCACTATGTAGCCCAGGCTGGCCTTTAACTTGGGGCGATCCTCCTGCCTCAGCCTCCCAAATGTGACACCATGCCCAGCTTATTTTATGTTCTTATTCCTTAATATTTAATAGCAAGTCCTTATTCAGATTTTCTTGCAATATAAGCAGAATCTTATGATAGTTTTTCTAGGACCAGAGAAAGTTACACTTTATACGTGTATAATTGTTACTCAAATCTGTAATAGTTGTACATACCCCCTCCACCTTATTTTGTGTTACTGGGGATTGAACCCAGGGCCTTTGCTATATCCTTAGCACCTTTTTATTTTTTAATTTGAGATGGAGTATTACTAAGTTACCCAGGCTGGGCTTGACCTTTTGATTCTCCTGACTCAGCCTCTCAGAGAGATGGGATTATAGGCATATACAACCATGTTTGGCTCCCCCCTTTATTATTAAATGTCATTGATTTGTTTGGTATTAGACATTCTCATTGCTACTGGACTGTCATTATTTTTTAAGACCTTTCAGTGGAGAGGTAGGTAATACCTATTCTTTTAGAAAGAGAAAATTAAATCATTAGTATAAATTATTTCCTATTAAAATGAAAGATGATCAAGTTTTTCACTTCTTTGATTTTTGTATCTCCTTACTCAAGCTAGAAACTTTGATAACTAATTTTATCATTGTTTCAACCTATTATACACATGTCTATGTAAATATAGGAGTAATGTCATTAGTACTGTTACTAGTGACATAAGACTACAATACAGGACAAAGTGTTAATGTCTTTGATGCACCTGTGTTCTTAAGATGAATCCTAATAGATGTAATTACTGATTTATTAATCTCTGGAAATTATTTTTGTGTGTGTGTAATTATATTATCAACTTCATGTATAGACTTCGAGATTTAGTATCCTAAATTATTGGCTTTATGTATAATTAAATTAACATTTAAATTTATAATTTTTATAATTTACTAATTTATAATTTATAATTATAATTTAAATTAACATTTAAATTCTAGCACTGTTGCATTGTAATCTATTTTTATCTATTTTCTTCAAGTTTATATTTCTAAAGCAAAAGAACTTAATAATCATGTTTTAAGGATTCTTGTGTGTGATATTTTGTTTTTTGTATGTTTAGGGGCCTTCAGAAGGAAGAAATTGTTTTGCTTACACATGGAGATAGTGTAGACAAAGTAGCTGATGGATTCAAGGTTGTGGCACGTTCTGGGAACATTGTGGCAGGTGAAAATTATGTGTTTCTGTATGAAGTACTGTTATCTTCCTTATTTTTAAAACATTGTAAATGTGGTGGGATCAGTTGTTAATGAAAAGAATTCAGTATTAGAAGAATTACCCAGAAGTCACATAATGGTTTACTTAAAATACTTTAAAAAATGTTCATCCTATTTGGTTGCAGTGGTATATGCCTACAACCCTAGCGCTCTGGGAGGCTGAGACAGAAGGACTGCAAGGTCAAATTCAGCCTCAGTAACTCAGTGACATAGTGAGATCTTGTCTCAAAATAAAAAACAAGGGGGAAAAAAAAACTGGTTATGTAGCTCATTTTGAAAGTTCTTGGTTCAATCCCCAATATCACACACAATAAAGTGCTTCTCATGTAAGCTTTTCAAATGTAAAATGCTATAGTTTTATAACTGAGGAAAAATTTGAGATGTGTTTATCTTCCTGTCGTGCTTGTTTTTTCATGCTTTTTATTGGACTTGGATGTCTGCAAAACACCATACTAAGTATTAAGGACAATTTTCTGAACCAGAGTTGACAAATTATGACCTGCAGGTCAAATCTAGCCTATTGCCTGTTTTTTTCTTGCTCAGGAACTAAGAATGGCTTTTATATTATTAAAGGGCTATAATAAAACACAGGGCTGGTTATGGTGAGGCATGCCTATAATCCCAGCACTCAGGACACTGAGGCATAAGAATTGCTACATGTTTGAGGCCAGCCTGAACTGCATAGCAAGACCCTGTCTTACAAGACAAAACAAGACAAAAACAACAACAATTCAGTTGACTGTGTGTCTCACAAGTCCTAAAATATTTACTATCTAGCCCTTTGGAGAAACCATTTTTGTTTTCTACTTTTTTGTTGAAGAAAAAGTGATTTTTCTGGCAGTTTGGGGTTTGGACTTGCTTATCTGAATAATATAAATAATTGCTAATAGCACTGAAAATCAGTCAAAGAAAAAAAGCTTTAGCAATAAAACTGTTTGAGATGCCAAACCTAAAATGTTGAAAAAAAGATTTGTTGTAGATAAACTGAGTTGAATAATCTGCTTGCAGTTACTTATAAGACTTAATACATGAACATAGAAATGATCACTCTTTTGTTTTTGACAAGGTCTTGCTGTGTAGTTCAGGCTGGCTTTGATCTCTGTAGCCAAGGCTGGCCTTGAACTTGTGGTAATCTTCTGGCATCAGCCTCCCAAGTACTGGGATTACAGGCATGTGCCAGCATGCCTGGCCTCAACAGTGGTTTTTGTACTGAAAAGGCTTTAAATCAACAGGGGTACATAAGCTTAATATTTTTATTCCTTTGAGAAATATCTGAGTACCTATCAAATATCAGGCACAATACCAGATGGCAAGGACATAGGAATGAAGAAAATAGACAAAATCTCTTAACATTGTGAGTGAGGAGGGTAGACAGTACGCAAATATTGAATATTTCTATTGTCAGATGATGTTCACATTGAAAAAATCAGTGGTATGGGAGGTTAGGTAGTTATAGAATATGTGTGATTAGGAATGTTACTGTTTATTTAAGATGTCCCAGGGAAAGTGTTCCTGTAAGATGACATTGGACTTGAAGAAGATGAATGCTGATTCTCCTGGATATTTGAGGAAAAAGGCAATAGTAATGCAAAGGTCTTAGGGTGGGCCATGTATAAGGAATTCAGGGAGACTACATGATTAGAGAAGAGTAAGTGTGGAGCTGCACACCTCTTGGGTAGCTCTTTCAACATGAAGTTCGCAAAAGAGCATATTCTGGAAAATCTGTATGTGGGCATATATTTTATACATTTATATTACACATGAAAGTCACTGATTTTTTTCTTCATACATTTAAACCTAACACTGTGATGTGGGTAAGAACACGTAAATGAACAATGTCACATTTTGGCCTCAAGAGGTTGGTTCACAAAATTTTAAACTCTTATAAGGCAGCACCTCTGCATTACATAGCCTCTAAAGTGACTAGTGCTCAGTTAAGAACCTTGTGTATCAAATTCATTCAGTAAATACTCATTAAATATTCCTTCCTGTGTTTAAAAAAAAAAAGTGTGGAGGAGAGTAGTAAATGAAGACATAGAGGTAGTTGGAGTCCAAAACACAAGATATGTGAGCCTATAAAACTTTGACTTTATTCATCGTTAGGTGAGACTTGTTTGTTTTGGTTTTTTGAGACAGGGTCTCTTTAAGTAGTCCTGGCTGGCCTTGAACTCACTGTAGCCCAGGCTGGCCTCAAACTTAAGGCAGCCTTCCTGCTTTAGCCTCATGAGTGCTGGGATTGCAGATGTGGTTTTGGATAAAGGAGAGATGTGGTTTAACTGCAGGATTATGCTACCATGAAAAGAAAAAGAGTCAGGTTAAAAAATAGAAGTGGGCTGGGGATTTAGCTTAGTGGTTCCACCGCCTGCCTTGCAAGTGCAAGGACTTGAGTTCGACCCCTGGTACCAAAAAAAAAAGAAGAAGCAAGAAAACCATCTAGGAGTCTTGTAGTAATCAGGAGGGAGCAAATATTGTCTGGGCCAGGGTGGTAGACATATAAGTAGTCAGAGATGATTGGATTCTGATGTGTTTTGAATGGAGAGACAAAGCGTTTTCTATTGGCTTTGGTGTGGAGTGAGGAAAATAAAGTGGAATATAGTTTTAACTTCTCTGAGTTTTTCAGCCTGAGCAACCAGAGAATAAAATTTCTGTTTACCAAATGGAAAAGACCTTAGGATTTGGGGTTTGTATATTAAATTCAAGATAGCTTATTAAAAAAAAAGGGTCGGGTAGCCAGATGTGTGTGTGTGGGGGGGGGGAGTCTTTCAAGGAGAAAATGGTGCTAGACATAAATTTGAGGACTTGGCAGCGAGGGTAGAATTTTAAAGTAGTTAGAGATGATATCTGAGATCACTCAGAATGTATAGAGAAGAGAAGTAGGGGTTGAGTACTGGATTGCTTCATGTGAACCACATGAGAAGTAACCAGCAAGGAAGAGTCCAAAGGAACAAATCATGAAATAAGTGAACCAAGAGAGTGGTATCATGGAAGCCTAATAATGCAAGTGTGAGGTACCTTGGTGTAGTAGAATGAGTATGAGTTTGGGAGCCCACCTGCCCAATTTATTACTTCATTGGCCAAGAGTTCAGACAAGTTTCTTAATATCTAAACCATAAAATACATATACATGTAAAACATCTAGTCCAGCATCTGCTGCTTAGTAGATAATTTTTGAGAAACACATTAGTCAAGTAAATGAAATTTTGTAGGTTGAGCATCCCTAGCCTGAAAATTTGAAATCCTTATTTGAGCTCCAACATGACACCACCACTGTCAAATTCCATACATACCCTCATTTGGTAAGAGGTAGCCAAAACTCAGAAACACTAAAAAACATTTTGTAAAATTATTCAGGCTATATTTATAAACTACATATGAAATATGAATGAAATACTGACTTAGGTCCCATCCCCAGGATATCTCATTATGTATATGCAGATATTCCAAAATCTGGGGGAAAAAACCCCAAGCTACTCCTAGTTGTAGGCATTTTGGGTAAGGGATACTTGGCCTGTATTTATAGTTAATTGTATTTGAGAAGCAAACACCTAGAGTATTCTTACATATCAGACCAGGCTGATATATATAAGGTTCTTTTAATATAGGGAGTCAGTTGTGATACACTATAGGAAAAAGCCATATAGAACTGAGAACTAAAATTGAGTTACTGTGTTAAATGGTAAAGAAATATAAAGTAGTAGTGGAAAAGTGAGAATGCCCTGAAATAATCTCTCTGTAGGACTTTTTGCACTGTCATATAGCTCATCAATTGCCATGAAAAGAAAAAATCTTTATAAAGAAAGATTAGGGCAGTGTAATATCGTTTATTTACCTGTAATCAAAAATTAATTAAACCATCTTAGTTTAAACATTCATGAGAGAAATTTTGAGGATTGAATTGTGGGTATTGGTCGAGTCTTTTCAACATGAATAAATGTTGTGATTATTTTTTCTGTAAAGGTATAGCAAATGAATCTAAAAAGTTGTATGGAGTACAGTTCCACCCAGAAGTTGGCCTTACAGAAAATGGAAAAGTAATACTGAAGAATTTCCTTTATGATATAGCTGGGTGCACTGGGACTTTTACAGTGCAGAACAGAGAGCTTGAATGCATTCGAGAGATCAAAGAGCAAGTAGGCACATCAAAAGTTTTGGTAAGCAGTCTATCCTCTGGCAGGTCACAACTTTTTTGTCAATGATATTGGATCCCAGAGCTAGGTTCCTTAATACAGCACCTTAACATTAACCAATGAAGATAAGCTTTGTTTATTGCATTGTTTCACAGTGCTTTCCTAATTACCATGTGTATTTTTGATGTAAACTTTACTTGTAGATAATGATCTAAGGTTTAGTGCTTTTTTTCTTTTGGCTTATTTTGCTCAGTTTGATTTTTCATTTTACTCTGTAGGTTTTACTCAGTGGTGGTGTAGACTCAACAGTTTGTACGGCTTTGCTAAATCGTGCTTTGAATCAAGATCAAGTCATTGCTGTGCACATTGATAATGGCTTTATGAGAAAACGGGAAAGCCAGTCTGTTGAAGAAGCACTCAAAAAGCTTGGAATTCAGGTTAAAGGTATTAATGAACTACCAAAAAGTTAATTTACATGTCAAAACTTGTTTTATCAAATCAAGCCCCATATGGTTTAATGAGCATTTTTCCCCCTCTTTTTTATTTATTTTATTCCCCCCCCCCTTTTTTTTTGGTTCTGGGGATCGAACTTAGGACCTTGAACTGGTAAGGCAGGTGCCGGAACCACTGAGCTAAATCCCCGGCTCTCCCCTCTTTTTTAAATGAGCACATTTTCTTCACCAGTTGTAGTTTTTTCATTTTTGTTTTTCAAATAAGCTCAAAGTTGAAAAACATCTTTTGGTTTTGCAGAATTATCTCTGGTGCAATAGAGGCCCCAGTATAAATTTTTAAACTATTGATACAGCTATTGTTACACTTAAATCAATGTTATCATCTAGTCATTCTCTCTGTGGTCTGGGCAGCATGGCAAGACCCCATCTCTAAAAAAATGAAATCCAAGCTGGGTATGATCGTGTGTGCCTGTAATCCCAGCAGTCTGGGGGGCTGAGGCAGGAGGATTGCAAGTTCAAGCCCAGTTTGAGACAGTTAATTTAGGGAGACCCTGTCTCAAAGTTAAAAATGAAAAATGACTGGGGATGCAGCTTGTTGTGAAGGCCTTGGGCTCAATCCCTAGTGCTGGAAAAAAAAAATCCATTGTATGTATTACTGAATTATTTGAAATTGATGCATTCAAAAGAATGAATGTAAGGTGAAGACTTGTAGGTAGGGTTGCGGTGAATACAACTGTTTCTTGTTTGAAACTTCACTGAAATGTCAGTAAAGGCATGAAAAACAAGTACAGTGATGCAAGGATAAGAAAGAGAAGGGGGCCAGGGATTTAGCTCAGTGGTTCCGTCGCCTACCTCGCAAACGCAAGGTCCCGAGTTCAATCTCTGGTACCAAAAAAAGGAGAAGACAGCAAATGGTTTCAACAAAATGTTGGAGGAAGAAAACAGATACCTAAGGTAGATTTTCTTTGATATGCCTATGGAATTTAAGCTTAAGTGTCCCTGACTAGTTAATCTTCTTAGAAAGTCCTAGGAGGGACCCCAGCAGTGTCTTCACCTGGTCGGATGTTTTTGTGAAATAATTGTGAAGAAGATATTTTAATAGTTTGTGGTTGATTAACTTCTGTTTCCATTCTTGATTTATGTTCTCGGGTAGGGTAGAGTGGCTGTGGGCATTTTGGTTTTTAAAAATTATTTACTTACTTTTTTGTTCTTTTTTTTTTTTTTTTTAAGATGGGGTCTTGCCATGTAGGCTGGGCTGGCATCAAACTTGGGACCATTCTCTGGCCTAGGGCCTGTGGGCATTCTGGGATGAAGTTAAGGAAAAGTTTAGCTGGAGATACATTTTGTTTGGGTTTAATGGTGTATATATGACTTGTAACCATTTCTGTATACACTTAAGTTCTTGTTAGTGAGCTCAGCATAACATTTCTAAAATATCTTACACTGTTTCTTGAAGGGGGCCTTCCAACTATACTGTATTTCAAAGTTCCAACTCCCTAAAACCTAGATTTGTCCTTGGTTACCAGTATGGAATGGAATAATTCAGAATTTTGGGGAAGAGTAGGGAAGGAAGCTAATAAAAAGCAAGCTGATTTATTCTACAGATTACTGTGGAGGCTCCGAAATTGGAAACATTGGTTCCTTTTTGAATCATGGGTCTCTGGGTAACCCTAAAGCAGGAATCATTTGAAAATATGAGCAGCAGATTCTTTTGCTTAACACCCAAGCAAATTGCAGCTCTCCTTCTCTTATCACAGAATTCATTCTCTAGAGAGTTCAGACAGGAGAGGCTTTGGACTTGGTCAGACCAATTCAGGCATACTTAAAGGTGGAAACAAAATTCTACATTAACAGAATTAAGTTAAAACCTATTATACTGAAAGGTGATTGTCTTTCTTTCCCCACTTTCTCTGTTCAGGTACCAGAATACTGATAGAAGGATTGGCTGTGTTTTCTCTGGATAATCGACTAATTTCAAGGAAAAACACAGATTATTTGTAGACCCCCAGTGAAACAGCCAGCTGCCTTATCATCTTACTAAGCTTTAGCACTAAATAGAGATCTTAGTTTTTGATTCATTGCTTTTAGATAAAATAAAGGACAGATAAGGATTGCTAAATATATATTTATAAATAACAGTTTTTTAAGACACTCGTCAGGGGCTGTTCCAAGGACTTTGATTCTCCATGTTTGAATCACTGCTTTTAACTTCCTTAGGGCTAAGCATCTTGGCTAGGGCTTTTGCTTGTTACTCTGATAGAGCACTAAACAGACAGAAAGCAGACGAGCATAGTTTGTGGTACCATGGCCTTTGATCACTCTAAATGTAGTGAGATTCTCATAAAAGCAAAATTTAATGATTTCCCCTGTCTGTTACTTGTAATATATTAATAGTTCTTGAGTATGTAGGCAAACTTAGGGGAGATAAAAAGGAATCATCTAGGTTTTCTGTCTAATTCAACTTGTTACTTAAGATTTTTAAAAACTCTATTAGGTTAAAACATATCTCCTGTATCTCTCAGTGATAAATGCTGCTCATTCCTTCTATAATGGAACAACTACTTTACCAATATCAGATGAAGACAGAACCCCACGAAAAAGAATTAGCAAAACATTAAATATGACTACAAGTCCTGAAGAGAAAAGAAAAATCATTGGTGATACTTTTGTTAAGGTACCTTTCTTTTTAATATCCTCAACGTGTTTTGATGTGAATCTTAGTATTTATATATGTTTGTCATTACATCAAGTAAAAAAAATTGCTAATTTTGAATCTCTTTTTCTTTTGTGGTTGACACATATATGATATATTGTTTGTATACTGACCTGTAGAAATTGTTTTATATTTAAAAAACATATATATTGCGAGGCTATTATTTTAAAGGTTAAGAAAACTAGATGTTTCCAGGCCTAGGCAATGTGGCTTAGTGGTAGAGCACTTGCCTATCATGCACAAGGCCCTTGGATTGATCCCCAGTACTATGAAAAGAAAAAAAAAAGAATAGTTGTTTTCGGTTGATATTGGGTATGTTAGTAGATTGCAAACTCTTGGAGGGACTGTTTGCACCCTTTTTGAATCATGTGAAAGCACATGTTCTAAGGAATTTTGAAGATTTGCAGATTTAATTTCTTTGCTGGTATTATAAAAAGACTGAAAAATTTAGCTGAAAGTATATAATTTTGCTGTCTTTTTAAGTAGATTAATCTCTTTTAAGGCTGTTTTCCTCCTGTTGGTTATAGATTGCCAATGAAGTAATTGGAGAAATGAATCTGAAACCAGATGAGGTTTTCCTTGCCCAAGGTACTTTACGGCCTGATCTAATTGAAAGTGCATCCCTTGTTGCAAGTGGCAAAGCTGAACTCATTAAAACTCATCACAATGACACAGAACTTATCAGAAAGTTGAGAGAAGAGGTAAAATTTATAAGAACTTTTTAGTAAAGTAGATGCATGGAGAGTCTAATGTCTCCTTCCTTTCCTGTTTCTCTTGCAATATTTACCAAGTTGTTATAACTGTCACCACAGTCTAATTTTTTTTCTTTTCTTTTTTTTTGCTCAGTACAAGGGATCAGTCTCAGGACCTTGTACTTGCAAGGCAGGTGTAGTGCCGCTGAGCTAAATCTCTGGCCCCCACCACAGTCTTAATTTTAGAACATTTTCATTGCCTCCAAAGGAATCCCATATTCCTTTACAGTCAGCCCTCATTCTACCTATGTCTTAATCCCTAGCCCTCTGCCAGCCCTAGAAATCCACTAACTTGTTTTCTGTCTCTAGTTTTATGTTTTTTGAATATTTTTATGTAATTGAATCATACAGTATACTATCTCTTACTTATGATTAGCTTCTTTTACTTACTATATTTTTAAGGTTTATGCTGTAGCATGTGTCAGAACATGATTCTTTTTTAATGATAAATAATCCATTTTAATGGCTGGTTGTGATGGTGCTTATCTGTAATCCCAGCACCCTGGGAGGCTGAGGCAGGAGGATTGCAAGTTTGAGCTCACCCTGGGCAATTTTATGACTTACCAAGATCCTGTTTCAAAATAACAGGGTTGGCGGGGTGAGGATGTAGCTCATTGTCAAGACTCTGGGTTCAATTCAGTTTATGGGTATATCACATTTTATTTATTCATTCAGCATTGGATATTTGAATTGTTTCCACTTTTTGGCTGTTATAGTATTACTATAAACTTTGGTTACATTTTTGCGAATGTGTATTTTCATTTCTTTTATTGTATACTTAGTAGAATCGCTAGCTCACATAGTAACTCTATTTTGACATTTTGATGAACTGCCAAATTGTTATCCAAGATGGTTGAAGCATTTTGTCTTCTCACTAGCAGTGTAGGAGAGTCCCAATTTCTCCACATCTTCACTAAGACTATCATCTGTCCTTCACTTTCTGTGTATTTTAGTAATTTAAGTACATCACATAATTGAAATCATAGTCTTGTCTCTGACTGGTTTATATTACTTAGCATAATGTCCTTAAGATTTATCTATGGTTGTAGCATATGACAGAACTTCCTTACTTTCTAAGCCAGATGCCATAACACTGTATCTGTATATTACAGTTAATGCGTTTATTCATTGATGTGCATTTGGGTTACTTCTATTTTTTTTGAGTTTTCTTTTTTTTGGTACCAGAGATCGAACTCAGAGCCTTGCGCTTGCGAGCCAGGTGGCAGAACCACTGAGCTAAATCCCCAGCCCTATTTTTTGAATATTTTGAATACTACTGTTACGAAAATGTATATGTAACTTATCTCAAGACCCTGCTTTTAGTTCTTTTTTGCATATGTACCCAGAATTGTAATTGCTGGATTATAGGGTATTGTACTTTAAAGGTTTTTGAGGAACCTCCATGTTGTTTTCTGTAGCAGTTGTACCATTTTATAATCCAGCAAAAATTAACACAAGGATTCTAATTTCCTCACATCCTTACCAACATTAGTTATTTTCGTTTTTTTTTTTTTGGTACCGGGGATTGAACTTGGGTCCTTGTGCTTGCGAGGCAGGCGGTGGAACCACTGAGCTAAATCCCCGGCCCTGTTATTTTCTGCTTCTTTTTTTTGGTAGTTTCCATCCCAAGGGGTGTGTTGCTTTTAATTTTAGTCGCATCAGTGGATATCAAGTGGTAGCTCACTGTGATTCTGATAGATAATGATTTTGAGTATCTTTTCATGTGCTTATTGGTCATTTGTACATGTTGGAGAAACATTTATTCCTATCCATTGCTTGTTTTTTAATTGGCTTATTTTAAGAATTGTCAAGTGATTTATATATTCTAGTTAAAATTCTTGCTATATATGTAATTTGTCAATATTTTCTTCTGTTTTGTTGGTTGTCATTTCTCTTTCTTGATGTCATTAGAAGTTTTAATTTTGAAACACTAACATGATATTTTCTAATTGTCTTGAGAGCTAAATCAGAGATGGTTGTTTTTGGTTTTTTTGGAAACAAGGTCTTGCTATGTAGTTCAGGCTGGTTTTGAATTCACTGTGGAGCTCAGGCTGGCCTTTCAAACTCACAGCTGTCCTCCTTCCTCAGCTTCCTGTGTGCTGGGATTGTAGGCATTGCACTACCATGGCTGACTGGAAATGGATTTTTAAAGACAATTTTTTAAGCTAAGTAATAAGACAATAGAAGGGCCAGTTACTTATTATCCTTTGCTTTTCATGCCATTTTGATTACTAATTTGTATTGATTGACTTTTCTTCTTCTCTGTAGGGAAAAGTAATAGAACCACTGAAAGATTTTCATAAAGATGAAGTGAGAATTTTAGGCAGAGAACTTGGCCTTCCTGAAGAATTAGTTTCCAGGCATCCATTTCCAGGTAAAAAAAAATTTTATTTTGATTTGTTTTTAGTTCTTCCTGTAAAGAAAAATCAATCCAGACAATGCTAAATAATTTATATTCTTGGGGATAACATGACAGAAAGGTAAGGAGGATAGGAAACAAATTCTTGAGTGTCTACTGTATTTATTTCATTTTATTAAATACTCATTTTTTCATAGTGTTTGCATTTAGATATTAAATGTCTATGGGAGTCTCATATTTTAATAATATTGCCACATGATTCTCTCTCTCTCTTTCTTTCTTTGTTTCTTTCTTTCTTACTTTTGGGGGTACCAGGGATCAAACTCAGGACTTTGCGCTTGCAAGGCAGGCGTGGTGCCACTGAGCTAAATCCCCAGCTTGATTCTTTTTAATTAATTAAGTTTCTTGGTACATTTTAGATATACATAATGATCACATTTGTGATAGAGAATCTGTACCTGTACATGATATTTCTTAATTCTTATTTTTTTTCCATTTCCCTCCTCTTCCTTCTGCCCTCCTTCTTATTTACAAAAGCTTTGTTTCCATTTTATCTTTCTTTTCTCATTTTTTTTCTTTTTCCCTTCCTTCCTTTCACCCTCTCCCTTCCTTAGTGCCCCTTTCCATTTAAACTTTTTCTTCCTATTTCACAATATAGTATACATTTTGGTCCTCATTTCCACTTTCACTTTCTCGTACCAGAGAAACAATGCGATATTTACACACGTTTGTCCGATTTATTGCACTTAAGAGTATGGTCTCAAAGTATATCCATTTACCTAGAAATGTCTCAAGGTTATCCTTCTTTATGGCTGAGACGTACTCCATTGTATAAAAAAATCTTTATCCACTTATCATTTGATAGGCATTTGGGCTGTTCCCAAGATTTAGCTATTAACAAACAGTGCCACTATAAACATTGGTGTGCATATATCTCTGTGGTATGATGCTTTTAATTCTTTGGTGAAGATACCAAGAAGAGGGATAGCTGGGTCAAATGGAAGCTCTAGTTTTAGTTTTTTTTTTTAGGAATCTTCACACTGATTTCCACAGTGGTTGCACCAGTCTACACTCCCCACAACAGTGTAAAAGGGTTTCTTTTTCTCCACAGCCCTGCCAGCATTTGTTATTGGTTGATTTCTTGATAATAAGCCATTTTTGCTGGAATGAGAAGGAATCTCAGCGTTGTTTTAATTTACATCTCTTGAATGATCAGTGATGTTGACCATTTTTTCTTATATTTATTTGCCATTTCTACTTCATCGGAGAAGTGTGTATTCATTTCAGATGCCCATTTTTGGATCAGGTCTTTAAATTTGTGGGGTTGATTTTTTTTTCAGTTCTTAATATAGTCTAATATTAGTTTTTTGTCTGAGGAAGAGCTGGCAAAAATTTTTTCCCATTCTGTTGGTTGTCTCTTCACTCTTGATGATTTCTTTTTAATAAGATGAGATCCCAGTTGTTGAGTCTTTGTAATATTTCTCATGCGATTGGGATTTTGTTTATAAAGCCTGTCTCCATCTCTGTCTTTAAGAGTTCCAACTATTCTCTCTTCCAGCAGATTTAGTGTTTCTGTTTTAATATTTAGATCTTTGATCCATTTTGATTTTGCTTTAGTGCATGGTGAGAGATAAGTATCTAGTTTTAATCTTTGGTATGTGGAAAGCTAGTTTTTCCAGCACCATTTATTGAAGAGGCTATCTTTCTTTGAGTGAAGGTGTTTGGCTCCTTTGTCAAAGATAAGATGGCTGAGTGTGTTTGGTGTTATTTCTGCCTGTTCTGATCTGTTTCATTGATCCTTAGGTCTGTTTTTTTTGCCAGTACCATGCTGTTTTTTATCACAGTAGCTCAGTATTATAATTTCAAGTAAAGAATTGTGATGCTCCCGGCCCTGCCTTTGTTGCTCAGAATTGTTTTTGTTATTCTAGGTCTCTTCTGGTTCCAAATGAATTTTAGGAATGTTTTCTCTAGTTCTGTGAGGTGTGCTGTTAATATTTTGATTGCAATTGGAAGTATGGCCATTTTTACTGTTGTTTCTTCCTACCTATGAGCAAGCATATCTTCCCATTTACTGATATCCTCCTCAATCTCCTTTTTCAGAGTACTGTAGTTTTCAGTGTTACTTCTTTTGTTACATTGATTCCTAAGTATTTCGTTTTTCAATGCTATAGTTTTCCTAATTGCTCTCTCACTAAGTTTGTTATTAGTATACAGGAATGCTATTGATTTTTGATTGTTGACTTTGTATCCAGCTATGTGACTGAAGTTGGTTATTAAATCTAGAAGTCTTTTGGTAGAGCTTTTGGGGTCTCCTCTATACATGGCATCCCCAAATACTGATGGTTTCATTTCTTCCTTTCCTACTTTTACTTTTTTTATTTCTTTCTTTTGTCCAGTTGGTCTGGCTAATGTTTCCAGCACTATATTGAATAGGAGTGGTAATAGTGGACATCCTTGCCTTTTTCCTGATTTTAGAGTAAAGGCTTTTAGTTTTCATTAACAGTTTTCTTTTCCTTTTTTGGTACCGGGGATTGAACTTGGGACCTTGCGCTTGTGAGGCAGGCGACGGAACCACTGAGCTAAATCCCCAGCCTGGCTTTTAGTTTTTGACCATTTAGTACGTGTGGGTTGTTGGTTTGTTGTAGATGCCTTTTGACACATTGAGATAAAGCCCGTCTATTCCCATTTTCTATAGTTTTTTTTTTTTAATTGTGAATGGATGTTGAACTTTGTCAAATGCTTTTTCTGTGTCTATTGAGATGATCATGTGATTTTTGTCCTTGGCTCTGTTGATATGGTGTATTATATTTATTAATTTGTGTATGTCAAACCATCTCTGCATCCCTGGGATGAATCCTACTTGGTCATGATGTATAATCTTCTTGATGATTTGCTGCATTCTGTTTGCCAGTATCTTATTGAGGATTTTTGCATCTGTTCATTAGGGAGATTGGCCTGTAGTTCTCTTTTTTGGTTGGATCCTTCTCTGGTTTTGCTATCAGGGTAATACTTGCTTCCAGGAATGAGTTTGAGAATATTGCATCCTTTTCAATTTTATTAAAGAGTTTGAGGAGTAATGGCATTAGGTCTTCTCTAAATTTCTTATAAAATTCAGCAGTGAATCCGTAAGGACCTGGGCTTTTCTTTGTTGGTAAATTTTTAATTACATCTTCAATTTTATTGAAGAATTTACAATATTATTGTAATTATTTAGAATTTTTATATCTTCTTGATACAACTTTGGTAATTAATATGTATCTAGGAATTTGTTCATTTCTTCTGTGTTTTCCATCTTACTAGAACACAGGTTCTCGAAGTAGGTATTGATGATCTTCTGGATTTCTGTAGGATCTGTTGAGATTTCAGCTTTTTCCTTCCTAATTGGCATGGATTTGAGTGTTTTCTTTCCTTTTCCTGTTAAGGTTGGCTAAGAGTATCAATTTTATTTAGTCTTTCAAAGAACCAACTCGAATTCGTTGATTTTTTTTTTTTTTTTTGTATTGTTTTCCTAGTGTCAATTGCATTAATTTCTGTTCTGATCTTTATAATTTCCTCCCTCATATGAGCTTTGTGCTTGACTTACTCTTTTTCTAAAAGTTTTAGGTTCAACATTAGGTTATTTGAGCTCACTGTTTTTGAAAGTTCACTGTTACAAATTTTCATTGTAGGACTGCTTTCAATGCGTCCCGTAAATTCTGGTATGTTGTATTGGTATTATCATTTATCATAGATACTGTTTAATTTCTTCTTTAATTTAATATGTGACCCATTTGTTGTGCAGTAGGGTGCTGTTTAATTTCCATGTGTTTATGGAGTTTTTATGATTTCTTTTTCCATTGATTTCCAGTTCATTGCTCTCTGGTCTGATAATATGCATGGGATAATTTCAGTTCCTTTGCATTTACTTAAGCTTGGTCTATTGGCTAGTATGTGGTCTATTTTGGAGAACATCCAACGTGCAGCTGAGAAGAGTGTGTATTCTGATGTTGAAGAGTGGAATACTGGAGAAATCTACTAAGTCCATTTGTTCACAGGTTTGGTTAACTTCTGCTGTTTCTTTATTGATTTTTTTTTGTCCAGTTGATCTGTCTGTTTGTGACAGTGGGATATTAAGGTCCCCAATTACAATTGTGTTTGTGCTCATTTGATTTTTCAAGTCCATTAATATTTGTTTTATATAGTTGAGTGTGCCACTGTTTGGTGTGTATATATTTATGATTGTTATCTCTTTCTCTTGGAATTTTCCCTTAACAAGTATGTAGTGACCTTCATCTCTTTTGATCAGTCTTGGTTTGAAGTTTACTTTGTCTCCAAATAGAATAGCTACCCCTGTTTTTTTCCAGGTTCCCGTTGCATGAGGTATTGTTTTCCATCCTTTACTTTCAGTCTATGAATTTCTATTATAGTTAAGAGTGTTTCTTGTATGTAGCATATGGTTGGATCTTGTTTCTTGATCTATTCTGCAAATCTGTTTCTTTTAATTGGTGAATTTGAGACCATTTACATTAATGGTTATAAATGATATGTATTGACTTATCCTTCTCATTTATTTTCCTTTTGTTGGTGTTCCCTGTCTTTCCCCTCTGTTCAGTTGCATGGCCTTGCTCGGTAGCTTCTTTCTAATGGTGTTCTTGGAATTGTAGTCTTAGTTATTTCTTTCTAAAATATCCTTCTGAGCATTTTGTAGAGCTGATTTGGTGGTCATTGATTTCATCAGGGTTTTTTTTTTTTCTTTCATGGAGGTATCTTATTTCTCTATTGATTTTGAAAGATAGTTGTGCAGGGTACATAAATCTGAGTTGGAGGTTTTCTTTCAGGAGTTGAAATACTTCAAGCTCTTCTCACCTTACAGGTTTGTGTTGAGAAGTGTGCTGTGATTTGATAGGCTTTCCTTTATAGTTGATTTTTTCATTTCTCTAACAGCTTTTAATATTCTGTTCTTGTGTTGAATTTTGGGAATCTTGATTATTATATGCATTGGTGTATATTTATTTTGATCATGGCTAACTGGAATTCTATATGCCTTACTTATTTGTATGTCAGATTCCTTTTCCATATTGGTACATTTTCTGCCATTACTTCTCTTAACAGGTGTTTTATGGCATTTGTGCTGTCCCCTGCTTTCTCATCAACCCTGATCAATCTTATTGTTGTTCTTTGTATCATCTTCAGCTATTGGATTGATTTTTCATGGTCTCGTGCTGTTTTAAAGAAATCTTTCTTTTTGTGGTCACTAATTGCAATCCTATCTTCTAGATCTAATATTCTATCTTCACCTTGGTTCAAATGGTTGCATATACTTTCAATGGAATTTTTAATCTCCTGGATCTGTTTGAATCTGTTTCATGGATTCCATTTCTTTCCTGTGTTGGGCATTCATGGTTTCCATCATTTCCCTAAGCTCCTCTTTTTTTTTTTTTAAATCTGTATCTACTCTGTATTCACTGAGCAAGTCCTTCATTTTGATTGTCATCTCTTTTTTTTAACCTGGGAAATTATTTCTGATCTGACTTTCTCTGTGGCCTCAGGTATCTTTCTTTTTTACTTGTGCTCCTATCATTGGAGGAAATTCAGATGGTTTGTTCTGATTTTCTCTATCTCATTGTCCCCTGGACTTGTCCTGAGTAAACTGGAGGTCTGGAGTTGTATTTTGCTCCTGTGTCGTGTAATTTTCTGGGTTTTTTTTATTCTAATTTGTTTTCTGTGTTGATGCTTATAATTTTCTTATTACCTTTCTCACCAGTATCGAGGCTTCCCTAGAAAGTGTCTATTCCTCATAGATGTCTTCTAGGTGTAGCTGGCTTAATTTAGTCTTTGTGTCTGTTCCAAGATTCTAACTCCTCAAGTTATTAGGGATGAGAAGTTGTGCTTTGGCTCCATACCCAGTCCTTTGGTACTGGACTATGGTGATGGTTATGACCCAATCAGTGTTGTCATACAACAGAGAACAGCTAATTAAAACAAGTATGGCATCCTGGTTAAAGTAGTACAATTACCCATAATAATAGTATCAAGCATACCCTAGAAACTGACAAACTGGTATCTATTAATTTGGTACCTTTAACTATAGGAGCAACAGGTACAGTTATATAACAAAATCTATCATAAGCTAAGAACTTGAATGCAGTGAATTTCTCCTTAGTAGAATGATTTTACCTGGAGGTGGGGGGGGGTGTAAAGAGGGATTAGGGACAAAACAGAAAGATAAATGAAGAGAAATATGGTAGAAGCAAGGTTGAAGGATAAAGGATGATCACCCAAGCTTTGGGAAACTGGAGAATATGACCCAAGAGAAAGAATGAAGGAGAAAGCAAAAGAATATTGAAGCAAATCAGAAAGACTAGAGATTATTTATGTTCACGTGCTTGAAAATGTCAAAATATCAAGAAAGATAGTTGAAATAGAGGAACAAGATGAAAAAAGCAAAACAAAAACAAACAATAAAGGTAAAAACCTAAATGACCAAAAAAAAGAAGAAGAAAAAAAAAAACCCTTACAGAAAAAGGAAAACGAAACAAAAAACAAAAAGTAAAATTCCTCTGGTGTCCACAGTTGTGTCATAGTGTCCAAGTCAGAGTCCAAAAAACTGTATTGAGTAACCCCACCAAGTCTGCAGTGGGATTAGTGTTGGGTACAGGGCTCATCTTGGCCTCTGGATGTGGAAGCTGGGGCCATTCTTCAGCCAGGAAGTTGCTGTATGTCCCTTGGTGGCCTGCCCACATCTCCTTACTCTGTGTGCATCTGTGTCACTGTCCCAGTTTCTGTGGCGCCCTTAGACAGAGACAGCCCGAGGCTGCTCCTAGTCCTGTGTACAGTTGGCCCCTCCTTGTCCTTGCACAGCCTCCACTGGCACATCTCCTCTCATGCTGCTTGTCACAGGTTGGGCAGAGTGCTGTCGGCTAAGCACTGGTGTCACCACTGCTGCCAGGTCAGTCCAAGGCTGCTCAGTCCCTCTTCAATCTTCTCTCTAGGAGGGGGAGTGCTGACTTCCTGCTTATTGTCTGGTCCCACCTCTGCCAAGGGTGCTTAAATCCTGCACTTCAGCATTTCTATTTTGTGCCCCTTGGTCGCAGGGCAGGAGGGGTCATGCTGTTCCACTCACTAATTTCATCACCTCTGTGGTCCCTAATCTTGTTGCTAGAGGTTCCAGTTAGCAGCTATACGGCTGGACAAAAAAAAAAAAACAAAAAACCTAGTGGCCCATTGAGGAGGGAGCAGCTTCTTCGTCACTCACACCTGTGTGTGCTGGTGAAATTTGTTTCCAGGCTGCAGCATCTTCTGTTTGCAGGAAGGCAAAGGGGTTGAGGGGCTTTATATTGCAGATCTATCCTGTGTGGATTGAGTTTGTCACACCTTTGCAGTCCGTTAGTTATTGAGAACTTCCTAGAATGGCGGTTTCTGTTCCTAACACCAGTGGCAGCATTTTATGAAGTCCTATGCCTATGTTTTGTTTGATCTGCAAGTCTCTTACTTCACATTGATTTTGGTATCGGTGTATGTCCCTCCCTTTCTCCCAATTACCTGTGTCTTTAGCTGATTTTCTCAGAGTAGCTCCAACACGGCTCCTCCTGTATTTAGACGTGTTGAATCACTGACACATGATTCTTTTTTTTTTTTTTTTTTTAATTCGGCACCAGGGGTCAAACTCAGGACCTTGTGCCTACGAGGCAGGCACAGTGCCAATAAGCTAAATCCCCGGCCCCTGTTGCCACATAATTCTTAATGGTAAAGCTAGAATTTGTTCTTTGTTTCATACCATGATGTACTCCTCAGAAGTAGTTAGGATTAAAACTTGGTTCTCCACTTGATCTTAGCCAAAAGGCCGAGAAGCAATAAAAACTTGGTTCTCTAATAATGTTTTTTTGTTAGAGACTAGAATTTATTATGTTGCCCAGCCCTGGAACACCTAGGCTCAAATAATTATTCTGCCTCAGCTTCCTAAGGAGGTGGATTTATAGGCATATGCCATTGTACCTGGGTTGACTCTCTTAAAATTTTTATCCTTTGACTTGTCTGAATGAATGAACCACTTCATTCATTGCTCAGTGATCTCTGTAAGTAATTTCCATACAAAAACAAAATACTAACAGTTTGCTGTCATATAGAAAAAGTAATTAGAGGTAGAAGTGATACTTGTTTAAAGTCAGGACTGAAAATCATAACATTTTGTTTTGAGTTTGGGCACATCTTGAACCTCAGTTTTCGCTCTCCATAATAGTGTTTAGGTGATGAATGGGGAGAATAATTAATTTAATTAAAAGCACAGCATTAGTTAACATTTCTTCAGTACTTGGTATGTGCTAAGCAGTCTGCTAAATATTTAAAATGTCTTCAAATTTGATCATGATAAAAATGAGTATTATTCTGTTCCACAGAAGAGGAAAATTAGGGATGAGGTTAATTTCCCAAAAGGTATCCAGAATAGAAGGTATAGTACCAGGATTATACCACCAGTAATCTCTACACCAAAGTTTCTACCTTTAACCACCGGCTTCCCTCCATAAACGGTGTTACACATGTGTAATCTTTGTAGTGATTAGCGCTTACTATGATATCTAGGAATTTTAAGATTTTTAGTCCCTAACTTATGTGCTATGAAAGGCAAGTTTGTGAATATTAAAGAACGGAGGCCAACTGGTCCTGTGTTCTTGGTCATCATTTCAGCTATAATCTCTGTACTTTACATGTTGGATTTTTCTATCATGTAAAATTTTATTGGCAAAGAGAATTTTCCTACTTTACAAACTGTCTTAAGTAAGCAGAGGAATGAGCCTAGGACAATTAATGGATATATATGCTAAGTGTTTACCGATAACCAGGCATCTCAGGTGATGTTCTTTCTGTTGTGGCAAAGCAGCAGATCGTTTTTCTGAGATCCATGCATGCCTTGTACTTTTATCAAAGCTTAAGTATTTGGTAAAATAGAAATACTAGTTCACATCTTTTAGAATGAAAAAGTCTTTCTTTTTTGTTTAATATATTATTCTTTATTAGTTGACTATAAGGTTGTTTATTATGCTGTTCTCTTTAATTTTGTGTATGTTGGAAAACTAACAAATTTTTAAAACATTACATGTTTGTGGGTTAAAAATATTTATTGGAAGATTTTGTGTCACTTAATATGTGGACTGTAAAAATACGAGGCCTTGGTTTTGGTCCTTAGCATTGCAGAAAACACATAAATGAATAATAAAATAATATGTAGAGAAAGAAGCAGTCTAAAAAAATAAGTTAGATCTGAGGCAAATAGCTACGTTTGAAATTAAATACTTTGTTTTGGTGCTGGATGTTAAATCTAGTACCTTGCTCATGCTAACTATGCACTCTACCTTTGAGCTAGATTCTCACCTCGGAAATTAAATACTTTAAAACCTTAACTTGAGTTAGACATGGTTAACTTGAGTTAGACATGGTATCCCAACACTTGGGAGGTCAAAGCAGGAAGATTGAGAGTTCAAGGCCACCCTGGGGCTACATAGTGAGACCCTGTTTCAAAAACTAACCCTCCCCCCAAGTCTCTCTCTCACTACTCAGCCTAGGCTGAGGATATAGCTCAGTGGTAGAGCACTTGCCTACCATGAGTGGTTTTTGGGTTTGATCCCTAGCACTGCAAAAACTAAACAAAAATTTATGATGGCAGAAAATTTTAACATAGGGATTTTATAGTTTTGAATTAGTGTCCTTTTTATATTAAACTTTCATGATGAATATAGAAGTTTCACTAAATACTGTTTCTACTCTTTGTCTTTAGGTCCTGGCTTGGCTATCAGAGTAATATGTGCTGAGGAACCTTATATTTGTAAGGACTTTCCTGAAACCAATAATATTTTGAAAATAGTGGCTGATTTTTCTGCAAGTGTTAAGAAGGTAATAATTTGACATATCTGATTGGTACAAGAATTGAATGGATTTATATTGTATTCTTATATTTACAAACTTTATTAGGGCTGCATTATTTGAAAATTTAGGGTAATATAAGCTTTGAAATGATGGTGAGAAAGTATACTGCAGAGTTTCTAAGATACAGACTTCTTTCTAGCCAAATAAAACTGGACATCTGGAATCCTTAACAATACTAGGTCAAGTATTTTAAAACATGCTCTTTGTATGTTTTGCAAGAAAATAGGGAAAATCCTTCGAGTCAGCAATGAATTGGAAGATAGTCCAACATGCCAAGAAAGCTGTCTTCTTCTCTGGGACAGCTGCTAATCCCATGTGGTGTTTGGATTTGTTTTGAGACAGGGTCTCACTGAGTAGATAAGGCTGTCCTCAAACTCACTATGTAACCTAGTCTGGTCTCAAATCACTATCCTTCTGCCTCAGTCTTCTGAGTACTGGCATTACCCATATGTCATCACACTTGGCATTAAAGGGCTTTTTGGTTTTAACAATTCCATTTATGTGTAGGTGTATAAACCTTGTATTCATGAAGACCTGGGAACCAGATTAGAGATTTGCACACTGAGTAATGCTTAAGCTCCAAATTGAGGATGAATAGAAAAGTCTCCTGATTTTGCAAATTTGGGGTGTTATATAGCTGGGTATGGTGGTACACACCTGTCATCCCAGCACTTGGAAGGCTGAGGCAGGAGGATTGCTGTGAGTTCAAGGGCAGCTTGGACTGCATAGTGAGTTCAAGACCAGCCTGTACTACATAGCAAGACCTTGTCTCAAAAATAAACCAGAAAACCTCTGTGGTCTGAAAATGTTAAGCTAAGAATTTTAAAGTGAACCTGGGATGGCAGTGCTTTGAGAAGTGAGACAAGAAGCAATATATAGTTCTTTAGGACTAATTTTCAACTTGTCCCTAAAGAATTCCTATAGATAGGAGTTCCAACAAATACCAGTTTACATTTAAAAAGTGAACACATATAGAGATAAGGCACCATGAATGAGAGTAGAAATAATTAACAGAAAAAGAGTCTCAAAGACTTTGGATACTGAAATCGGCAAACAGTATATGAAGTGAATAGAAATAAAAGAAGCTAGAAATAAGAAAAACAAAACTTAAGTAACTACAAAAAATGACGGGACCTATTTGAAAAACTAGAAATGAAAATTATAAGTGAAATTAACAACAAATAGAGAATTCATGAACTCAAAGATGGATGTTAGGAAATTATAAATCACCAAAAAGAAATATGAGTAGAAGAGGTTATGGTAAAGTAAGGAAGTTTTAATGTCCAGAAGGATATAATAGAGAAAAATAATTTTTCCAAACTGATGAAAGATGATGATGCCTCAGATTTGGCAAACATAATTATACCTCTCAAGGAGGACAAAGGAAAGAATTTGACACTTAGTAGGCATATTGTAGTGAATTTACAGACTGCCAGAGTCAAAGAAGCTGCAGAGAAAAGATCAAATATCTACAAAGAAAACACTTACACTGAAAGCAACAGTAAAGGCAAGGCTTCAGAGTACCTAGAGAAATAGTTATCTGTAGTACCAGTTAAGCTGTCTTTTTAGAGCTAGGGCAGAATAAAGTTGTTTTCAGATAAACAGAATTTACCACCAGTAGTCCCTTACTTAAGAAACAAAAAGTAATTTTTTCAACCCTGGCTTTATATTATAATCATGTGAGGGAACTTTTGAAGTGTACTATTCTTGACCCATCTCTAGGATTTTTTATTTATTTGGTTTGGGATGGGTCCTGTATGTCTTATACAATTTGACTTCAGCTGTGGTTGAGAAACCACTATTCTAAAGAACTGACTTAAATAGAAAGGTCTTAGATATGAAGGATTGGTAAGAAGAAAATGTAAATAGGAAAATTGAAATAAACAAACTGTAGAGAGAGTAAAAATAATGATCTCTACCTTTTGGTGTTTATATGACAACATATGAAGCATTCAAAAGTGCTTCAGTTGGCTGGACTTGGTGGTACATGCCTGTAATCCCAGCACTTGGGAGGTGAAGGCAGGAAGATCTTAAGTTTGAGGCCAGCCTGGACTACATAGTGAGCCCTCTCTCAAAAACAAAACAAAAAATGCTTCTGTTGTTTACAGAAGGACACAGAATTCTCTTTTATTAAGTATCCATATTAACACTTAGAGGGACTACTAAAAGAATTAAGGTAGAGGGTTTAACTTTAAAATATCAGTAAAGGACAAATAAATGAGCTTGGGTGAAATCACCAGCAAAAGATGGCCAAAAAAAGGAGAAACAAAAAGGGCAGATAGAAACTGCAGAATATAGTGGTGCCTCAGTTCACAAGCTCAATTCTGTCCACAATTCTGATCACAAACCCAACTTGATAAGAACCGAATCAAATTTCCCCATAAGGTCAACATTGAACCTAACCATGGAATCTGATTTGGTTCTCATCCAGTTGAGAACCAAATCGGTGAGTTCAAGGCCAGCCCACACTACATAGTGAGACCCTGTCTCAAAAACAACAACAACAACAACAAGAGTGAATACCTTATTTCTTGACACCTGAACAACTATCTTTGTTTTTTTCAGCCTCATACATTATTACAAAGAGTCAAAGCCTGCACCACAGAAGAGGATCAGGAGAAGCTGATGCAGATTACGAGTCTCCATTCACTGAATGCTTTCTTGCTGCCGATCAAAACTGTAGGTGTGCAGGTGAGTTGTATGAGTTCACTGATGAACTTCCTGACATTCTCTTTTGCTAATACTGAACTAGGAATTAAAAGGAAAATGAAATATGAAAGTATGTACACCAAATTTAGAAAAATTAAAAGGCAATTTAATAGAATATTTATGGAGCAAACATTATAGGAACTAAACAAGAGGCAGAGATTTTGTAGTTTTGGAACACCTTGTCAACTCTAATCAAAGGTGAAAATGAAAAGAATCATTTGCTACAGAGGTGTAAGTTGTTTCTTTCTTGAGGGGCAGGTATCAGTAGGTGGTCATGTCTTTGATTATCCTCATAAGTATGAAATATACTGAGGCTTTGGAAATCTTTCACCACAAGAATGCCCCCAGAGGAACATGTTACACCATTTAGGTCTTGCTCTCAGCTTGTGTGTACCCAATACCAAAGCTCTCTGTCTTTTCAACATGGTGTCTCTCTTTCTCAGGGGTGGGATGGTGTATAATGACTATTTTTTTTTTTGATTTCTGCCTTTTTATTTGTAAAAGCATGTGAGTTCTCAGTTTTGAAATGCTATTGTGAAATAACTACATCAGATTCTCGTTTATGTGATTCTCAAATGAATTTCTGGGGGTGAATCTTGGTAGGAAAGAGGAAGGTTTCTCGGTTGGAGTTTGTGGTTAAATGGAAACTAGAAAACGTGTTAGTAATTGAACTAAAAAAGGGCATGAATGCCATTTATTGGATTAACATGTTTATAATGTCCCATTATAGTAGAATTATGCATGGAAAAAATTCACTAGAGATTATTCATCTGAAACATAAGCATATTCTCTTGAGTAAAATTCTTAGCTCCGAATTCATACAGTTCTATCTATAACAGGATAACAATTCACTGTTACTTTTAAATTAAGCTAAAATATTATAATTCATGGAAAGAGCTGATCGAACTAGTTTGGCTACAGAATACTTGCCCTGTCTTTCTGACATTTTTAAAGCTGCATATGTGAGCTGCTTATTACATTGTTGAGACCATAATCTTTTTTTTTTTTTCTCGGTACCAGGGATTGAACTCAGAACCTTGTGCTTGCGAGGCAGGTGTGGTGCCACTGAGCTAAATCCCTGGCCCCATATATTGTTTTAAAATTACTGTTAAACTTTCTTGGAATTATAGAAGTAATTTTCTTTGTTTCATTGTTTTATGGATTATCTCATTTATGAATTTATATACAGATTGATTTTGAGATTGGTTAGGATATTTACAGGTGTATATTACCCTACCATGTAAAAATAGAAGTGTAGACAACTATTTAATTCTTAAAAGCTTTCCCAGTGTTTGTCCAAGTCCCTGGGTTTGATTACTAGCACTGTTTAAAAAGAAAAGTCAAAAGCTTTCCCAGTGGGTATGTTACAGAGAACACCTCTGTGTACCGATTCCTGATAGACAGAGTTGGGTGGAAATAGTTCCCACTCTTCTTTTTAAAGAAGCACTGTGTTACAGATAATAGGTTTCTAGATAATAGATTTTGAAATAATATAGTTTGTTGGATGAGTGACTTGTTCTTCAAAAATGAAACTTATTTTCAGGCTCTGTTAGTATTTAGCAAAACAAGTTTCCTTATTCTAGCCTCAGAGGTCTCTGAAGTGGAGTCTCTTGTAAACCTATAAAAGTGAGTTATTTTCTAAATACCAAAAATAAACCATACTAGTAAAAATTTAAAATACATTTAAAAAATCCTCCTTATTTCTACTATTAAGTTTTGTGTTTTCAGAAACATTTATTTTAAAAAGAAAATAGGAAGGGAGTATAGGTGCGTGTAAATTTTTATAACTGAATTTCATAAGTTTGTGTGTTTTTATAAGTAGATTATTCTTAACTGCTGCCTCATATTTCACATATACTTTGTGAAACTATTATTTTACCAATGAGCACTTAAACTGTTTGCAGTTTTGCACTATTATAGACATTTTGATAGTTACTTATATATTTCTCTAGGCTTATATCCTGAACAGTATATAGACATTTTATACTTTTATGATACTGTCAAATTACAGTCAAATAATTTGAATTCTCATATTCTCAGCTTTTGGTATACTGGGTATTTGGTAATTATTTTTGAGTCAGGGCCTCACTGTATTGCCCAGGCTGGCTTTCAGCTCACGGAGTCAAACAGTCCTTCTGCCTTAGCCTCCCAAGTAGCTGGGTCTAAAGGGAAAGGCACAAGACACCAAACACAGCTAAATCTATTGAGTTTTAAAATTGCTTTTGGAATTTGATATTATTTTAAAACAAATTACTTGGATTAAACAGGACAAAGGAAAAGTAATCAGTTATTAGCTTAATTCACTGTTTTTAAGAATTTTTTAATTTTTAAAACTTGACATAAAATTATGTCCTTGAGTACCATGTATATTGATATATATAATATGTAACATTATATATTATGTATATTACATATTATATATTATGTATATTATAATCAAATCAGGTGAAAATATCTGTCATCTCAAATATCGTTTCTGTGTGGTGAAAACCTTCAAGTTCTAGTTTTTTGAAAACAGTATTTTACTCTTATTTGTAATCACCTGACTGTGTGATACAATGCCAGAATTTATTTTCTTATCTGACTGTAATGTAGTATATACCCATTTGTCAACCATTCCTTAACTACCAGCCTGTGAGTAACCAGTATTCTATTCTCTACTTCAATAAAATCGACTTTCTTAGATTCCACATGAATGATATCATATAGTATCTCTCTTTCTGTGCCTGGCTTATGACTGTCAGTTCCACCCACATTGTTACAAATGACAGAATTTCATCCTTTTTTATGGCTGAGTAGTGTTTCATTGTTTATATGTACCACATTTTCTTTATCCATTCATTAACTGATGGTTGCTTAGGTTGTTTTCATTATTCTTGTTTTATTTTGACAATTCAGTAATTCAGGCTGGCTCTGAACTTAGTGTGTAGCCCAGGCTGCCCTCAGACTCAAGGTGTTCCTCCTGCCTCAGCCTCCTGAGTGCTGGGATTATAATTATAAACTACCACACCTGGCTTATTTACTTATTTTTAAGTTAACTTTTTTAGCTTCTTACTAGGCAAATTGATAAGTAAAAGTTGATGAATTGTTTTTTTGTTTGTTTGTTTGTTTTGGTACCGGGCATCAAACTCAGGACCTTGCACTTGCAAGTCTGGCGCCATGCTGCTGAGCTAAATCCCCAGCCCGTTTATGAATTGAAGAAACCTTTATCCAATAAAAGATCTTATCTGACAAATTAAATATGCTAGCTGTCCATGACTGGGCAGGTATTTGGAATGCAGTCCCAGTGGATGTCTGGCATATGTCAAATCAGTTATTGAAATTACTGTACCATGATGCTTTCTTTGTCTGAACTGATTTGGGTGGGATTTAATATGGGATTTTAATTTGGAATTTATTTATGTCATTAGATGAACCATCATTCTTTGACAGTCAAAGCCATAGTCTCAGGGCCTCATTTATCTCCTGCCACTGGCTTACCAAAAGAAATTTACTTGAACAGGGTCCAAGGAGGTCCTCAAAGCAGATATGGGACCCTTGGCTCACCACCTTCCTGGGCAGTTTATAGAAGTTTACTGACTTCTATCACAGAAAAAATATTTTCAGGATGTGTCACTAAGAGGCATACAGGGATGTATTCAGCAGAATTTTAAAAGTACAACTCAAAGAAGTAGAGTACAGGGCCTTGAGAGAGGCATTTATTTATATCAGAGAAGCATCTAGAATATACTTTTATTCAAAAAATATGTTCAGATTTAAGACAAAAAAATTAATACTGTCACCATTTATAACATATTTTTCCACCTGTCTTTTGACCCCTGTAAAACTTTATAAAAAACTATTGCTTGTATTTCCACTTTCAGGGTGACTGTCGTTCCTACAGTTATGTTTGTGGGATCTCCAGTAAAGATGAGCCTGACTGGGAGTCTCTTGTTTTCCTTGCTAGGCTTATACCGAGGATGTGTCACAATATTAACAGGTACATTCTGCAGGGGCAGGGTAGAGGGAGGGACATGGGTGAGGCACAGTGGAAAGATGTGGTTTTTAGGGTCTTCCTTTCAATAAGAGAGCCAGAGCCTAAGTGTAGACAGAGGTAAATTATAGTTAGGATAGGTGGCTCTGTTCAAATATGTACTTTGGCTATTGTTTGGCAAATGTTCAGTATTAACTTGGGTTTTTATCTTTCACCACAGTGTAATCATCTGTTTAAAAAATTACTCAATGTAGAAATAGGGGATTTTTATTTTACTATAAAATATTAAAAGTAGCTTTAAAGCATATCTTCCAGATTAGCAGATTTATACTATTGGTTTTATGGTAACATATTTTATTCCTAAAGGACTGAAAAAAATGTTATGCAGGTTATAGAATTACGAATAATGATCAGAATAGAGAATTTAAGAGTAATCCAAGGAGCAGGTCATGGTGGTACATGCTTTTAATCCCAGCATTTGGGAGGCTGAGGTGGGAGGAGCTATGAGTTTAAAGCCAGGTTGGGATACCTAGTGAGGTCAAGGCCAGCTTAACCTGTGTAGTGAGACCCTGTCTCCAAAAAAAAAGTAATCCAAGGAAAATCAAAGAAGAAATAGGCAACAAAAAGAAGTATATCATTAAAATAGCTGTATTTAAACATATAATTTTCATTTTCAGGCTTAATTTTCCTTTAATTGTACATTAATTTCTTAGATATATCAACAGATGATACATACTTCTAAATCTATTTTGAGTAAGTCGATTGCATGGTCCCAATTACAGTTCAAAAATCTCACTTGTTTATTATCAGATTGCTAGTTATTTCAGAGTTGTTCACTTTCTTGAATTTTCTTCATGAATATTGATTGGATAGATTACAACCAAAAATAATTACTTGAGGCTTCATTTTACTCAAGTCTGTTGTAGAAATTGGAACCCTGCATTACTGTGAACCCAGAAGAATCTGTATAGCTAAAGAAGTGCTAAAAAGTTAGAAGGAAGCCAAGTTTTTACTGATGGGAACAGGACCGCTAAAAAGTGTACTCAGATCTTTAGCATGGGGGCAGGGAGGGAAGGGAAATAGGATTAAAGGCCGGGGGGGGGTGGTGGTTGTGAAGTGTTGTGTGCATGCACCAAGCCGCTATGAGGAACTTGGTCATTATGTGCTAACAAACGTGTACGGTATCGTATATGTATGAATGAAGGGGTCCAAGAGACGCAGGGAAGGGGAGGGAGGGAAAGGGGATTCAAACAATGTCAGATACACATACCAGCTAACTATGATGAATGTAATCATGTGCTGCAAACGTATACCAATAAAAAAATAAAAAGTGTGTTTAGATGAACCAAAGACCCAAACACAGTAGCACTATTAATATACTGAAGAATTGTTAGTGTACATAATGGTAGATTTATAATTGCCTGTTTTGAAAGGAGATAACTGTTAGAATTATTCTTAATTAGAATAATAGTTTATATTTCATCTTCTCCCTTCTCTAAATTTATTTCCACTGTTTTAAATATATTATTGGTATTTAAAAAAATTTTTATGCCATTCTCAGTTTTAGCTCTCTTTAATTTTCTTCTGCCAATGGACAATCACCCTTGTTTAAAACTGATATTTTGCTGTGCTGTTTTCTTTTTTCCCCTTGTTTGCCTCTCCTTCCTAACTCAGCCCTTCCTCCCTTCTGAAAAAAGAATAAAAATGAAAAGCCTAGGGTGGGGGATTTAGCTCAGTGGTTCTGCTGCCTGCCTTGCAAGCTCAAGGTCCTGAGTTCGATCCCTGGTAACAAAAATATATATAAAATAAAAAATAAAAAGTCTAAGTGTCAGAAAACCAGAGCTAGAGTTTTCTTTTTTGGCTTTTGGAAATAGAGTCTCAGTATGTAGCCCAAGCTGACCTGGAATTTGCAGTGATCCTCCTGCCTCAGCCTCCCAAGTGCTGGGGTTACAGGTGTGTACCACCACGCCCAGCAAAAACTAGATTTTTAAATAAGAATATAGCAGGCCCTTAAAAGCATTTTGGTAGACTTTAGATTCTTTATCCTTTTTGGGGATTGAAGTTTTAAAATATTTTTCATTTTTACCCCCGACCTCCCAGTTTGAATGAGGGAACATTTGTACAGGTAGGGGCTGTTCTGATTTTACTGTTCTGTGGTGTGGATGACAGCATGTTCATGTGCACTCTCCCAGCCACAAGTTTGTGGTATTCTCAACTAATCACTTTCTCGGCTGAGGTCATTTGTGAAGTCTAGGAACTGTATTGTTTATAAGCGTGACCTACTTTCTGATGCTGTTTTCTTTTATATATCTTATTCCAAGTACACATTGACGAAAAACATTATTAAACTTTACCTTGGTAGTCACCGGGATTTTGTTTTCTTTGCTAAAGGCAGACAGGGATGCCTGGTCTGGTGGTGCATACTTGTAATCCCAGCACTCTGGGATTTTGAGGCAGGAGTGTCTAAAGGTCAAGCCCAGCCTGGGCAGTTTAGTAACTCAGTGAGACTTTGCCTCAAAATAAAAAAAGAGCTGGGAATGTAGCTCATTGTGAAGGCCCTGAGTTCAATTCCTAGTATTGGGGTGGTAAAAAGACAAAAAGGGCTGAAGGACACTACAGTTATCTGCTGGCTGTAGTTGAAGTAGAGAGAGCTAGGTGGCACTTGGATTTCTGCCTTTAACTTTCTCATTTTCTGGGTAAAGGTTGAGAAACATCCTTGCAAACCAGTGGCAAGGTGTAACTCAAGTTCTTATAATTGTCTGATTTTAGTTTCTTCAGGTTATGTTCCAAACTCTTTTATTAACTCTTGCAGTGTGTCTTCATGTCTTTGAAACAGACATTTACTTAAAGCATTAGTGAGACATGCCATCTGGAAGAAAGTAGGATACTGAGTCTTATTTCAGTGTCTTTTTGGCAGGGAGGGTATTTTGAGACAGGGTCTCACTTTGTAGTTTAGACTGGCCTTGACCTCACCATGTAACCCAGGCTGGCCTGGAACTCATGGCAGACCTGCCTCAGCCTCCTGAGTGCTGGGAATGTCACCCTTGGCATTTCAGTGACATTTTAAATAAAGTGCAAATGAGAATCTCTAGGACCACTGTTTCTCAAAGTGAGGAGAAAAAATTGGTGGACTAGGTTTTGGAAATTCATTTTAGCTTCACTTGGAGATTTCTGGTGCATGTTAGTGTATTACAGTTTCTAAAGTCTTGTCATAAACCTATTTACGGGGCCGGGGACTTAGCTCAGTGATTTCGCCACCTGCTGCCCAAGTGCAAGAACCCGAGTTCGATCCCTGGTAGCAAAAAAAAAAAAAAAGAAACCTACTTAGTTGTTGAACTACTTTGAGGCTACCCATAACAAATTACTACAAACCGGGAGACTTAAGGCCACAGAAATTTCTTCTTTTATATATAAGTTTTAAAGTCCAGAAGTTTAAAATCAAGGTGTTGGTTAGGGCCATGTTCTCTCTGAACTCGCTGGGGAAGGATCCTCCCTTGCCTCTTTCTGGTGTCTGGCTATTCCTGTAGTCCTCAGCTTGTGGCAACATAATTCTGATTTCTTTCCTCATGTTCGCGTGGCCCTCTTTCTTGTGTTTACACATTTCCTGCTCTTAGAATGACACTGGTCATTGTATTGTGGATCACCTTACTTGAGTGTGACTTCAGGTTAACTCTGTTATATCCAAAGGGACCCTATTTCCACTGATTCTGGTTGAATATGAATTTGGGGGGATGTACAATTAGTACATTTTGTGAAACAAAGGTTGTAGTGATCACTGATACCTTTGCATATTCTGAGATACTCGTATGCCAGAGAACACACTTTGAGTGAGGTACATAAAATACAGATCTTCCTGTAATCATATATCCTGTTGTACCTATTTAGGGAGTTGAAGTGAGTAGGAAAGGGGCCTAAAAATAAATAGAAAGAATATTATACCCTTCGCCTTGTTTTGTATACTAAAATGTGATTTCTTTATAATTTCACCTTGTTAGAGTTGTCTATATCTTTGGCCCACCGGTTAAAGAACCTCCTACAGATGTTACTCCCACTTTCTTGACAACAGGGGTGCTTAGTACTTTACGCCAAGCTGATTTTGAGGCCCATAACATTCTCAGGGAGTCTGGTAAGTTGATCATTTTGTTTAGTTTTTGGAACCTTAGCATTATGGTTTCCAGCAGGAGGATATAGCTTTTGATTTTTAAATGCTTTTTTTTAAATTGTGAACGGTTCTGTAATACTGCTTTCTAAATGAAATTTATTTACCTATGTGGCTGTTAGCAGGTATACCTCCAATACTTTGTAGAGTTACTCTGCTCACACTCACACAAGCTGAGGGTGAACAAGGCAGTGCTCTTTGTTATTTTAGCTCTCCTATTACAAATAAGTGTCCTTTTCTCATCGGCTTTTCAGTGTCCTTATCATAGTGCTATGTTTTTTGCATTCTCATGCTTTTTTTAATTTTGCTAAAGTCATTCTCAGGCATAATGCTACAGTGCTGTCTGGGTTCATAAGCACAGGAAGACTGATAGACCTTATGAAAAAAAATCTTTATATTAAACTATTCAGTCATGAGTTGTAGTGCTGTGGGTTGTGAGTTTTAAGGTTAATAAATTGACAGTAAATATTATATAAGGTGTCTTTAAACAGAAACACAACATGATTATGTACAGATCAGTTTATGAAAATGTATACTTGTATACGTTTGTAACCTTGTATACTCTCTAGGACAGTGGTGGTGAACCTGTGACACTGCGCTGCAGCCCACTGTTTATATCATTGAAAGCTCTCAAAGGTTTGCCATTACTGCCCTAGGCGAATGGGTCAGTGTTTACTAATTCAATGTTTGCCACATAGACTAGGGTATAACTACCTTGAATAATGAAAATTAACTCTCCCTGTATATATCACATCACAAACATCACTGCATTGATCAAATTCTATTACTTGTATTTGTGGTTGCATCCACTTAGAATGCTGTGGGAGCACTTGAACTCATGGAGGCCATCTTAACTGTGGTGTGCATGTGTATATGATTTTAGATACTGTCTGAGAGGACTTACTTGAATTGGGTTAGAGTATTTTTCTGTGGTGTGGTAATTGGTTCTTTACATGTTCCTTTTTCTAGGGTTTGCTGGGAAAATAAGCCAAATGCCAGTGATTTTGACACCATTACATTTTGATCGGGACCCACTTCAGAAGCAGCCTTCATGCCAGAGATCTGTGGTTATTCGAACCTTTATTACTAGTGACTTCATGACTGGTATACCCGCAACACCTGGTAATGAGATCCCTGTGGAGGTAATTTATGTACTTTATTGTTAATGTACATTTCAGTACTTCATATATTTTATAATATAGTAACTAGAATAAGGTCTGACAAAGTTGATATTTCTGGAGTTGGTTCTCTGTTCATAAGATAGGTTTACTGTTTTTTTCTTTTGTCTTAATACACTTAGCAAGCAGAAAAAGCCCTTAAATTTAATACACTGTCTAGATGTCTGATTTCTGCATAGAAAGTAACTAACTGTAATCTATAATTTTATCTAACCCTGCTACCTTATAATTTTTCCTAAAAAGAAAATCCTAGGACTGTTAGAAATGAGGCTAAGATTTGTTGGCATTATGGCCAAATATCCGTGAATTGTTCTGTTACCAATTCCAGTTCATTTTTCAACACTTTCTTCCATCCTGTTTCTCCGCAAAGGGGTTCCAAAGGAGCTATTTACATAATTGCAACTGAAGGTCAAACTGAGAATTTTACTATTTGGTCCAGTTTTCCAATACACTGTTATGAGGCTCTGGTTATAGGTAGATAGCTGGGTTGGCGAATGTGGCCTGGTAGCTATTTTTCTTTAATGCTCAAATTTGCCAATCTGGCTAGTGAAGTGACCAGGCCATCCTCTCCTCCTATGTTGTTGAGAGTGATAATTATTAGAGTGTATCATATAGCACCTTGGTGGCCTCAGAGTTGTATGTTCAAGCCACAGATAATGTACAAAGCATTGTCTTAAACTCATAAATTCACTAGCTTGGATACTGTAGCCATATCTAATTGCTTGTTAATGTTTTAAAAACACTTGTTGTATATGTTATTATATTGTAAACCCAAAATGTACCAATAAAATAAAATTTTGAAAAAGAAAAATAATTGTTGTGGGCTGGTAACAAGCACAGCTTGCAGACTAGCACCTGTTTGTGCTGCAGACTAGCACCTGTTTATGCTCCATACTTGAATATGTACAGTTTTAAGGCATTAGTATCTATTATAGAGAGAAATAGGTTCACTATGAGATTAATCAGAGACCATCCTATATACAGGGAAGGTAATAGTGAAAATAAATCACATTTTAATTTTAAATTGCAAATATAAGCATTTTAGGACTGTTGGACACACAGTAGATCCTCTAACTTTTATTTATTTATTTTTTTATAACAGGTGGTGTTAAAGATGGTCACTGAGATTAAGAAGATTCCTGGTATTTCTCGAATTATGTATGACTTAACATCAAAGCCCCCAGGAACTACTGAGTGGGAGTAATAAACTTCTTCTGTTAAAGTACTGTGTGCAGTTTAAGTTGATTAGAAACCATTTCCATTATTGACATGCAGTGCTGTGAAAAAAGAAAGTTACTGGAGCAGCTACATCACACCTTCGTCCTGCCCAGCAAAAAAATTTACAGCTTAAGAGCTGAGTGGGGGATAACTGAAAGGAACTGAAGAGTTTGTATGGATAATCAAAGTACCATTGCCCACTCAGATTGATGCTGCTTTTTGCCTTTGCCTCACTTACTTAGTCTTATGTACAAACTTATTGTGGCTATTGCTGTCTCTCTGTGAAGATAAATGAAAGTGAATGAGTTTGAGCAAAGTAATAGGCTTCTGTCTCCTTGCCAGTTTCTAAGAGCTGTTAAAAAAAAAACTTATTAATTATTGGTGTGACTTACTATGTCTACCTTTTAGAAAACCTGAGTTTTCCTATAAGTAACATTATTTATAAAGGGTGAGGGACAGGTGAACATATCTGATAAAGGTATAGATGGGCTTTTCTAGCCACTTTTGCAGGATATTGGGGCTACAAAATGTAAACTACTGTAAGATGGAAAAGTACTAGGAATTTCTGGAAGTACTTAATTTCATGAAACCACAGCCATGGCAGGAAGAAGTTCTGAATGATCGCACACACATCTGAATGGTCGCACAATGTTTTCAGACCATATTCTACACCAATGCCACATTATTCACTGTAAGCTTATTAATTAATAATGAGATTTATTTTCCCATCCTTCTATTACCAGCTCCAACAGCCTTGCATAGAAATTTCTTTTTTTTTCTCCAGAAGACATTGTTTCTGACATGTCTGGTGTAGTGCAGATAAGAATTCAAGAGCAGAGTCTCAGTCTCTTCTTTGAATGGTAAGAGGAGTATCTTTGAGGTCACAAAAGCCTCAATAAATGCCCAAGGCTTATATCATGTAGTGAAAAGTTAAAAACTAACCTCTTATAAGTTATAGACAGATCTGTTACTGGCTGCTTAGACTGACCATCAAGACCATGACCACTTTTATCAATCAAGGTATTTGTCAAACCTTAAAATAATTTTTTTCTAGCAGCTATAACAGGATTCAAGAACTCTGATGCAGGGCTTGTTGCCACTGCCACCAGTTTCTGAGATGTTTTATAACATTCATATAAGCATGATAAAATAGACAGTAGTAGACTAAAATTCTGCAACTGTTACATAGTTCAGGTAAGAATGTTACTATGTTTTTCTCTTAGCAATTAATTTCACCTCACATTGCTGCCTCATACCTAGTTGAGAAGATCTTTTATATTAATCAGGTCCAAATTTTTATTTAGAAAATAATGTTAGAAAAGGATGTGTGGCAGAAGGCATTTTTTCTTTCTGGCTGATCCAGGGGGCAACCAGGAGGTGCTGCTAGATCAGCAAGGAAAGAAGTATCACCGTAAGTGCTATACCCAAGATAAAGCAGTATTTAAATTCTACAAAATGTGAAGAGTTCTTTCTCTGTCCCTGTTGGGGGGGGGTGGGGACTCATAATGGCCTGGGAAGAGGATGTGATAGTGATCTGTTCTTAATGGATTTAAGCAGATTTAAAGTCATGTTATTTTAGACCTATAAAATGCTTACCAACAAATTAGTACATGCTTATTTGAAAAAAATTCCTCTTCCAGTAACTGTCTTATGGGTTTGTTCTCAAATAATAGGACTTGGGAAGAATATATAATAAGAATATTTTCCTTTTTTTTCTTCTGAAATTTGTATGGAGCACTTGGAGTAAGATGGTTGATGCAAAAATGGTTAAGTGATTATATAAGTTTGGAATTGTTGCTCATTGATCTTTGCATTCTGAACATTTATTGTATAGAAAGCTCAAAAGTTTGAAGGTAAAAACAGTTGTTAAAGTTTGTTCTAATCTTTTTTGTTACACACCTGTTTAGTCATTCCTGATACTGGGAAAAGCTTTCTTCAAAGAACTCTTCACATAATACAGGTTTTAAAAAATTAAATTTTCTTGGATTCCCAATATTTAGTACCTGTCTTCCTCTGCAGAGTACTTTTTCCATTGTGCCATACAGAATTACCCGCATACCTTCATATTATTTCATCTGAGCTACTGAGAAGATTGCAGTTCCATTTACAGTTAAGGATACAAGCTCAATTTAGGAATGGTTACCTAGTGAATTTAAGAATTCAATGTCAGGTTTTCTCCATCCCCATAATCCTGTTATAGTGTGTTCTGATTCCTAAACTACATAAATTTAAGGAATGGTTTTTAATTTTTTGAGTATAACTGACAAAATACAGTTTACAAATACAATATTCTTAGATACATATACACTGTGAAATTATTCATTCAAGCTAATTTAACATACCCATCACTTCATGTACTTTAGGCAGTTAATTTCCTCCACTTAGAAACAATTTAATAGCAAATAAAAATACATTTAAACAAAAAACATTGCTCAGCATCTCTCAGAGGCAGATTAAAAGACTTATGTGAACTCCATTCTAGGTTATTTAACATCTCTATACATAATGCATTTTTGAAAATAAAACTGGCAATGCCATATATACTATTTTCTAACCTGTTTCACTTAACAGTGTAGTGGACACCTGTTCATCAATAAATTTATGTCAACATCATGGTCTGAATGATTAAAGTAGTTACTTTTTTTCATTTCCCTATTATTCGTTCTTCTACCCCTCATCCTCTCCCCCTTACTATCTTTCTCTTGTCTAGTAATAGTCTTCCTTCTACTTTTATGTCTTTTTTAGATTCTGCATATTAGAGAAAACATGGCAATATTTGCCTTTCTGTGTTTGGCTTAGTTCACTAAGATGGTGACCTCCATTCCATCCTTTTTTTCTGTAAATGATGTAATTCTGTTCTTGAAAGCCAAATAGTAACTGCAATTTGTGTGTGTGTGTGTGTGTGTGTGTGTGTGTTATATCTCATTTTCTTTACCCTTTCATCTGTTGATGGGCATCTATGCTGGTTCCCTCTTTTGGCTGTTGTGAATTGTGCTCCAGTAAACACAAGTATGCAAGTATCCCTGTAGTATGTTGACTTTATTTGCTTTGGGTATATACCAGTTACAGCTGAGTCATATAGTAGTTCTATTTTTAGTTTTTTTGAGGAGCCTTCATACTGATTTCCTTAGTGGCTATACTAATTGATAGCCCCACCAACCAGTGTAGAAGGGTTCCTTTTTGCTAATATGCTCATCAGCATTTACTGTTTTGTGTATTCTTGATGATAGCCATTCTGATTGAGATGAGATGGAATCTCAGTGTAGTTTTGGTTTGCATTTCCCCAGTGGCTGAATATATTGAATTTTTTGTTTTTCAATACTTACTGGCCATTTGTATTACTGTTTTTGAGAAGTGTCTATTAAGTTCACTTTCTCATCTAGTAATTGGAGTATTTTCTTGGAGTTAGCATTTTTGAGTTCTTTATATGTTCTAGGTATTAATCTCTTTTGGAAGTGTAGCTGGCAAGATTTTCTCCCGTTCTGTAGCCTGTCTCTTTAACTCTGTTGTTTCACTTGCTATGTGGGAACTTTTTAAATTTGATGTAGTCCAATTTGTTGATTCTTGTATTATATTCTCTGTTATTGGAGTTCTATTCAGGAAGCCATTATTTGTGCTTATGGCTTCAAGTGTTTCCCCTATGTTTTCTAGCAGTTTCAGAGTTTTGGGTCTTGTCTAGGTCACTGATTCATTTTGAATTGACTTTTGTAAGTTTGAGAGATAGGGATCTAGTGTCAATCATCTATAAGTTTATATCCGGTTTCTTTGTACCTATGGGAAAGAAGTCAGATTAATGAAAATGTAATTTATTCCTAAGATTGGTAGACAAAAAAGAGTTTTCAAAATTGAGGTACTCAGTACTACTTTAAGAGCTCCATCTATAATGAGCACTGCTAAACAGAACATGATTAGCTGGCATAATTTCTGAAGACGTGTTTATCCAAAACAGGATTATACTGTTTTCTCGTCTCACTTAATCTTGGGATAGTTGAGTGCATGTAGCCAAAGAAACAAGCTTCAAAAAGTTTGTTTCCTTTCTGTGTTTGGCCTTCATCCTGATAGCATGTTTTACTGAATAACTTGACTCTGATCTCCAGAGGATCAGGGCGTTCAGATGAAGTAGGCAGGACTGTCCATTTTTAGTGCTTTGTGTTGCCGTTAAAAAGCTGTGTGAATGTGGGCAAGTCATTTCTGTTCTTTTACCTGTAAGATGAGACAACTGGATTAAATCACCGACATTAAATTCAGCCCTAAATTCTTATTTTATAAATAAGAAAAAGCAACAGGAGACAGAAGGGAAAAAGTTGATCATTTTGTTAGTTTTGTTTTCTAAACATCAGATCCAACCAAGTAAAAAATAAAATAATATCTCCCCTCCATTCTCAAAACTGGTATTGATTAGCAAGATTTGACCACTTCAGAATCTTCTGTAATGAGATACTTGACAAATACCCCTCAAAATGTTCTGGGGGGAGGCTATTTACTGTGTTTTTGGAAATGGCAACAACACACTTTGGCTTTGAAACAAATGAAAGGTCTCCCCTTATCATTTACCTGCAGCTGTTTGTAGAGCTGGAGCCAGAATCCACACATTTCTTTTTTTTTGGCTTTGTGGTGCTGTGGATTGGACCCAGGGGCTTGTTTGTGCTGGGCAAGTGCTCTGCCCCTGAGCTGCCTCTCCCGCCCAGAACCCAAGCTTTCTGATTCTCTTAATCAGGGTAATTCTCTAAGACCCTTAAAGGCAGGACTGAAAAGGAAATTACCTGTTCACAGTTATCTGGGATGAATACAGTTCCAAAGTGTTACTGTCTCCTCACTTAGAGTTTCTGGAGACAGTGGTTTTTTTTTTTTAAGTATAGGTGTGCAATACATAATGAATACATTAATTTTGAGGAGTTGGTGCATATACATATTGCATCATTGTCCTTTTTATCAGTACCTGTTTCCCATCCCTCATTCCTTTTCATCTCCAAAAATCCTACCTCCTTTCCCTATAATCATTATTTTACTCTATACTTTGGGCTTCTCATATACTTTGAATTTCTCTGTGTGTGATTTATTTTTCACTTAGTATTACAGTATCAAAGTGCATTTTCTTAAAAATGACTCATATTTATCCTTTGTGGCTGAATAGTACTCTGTTGTGTATAAATACATTTTTATCTACTCACCTGTTAATGGACATCTGCTTATCCATCTGTTAATGGACATTCCAAGATTTTGGTATTATGAATGTTGCTATAAACATGGTTATGCATGTATCACTGTAATGTGCTATCTTTAAGTCTTTTGGGAAGATACTCAGGTAGAGCTAGGTCAAATGAAATTTCAATTTTTAATTTTTTGAGGAATCTCCATACTAATTTCCATAGTGTTTTGTACTAGTTTACATTCCTACCAACAATAAAGAAGTGTTCCTTTTCCACCATAACCTTGTCAGCACTAACATTTGATTTTGTTTTTTGTTATGCTCTGTTTTTTGATTTCTTGATTTCTTTCTAGAATAAGATGGAATCTTAATGTTGTGATTTGCATTTCTCTAGTGGCCAGAGATGCTAAACATTTTTTCATGTACTTATTGACTATTAATACTTCTTTTGAGAAGCTTTATTCATTTCAGTTGCCCATTTTTAAAACTTGGGCCTTTTATTTTGGGGGTCCAATTTTTTTACTTTTTTTGGTTCTTAAAGTTTTTAGATTTGACAATTCCATTGTTATTTCTTGGGCAGCACTATTGTGACATCCTCATGCCCACTGTTATAATTACTACTTCCACCTTTCCCACATACATCTCTGCATGAGTATTCATACTCCCTATGCCCAGAATTTTCTTTGGAATGTGGTGAGACTTTCCTTACCTCTTAATTACTTCAGTAGATGCTCCTTTCACTGATCCAAATCCAGAGTGCAGTTGGAAAGTGAATACAAGATAAGTGTTTCTATCCTTGGGAAACAATTCCTTTTCCATTACTGAGGTGATTTAGTTACACCAGGGAGCCAGAGTGGTAGAGCTTTAACCACAGAAATGGTGACATTATTAGTTCTAACATTCCTGAATAATCAGATTTGTAATCTCCCAAATAGCCTCAAAATGCCAACTCCCAGCCTTGGTCTCATATGCTAGAGTCCCAGGTATTCTGTAATTAACCTTCTTGTCAGTGGGTATCAACCCTGGTTACCTGTTACTCCTTCCTAATCAGTTACGGAGTATGATGCCCATATATGTAGTTAAATTAGAATCTGGGGCTTGAATCGGTTGATCCCAGACATTGACAGTTTTAAATCTCTTACCTGGAATAAACTTAGGAAGGGACATACCTGGTCTACCTAGCCATAAAATCCTACTCAGACTTACAGGTGAGAAGTATAGGGCATAGATACTCTTGCTGAACGTCTCACAACTACATAGTTTAGTTCAGGGTCCAGATTTTGGATCTAATTCTGCCTATGCTGTTGAATTTCAGACACTGCAACAGCCTGTCTGCTAATATTTAGGGCAGCTGATGTAATTGTTACCCATGTTGAGATCTGTGCAGCGACTGCACAGGCTTCTCTGTTTCTTTCTTCCTACTCCTTTTGCTTTTCCCTCAAAGAGGAGAATTCTAACCCTGTCAGAACATGTAGGTATGAAATTAAGGAACAATTATTGTGTTACTGACCATCAGTCTTTAAAGAACTAGAGATCTCCTATGTGTAATTTAAGTTTCCTGAATTGGACTTAAATTTTCTGAATTAGCATGGTGGAGCAGTATCATATTTAAGAAAGCAGTTTGTGGAATAAAAAAATAGCCAAGACAATTTCTCTCTTTCCCTCTGTCTCTCCCCAAAAGAAACTTCTGTTTCACTGTGGATGATGAGGATATAATAAACTCCTTACTTTGGGGGGAAAAGTACCAAGAATTATATAGATGGGTAGACCAATAATCAGGATTTTGTTGAATGATCTTTTTAAATATTTGAGAAATTTCAAACAATACACAAAAATAGAATAGTGCAATTAAGACCCCAGTATTTCTATTTCTCAGATTCAAGAATTAGAATGATTCCTTAATGACTGAGTTAACCATATAATACATTAGATTACCCAAACATTGATAAGGACTCAGGTTTTTAAATGGCATGGCTTAGAAATTTTTGTTCTTAAATGGTGCATTAGTTATGCTGCTCTTTCTCCTATTTACTATCAAGTTTTTCCTAAAGAGAAACTGTTGGGGCTTCACCATTGGATTTTGAAGGATCTTTTTCACTTTCTTTCCTTTTTTTTTCAGTCAGGTTTTTAAAGTATTTGTGTTTTGTTGGGCGTGATGGTATACGCCTGTAATCTGGGAGGCTGGGGTGGAGGCTTACTTTGAGTTGAAGGCCAGCTGAACTACATAGCAAGACCGTGTCTCAAAAAAAAAAAAGTATATTCTTTTCATTCTTAAAAACTATTAATTACTAGTGGTATGTGTGGATCTGTTAGGCACTGTAACAATTTATCAAATCACTGCCAGCTTCATTAGTGATTCATACTGATTTTTTGCACAGTACTTTTTATCGTAATAACCACTGAAAACCTAGCTTTACAAAGATGGGGCATCAATGAAAAGAATGAAGCACCATCTGTTGAAGCAGTTCAACAAGAGCTAGTAGTTCATGTTGTGTCTATATGAGTTTGTTGCAGTGGCTTGAAGTACTTTGGAGCTCAGTTTTAAGAATCGTGTTGCCTGCGTATTTTGATTGTTTTCCTTATCAATTTTTTGAAACTTGAAAGGTATGTCTTAAAATATGCTGTCTTTAATTAGGGTTGACTTTTCTGATTATGACATACAAATTTGGAATATTTTGCAAAAGTACAGATACTTAAGACTGTCATTGTGTCTTTCCAGGAGTGAAGAAATATATATCAGGAAGTATAAGTATATAAAAATGTGCCTAGATTCAGGTTTAAAGCATCCTTGTGTTTACTTTGGAACTAAATTTATCAGGTAATTCCTACTACTAGAGACTTAAAACTATCCAAATTGCACATTTTTTAGAAGTGTACTAGAAAAGTATTTTTTTCCTTGTTTCATGTTTATTCCTTTCCCTTCTTTGCTTTCCCGTACCTAAAAGTATTTTAATTTACTGGCTATTTAGGAAATGTCAACAAACGTAGCTACAGGTTTCTTAGTTTTTATGAAATAAGAGTAACGTATAAAACAAGTATATCGATTTCTTGCAAAATCAAGAGAATAGTCACATAACACATTTTGTCAAACAAGTAAAAATTTAAGTAGACTGTGATGACCATCCTCTGAATGTGTTTTTAGAATTAAAGGTGCCATTGGATAAGGCAGATGAGTGCTGCACACATTACTTTGGAACTAAGTAGAATTTAAAAAGCTTGCTAAAGAAATGGCTATCTTTATGCTTTCACTTTTGCATGCTTTCTTTGTCCTGAGTCTCTGAAAAGGACGATTGTAGGAAATATAAAAATTTTCTCTCTGAGAAGCAAGAATAAGTTTGCCATGAAATTTTTAAAGTTTCATGACATAGAGTAAGATTTGTAGTTGTTACATTTAATTTTAGGAACTTGTTTTTTAAATACTTGTTCCTAATTATGTTAAAGCAGCATTGGCCTGAAATCCAATAAACCTGACTTAACTGACTTATTTCTGACTCTTTGAGTCCTTGGAGCTCTGTAACCCTCAGTACCAGTCCCCTCAGTACCAGCCATCTCCTTGGAATGTGGGAAGAATATGCCTGTGTGAGTCAAGTGAGAGAATGTATGAAGAGGTGCCTCATCTGTACATTATATCTGAGAATATGCTTTATGTGAAAATGCTAGTGTAAGCATCGTCTGTTTTGTAAGCAGATGGCAGTGCAGATGGAATGAGTGAAGTGAGGTTAATAATCCCATTGTGTTCAGTTAAGTTCGATTCAGATAAACTTACACTAGGCCAGATCTCCAGATTTTGAAGATGGGGTAACTTGGTTTGAACCATGTGGGAGCTAAAAAGGTATGTTTATGAAACTTATGCCACATGATATTAAAGCTGACAGAACACAGCTCCTTGGCTCTCGTCTCATTTCCAACTGCACTTGCACTAAAATTGAAAGTTCATTTTACTTTTTACCTGTTCCTGGCAGTGTGTGCAATAAGGAGGCATTTCTCCCAGTTCAACAGGGAAAGAAATTTAGGTCAATAATTGATGTAATAAATTAACATAAGTAATTGTAGAATAAAATATTCAGGAAATAATTTCCATAAAATGTTGAGAGGTAGAATATTTCCAATTCATGTGATATTGCACTGTATGACCCCCGGGGTTGGGCCTGGGTGTTGGAGTTACGATATGGAGACCAGAAGGAGCCAGAAATTAATAAAATTCCATCTGTTTAGGTGAAAGAGTAGGACTAGAGTAAGTACAAAGTTGGGGAGGGTTGTGATTCATCTGAGGGGTTGAGTTGTTTTGCCTTGGGGTACACTGGGTGAGAGCCAAAGGAGGCAGAGGTTTGCTGTGTCAGCTAGCTCACTATAAGAAAGTGCTATCAGCCTTTTCCCTTGCTGCAGACAACAGCTCTGTAATAAACTGCAGCAAGCCCCCCAGACACTAAACTTTCTGACCCCATTTATATGGAGACTGATTCAAGTGACAATGTTGGGGAGAAGTCTTCAGTATGGCCTTTAAAGCCCTCTGTAGCTTGGCTCTTTCCCACCAATCTAGCCTTCCTTATCCTTCTGCAGCCATGACAGTCCACTTGTGGGTCCTCCTACCCGTTTTACTTCTCACCTTTGTCACCATTACTCCTCTTCCTGCAGTGCCTGCCCAGGCTTCTCATCAGACAAGTCAGCTCCTCCAGGAAATCTCAGGCACCCCTCATGCCTGTGGAATAGACCCTTCTATGTTCCCACTTCCTGTTGAATTCCATGACTTTTGTTTATTGTATGTTTTCAATATTTTGTTTATTTTTCTTTTTTTTTGGTACCGGGAATCGGACTCGGGTCCTTTTGCTTGTGCAGCAGGTGGCGAAACCACTGAGCTAAATCCCCGGCCCCTGTTTTTCTTTCTTTGGTATCAGGAATTGAACTCAGGGCCTCATGCTTCTGAGGCAGGCACTGGGCCACTGAGCTACATCCCTGGCCCAATTCTGTTTATTTTCTTCAACCAAATTAAATACTTTGAAGGCAGGATCAGTTATTTACTTTGAATTCTCAAAGCCCTCGTTCAAAACGTGAAAATCAAATGAGCTTGTTGACAGATATTAGTGATCCAATTCATTTTCTCTTTTAGAAGTTTGTGCTTTAAAAAAAAAAATGCAATAAGGAGACAAGGTTTAGGCAGGTGTGGTGGTGGGATTGCATGGAAAACTGCCTATAGTGTGGTTTGTTCAGTCTTAGTTTGATGAGGGGGTCAGAACAGGACAGAATTCAAGGGTGGGGCTGTAGCGCAGACTGCAGGAGGTCTGAACAACTCCCATGGTGTTTATGTTCTGACAGGTTAATTTGCAGTACTTTAGGCTTTCATTAATTCTCTGAACATTTGTAATTAGTACTGTTTCTCACAAAGTTAAGCAGAGTTGTTTTATTGTTGCTGGAGGTGTTCTTTTTGGCAGTACTGGGATTGAACTTAGGGCCTTCTCACTGAACACACTGAACTACATCTCCAGGCCTCCCACCTTTAAATCTTAGTTTATTAATAGCCTTGTGTAGTACATAATGTTTACATTCCTTCTGTGTCATTGGTTCATATACATAACAAATCTCAATTCTTTTTTCTCCATGTCCCTTCCCCTCCACCCATCTGTTGATCCCTTTCTTTTTTGCATATGTTTACAGGACATGTTTACCTTCCTTTTGTGGAGTTGGTACATGTATATAACACATGCCAGTTTCTTTTTTTCATCCCTTATGCCTTCCCTCCTCCCCTCCATCTCCTGATCCCTTTCCCCACTGAGAACAGTCTGCCTCCCTACTTACTATCTTTTATTTTGCTCTTTATATTTATTCTGAGTTTCTCATATAAGAAAAACTGCAATATTTAGGTTTGTGTGTCGGATTTATTTCACTTCACATTATGATCTTAAGGTGCATCCATTTTTCTACAAATGACTCTTCTGTTCTTTATGGCAGAGTAGTACTGCGTGGTGTGTAAATACCACATTTTTTTTTTTAATCCTCCAGCCCTTTTTAGAGGCAGTCTCACTAAGTCATCCAAGCTGGGCTTGAATTTGTGATCTTCCTTCCTTAGCTTCCCAGAGTGCTGGGATTACAGGTGAGCACCACCACATCCAGCAATAAGGATAATTTTTGAAAAGTTAGACAAATCTCAGAACTTCAAGTTTTTTTAAGCTTTTGTAAACAAGGGAATACTGGTTCAGTGGTTACAAAAGTAAAGATTACTGGTGTTTCAGAGGTTTATTTCTGAGTACTTAGAATGCCTAGTATGAGGCCCTTCTAACACTAAACCCTTAAGTTAATGCAGCGTGTAACAAGTGTACTAGTATTACCCTGCTACAAAAAAAGCTTTAAAAAAAACAACACTGCCTTTTTCATTCAGGTCTCTTTGTCAATGGACTGGTTTTGTTTCATATACACACTGCCCAGAATGACAGTAACTGGCCATATTCTGGCTACTGCTCTGGGTCCTACCCAAGTAGAGACAATAATTTCCTGCCTTGGGAATTTAAAGTAGGGGATTCTGGAAAACAGTTGTATAGAGGAAAGTACTAGATCATTAGGAATGTTAGATGGTCTGAGAAGCTGTGTTGGCCCTGCCAGGTGAGGTTATGAGTAAGCAGAGTGCAGTGGTCAGTTGAGAGCAGAGATGCACAGAAAGGATCAGGGGTGCTAAGGGGGAGAGGGAGAGAGATTTCTTGCCACCAGAAGACAAAAGGTGGAATCATTGGTATATAGCCTTTGTTGCTCCTACCTCTTCTAGGGCTGTGACAGTTTAACTAGTCAGGCGAGCTCAGTGTCTGTAAAACTGGTACTGAGGAATTGTCTGCAGTGTGATCTCTTTTCCACTCTAGGACCCTGATCCTTTTAACGCTGGACAGTGTGGCAGGAACAGTATTCTCCCGGGGACGCTTGGAGATGGGGCATCAGTGTAGAGGGTGCTGAGCTGGTGGACGCCAGTCACATCTCCTATGATGGCTAGGAGCTTGGCATTAGTACCCAAAGTGACCAAGCTAGAGAGCAGGGATCCATAGCTTATGCAATTTATACTTGGTGTTAAATGAATAAAACGAGGCTGCAAGTGTTGAAAACATGACAGAAAATCTTTGTACAGTTTTGCATTGTAGGCAGTGAAACTTAGGGCTAATAAAATCATCTTGGCTGAATAGTTCAGAAATAAGTTATACTTCTTTTAGTAGAGAACCTTCCTTTTTGTTCAATAAGGGTTAAACACTCCCTAAATTCCCAGCTTTCCTCTACCCAGTGAGACACAATGCTTTGTTGCACCAAAAGTCAGCCTGTTTCAATTTGGAACATATTTGCAGCCAGATATTTGGGGGGAAACATCAGTTTTTGTTTTGTATTAAACAATAAATTGTCATTCTTCTGGAGCTTTGTGGCTTAGGAAAAATAAAAATGGGATGTATAGATTGGTAAGTGCAGGCTATGAAACCTCATAGTGTGACTTGACCCATTTACAAGTTAAGTTTAAAGTACTAAGTTTATAATATCTATCCTTACCTCTGCTATGCAAGCCTAATTATGCCTTCTGCTCTCAAACTTCATATGGTACCACCTGACTTTAGCTTTTTTTTTTTGTACTGGGCATTCAACTCGGGACCTTGCACTTGTGAGGCAGGCAGTGGAACCACTGAGCTAAACCCCCAGCCCTAGACTTTAGCTATTGAATTGCTCATCTTTGTCACTGGGAAAGGCATAGAAACATAAACTAGTTAATTTTGTTTATTGATAAGTTATGTGTAGACAAGTAGGGGAGAAAATAGTATTGGCTTTAAGATTATTTGGGGCTTCTCATTTAAATTTTTAGAGGATGAGAAAATGGCAGGATTCCATGTTATGGTTTATACCTAGATGGCCCCTGAAACCTCATTTGCTCATAGGTGCGGATTTTCAGAGGTGGCTGGATCTAGGGTGTGTGTATATAGATTAAGGGTGTGAGCATCCAAAAAACAAAATACCTAGGAATCAATCTAACAAAGGAAAAGACCTCTACATTGAAAACTACTGAAAAAGATTGAAGAGGATATCAGAAAATGGGGAGATACCCCTTGTTCTTGGGTAGGAAGAACGAATATAGTGAAAATGGCCATACTTCCAAAATTGTTATACAGATTTAATGGAATCTCTATCAAAATACCAATAGCATACTTCACAGAACTAGAGAAAACATTCCTAAAATTCATTTGGAACCGGAAGGAAGAGACCTAGAATAACAAAAACAATTCTGGGCAACAAAGGCAGGGCCGGGAGCATCACAATCCCTTTCTTGAAATTATATTACAAAGCTACTGTGATTAAAACAGCATGGTACTGGCAAACAGACCCAAGGATCAATGGAACAGATTTGAAGATCCAGAAACACCACCAAACACTCTCAGCCATTTTATCTTTGACAAAGGGGCCAAACACCTTCACTGGAAGAAAGGTAGCTTCTTTAATTAAAGTGGTGCTGGAAAAACTGACATTCCACATACTGAAGATTAAAACTAGACCCTTATTTCTCACCATGCACTAAAGTAAAATAAAAATGGATCAAAGATCTAAATATTAAACACTGAAACCTGGAAGAGGGAACAGGTAGAACTTTTTTTTTTTTTTAGTTTGATGTTTAAAATAGTGGCTTTGGTAAATTATTTTACCCAAAACACATTGTTTTTTGTTAGATCAACAGCAGAATGTACAAGTCCATGTTGAGACTTGGGATATTTAGTAAGAAATATAAATTTCTGTTAATCATTTAGGTTAGGTGCATAATTTAGTGGAAAACACGTTTCCCATATACTGTGGCCACTGCAACACCCCCCCTCTTCCCCACAGCTATTAGTATATTTTTACACTGAAATAAATACAAGTAATTACACCATTAAAAGCAACACAGCTTCAAGTTTTTTCTTTTTAAAATCCCATTAAAATTAGGTGCTAAAATGTTCAGTACTTTAAAAATAGTCCTTGAACAGGGGAGTCCTGAGTTGGAGGCCAGCCTGGAGTATATGGTTCAAAAGAAAAATCCTTGCAATGTAAGGTGAGACACAGGTATCTTGTCCATACCCATCTTTAATGAGGTATAAGTGTGTATAACAGTGGAGGTAACAGTCTGCGTAGGTATTCAGTAAACCAACAGTTTAACCCTAGCTGTTTTGTTGTGTTTTTTTCAATAAACAAGCTATTTGGTGGTAAATTCTCATTGTGCTTCACCATCAGCTGCTCCAGGTGATTTGTTTCCTGAAACTTAAAAACTGTGCTAATAGGTACCTTTCAAATTTATACTTACAGGTGACCACTAGTGGCAAATAGGAGTCACAGAATATTATTTTTTATTAGATTTTGAGCTGCAAATAAACTTAGAGAAAAGGGACAAATGGTCTTTCATTGATTAACAGTGATCTTCTGTAGCTGATCTGGGTGAGTGGACACTTCCCTTTTCGGTTAGCAGCAGGACTTGAAGAAGATGTACTGAGGTTGTTAGGGATGAGCAAAAAGAGTGTCTCACACTGTGCTCTTAATGTAAATTTGGATACTTTTTACTGTATTTTTTAAAAGCCAGGGTCCCATGATATCTAAGAGGTTCCCAGTATTTACATAATCCTAGCAAGAGTAACAAATCCAGTCTCAGCTATTTAGAAAAATGAGATGCTACACATATAGCCCAGCTGCCAATCTTGAACAGCCTTCTCTGGCCTATGAAGTTTTTTGTTCAAGACTTTTTCCCTTGAATTAACAATCTCAAGCTATACAAAGCTTTTTTTTAAATGTCTCCTAGATCTTGATAGTGTAATTTTATTTATTTTTTGTATATCCTTTTATTGGTACATTTTAGGTATACAATATAATGACATTCATCATTGGAGATATGCACCTTTACATACTCTTGGTTCTTATTTTTTCCCCCTTCCCCTGCCCTCCCTTCAACCCCTCCATCCCTCCCTATTTACAAAGACTTTGTTTCTTTTTTTTCATTTTCTCATATTCCATTACAAAGCTTTTAAGAGATCATATGTTATCAAACATAGAGAATGAACTCATACCTAATATAAACAGTAAAACATCATTTACTGGTTTAGTAAATTCAAGTAAGTCCCAGCCATCCTTTTCATATCTATAGTTCCAAAGTTCACTTAAAAATACATTTGTAAATCTGCCATTTTCATTTAGATATAGTTTGAGTTTGCCAAATAAAGAACAACTGTTAACATTTTTTTTTTCTTGGTACTGGGGATCGAACTCAGGTCCTTGCTCTTGCGCAGCAGGCTGCAAAACCACTGAACTAAATCCCCAGTCTGTTGTTTTTGAGACAGGGTCTCACTATGTAGCTCAGGCTGGCCTTGAATTCACTATGTAGCCCAGGATGACCTTGAGCTTACAGTGATCCTCCTGCCTCAGTCTCCAACAATTGTTAAAAGTTTAAATCAAATTCCATTAACCAAATTAAAGTCTTCTGAGCCCTGTCATGTGCAAAGTCTTGGGAATGTCACTGAGGATGACTGCTGAGTACAAGTGATGCTTTGATAGCTCATTTTCAGTGCATTAGCTTAGCTCCCTTTACAGGGCCAAGGTGACTTCAGTATACAAATGGCCTGCAAGAAATATCTTTTCCTTTTTTTGGTTAACACTGTGAAGAAACTATCCAATTTTCCGTCTATTTACAATTTGTATAGAAAGCAGCTATAAAAGATAAATAACATATAAAATGCCTCCCTGCATTTCTTCAGTAGATTGCACAAATTCATGATCTGAGCCAATTAACATATCCAGTGTAAGGAGTAACATGACCCTAAGGTAAACAGTTTAAAACAACCAAGCACTTGAAAAACATGTATTTGTTTCATCTCTGTAAAGTTTTATTAAATGCGTAATGCATAAATGTTGTATGCACTGATTCATAAATTTTTAAAAAGCTCAAAATTTTAACTCAGCCCTTTAAAAAGGTCTGTACAAATTTCAAGAAGCAAACTGCATCAGCTAAGGCTTTCACTAGAATGGGTGTCTGCACCTTCACTGGGGTGCTGGTCATCCACTAGGAGCTCCGGGTGTCTGGTCTCAGGGATGTGTTGGATCTAGAACAGGATGTAGGCCTGGGCCTGGCACACCTCGGCCATGGTGCACATGATCAGCTTGGAATCGTTGCAGTGCATCTAGAACTCTCCTCCAGAATTACAGCAGAATATAGTATAGTGTCCCCAGCAAACACTTTCCTGTGGTGCATCACTATGGCAGACAAGTCATAGAGAAAGCATTTGGGTCAGAACGATTTCAAAGTCACCCTGCAGCAATTGAGCTCCATGTTTAAGATTTCCTCACAGCCAACATGAACACTGATCTCTTGGTTATTACATCCTGACCACCTGAACCGATAGAGATGCAGCCTGAGAACCTGCATCAGGTGGCAGATAAGGAACTGCTTCTGGGCTTCTGTGAATGTAACTGGCTTGAAGAACCTTCTACACTTCAAGTTACACTGGTCACATATGTAGATTTTTCCTTCTAAAGCTTCAGTTTCTAAATTTGGCCAACATTTCAGTAATCAAACATGGCTGCATAGTAGCATCTTTCCCACTGCACTGGTATCTTTCTGGAAATTCTGACAAGTCACAGAAAGGTTCTATGGTATATGATTTGTTGTCACATGCAAGACATGTAATCTGACTAAGAAGTTGTCCATGAAAAATATTATTTACAACATTCAGAACTTTCTTGATAAGTTTCCTTTGAGAAGTGGGGACAAGCACTGGCACCCTATCCATTATCTCTAGTTCATTTTTTATTTTACCCAAGAGTTCAGAAAGAAATTCCTAAGCATCTTGTTGGGCATAACCATGAAAAGCAGGAATCACCCTCTCTACAGAGTGTAACATAGCAAAGGGAAAAACTAGGGCCCACTTTCCAGACCACATGACCTGGAATAAGGCATGCAATTCATGACAGAAATATTGTGAACTTGGCTCCCTTGGCTGAATAAGTTCCATATTTCTACTTTTTAATGACATACTTGGATGTCTGGAGCAAAGAAAGCCTGGTTTTCTTTCTTGGCATTCACTCATTTGATATACATTCTGTCATGGAAAGATGACTGTAAGATCTTGTCTTAGCAGCAGTCACAGCCAGCCACTGGTTCAGATTAAGCTTTAAAAAACATTGTCAAAAAATATGTAAATGACTCAACACTTGAACAGAATTCATATAGTATTTCCAAATTTCAAGTATTTCCCAAATTTTTCGATCCTGTTACAACAGGAGTTACTACTGGCCTTCATTGAGTTGAGGCATCACTAGTTTTCATCAACCTTCTGTCTTCTGAGGTAGACATGATTTTCTCCTGTGATGCTGTGGTTTGTGGTGGAAGCTGAACAGGAGCAATTTTCATCATGGTAGACTGAGCTGCACTTTGCAAATGTGAACTCTTTCTGGGAGGCGTACTTTCCAATTCTGCTTTCTCTTGATACTCTAACAGTTCTTGCTATCTTTTTTTCACTTCTCTTTTTGCTACTGTTTTTTCCTGAAATTGCTCTTGCCTTTTTCTTTTCCCCATGAGCATCCTTCACCTGTGCCAAAGAGCAGGACACATTTGGTCTTAATCCCGAAGGGGAGATTGGACATCATCATTTAAGAAGTGAGAATTGTCTCACTTCCAATCCAACAGGATGACTGCTTTCTTGAAAGTGCTCTTTAATATAGCATCCACAAGGCATGTGGGGACAGTTGAGGCAGGCCCTGATGGACTCAGTTATACTGCAGTCCACACAATGCCATTTCTGAGGACTGAGCAAGCTGGTTTTGAGCAAGCTGCAACTGCCCAGTGTGTTTGCATTTATAAATCATCAACATTTACTAAGTCCATCTGAGAAACGCATAATCCAAACAAGTCTCTGTTCACAACACCTGAGGCATCGGAAAATGGCCAGAGATGGAGTGAGATCTTAGAACTACAGGCCCTGCTACCCAGTTCACCAACATTGCTGAGAACTCTTGAAGACATCACAGAGTGAGAAATTATTTTTTACCACCTATTCATCAGACAAAGGACTACTATCTAGAATATATAAAGAATTTTTAAAAAGCAGACCTGCTAAATTTAAAGTCCCAATCCAAAAATGGGCATCTGAAATGTATAGACATTTCTCAGATGAAGTAGAAACAGCAATAAATATACAAAAAAATGTTCAACATCACTGGTCATTCATGAAATGCAAATGAAAACAATGCTGAGATTCCACCTAAATCCAGAAAGAATGGCTGCTATCAAGAAATCAAGCAATAACAAATGCTGGTGGAGCTGTGGGGAAAAAGGAACCCTTCTCTACTGTTGGTGGGAGTGCATACTGGTGCAAACACTGTGGAAATCAGTGTGGAGATTTCTCAAAAAACTAAAACTAGAGGTTCCATTTGACCCACCTATTCCTCTTCTTCATATCTTCCTAAAAGAGTTAAAATCATCATATACCACAGAAATATATGCACCCCCATGTTTCTAGTGGCACAATTTGTAATAGCTAAATCTTGGAAACAGCCCAAATGCCCATCTACTGACAAATGGATAAAGATGTGTTTTTTTAATGCAATGGAGCACTACTCTCCCATAAATAAGGATGAGCTTCAGACATTTATAGCTAAATGGATGGACCTTGAAACCATACTATTAAGTGAAATAAATTGGGTTTAAATTCTGCATTGTTTCTCTGGTGTAAGAAACCAAAAGTGGAAATAAGGACTAAAATGTATAATAGATGTTGGGAAATGGGAAGAAAATCTTCAAGTGGGAAGGGAAACAAGGAGGGAGAGAAAAAGGAAGGAAGAAGAAAGAAAAATGAAAATAGAAAAGAACAGTTGTGCAGGTGTGCAGCCCCCAGCCAGAAGCCCGTCCAGATACCATTGGTAAGTGAGTGCAGGCCCCAGCCAGAAGCCTGCCTGGACATCAGCAGCATGGTTGCACAGGCCCCAGTGAGGCCCCCACCCAGACACCAGTGGATTGGGGGTGCAGGCCTCAGCCACAGGCCTACCCAGATATCATTGGTAAGTGTGTGGAGGCCCCAGCCAGAAGCCTGGCTGGGTAACAGTTGCACAGGTATGCAGGCCCCAGCCACAGGCCCACCCAGATACCATCATAAGTGCACACAGGCCTCAACCAGAAGCCCACCCAGACAACAGTTGCCCAGGCAGGCCTGCCCAGATACTATTGGTAAGGGAGCGCAGACCGCAGTCTGTGACAACAGCCCAGCAGGAAGATCCAGAAGGCCATCATTCTGAATGCAGGAATTGGTGAAGTGGGGAACAGGAGAGAGAAGACATTTCCCAAGTTTGTTGAGAATTGAAGCCCACTGGAAGACCAAAGAGTCACCTCAATAAAGGCACAGCAGACTGCATGGGTTGAAATGAGAAGACTCCTAAACAAATATCAAAACCATACCTCCAGAGCTGGGGATTTAGCTGAGTGGCATCATGCCTACCTCATAAGCACAAGGTCCTGAGTTCAATCCCCAGTAACAAAACCCAAAAATCAAACCAAACAAAAAAACCCAAACTTTCATTTTTTTATACATTATTAAAATTAAAATATCAAGACCTAGGAGGCATTGCCACAGATTTTACAGAATTTAAAAGGATATTGAAAGCATATTACAAAAATCTTTTTTGAAATAAATTTGATAACTTCTAAGAAGTACCTTGGAAGACAAATTAATGAAACTAATTCTGGAGGAAATATAAAATTTGAATAGCACCTATTCAAGAAAGTATATTCCTAGCTTGAAAACCTACCTATATGACAACAACAGGCTCATATACATTTTAACTGATAAATTATATCAAACATTTAAAGCAGAAAAAAGAAGGAACAATTCTCCCCTCATTTTAGGAAATCAACATTGTGCTAATCCTAAAACTGGATAAAGATAATAGAAGAAAAAAATATGAACATAGATAGAAATTTGTCTAACAAAACAAACTATTAGCAGTCAGATCTGGCAGTATGTAGAAAGTGGTTTTAGTATAAGGATGGCAATGTTAGTTCAGCATTGGAAGGTCCACCCCCAAAAGTCATCATTTTAACAGAGGAAAGGAAAAAGCCATATGATCCT
>NW_004624730.1:33561887-33629848 GCF_000247695.1 Heterocephalus glaber
TGATGCTTGCTTCCAGGAATGAATTTGGGAGTATTGCTTCCCTTTCAATTTCATTGAAGAGTTTAAACAGTAGTGACAGTAGTTCTTTCTAAATGTTTTGCAGAATTCCACAGTGAAGCCATCTGGCCCTGGGCTTTTCTTAGTTGGTAAGTTTTTAATTACGTTTTCAATTTCATTGATTGATATTGGGTCGTTTAGAATTTTTAGGTCTTCGTTCAACTTTGGTAATTCATATGTATGTAGGAATCTGTCCATTTCTTGTGTGTTTTCCATCTTATTGGTGTATAGGTTGTGGAAGTAGGTATTGATGACCCTCTGCTGTGCAGACTTTCAGTGGATTTTTTAATCTTCTGGAAATCTGTTTGTATTTGTTTTATGGATTCCATTTACTTCCAATGTCTGGATTCTATCATGATCCTCAGCTCCTCTATTTTTTTAATCTGTGTCCTCTCTAGATTTATTAATCATGTCTTGCACTATGGGCACAATGTCTGCTGTTATCTGAGAAATTATTTCTGATTTCATTTTTTTCTAGGTCTTCTTTTGTTGCCAGTTCAGGGAGTCCAGGTGGTTGAGTATCACAGTGTTCCATCTCATTTCTCTTTGGGGTTGTTTTAGGTCACCTGGAATTCTGGTTTTGAGACTTAAGTGTCTTCTCATTTTGATTGCGGGGGCAGGGGGCGGCGTGGTACTATTGGCGCCTGTGCAGCTCACCTCCTCTGGGCTGGGATCAGTGGAAGAGCAGCCTGGAAGCCCCTACCTCTGGGCTGGGACCAGTTGAATGGTGGTCCAGAACCCCCTTTCTCTGGGCTGGGAGCCATGGAATGCCCTTCACTGCTGAATTCTGCAAGACATTTGGTGAAGAATTACTGCCACTACTGTTTAAACTCTTCAATGAAATTGAAAGGGGAGCAATACTCCTCAATTCATTCCTGGAAGCAAGCATCACCTTGATCCTAAAAGCAGAGTAAGATCCAACCGAGAAAGAGAACTATAGGCCAATCTCACTAATGAACATAGATGCAAAAATTGCTAATAAGGTACTCTCAAACAATGCAGAAGATCATCCAGAAGATCATACACCTTAACCAAGTGGGATTCATCCCAGGGATGCAATGATGGTTCAACATATGCAAATCCATATATGTAATACACTATTATCATTTCAATAGATGCAGGAAAAGCATTCCACAAAATCCAACATCCATTCATGGTAAAAACCCTACAGAAAATTGGAATAGATGGTCTTTATCTCAACCTGATAAAAGCCATATATGAAAAACCAACAGCCCAACATCATCCTGAATGGTTATGCTAAAATCACCAAGAAGACAAGGATGTCTAATATCACCACTCCTGTTCAATAGTTCTGGAAACAGTAGCCACAGCAATTAGACAAGAGAAAGGAATAAAAGCAATAAAGACAGGAAATTAAGAAGTTAAATTGTTATTATTTCCAGATGACATGAAACCTTATATAGAAGACCCCAAGAACTCCACCAAAAGTCTTCTAGATTCAATAACCAAATTCAATAGAGTAGTTGGATACAAAGTCAACCCACCAAAATCAATAGCCTTCCTGTACACAAACAACAGACTCACTGAGAGAGGAACTAGAGAAAAAACTCCTTTCACAATAACATCCAAAATAATGAAATGCCTAGGAATCAATCTAACAACAGAAATCAAGACCTCTATTCTGAAAACTATAGCACTGTAAAAAAAGAGATCAAAGAGGATATGAGAAAATGGAAAGACATTTCTTGCTTCTGGGTAGGAAGAACCAATATAATGAAAATGGCCATACTTTCAAACTGCTATGTAGATTCAATGCCATCCCAATTGAAATTACAACAGCATACTTCACAGAACTTGAGAAAATCCAAAAATTCATTTGAAGCCATAAGAGACCTAGAATAGCAAAAGCAATTCTAGGCAACAAAGATAAGGCAGAGGGTATCACAATCCCCAACTTGAAACTATGCAACAATGTTACTGTGATAAAAACAGACACCCCAAAAGAGGCTTAGTGATTCAACACTATGGCATCTCAGCACAGGACAGGACTGTTTATTCTATAAATGGAAACAATTCCAAAAAACCTTCTGCCTGACATGTACTTATTCTACATTCAGCCCTAAGAATACTCTTTTTGTCCCCATCGTGCAGTGGGGCTCTTGTTGATGTCCATTCTTTTATTTATTTATTTATTTATTTATTTATTTATTTATTTATGGTACCAGGATGGAACTCAGTACCTTGTGCTTGTGAGGCAGGCATGGTGCCAGTTGAGCTAAATTCCTGGTCCAATGTCCATTCTTTTATAGGTTCAAGTCCTCATAATCTGGAAACCTAAGATAACAGTGTAAGCAGGATGAGCAAGTTAAATGACATTTCCCTAAATAAATCATTAAAATTGATTTTATAGAAAATTACAATCACAAGAAAATTTTTGTATACAAATTGAACTAATGAACTTGTTTCTGCAAAAATGTACACATAGAAAAATTATCAAAATGTTCACTAAAATGTCATTGGTGATTTATCTAGGGATAATGGGATTAGAGAGCTTTTAATTCCACCTCCCCTTTTGATTTTCTAAATTCCCCTCAACAGAAGCTACTTTCGTAAGGGGAAAAAAATTTCCCCCACAAGAGAAACTTTTTAAAGAGGAAGGTCTAACAATACTTTAAAATAAAGCCTAATTTTGCTCAGCTGCTACCTGAGGAAGCCAGAATAGAGTAGTTGGATAAAATTAATGGATTAAAAGTAGTTTGTAAATGCTAGGGAACATGGGAAAGGACAAGTCTTGATAAAAGCAAAACTTTATGATACCTTGTAAGGGAGCATGAGTTCTCCCAACACCTAATAAAAACTGAAAAGATTATGGAAAGGCAGGTGCTTAAGAAAACTTCAGCCTTAGGGTTTGACCTGATGTCCTTGTTGGCCTGGCTATTTTCAGCTAAGTATGCCTAGGGAAGTGGGCACTTTTTAAGGTACAGTAGGCTTTATGTTTATTTAATTTTTGTAAATGTGAAGCCACAACTAGAAGCTATACAACCAGGGGACTAGATTAGAGAAAGGAAAATCATGAATTATCTGTCAGTGGGAGAGAGAGCTCAGGGGACTTGAATGTCTACTTTATATTCAGTCGACTAATCCTTGACAGGTACCCTTAAGAAGGAATGGTTGTATGCGTATGGGTTTATATGTAATGATGAACTTTGACAGCCATTGTTTCATTTTTATTTGGTTTATTTTTTGACTTTTAATATTGGGTGATTGTCACTAATTAACATTTGGTCCATAGTTGTACTGAAAAAGTATTATGGTTTGGATAAGTGTCCTCCAAAGACTCACGTGGTAGAATTAGTTTACAGCTTGTGGAACCCTTATGAAGGCCCAGAGGGAGGAAGTTAGTTCGCTAGGGGTGTGCACAGCTTCTTCCTATTTTTCCCTCTTCCTGGCCATCATGTGATGATCAGCTTCCTCTATCAGATACTCTCATTCATGTATTGCCTCACAGCAGGCACCAAAACAATGAGGTAGTCAACTATGGACTGAAACTTCCAAAATGAGCCAAAATAAACCTTGTCTCTTTTTAAGTTTATTTATCTCAGGTATTTGTTACACCAATAGGAAGCTGACTAACAACAGGGAAACTAATTTAGAAAAACAAACTGGCTTGCAGGCAATCTAAATCAACCTAAGCCTGGGAAAACTCATATTCTATCCCAGTTATCAAATTTTGTCTGCAGAGAAGAATTAAAGGGAAGGGTGATGTTTTTATTTATAATTTCTCAAACTTATTTTAAAATTCCTTATTTTCTTTTGGCCCTTGTACTTCATTAGGTTTTATATTCATGATGATATTTAAAGTCAAGATTTAAATGAATATTTAAAATATATTTGTTTCATCAATTTCAATTGAGGGATTCATTAAGAACAAGTGCTAAAGTAGGGTAACTATGATCGACAATGATTAACTATTTCACAATAGCTAGCAGAGAAATTTTTGAATGTCCCAACACAAAGAAATGATAAACGTCTGAGTTGACCGCAGTGTCAGTTACCCTGCTCTGATCATTAGACCTTGTATGCATGTATTGAAATGTCACACTATGCCCCATACAGATTTACAATTTCCATGTGTCAATTAATAGTAAATATATCTTTAAAAAACAAGTTCTGGGAAACTTGCAGCCTAGTAAAGATGTTATTGGATAGGAATTTTAGGTCTCATCTCATCTCCATCATTCTTTGCAGTAAACTGGGAGGTGGAACGAACCAGCAGTTAAGGGAAACAGATGAGGCTGAACCAATTTTAGAAGAGATGAAGCATGGTTAAGTGACTCCACCAGGCAGTAGGTTCATAACCTCAGACAAAGCTGCTTAACTTCACATAACCTCTCAACAACTCTGAAGTAGATGACATCATTATTCCCACTTTGCAGAAGAGAAATTACACTGAGTGCAAAGCCCTTAGTGTAGTGCCTAGGCTATAGGAAGCTCTACATAAGAGCTGGCTACGTAAATACATATGAAAAGGACCAAAAGACTTAGTGAAAAAGTTGAGACCAGATAGTATCTAAGATCCAGTTTGTGCTTTGAAACTATGGGTTTAAACTTTCAGCCTCTAAAGAAGCCCAGATGGTTAAAGCTATTTTCCAGAGGGCTGGGGTATGGCTCAGTGGTAGGGTGTATAGCCCTGGGTTCAATCCCTAGCACTTCAAAAACACACAAAAGAATTATTTTTCAGACTAATAATCAAACTCAGATCCTCAACTGTGTCTTGATTACTTCACATTTTTGGTAAATATAGTCTTTTTTTTTTTTTTGGTACTCAAGATCGAACTCAGGACCTTGCAATTGTGAGGCAGGCATGGTGATAGTCTTGAAAGAATTTCAAGTTTGGTGACTGGTATGACAGTGAAAGAACTTATCTCCATATCTGATCTCTATTTTAGCTTAATGTAAGTTGGTCCATAAATATAGACAGACATGTACTTTATCTTCAAAGTATTTTGTGACAGTATTCTAGAAATAAGAAGGATGCAGAACAAGGGTATTATTCTACATTTAACTCCTGGTTCTTAAAATCTGTGAAGTTATTTTCTCTAGTCCATAAAGCTAATTTTTTTCACTGAAAATTTGGAAAATATTGGTTCTGAGGAAAGTTTCTGCTGCTGTATTTTAAGTAAAAATTCCTAAACGTGGGAAATCTACCCATACATTTTAATTTTCAACAGGTGAGATGCTTTGTTCAAAAAGGTATTGACAAAGCGTCACCGAGCGAGCGCTGGGTTGCGGCCCACCTGAACCGAGAGGCGCGGCTAGGACGGCGGGGTCGCCCGAGAGCAGCCGCCAGCGCCTCCTCGCCTTCGCGCGGGCCCGCCTCCCGGCAGCTGCAGCGGCTCGCGAGCTGCGTCGGAGGTGAGAGGCCTGGGCCGAGTCTGCCGCGCCCCCCGCCCAACTCAGGCCTGCGCAGGCTAGGTGCGCGGCGCCTCCATCTTGGGAGGGACCCCCGCGGACCCCCCCACCGCGTTGCAGCTGCCGCCCCCCGCTCCGCCGCAGCCCGCTCGCTCGCCGACCCGCAGGGCCCGGTCCCCGCTGCCCTGACGCCTCGCGTGCCTTTAGCCACCTGGGAACAGGTTGAAAAGGGATTGCCAAGGAGTGTTGAGGCCACCGGAGATTTGGATAGTTGTAGCAGTCTGTTGAGTTATTTCATTTTTGCACACTAAACATTTCAGCTTTTAGAATGGAGAGGATGGCATTTCCTGTGGATTTGTTGGATAATTGCAGTCAGGAGGAATTGGAAAATTCTGCTGAAGACTACATGTCAGATTTAAGATGTGGGGATCCTGAAAAACCAGAGTGTTTTCTTCTTCCCAATACTACGATTCCTATTAGTCTGTCAAATGTAGGCTTTGTACCTTTTTATAGTGGCTGTCAGACCCAGAAAATTCTTGCTCTTTTTGCTCCTGAGGATTCGCTTACAGCTGTGGCTCTTTACCTTGCTGACCAGTGGTGGGCTATTGATATTGTGAAAACATCTGTTCCAGCTAAAGAGGGACTTAAGCAGAGGGAACCGTAGACAGCCAGCTTACCAGTTTTGCGTGTCACAGCAGTGAATGGAGGAACTAATGTGTGGAAAGCAGAATGAAGAAACACAGAGAAGGATCTAATATGATGGAATTAAATGATGGAGAAATGCTGTGGCTGCCAACCTGGAGCATGCGCCCATGGATCGAGATGGGTCCCCAGACAACAGCACCACATGGCACCCCCGCTGAGAGCCATGCAGAGGCTGAGTCTAAGCAACTCCCCTTGCAGCCCGAGGCCCACAGACACATATCAGCAGAGATCTGCTCAGAGGCTCTCCCACTTCCACTACCAAGACTGAGGAGCCAGCGGGTTCCATGGGTCCCAGACCAGAGCAATCATCCTGCTCAAGTGATAAGATGGATCAATCTGGAGAGTACTGTGAGTGAGGCCTGTCATCTAGTGGGGCACCAGGGTCTACCAATTAACCCAGAGAATATACTGATCACATTAATGGCAATCATCCTTTCTCCTGCTATAAAGGAATAAGAATCAACCAACATCTGGAAGCACTCCAACTTCAGTTCACTTTGATGCAGCTGATGCAACCTCTAAAGACAGAATGGGAAGATGCCAGAGCCCTCAATATTGATTATGCCCAAAACATGCTGTAAGCAGTGTAGGCTTCAAAAAGTTAAATTTCTCAATTGGCTTACTTAAAGAAGCAAGTCTGGGGGCTAGGGATTTAGCTCAGTGCTGAGTTCCATCCCCAGTACCAAACAAACAAACAAAAAAGGAGCAAGTCTGACTGAAGCTACGTGACTCACAGAAGTGTCTCATGAGCATGGCGGTAGCGTGCAGATTAATATGACCTCCCCATTAACGGCCATAGCTGAGGCCAGAGCAATGACCTATGAATCTGTGGGGCTAATATGAGATAACATCCATAGCTGAGGTCAGAATGATCACACCCAGGTTCCATTCCCACAATTAGTGCCTTCATAGCTGAAAGGACAATGCTCTAACTACAACAATATATTTTGTCTGTCTTGCTTATAATTTGGAAAAGCTTTGACTTTTCTTTAAAGCCTTGCCTGCATTAGTTTTCATGATAATTTCACATATTGCACATCCATACATGCACCTCTACCCTGACTGATGGATAATAAAATTAGGTGGAAGAGATGGGCCAGTGCCTTTTGCCAAAGGAGCATTGGCCATCCCAGTTCACACTTTCCCTTTAACTCTGTTAAGATTTTCTTCAACCTTGCATCACACACTGGGCAGATAAGGACTAAAGACTTACTTCAGGAGTCTCTGGCATTAATACACTGTTGAATAATCAATCAAGGAACAAATTTGAAGTTTAAAATTTCATAGAATTAAATTATATTGGAACTACAATATAACAAAACCTATGGGGCACAACAAAAATTCTTCTAAGAGCAAAGTTTAACCTGTGAATGCCCACATTAGAAAAAGAGAGGTGCATAATAAATAACATAAAGATGCATTTGAAAGTCCTAAAAAATGAACAGTAATCCAAACCCAAAATTGGAGAAGGAAATATATTATAAAGATCAGAGCAGGAATTAATGAAATTGAGACATACAAAAGGAAAAACAACAAAAAGGACCAATGAATCACAGCTGATTCTTTGAAATGGTAAACACGATTGGTAAATACTTAGCCTAACTTACCAAAAGTGGAAAGAAAATATTTACATCAATGGAATTAAAAATGAAAAAGATAAAATTACCATAGTCATTGCAGAAATCCAGAGGATTATAAAACTTTTTGAAATCCAATATTCCAATACATTGGAGAATCTAGAAGAATTGGATAAATTAATGCATACATAAGAATTACAAATAATTAACCAAGAAGATAGAAAAATCCTGAACAAACAATTAAAAGGTGATAAAATCGAGGCAGTAATAAAATCCGTCCCAATTAACAAAAACCCAGCATTTTATCTTGACTTCCAGGAAGATCTACTGCCAATATTCAAACTCTTCCATGAGACTGAAAGGAAGAGAACACTGCCAATATCATTTCTTAAATGTAACATTTCTATGACACCAAAACAGACAAAATTACAGGCTAATATCATTAATGAATGTAGTTGTGAAAATCATCACAAAGATACTTGTAGCTACATTTTTTTTTTTTTTTGGTACCAGAGATCGAACTCAGGACCTTGCACTTGGGAGGCAGGCACAGTGCCACTGAGCTAAATCCTGAGCCTCACAAAGATACTTGTAAACAAAATACAACAAATCATTAAAAAGATCACTCAACATATGTAAATCAACAAATGTAAAATACCACATAAACAAAAGGGCAAAAGTCACATAATCACTTCAATAGGTGCAGAAAAGGCCTCTGACAAAATCCAAACATCCCTTTGTGATTAAAAAAAACTTAATGAAAATATGTATACAAAGATCTTTACCTCAAACTGATAGAAGCCATTTATGACAAACCTACTGTCAATATTTTAGCACTTCAGTTTTCAGAGCTCTGAATTTTTCATATTTATTTCTTTACATTGCCTTATCATCCCTGTCTTGGAATTCTTGTTTACTGACTGTAACTGCCAAAGTTTTATCTTTTGTCTTCTTGGTTTTTTGAGACAGGGTCACATTTTGTAGTTCAGGCTGTCAATGTATTGACCATTGTCCAGGCTGGCCTCAAACTCTCAACCATCCTCCTGCCTCAGCCTCCTGAGTCTCGAGGTTACAGGCACGAACAACCATGCCCAGCTGTTGTCAAGGTTTTATAGCATTAAATAGTCTTGTGTAATTGTTCTGTCCCTTGGTTAATGTTTAATTTCAAAGTGAAGTTTTTATTTCATTCTACTTTAATTCAGTATGTTTCATAGTAGCTGTGACATTTTTCCTTTTTTATTCACCTTTTGCTTTCTATTCTTATACTACTGTATTTTACTATAGAATCTGTGATTCTCTCTGACTTTATCTGGGTAGGCTAGGCCAGAAATGCACCCTTTCTTTCCATCACTCCACAAAATGTCAATCTCCTACTTGCAGAAACATGGATATGCTACTTTGTATATTAACCAAAGAATGTGTGAAAGTGAAAGATTATCCTGGGCTATGTGGGTGACAGACTGGAGATGTGACAGTATAAGCAGAGGTTAGAGTGATACTCCTTGAAGAAAGGGAAGAATAGATGAGGATTGCATGCAGCTGCTGAAACCTAGAAACCTCTGCCCCTGGAAAATGATAACCACAGAGAGAAGTGATAGGGTAAAGGAGGCTGCAGGAGTATAAGCCACTGCCTGGGACTCATGGTAATTACTAGAGAGGAAACAGTTTGACCTTAAAAGATGCGGTATGTTCTACACACAATGGAAGGTAAAATAACGCTGTCTCAGAGTTCAAACTCTGCAGGACACAGATGTTCCAAAAGACAGACTGGGGTCTGGCACAAAATCATGAAGAATGAGACTGCCAGCCACAAGAACAGAATTCCTGATGAAGACCAGGTTTGGTGTAGTCAAAACTGAGTCTCTCCCAGCTATCAGGGAAGTGATGAAGAAGAGCGGCAAAGGAGACAGGTTGGATTGGGAAGACACATGAGAATGTACGCAGTAGCAGGAGAAATTTAATAAGTGCTGGAACTGTTTGGATTTATGAGGTACTCTCAAATAGGCACCTCTATTATAATACGTATCTGACGTGTATTTCCAAATAATTTAAATAGTAATACTATGATGTAGTATTTACTAATTTCCACAATAGAAGCATGGTTCTAAGCCTAATCCTCTCTGGTCCTGCCATATCCTTGGGGTTGGGAAGATTCAGAAGGACAGTATCCCTAGACACATCAAAGGATTACCTTTGTTTAATCAATATCATCTATTACACTTTGGGTATGAAAGTTCAAGTCAGTGACAGATGAACGAAGGCAATAGATTAAGCAATCCTGCAGTGCTGTGAATACTGGTGGGGCCCTGGAACACCATGGATGTCATCAATAGGTCGTAGAACCCTGCTGAGGCCTTAGTGATAACTGGTATCATACCAACCAGGGTATCATACTGAGTGTTACGAAGGACAGTGATCTGGTGAACAGATAGTGTCTTATTTGCTTTTTTGGGGGGTGTATACATTTAATTTCTTACCTTTACTAATAATTCTCTGATAACAGTCTCAGACTCTTACTTGCTATCAGCAATTCTGCAAAGAGTTGAACCATGAAACATAAAGAGAAGAAAAAACACCAGAAGAAGAAACCCTTAAAATGACCTGTGAAAAAGTCAAGGGGTACAAGAGGAAAGTTGGATTTACAAGATGTTCTGCAGGGTAGAGCCAAGGTACTGGCCCATACTCAAGGCCATGAAGTGGCAGATAGTTCTTCCTCAACCTCAGGGGACTTCTCCTATGAAGACAAATTCTTGGATGCAGAACTGCACAACTCTCCAGAGGATACCGCTGAGACACATGAGATGGTCCCAAGTTCAAATCTGGATGCAGGAGAGAATTTCTCAGTCTCAGAACATTTGGCGTGCATCTCTTCTTCAAGCAAGTGCATTCCTATGGATGAGGATGGTCCTGGATTGTCCAAGAGGCTTTTAAATCATGATTTGATGGAGAAGGAGAATTTCTCCTTCATGGCACATTCTCATTTACCTCCCTCCTTGGCCAATAACCCCTTACAGTCTGCAACATCTACTGAAAAGAAAAAAGTCCTGAATGTTTACTATAAGCCTGTCCCAATGAAAAGGGGTACGGCTTCCTTGGGGGATACAGAAGATGATTTGGAGCCCCCCGCAAAGATGACAAGAATAGCAAAAATTACCTTTCCTGAGAAGATCCCTTCAAAAGCCAGCCTCTCTTCTGTGTGCCTAAGAGATGTCCTAACTGACAGTGAAAATGGCTTGCACAGGGAAGGCCAAGAGGAAAGGGAAGAGGCCGAGAATCTGGCCCAGTATTCAGTGCTGGAGGACCTGTAGAGTGGCTTTAGGTGCATGGGCTGCTACCAGGTCTTCCCCAAAATGCGGATGCTTAAGAAACACCTGGAGGATGGGGTTGAGGGTGGTGCTTCATGCCTTAGTCTTGCATTTGCCAAACTAAGGAACAAAACGAAGCAAAGCAAGAGAATCACAGAGGGGGAGAATGGGAATATGACAACATCTGGAGGTGATATGGAGACACTTTTGACATTCTTGTTACTTTTGGCTTTTTGTAGCTTTATGTTTTACTATTATAATAAACAGAAATTAAATAAAAAAATGTATTGACAAATGTACTATTGATACTTTGCCTGTTGAGCTTCGGAAAACATAAACATTTTATCTGTTCCTTCAAAGATTTTACCTGTTTTTTCTTTCTCTCACTACTCTTCTCTAGTTTTGCTTTCCTGAACTGTCTTCCCTATGCACATTAGAGAAATGATGTCTACATTGAAAATTACTGTCATATGTTTATTGAAGAGTATATTTCTTGGTCTTAATTTTCTTGGAACATTTCACAATGCTTATTGAAGAAAACTGGTTATTAAGTTTTCCTCATCACCCTTTCTTAAGTTTATGTAATGATTCATAGACAATCTCTCCCTGACTTACATGGAAGAATATTTTTAATAGTACAGGATAGAAAAAAACCTCATTGTCCATTCAGAGGAAAATGGTTTAATGAAACAGTGCTCATGCACAATCTAATGCAGCTATTTAAAAGAATTAAAAAATTCTTTCTGCTGATATGAAAAACATATAGCATAATCATGTATATTTGAAAAATATGGAAAAATCTATAAACTTTATTGGGACTTTAATATTTAACTCTGTATTCCGTATACCAGAACCTTTTATGAGAATAAATCCATGTTTTACTTCTATTTCTGTATTATTATTTTTAAAAGTCCACACTGGGGGTACAATATTCCTTACCTTTTGTGTAGGTGGCTACAATATCACAAGCTGCAGAAAAATTTGTTTTCCTCTTGAAGTCCTTTTTCCCATATAGTTTCTGAAAATTCCCCACTATGATGTCAGATTTATTGCTGCATTCTCCCATCAAAATGTTTCTCTTTTTTCCAGGAAATACTCAAACAGGTCAATTTTAACAAATTTCTCTGAAAACAAAATAATACATCAAAATGTCCTTTTACTGCTACTCAAATTTCTTAAAATTAGGAAAATTTAACTATCTCCCCTTGAAGACTTTAGGCTTCTAAAATACACAGGCTAACTCGAGTCCTATTGGTGCTTCTTTGGGTCAAGTAAAAAAGTAGAAATAAACTGCATTGAAGTAACATGCATTCAAATAGATATATTCCTTATGTTACTAGTATCAAGGCAGGGAGAGAGAGAGAGAGAGGGAGGGGAGGGGAGGGAAGGGGGAGAGAGGAGAGGAAGAAAAGGGAAGGGAACAGAAGGAAGGGAGAGGAGGTGAGAGGGAGGGTGAAAAAGAGGGAGAGGGGAGAGAGGGTAGAAAAGAAGAGAGTCAAGAAGATAAAGACATTGCAGAACTCATACACAGGTTATTCTAAGTTATTGGTATGCATTTAATGGTAGTGTGAAATGGTGTAGCTTTCTCAACCTGCTGCATAAGTTTACTAGCAAGAAAGAATAGTAGATTTATGCCTGAATCCACTCTATCATAATCATTCCCTATTCTAGCCTTCTCAGGTGCCTATCCATGATATACACAACTGGAGGTATATTTGAATGATGTATCATTCAGTGCTCACTAGAGAAACAGATTTAATATAAGATATGTACATATATGAATGAATTTACAAGGTAGGCTTACAATAGCTGCCTGCAGAGTCAGATGGAGAAAAGCATAAAAGGGCTGTCTTCCTGCTGGAGACCCGAAGGATCCAGTCAAATGTTGAAGGCCTGGACTCGCTGTAGTGTCCCGTGTGAGTCCATATTAGGAAGCTGAAGGGTCTGTCCTGCAAGGCTGAAGTGTCTGTGTTGGAAGACAGGAGATGGATGTCTAAAGAAAAGGCGAAGACTGGAGCTCCTCTGAAGAAACAAGGGCTCCTTCCTCTCTTCTTTGGACTCTGGCCTATGGTAATCTCTAGGCCCTGGGATGTGGTTTCTTCCATACTCACCTGCCTAGGTCACTCAGCCTTTCTTCGCTGAAAGCTCACTTTCTCATCTTCATCAGGGCTGAGATCCTGGTTGCTAACTCCTTTGGCTGTATGATCCCTCCTACTCTGCCTTTCTTCTTAATTCCTCTTAAAAGCTTGATGTCCATCTTACTGGCAATTAACTGTTGTAGTCTCCTTAGTGTTAGTTCGAAGCAATGAGCTTCAGAGCAGACAGTGAGTCTTATTTATCTTCAGTAATTATCTTGATACATAGCAGGTGCTCTATAATTGTGCAAAGAGGAAAAAGAAAGGCAGGAGTGAATGAAAGAAAAGGAAAGAAAGTTTTATTTTGATTTCTTTGCCTTCTTGGGTATTTCTCTCAGATATGAGAAAAGTAAGACACCCTATTTTTGTCACTATGGATCTCAGAAATGACACCAGTGAATCCCTCCCATTGGAGTGAAATGAGTGCCACCTCTCTCAAATTCAACAGAGTAGTTCTTGATGTTCTGATCCTAGCCCTGGAAGGACATTGCCATATCTCCAAAAGTTAGTCTTGGATGATTTCAAGTTTCAGCTGTTTGTTATGGTTCTTTGACAGTCACAGGCCTATTCCTACCCCATACTCCCTTTACCTACTCTATCCACCCTTCAGACCCAGCCTATTGCTGCCACACCTGCAATTATCCTATGCCCTTCCATTGCACAGAATTGCCTTAGATGCCTGGGAAGCTCTGCCTTCTTAAGGAGAACCTTAGAGATTCTGAGGTACCAGTCCTTGTCCCTGTCTGGCAATGTTTTTCCTCCTGGAGAGAGAACTCTTTCACACCACATAGAGTGTCTCATTTCTATTTACGTCTCAATGTCCAGCTCAGCCTCAAAATTTGCCTTCTTTTCATGAAAAAGAGGAACCTAGGAATTTCAAATCTCACAGGTAAAGATCATATATATCCATGAGAGTCAAAGCAACTAATTTAAGAGCTGACCATTATTTAGAGATCCCAGATTATAGATCAAATAGAGATTAGAATATTTTGTAATAAATTCAATATTTTCCACAAATTGCCTTTTTCCAGGACAGTCTTCATTGCATTCTGTTGGTCCAGATCAGCCATGTTGTACCTACCTCCAACCATCTTTATAATTTGTAATTCTAGAATGTTTCTTAGTTGAATATGAGCCCTCTCCCCAATTAATTAAGAAAAAAAAAACCAATCTTTACTTTTTTGTTACCGCAATAGGAAAGAAAACTAGAAAGCTCCCCTGAGATATCAAGACCTTCATTGCTTCAGGCTCAAAGCCTGTAGTGTCATGTTCAGTTCCAGAAGATAACCGTGGCGTATGGTATCAGTCCCCTCTCAGAGGAAGTTCTCCTAGAAGAGTTGCTTTCCAACACACGGGCCTATTTTCAGTTCCCAGAATGCAGCATTTTTCGGGCTACTACGTTCCAGCAGAGCCCACAACTCTGCCTTCCACTTTTAGACTTATATGGCTGGGGCAATTCCCAGTGTGTTCCTCAGCATCGGTCCTAGTCCAGCCTCCTTCAGATAGTTCATAGAGTCCCTTCTGGTAGGTGTTGCACCCAGTGAGAAAGAACCAACCAGAGACCGATATTAAATCCACACAGGAGTTTATTACCGGCCGGGACCGAGCCAAGCACGGGACTCGAGCCCCGACTGGGGGAGATTAACATATTTTATACACCTTTGAGGCCAGCAGTTTCTAGGCACCCTCTATGGGATAGAACTAGCAAAGCAAGCAAAAGGTACAGAAGCAGAACGTCCTGCCGTTAGAACATTTGTAAAACAATAGTTGATTAATTGTTGTTTCTAAAGAGACTTTCTAAGGGGAGGAGGTTTCTAAGCTTCCTCCTTCTGAGTTCATCTAAAGGGCAGGCAGATGAGTCAAGCAGCAATATGGAGTCTGTCTTGCTAACTAGGGTCCTTCAGTAGGTGTTAAGGGAAGAATCATCTTTTAAGTTTCCCTCTAAGCTTTCCTTTGCTATTGTCTGAGCCAAGAGTAAAAATTCTCAGATTATCCTTGCCTTCAGGGCCCATACAGTACACGTCAAGAAAATAAATTACTGCCAGGTATGGTGGCAGATGCCTGTAATCCCAGGACTCAGGAGGCTGAAGCAGGAGGATTGTTGTGAGTTCAAGGCCAGCCTGAATTACCTATAGAGACCCGACTCAAAAAAAAAAAAATTATAGAACACTAGTATCTACAGTGCTTTCCAAAGTATAGGAATGTGGGAGTTATTCAGTCAATCACCAGCTATGCTCAGTCTCTATGCTCCACCCTTGAGCATAGGGAAATCTCACTGGCAGCCACCCAAAGTGAGTAGCTCCTTTAAAAGTACTCACTTGTTTATTCAAAACTGTTCTATATTATGCCATGTGATTTTATAATTGTGCAAAAAAAAAAAGATTCTTACAGGGCATTACATGAAAAAAATCAAAACTATATTTATCCTTTCATCATGTCTGGATGAAAATGTGGATGGTGGTGGACCAGATCTGGAAGGAAAACAAAACTGAACCAGGTGGTATGTTAGGAAGGTGGGTTGATAGGTGAACTGGTTGTGGGAGAGCTTTAAGGGTAGTGGAAAGCTGTGTAGAGTACAAATCCCAGAGCCAGGTTGCCTTCGTTTGAATTCTGGTTTTGCTATTGGTAGCTTTGGGATGTCAGCAAGTTACTTAACACCTCTGACTCCATTTCTTCATCAGATATAATTACTTTAGAGGGAATTTTGGTGCGTAACTGAGTTAATCTATGTAATGTGCTGGGAAGAGGACATAGCATGTAGAAAGCATGGGTGCTTTTTGGGTGCTGTGAGAGCTGATGATTTTCTAATGGTCTTTTCATATTTTCACCTTAAAGTGAACACATCTCAGAATCTCAGCTGCTGGAAGCCTGGCCTCCATAATGACTGGAGCTGAAGTTTTGGTTTGCATGTACATCTGCCTTCTTCTGGTCTCTCCTCAACCCATTTGTTTCCCCAAGCCTGAGGAGAGTGCACACATTTATTTCAAGCCCTACTGCTGTCTGTACATCCTATAACTGCTGTGGCACCATTGAGGCAAGTGACTTGGCATTCAGGGCTCTTTCTTCTAATAGAACAGACAAAAGCTGCCAACATCTACATAATCATGTCAAATATTTACTTCCCATTTTCCATATGGCTCACTAAGAAAGCCTTATTGCTAGCTGTTCTTTTAAAAGGATGAAGCCTAAAATTTGTTTAGAAGGGCAAATTTAGCATGCAGGTTGGGCTTAGTTAAGTTAATGAATCGAAGTCATTATGAAATTGCAGGGAAAAAAGGTTTGTATTAAAAGTAAGTTTAATACTGAAAACCATGTAGGTGAATATACTAGTTCCTTCCATCAGACCTACTCATTTGAATTTAAAGTGCAGGGAAAATTTGCAATGAAAATAAATAAGAAATATTTCTTGTAAGGAAACCTTAGACGATGATCTATTATTTATGTGCTGTGAGTTATAAGATTTGGTACTGTTGTGGAATGAGAAGGAATGTTTCAACTTCTGATTCTGCAGAGAAGGGAGCCACTTGCTGGAAGAATAGGGTCCAATTAATTGTTTTGGGCAAAGCCTGGGGACAGAAGTTAGAAGGTGGTTTGAGAAAAGGGAGATTGAAGTGACACCTCCCTCCCCTAAAGAAATTATGGCACAGAAGCAAAAACCTAATGATTAAACATCTGAAGTAGACAGTTGGTGGATCCTAGTTAGAGATAAGGACATTGATTGTGAACCCTGGTGAGGAGCCCTCAGAAGCTTAAAAGAGGCAGGGGCAAGATTCTGTGCATTTTAATCTTGTTTATGCAAACTGTTTCCTTCTCAGCTTTTTCCTCTTTCACCTTTGGAGTCCCAATCATTATTTTTATGATTTTTTTCCCCTCCTCTTCTTTCCTCCCTCTCCTCTCTGTCCCTCTGAGCCTGCAGTGACTCATTTCGTTAATACTGCAGTAGTTTCTTTGAGATATTTGGTAACTTGAGTCAATAACGACTGACCTTTACAATTAATGTTTTATTAGTTTGCCGGGGCTGCTGGAACAAAATATCACAAATTGGTAACAGATATGTATTATCTCACAATTTTGGAGGCCAGAAGTAGTGAGGTTGCTTTCCTTTGAGAGCCATGCCTGTCCTCTGGCCTCTGGTGCCTTGCTGGCAATCTTTGGCATTTCTGCCAAAGAAACATCACCTACAGCACTCCCTTTATCTTCATGTGGTGTTCTCCCTCTGTGCCTATTTGTCTCTGTGTCCATATTTCTCCTTTTTATAAGGACACGTTGTATTGCCAGCAAATTCAGGTTCTGGTGAGACCTCTCTTCCTGGCTTGCAGATGGCTGCCTCCTTGGTGCATTCTCACCTGCCTCTTCTCTGTGAGCATGGAGGGATAGAAGGTTTGATGTCTCTTACAAAAACATCATCTGGGCGCACTGGTGCATCCCTGTAATCCCAGCACCCAGGAGGCTGAGGCAGGAGGATCATTGCAAGTTCAAAGTTAGCCTAGGCAACATAGTGAAATCAAGATCAGCCTGAACTACACAGTGAGGTCCTGTCTCAAAATCTCAAACAAAATAAAACAAAACAAAACAAACAACAACAACAACAACAAATCTCTTCAGTTTTATGGGACTAGTACTCTACCCTTATGACCTCATTTCACCTTTATTATCTCCTTAAAGGCTCTATCTTTAAATATAGTCAGATTGGGGATTAAGGCTTTACTATATGAATTTTTTGGGGAGTAGAATTCAATCCAGAAAGCCTTGCCTTTATTTTATTTTACTTTATTTTAATTTTTGCAGTACTTGAGATTAAATGCAGGGTCTTTTCATTGAACAACAACCTCAGCCCTTTAAAATTTTTTAAATTATTTTATTTATTTATTGAGATAGGATCTTGCTAAGTTGCTAAATTGCCCAGGATTGGCTGGGACTTGTGATCCTCTTGCCTCGGCCTCAGCCTCAGCGTTGTCTTTAAAGGGAATGCTTCTGTCACTAAGAAATATGTTTTTGCTTGGTCTTTAGGAGATGTATTTTTCAAGTGTATCATGTTTTGTTTTATTCCTAGTTTGGTGAGGGGTTGTTGTTTTTCTTGAAACTTTGCATTTCTGAAATAAACCCAACTTGGTCAACAAGATATATAATCATTATGTCTTACTGGACTTGTTGTGTTAGTGCTTTGTTTACAATTTTTTAAAATTAAAATTCATGAGTGAGATTGGCTTGTAATACATTTGTCCCTTGGTATCTATGGAAGACTGGTTCTAGGACCTCCATTGCTTCAAAATCCATTGATGCTCAAATTCGTTTTATAAAACAGCATAGTATCAACATATGGCCTATACATATCCTCAGGTATACTTTAAATCATCTCTAGGCTACTTATAATACCTGATACCATGTAAATGTTATGTAAATAGTAGTTATACCTCATAGTTCAGGGAATAATGACAAGAAAAAAATTTACACATGTTCAGTGCAGATAGTTTTTTTTTTCTTTTTGATGGTTTTGATTTTCAGTTGATTAAATTTGACGATATGGGACCCATGAATATGAGACCCCCTCTGATCCTCAGGTCTGTTTCTTTGCCACTGCCATGCTGTTTTTATCACAGTGGCTTTGAAGTATAGTTTCATGTTGGGGATTGTGATACCCCTGTCAGGCCTTGTTGCCTACAATTGCTTTTGATATTCTAGGTCTCTTCTGGTTCCAAATGAATTTTTGGATTGTTTTCTCTAGTTCTGTGAAATATACTGTAGAACCAACTGTATTTCTTTCTCATGCTGAATTTGCCTGGTTTTGATCTTGAGTTTCCTTTTTACCTCCTAGAATGGATCAGGAGAGTACATTCTCTTTTTTGTGTGTGTGTGAAAGAGGTAGCATAATATAGCATAGCATAATACAGTGTAGTGTGGTATGTATGGGAGAGTATAATATGGTATGGTTATACAATATGGTATGGTGTGGTATAGTGTAATATAAACATCCTATGTTCCTAAGGTGTCAGAATGTCTGTTGATGGTTCACATAGCTGCAATTCCTAGGTATACTAAGAATAATTTGGAATGAGGCCAGTAAGCATGTATTCCAGAACTCCAATTCCTCTTCAGAAACCCCATATGATAAGGTATATTACATTAAAGTGTAGAAAAACTACTTGCTTATAAGCCTTTAAATAGGCAGGTTCTACTCAACATTGAATGATGTAACTGGCTACAGTTCTGGAGCTCTAAATTTTCTTAATGTCTTCAGTGTTGTCACAAATGTAGACTGTATAATCCTTAAAAAAAGTCAGTGCAAAAATACAGACATGATTCAGTAGCCTCATAAAATAACTATAGACTGTTAAGATGTTTATTGCAGTAACTGGATGCCCACAGAGTATCCCTTCTCTCCAGGAAGCCAGATGGAAAATAAAGGAGAATTTTTAAAGATACAAATTAAAGGGAAAATCCCAAAGACATTTAACTACTTGAGTTACACATGATTTCCATTGTGCATGCCCTATCTGTCCAAGAAAAACCAAATCTAACTGTTAAAGAGAAACTGAACCTTTATTTGTTGACAGGATTGTGTTCAGAGCTTCCAGACTAAATAGATGTTGGAGGTAAGATCATAAGATAACTTACTAGGGTTTTCAATACTTTACTTTCACCATGCCTCTTGCTTCTCTACTTTAGAAGGTGACATATTCAACAATGAGGAAAAAAATCTCACTTCTCTGTTGTCAGCAACAGATGTTGGTGTGTTCAGAGCTGTAACTGGCTGTGATGCTTTCAGATTTCCTTCATATTTTAGCTTTGAATGAGGCTCAAACAGAAATGGTCTGTAAAGCTAAAACTTTGAAACTTAAAGATTCCAAATAGTGATCCTTCCATCTCATATATTTATATGTTTGAAAGCCCCAAATAATAGAACTCTTGCCATGTTATCAAGCTCAGAGATTGTTTCCTCAGCTATGTCTAGTCTACAAATAAGTCCCTCAAAGCTTTTCATTTTTGTTTTTTATCTCTAGCTTTTAAAAAATTATTTCTCAGAATTTTCATCTCTCTGCTTTCGTTATCTATTTGTTTTTACATGTTGTCTACTTTTTCATTAGAGCTCTCAACATATTAAACACAGCTGTTTTAAGTATTAGTTGGATAATTCCAACACTATTGCCGTATTTGAGATTGCTTCTGATGCTTGCTGTCTCCTCAAAAAAAATTTTTTTTTGCCTTTAGTGTGCCTTGTAATTTTTTGTTGAAATTTTTTGTCGAAAGTTTTTCTTTTCACTCAAGTGAAAGAAACTGTAGAAAATAGATCTTAAGTGATTTGGCAGCGAAGCGTGTGTGTTGGTGGAGAAAGGAAAATTTCCTACAGTCCTCTAATGAAGGCTCAACATTTAGTAGGCTTTTATCACTGAACTGTGAACTTTATGCATTCTCCTCCATCTCTCCTCTCTATTATCTTAGGTGGGACAGGATGGGTAGAGGTAGCTGGATTGACCATTTTCTTTTACCCAGGTTGGTTGAATACTGATAAGGCTCCAGTAGGAGAGGCTCTGGTAAAATAATTTCTCCTGTTGATGAATCTTCTTTTTTTTTTGGTACTGGGGATCATACTTGGGACCTTGAGCTTGCAAGGCAGGCACCGGAACCACTGAGCTATATCCCCGGACCTGATGAATCTTCTTAAGAACAAAATGCTTGCTGGGCTTGGTGGCGCATGCCTATAATCTCAGCACGCAGGAGGGTGAGGCAGGAGGATTTCTGTATGTTAAAGATCAACCTGGACTACATAGTGAGTTCAAGTCCAGCCTGAACTACACAGTGAGACCCTGACTCAAAAAACAAACAACAACAACCCCCAAAACAACACCCCCAAAAAGAAAAACAATAAAACCCAAAATGCTCAATCGTATTTCAAGATGGTTACTTTCTCCCTCCTTCCACTGTAAAAAATAAGTGGATTTTTTCTTCAATATTCACTGTAGAAGCCTAGTAAAGCCCTAGAGGCTGAAATTCACAGAAATGTGAGGGCCTCCTGGAATTTTTAACCTCAGACTTGTCTATACTGAACTTCTAGCATTTCATCAATTACAGTTCAGTTTTCCCCACCGTCATCCCTGGGGAAATTTCTATTTTTGTGTTTCTGATCCAGGAAATTGTGATTTTTCTGTACCTATCAATCTTTTCAATTTTTGAGGCAGTGGTGGCTCTGGAACATCTCTTTGCTGATGGATCTGAGAAGAGTTGTTGATTTTCCCATTTGTTCAGATTTTTACTTATTATTAGGTTGATCCCAAGCTCTGTATATACCTGGCTGGAAACAAGAGGTTAGTATGTAACAGAACTCTTTAACATTAAAAAGGTTTAAGTTAACTCCTAATTTCTCAAAGCACTTTGCAGAGATATTACGTAGTGTGCTTAGTAGTCTGGTGCAAAGAGTACTTGGTATTAAGAGACAGAAGCATCATGATGGTAATTGCGTTTATTAAAAGAAATGTCCAAATGAGGGACAGGGAATGTGGCTCAGTGGTAGAGCCTGCTTAGCATATACAGCACCCTCTGTTCAGTTCTCTGCAGCCCTCCCCAGGTCAAAACAATACAAAAGCACCACTATTTTTGGGAGACTAAGCCAGAGAATATAAAGCAGCATGAATAGTTTGGAAGGAAAGTAAGTGTATCCAAAATGCAGAATATCATGAATTTGTTATAGTAAATTTTATCTGTTAGCTTAGGTTGAGCTATGTTGTTAAGCAAATAGTCCCAAGTTCTAAGTAGTTTATGACAGCAGAAGTGTATTTTTTTATTCATGCTACAAACTGATTGTAGGTCAATTGAGGCTCTGCTTTATGTCATCTTTATTTTGCAACTAAGATTGAAAGAGTGAGTCTCCTGGACATGTCAGAGAAAAGAGAAACTTCTGTTCAAAAAAGGCACAGCACCTATACTCACATTTCTTGACTCATAGAAAGGTATCCTCCTTTCCATAGGGTGAGGTGAAGATGCTATCCCACAGTAAAGGGTACTACAGATAACATGGCAAGCATGGAGTCAGTGTGGTGCAGTACACTACTCTCCCAGAAAGGAGGATCAGATAAATTGAATATTCATTCAACTTACTGTATAGGTAAGTTCCTCCCCAGTTTATTATAACTTATTACTTAGAATCATCCATGACTTCCCAGGACTGTGATTACTACTGTGAAAAATTTTTATTAACTACCTCCATACCTACTTTGAGGTTGAGTTCCTTTACATTCACTTGCTAGAGCATAAGATGGCAAAGGAGTTTCTCTGACAAATGATTTTGGAGAAGCTCTTGGGCATTTGGTGAGGTTAAAGACACAGCAATTGCTCTGAAGGTCTTTACAGTCTACCTTTTAAAAACATGGTCTACCCTGGAAGTTTTTGGTGTCAGCATATAGTTCTGGAATCTGCATTGCGAGGCAGATGGCAGAAAAATTACTTCCTTTCTATTCCATATCAATTTTGACCATTGAGAAGCATGTGGTCACCCCTGTTGCCATCATGTAGCTTTTCTGCAATGATAAGGAAATATACTGACAGAATGATGGTCAGTTATTTCATCCCTACAGAGATGAGCATAAAACTGCTAAGCAGGCATGATTAGGAGCAAGTTAAGTGTAGTAAGCAGTATTAAATACATGGTAAGAGAAAATGCAAAGTAGCAAAAGTAAAAAACTGCTTGTTTTGGCAATACCTGGACAAAAAGCATCAGAAGTTAGGTCAAAATACAATATTAAGCAGAAGTCCTGCAACACAGAGGTCACAAGTTGGCAGCTCACAGGATGATAAATCTGGGATATATGTATGTTTTGTTTGGGCAGCACCATGTTTTAAATATCCGTCTGTGTCACACTGAAAAGAATCTGGATATCTAACTTCTCTTGAAAATGTGAAGATCTGTCAATTATCATTCAAATTCCTAGTTGGCAAACTTGGCTAGAGCTAAATTATTCTTGTCCCCTTGGGAGGGAGCATGAATCTTCAGTTCTTTGCACAGAATTAAGGTGGATTAAAAACCATGTTATGAAAATAAAACTTTAAAGTTTATGGAAGAAAGAATAGGAGAATATGTTTCTGCTTTTGTTTTTTGAGACAAGGTCTCACTATGTAGTTCAGGCTGGCCTTGAACTCACAGTGATCCTCCTTCCTGACTCAGCTTCCCTAGTGCTAGCATCCAAGCATGCGCCATCACGCTGGCCAGAATAGGAGAATATCTTAAGGATACTTTTTTTTTGTAGTGGGGATCAAACTCAGGACCTTGTGCTTGTAAGGCAGACGGTAGAACCACTGAGCTAAATCCCCAGCCCTTAAGGATACTTTTTGAGGACAAATTCCTTAAACAATGTTCTAAATGGTAGTCACTATGCTTTCAAATTTTATTTTTCAAAAGTAAGGATTTTTATTCAACAAAGATCATTATAGACAAACTATAAAAAAACTGATTTGAAAAGCTACTTTTAATGAATGAAACCAACAAAGATTTAGACATTAAAGGAATTCTAGAACTTAATTTAAATTTATAATAAGAAAAACTCAGGAAGCAGAATATTAACAAGTAATTAATAGAAAAGGAAAGTTGTATAATCACTAAATATCTTTTGTGAATATAATAAAAATGTAATTTAAAATAAATCAACTTCATTTTCTTTTTTTGGGGGGAGGGGGGAGTACCAGGGATCAAACTCGGGACCTTCCACTTGTGAGGCAGGCAGCAGAACCATTGAGCTAAATCCCCAGCCCGCCAACTTCATTTTCTAACAATCCAACTGACAAAAATTATAATGTCAAGTAACAAGAAGTACTTTCCAAAGATGTGAGAACGAGAGAATCTTCATATTATTGCTGGTAGAAGTATAAACAGCCATTACAGTGACCTCTCTTGGCAGTGCACAGTGAAATTAAGTATGTGCAAATACCCTGCCTAGAAATTCCATTCCTGGAAAGATTTCAACATCCGGAGAACCATTTGCATAGAGTTTTGCAAAAATATACCCTTAAAAAGACATACAACAATGCTCATGGTAGTATTGTACAAACAAAGAAAGGTTAGAAATAACATGGCTGTCCATCTTTGGGTGAATGTACAAGTAAAATGTAGTGCACACATGTAATGGAATGCTACTGTATGAAGAGATGAGCTGGATAAAAAGTAAGATTTACACATTATAATGTAGATAAACAATCTAAATAAATATGTATTAAAGATGATTTGAAGATCAAACTTTACACTGGACTGGATATTTGTACCTGGAAAGATATTGGGCTTGGCAATACAGAACAAAGAGAATTAAAATAAAAACAAATCAAAACCGAACACTATAGCCTTCCAGGAGTCATCCATGATAGCATAATAAGAACTGGGGAGTATGATCCATGAAATTCTGTATACCTAAAGTTATCACAGACTCCAATAAAAAAGAAAAGTTACTTTATATTTTGGCCAAACATAACTCTTCTAATCATCCTTCCTCCCTTCTTCTCCTCCTCTTTTTTTCTTCTCCTTCGCCTCCTCCTTCTCTTCCCCTTTCTCTCCTTTACGACTGGGTGTCTCTACAACTCTTTCTTTTTTATCCCTCCTCTTCCTCCTCCTCTTAAAAAAAATTATGAAAATGGAATGAATTCCATGGTGTGGCCTGACCTTAGTGGTTCCATTGCCAAACAGTAATCTACTTGTAGTTTTCTGTACCCAGGGACACATTAGTGGCCCCCCTATTTTGCTGTTTTCACCGTGTTAATTTATCTCCACTCAATAAAGTTCTCCCGCACATAACTGCTAGGTGACCTATAACACCTTTGTTAAGCAGTCTCTTTCTAGAAATCCTGAGGGAAAATTCTGGCAAATGAAACTACTCTAGTGCTGCTGGATTTAAAGAAGCAGATGGTGGTTGGGTTTTATAAGACCCTTTTGCTCTCTTCCTTCATTTTCTGCCTGCCTTTACATTATCCTCTCTGCGCTGATCTGGCTAAGTGTGTGAAGCACCCTCCAAGGAATGGCATTCATGTTAAACTGAAATGTGGATTGCTGAAGAGTCATACTGCCTTTCATTTACAAGTCCTGGAGGCCCCTGCTGGCCTTTATCATATAAAAATTTTATAGCAACCATGATCTTTAGAGAAAATACACACACACAGGATGAGGATCCAATGCTTGCCAGTCTTCACAGCAGAGGGCCTCTCAGCAGGCTGGATTTATTAGACTTTTCATTTTCCTTCAACCTTTGGGTTTCCAAATATGTTTAGCTAGTTCAGTCTTTAAAGCAGAAAAATTCAGCCAAAATGTAATGCAACACTGCAGCCTCAGGCCCTTAAAGCCAAGAACAACTGCAGAACTCTTCCAACTTGGCTGCAAAGCAGCATCTGCTGTCTCCTGTGCTCACCCCTCCAGCCAAAGAGATCATATCACAGTGCTGGGATTTTGTAAAGAAAAAGAAAAAGAAAAAAAGAAAAAAAAAGCAAGAAAGAAGAAAAAGAAACTGTTTCTCTCTTTATCTTTCATCCCCTCCACTATCTTTTGGTTATGTTACTGTTTCTAGTTTGGAAGTAACTGAAGGGATTTCATACTACTTAGAACAAAATTTGTTTCCTAGTCTAGGGCCACTTACTCATTCAGTGAGTATTTTATGAACATATATGTAAGATATATGGCTCCACTTCTCACCAGGTAATTATTAGGTTGGCCTTTTGTGATGAATTCATGTATTTTGTGTTTTTTGGACTGCTTTGACCATGATTTTGTGAGATGAGTAGTTGCTGGAAAGTAAGCTGCCAGTCTCTCACCAATTTATTATATGGCTTTAAAACTCGTTTCATAGGGAGCTGATGGTCTTAGAAACAGAGAAAAAATATGAGTGCCTTACAACTCTGACCTACATTCTTTCCTGCTGTAGGATGAACTGTTAGATTTTAGTAAGAATCATCTGCTGTTCATACTGAACTGTGGTGAGGTGTGGAAGGCACAGTGCCATGTAGTGTAGTATGAGGTAGTATAGTATAGTAACCTTGTGGTCGTGAGTGTCTTAAACTTTTGAGACTCAGTTTACTTAATGGAATTAGGAATATTTGTGTTTGGAATCGCTTAACAAAATTAAAGGAGGTACTGTAGGTGGTCCTTAAAAGCCCATTAAATATTGGGCTCTCCCTATGGCTGCCTCTGAGGAACACAAAGGAAGTACAGAGAGCTTAGTCCTAGTCCTCAAGAGCTTGCAGTCCAGCTAGGGGGATGAAATTCAGACTCTCATAAAACCACCAGAGAAAATGCCTCTGAGAAGAAACTGATGTGGCATGAGTTTACTTTTTCTGTCTGCATCACCACCAATTCTGGAAAAGGAAAATTGACTTTTCCTTAGAAACTGCATTTATACTTGATGTACAGAAGCCTTTCTATAAAGCAACAATTATTCTCTTTGGGAAAAATCAGATGCTGGGTTTTTTAAATTGGTTTAAAGCACACACACATGTACACAAATATTATAGTGACATTAGGCCTCCAATAGGATCTTCAGCTGAAAGTTGTACAAATGTTTGTTCCATCTGTGACAGCTTATAGAGCATGCTATTTCCAAGGTTTGCAAATAACAGCATCAATAGAAATCTGCTTGAAGAGATTCTATTTAATGTGTATGCACTGAAAAGCAATTTTTTCACCATACTATATATTAAAAGAATTGAAGACCTTCCTTATTTTCATTTGCAATTGTATAATATCTTTATGCTATTTGAGGTACAGATCATGGCAGGAGAATATGAATGTGTTATTTGATAATGGTTGGTCAACACTGGCATGATCTCTAGAATGGGCCTCATTTTGAAACAGTCATTTAAAATCCTTTTTGATTTTATGCCAGCAGGTTCAGTGGAAAACAAGGGTTCTGAAGCTAGTGAAAGTTAGGTTCTGGTCCATATATCTAACAGTGAGGTGTTCAAGATTAGCTAAGGTAGGGTGGTCACATTTGAGTAGTGGATGCAGAATCTTCTGTGATCCAAGACAGAGACCTTTCCACTCTCATGCTAACTGCTATTAAAACATTTCTGTTGACTGAAACCATCCCCAAATGGATAGCTGTGTAAGGAAAGCCATTCAGGACCTCACTAAGGGGCACTTTCTAGAATGGTGAATCTCAGCTCCATACCAGAGCCTTAACTTAACTTATTCTTGAGAAGAAGATGGCTCTGGACAGCTTCTGGTGGAAATATAAATGGTCTGGATCTGGATCTGTAATCCCAAGGTTTATTTTTTGGTGATGAGTTTAGCAGTGCTTCAGAGTTCTTAATGACAGATCCAGTGTCTTGCTGACTTTACACCTTACAAAGTTGCTGGTCTTGTGCAAAGCCAGTGTAGCTACAGGTTCTTAGGGGTCAGCTTCTGAGGGTGGTAGTACTATTCTGAAGCCTTGAGGTGGCATTTGTGAGTTTTAACCTCTCTAATAAAGTTGGGCCAGGGTGTATGGAGGTGGGAGGATGCAAGGTGAATCCAGGCATGGTGACAGCCAGAGAAGGGGATTGAGGGGGTGCTAAAGGACTTAGGGATTGGAGATTCCTAACCACACTTCTTGGAGAAGCAATTAACAGATTAATCAATAACAAGATTGGGACTTGGATGCAGGTCTTGTTCTGCCTGCAGTTCTGATAGTCTCTCTAGTCTCATCATCCATGATGTGTGTATGAACCTAGGAGAGAGAAACAATGTACTAGGCTAGCCTGTCACTTGATCCAGAACTGTCCATTGCTTAGGTGTCAACAGCCACTATCCCTAACCAATGCACAGCTTAATTGTTTGAGATCATCAGGAACACACTTATTATAGTACAAGGAAATTAGACTGAAAGCACCCAAAGGAACTGTGAGGAGCTGGGAGAAGCTTCTTATAGGATGTGTGTGACTGCTGGATGGTGCATTGGGTGGTCAGGGAAGTGGGAGCTAATTCAAGATTGGGTGCTTCAGGAAGAAGGGACAATTTTGTGATGGTGTATCTTCATCACAATTATCTCTAAGATGGAAGTTCTTGTTGAGGTAAAGGAGCAGCAGTCACTAATGGTGGACAGAAGGGGGGGATGTTTCATCATTTTTGTCATTGCAGAGTGGCCTTATCTGAGACTCCTTCCAAATATGGGCATGGAGTGGCCCCACTTAGATGCTGCTTCTATTCTGTGAGTGTGGCTGACATGCAGTTGGGAACCTCATGGTTTGGCTGTCAGCAGGGCTGCTTTTCACTTTCTTATCAGGTTTTGGCATATGTATCTATCTTCTTTTCTCGAAAGAAAAGAAGAAAGTCATGTTCTGAGGCAGGATTAAATCTGAACACAGACAGAGAGTCTCTAAATGTGTTTTAGGGATTGTGTAATGAATAAGAATTAAGCTACAGGACCAAAATAGGGAACAACCCCAACATCCAAAACCTGAGTGGAACATACCAGGAAAGGTGAATGAACAGTGGATGGCCTGGGCCATTCCAGAGGCTAAGCATAGCGCCTCCTGAAGCGTGTTTGCACATGGTGTGCATAAGCAAAGCTGGAGAATGAATGAAATTCCTCTTTTCTGACTTCAAATCCAGAAGCCAGGGTATCTCTCCAATATTAAGGCAAAAATGATTTAAAAAAAAAATCTCCCTATTCCCTTTCAGGAATTCCTTCTTATAGTCTATATCTCCATACATAATGTTCACTTTAATCTTTATTTTATCTGGATAACAATGGGAGGGTTAAATTATTAACATTGGTTACCACTGGAATTCATTGTTCTTTGCTTTATACATTTATTTAAATTCTTATGTAAATTTTATGGACTAATTTATTATTGTTTTGAGACAAGATCTTGCTATGTAGTCCAAGTCAGCACTGAATTCATTATGTAGCCCAGCCTGTCATCAAATTGACAATCCTCTGGCCTTAGTCTCACAAGGACTGGGATTATACATGTGCACCATACACTGGGCTTTGTACTAATTTATTTTTAAAAATTCAGTTATACTAAAAAGAAAAATTAAAACAACATAAAAATTTGTGGTAGTGAATGGTTATATTTGCTTGTGATGTACCCTGAGGGATGATTTTAGAATTAATGTTTCCTTTTTTTTGAAGGGAACGTCAAAATTCCTGCTTGTGGAGGGAATGGTGTAGGGATCTTGGATCTATTTAAAAGATAGTTTTGAGTATAAGCTAAAAGTCATGAGGGTCAGGGATGTAGCTCAGTGGTGATGCGCTAGCCTGGCAAGTGCAAGGTTGTTAGTTTGATCCCTGGTAGAAAAAAAATCAAGATTTTATTCAATTATATAAAATTAGGGGGTGGGGAAGGGAAAAAATTAAGATGTGTTATACATATGTGCTAACTCCTCATAAAAATGTAATCATTGTGTACTGAAAACATATACCAATAAAATATATATAAAATGAAAGTGTTACTGATTTATTTAATTCATTAATGAATGGGGAGCCAGTAAGATGTATGAGTACAACCAGTTCAAGAGAGTTGAAAGAGCAGACATGTATACAGGCAGTGAATTTGCTTAATAAAATGTAAAACTGCTTCTTGGTGAGAGGGGGATATCAATTTGTACTCTACCTAAAAAATTCCATTTGTAGTCTATACAAATTCCATTTGTAGTCTATAAATTCTACATTTTCTACAAATTCCATTTGTAGTGTATAAACAAGAGTCATTTGCATTGTTATCAGTTACCTACATTTATAGAGATATAGAATATCTCAAAACACTGGCCTAAAGGCATACAAAATCCAGAAAGATAGGCTAGACTGAACATCTAGTAATGTTATTTGCCTATTTAAAAGATTTTCACATTTTTTTTCTGATAGCTCAGAGTAACATTTGTTATAATTCAGGTCTTTCTGGCTGAAACCTGAAACCTGTACTTTTGATTATGTATGTTAAAAGAGAAAAGAGAGATGGTTAAATAAAATAATAAATTGGTTAACTATCATAGTCTTTTTCTAAGGATTTAGGTGATAAATGACCAACCCAAAATGATTATAAAAAATGTTGACTGACTTCAGAAAATGTTAATGTCATAATTATAGTGAATAATGTTAAATTTATTTTTATTTTCTATTCTGGGGGGGCATGAGACAGAAAGCAAAGTATCTATTATGATAAACAGAATAATATATTTTAAAAACTCAACTTAAAAAAATGATAGTTTCTTCATTTACTGCACTGGGCATCTTTTTCAGAGAAAAGTTGATGTAACACCCAGTAAAACAAATCAACAGTCCTATGTCACCTGATCCATTCAACAAGAATTTAATTTCTTCCCTAGATGTGAAGATTATCCATATATGTTCACTTGGATTTTAAAGTTGGTACACACAAACTCTCTCTCTCTCTCTCTCTCTCTCTCTCTCTCTCTCTCTCTCTCAATAGAAAAAACCTTTAAAGAGAAGCTCTGCCTATAAGTGCATGAAGCTTTGGGAAAACATGCTTGACCCAAACCATAACAGAAGGGATCACTAAACAACATTTATGTTCAACTAATACCTTTGGGGAAAAAAAAAGCATCTGATATCTCTTACCTGCTTTTCCTGTTTCTTTCTTGTTCTTTATTTGCTATTTTTCATTTCACTGCAATGTATATTGGGTACTCTAATATTTGCATCAAAAATGAAAATGACTGGAGCATTACTTGAAAAAGAAAAATGTAAAAACTGGGGAAGAAGATGAGAAAGGGAAGAAAGGCAGAGAAGAAATTTCATAATTTTTGAGAAGAGGAGCAATAGCTACCTTTCCCCCCACACCAAACCAAACCAAATACACATATTACCAAGACATGTTTGCAGGAGGAATCTCACACTCCTCTCGATTATAGAAATACAATTGAAATTAAAACACAGTAGAAAGGACACATTTGAGGTAGTATTTGATTCTTTATTTTAATCTGCTGTGCTAGTAGTGCTAGGACACTACTCACATGTCCCAACAGGGGGCGATGACAGGGACAGAAAAGTGCCCCACCCCGCCCCGCGACCCTGTTTCTTCTTTTGCTTTGAAAGTCACTTCCCACATTGTAGAGAACTTTTAGTTATTAGGTAGAATCTTGTCCACATCCCTCAAATGTGAAACCAATGAAGAAGGCAGTGTTAGTTCTTAAGGCCGAGATCCTCCACTCCCCAACCCAGGGAACAGATCTGCCTCTGGTTCTAAATGCTATAAATTTGAGCTTTACACATTCTAAATTCTACAGAAACTAGTCTGAGGTTTTCTCTGCAAACCCTTTTCTCATGGATAGTGAAAATGAACATGAGAAATATGACTGGTAATGTATGGGAAAGTAGTGACATATTTATAAAAGCAACTATATTAGCATCTTAGAATATCATTTAGATATTTAGCTAAATTAAACACATATTCATTATTCAGACTGGCAACTTCTGAGAGGAAGAAAATTTTGCATTCTGGTGTGGGTTACTGAGTTGCAAATCCAGCTTATCCTGGAGATCTCTCAAAATCACAGTTGAATTAATGAACAAACAAGGCAGGGGATACTGTATGTTTTTTCACTAAATTTAAAATTTCATTTATGCCAAAAATCTCTGCCTAATGGTGGTGTGTAAAGAGTTGCACTTGGTTCAAGGCAGTTATTTGATAGCATTTATTATTTTAACAAACTTTGAGAGAAGAGGACTGTGAGCCAGGTTGATTTCTTAGTCTGTTTCACTCAACTGTGTCTGAACAACCAGGTAAATTAATTTAGCCAGAATTTCAAAATGCAGTTACCTTTCTTTGTTAGAATGAAATGTTTCTCCCTGATTTCTCTGTCTTGAACATCTGCAGAATGGGAGCTGGAGCAAGCTGAAACAAGATGATAGTGACTGGAAAAGAAAGGCTTCAGTGCACATCAGAATCATGCATTCTGATTCCACTGCCTTACATTGATGTATGACTCGAGTATTGGAAGTCACTTCTGGCAAGTTGTGCAGTAACCTATTTCTCCTAAAAAGAAACTAAACAATATCAAAACATCATGCTGTACACCTTAAACACACGTACCTCATACAAACATGACAAACCTCCCCAGAAAAACAAACTAATAATACTTAATACATAATACTTGATACATAATACTTAAGAACTAGAAGTCCTTTTGAGCTTTGAGTAAATGTCAGTCAGCAATTTTGACATTTTCCTCTTCACAGGAAATCTCCAAGGGAGTAGGGGAGGGAGCTACTGGTAATGTCCTGTGTCTTTTGTTCTTAAATATTGATGGGTAGCTGGGTTATTTATTTGTACCTCTCATGGACAGGTCAATAAATAGAAAAGTCATCTAAACCACTAAAGATCTTTGTGACCTGAGAATATTGCTTAACTTTTCTAAGCTCCAGGTTATTCACGCTTAAAGTGTAAATAGTAATAGAGTAGCATTTACTGCACATAGCTTTTGTAAGGGTCGACAAGTGATTAGACAAATTAAATGTGAAGTATATGACTATTATTTTTACTGTTAATATTGTTACCATTGCTATTACTACTCTTAATTGGTATATTTTGAACTCACAGCTGGGGACCTTGATGTGAATAAAGAAACTAAGCATATGTAAAGCTTTTGAATGGTTTTATGAACTACCGCATATCATTCTCTTAAAATACAGATGGTAGAACTCAACATTCTCTGTTATATTGCCACGTTTTCTACTTATTTTTGTTGATTCTCAACATCTAAATGATCATTTCTTGGCAGGAATTGTGTCTTCCAATATAACTATACATTCTTGTAGCAGAGATTCTAATATGATATGTATAGTACATGGAAAAGCTATAAAAATGTAAACTAGAGATTAGAAATACTAATTATCAACCAGTTTATATGATAGAAAAATTCTTGAAAATATTACTGAATAGTACAGGGGAAAACTAATGCAAATTAGAAATGTATGCAAATTAGAAATTATGAAATCAAACAATCCATTCAAACTATTAAAAATTATAAATCTTTTCCCTGTACTTTCTTTCTTTTTACTTTTTGTTTTGTTTTTTGAGACAGGATCTCACTATGTAATTCAGGCTGGCCTTGAACTCACTATTAGTCCAGGCTGACCAATCCTCCTGCCTCAGCCTCCTGAGTGCTGGGATTATATAGGTGTGCCACTATGCCAGGGTGTATTTTCTTATTATTTCTTTAGTTACTTATTTCTTTTGTTGTCTTTTTTCTTTTATTATTACACAATCAATGCATCCTTAAGCTCACTTCAAATAAAAAATGAAAACAAATAAAAAGAATACCACAAAGAATACTTATTATCTTATCTACCTTAACAGCTTTGTAGACAGCTTCCCAGGTCATTTTTATGTATTTAAAAAAAGACCAAACTACATCTATTTTTAAACTTACCAGAAATGATATAATCAATTTCGGTCCACAGACATTTAGGTTGTTTCCAACTAAACTCTGATTTAGGATATCCATGTTGTTTCCCCTTCTGTTGGACAGCAGGTTATTTCCAACTCATTACTATTCTATTCTTTTTTGCTTCTGTAACAGATGACCACAAAGTTAGTGGCTTAAAAGAACATAAATTTATTTTCTTAGGATTCTGGAGATCAGAAGTCTGAAATCAGTTTCACTGGGCTGAAGTCAAGGTATCAGCAGAATTGTATTCCTTTTGGAGGCTCTGAAGGGAGAATCCATTTCTTTGCCTTCATAACTTTGAGAGGCTGCAGGCAACCTAGTCTGCTTTCTTTACATTGTCTTCTCTTCCATTTCCCTTGTGACCTGTCCCCCAATTCATGTGTTTGCATCATTAGATCCACCTGGTTAATCCAAGATTATCTTTTCATTTAAAAGTCCTTAGCTTAGCTGGGGATTTAGCTCAGTGGTTTGCTGCCTGCCCCGCAAGTGCAAGGACCCGAGTTTAATCGCCGGTACCAAAAAACCAAGACAAAACAGTCCTTAGTTAGCTTGCTGCGCAAGCACAAGGTCCTGAGTTCAATCCTCGGTACCAAAAAAAAAAAAAAAGTCCTTAGCTTAATTACACCTCTAATGTCCTGTCTGTTATCGTATAAGGTAATAATACCCAGGTTCCAGAGATTAAGACATGGATATTTTAGGGGGGTCATTACTCATCCTACAAAATCCCTTACGAATGCTTTGAGCAGGCACAATAGTTTGGGAACATACTAGGAAGAAAAGAAGGAAAATATCTTTTCCAAGTCCTGAAAATGTTACAAAAAGTGATAAAAATGTTTAAAGACACACAAACAGTTGCCCACATTTCTACTATTGTTTAAAACAGACCAGTGACACTCATTTCAACCATGACATTTCAACTAATTTCAAGTCAAGTCTTAATGTTTTCCATTAAATAACCTGAAGTCTATCGTGGAAGTACAAAGAGAGGCAAATAAGGTGGGCTGTGGGGGTTTGTGACCCAGAGGAAGAGAAAGGGAAGCTGAGATGTGAAGGACATGAAGTGAATTAGGGGACAGGACAGAGGGAGGAAGCTCTTGACATGGGCGAGGCTGTATAGTGCACATGTGAGTGGGAAAAGGGCTGAGCCAAGAGAGAGCACCAAGCTTTTCAGAAATCAAGGTGGGTTGATGTGGCTTCTGGTATGTTTTGAGGTGACAAGGGGAGGGGTGCTGCAAGAGAAAGCTGGTTATTTAACTAGGGGATGGACTGAGATTAGAATGGACCTTATAAAACCTATCATAGGTGAATTTGATTTTTACTGCAGATACAGATCTCTTGAAAATGACCTATGTCTTCTGATACCTGAGCTTAATATTGTTAGATAGGCAATACTTTCTAAACTGATCTACAAATTTAACACAATACCTATCAAAATCCTAGCTGGCTATTTTATTCAGAAATTGGCAAGTGGATCCTAAAATTCACATGGAAATGGAAAGGATACAGAATTATTAAAACAATTTTGAAAGAGGATTTTACATTTCTTGATTTCAGCTTATGACAATACTACAGTAATAAAGGCAGTGTAGGGATAGATACATAAACCAGTGGAATAGAATTGAGATAATAAATCCAATTAATTTTTATCAAAGGTGCCACAGTAATTCAATGGGGGAAAGAATTATTTTTTCCAACAAGTTATGCTGGGAAACCTAGTTATTTATAAATTAGAAAAAAATACTTAAAATTTATCTTATACTCAAAAAATCATCTCAAAGTAGATCATAAATCTAAATGTAAGTTAAAATTTATAAATATGTAGAAGATGACATATAACTTTTTTGAGACATTTCATTTAGTCATTAGGGAAATGAAAATGAAAACCGTAATAAGATACCATTTTATAAGCACTAGAATAGCTATAATTATTTTTAAAAATGCAGTAACAAGAGGTGGTAAGCATGTGATAAAAGGTGCTTTAATGTTGCTAGTGGAAATGTAATTGTGCAACTACTTCAGGAAACATCTGACAGTTTCTCAAAATGTTAAAGACAGAGTCATCATATGACCTTGTAATTCTGCTCTTTGGTATGTACCCAAGAGAATTGAAAACTTATGTCTGCACAATGACAGATACAAGAATGTTCAAAACAGCATTGCTTATAATTCCCAGAGAATAGAAACCATCCAAATGTCTATCAACTTGACAAATGTGTAAATAAAATGTAATGGATCTATACAATGGAATATTATTTGTCAATCAAAAGGAATAAGAAAGAAAATGCTGATGCATGTATAAAAATGCACAAAACTTGAAAATGTGCTAAATAAGAGAAGCAAGTAAAGACGACCACATATTGTATGCTCTCATTTATATAAATGTCCCAAACAGAGAAATATTCAATGGTTATCTAGGGCTGGGGATGGGGGGGGCAGAGTGGGGAGCGATTTCTTATGGGTTGTGTTTCTTTTTGGGTGATGAAAAAGCTCTAAAATTATTCTGTAGTGATGGTTGTGACTCTTTAAACACACTAAAACACATCAAATTCTGTGTTTTAAATAGACTTTTTATTGGGTTTGAATCTTAATAAAGATATTAAAAAATGAAGCATAAATATATACTATTTTTTTTTTGAACCGGGCATCGAACTCAGGTCCTTGCGCTTGCACAGCAGGAGACGAAACCACTGAGCTAAATCCTCGGCCCCAATAAATATATACTATTATATCGATAAACTTCAAAACAATACACTATGTAGAAAAAGCCAGGCACAAAAACTGTATGTTGTATGATTCCATTTAAATGAAATTTCCAGAACGGGCAAATCTATAGGACAGAAATAGATTAAGTGGTTGCCTAGGGCTTAGAGTGAGGAAGGAATGCAAAATGAGATTTCCTTTTCAAGATGATGGAAATGTTCTGAAATTAGATGGGGGTGGTGGTTGGACAACTCTGTAAATATACCAAAAACAATATCAAGTTATACACCGTAAGTGTTCTTGTTTTATGGGATGTAAATTATATCTCCATAAAGGTGTAAAAAATTTTAAAAATGATTTGTTGATCGATGCGGTCAATTTTCCTTCAGTGTGGGAAGGCCCTAGAATTGGAGGCAGGCAGGCAGGCATGCTGAATTTTTAGGTAAGATTTAAATTTAGCCATTTCTCCTTCTTTCAAGTTCTATTAGAAATAGATGCTTATTCTCAACAAGGTTGGGATTGTAATAATTTACCAGCACTGGTCAATTGCTTATTACTTTTATCATAACTGCAGCACACTGCAGTTACGCCACATGTTTGGGTTCTATGTGCTAACAGTTGGCTACTTTTGGGGCAGAGGATTAATCAGGTTGCCAAATTGTTTTCCTGAAAATACATGTGGCAGAAGAAGTAGCAGTCTATAGCTTGCTCAGTTCAGTAAAGTAGCTGTTTAAAAAAATGTTTAAGCTTGCAGTGTTCGAGTGTCTTTTCCCTTAGCTATAGTTGAAGGCTCCCTTCATTAAAACACACAGGGGGTCTCTTCTGTAATAAATAGTGTTGCTGTATTAAAAAATCCAAATGCCTACCTCTTAAGCACCCTGAGGCCTCTCATCAATAACCTGAGTTTCATAATAATATACTTAGGAAAATTGAATTATTTTATTCTCCCTTTCTTCTCACAATCAAGATACATGTAAACTAATAATACCATAATATTACAAATGTTTTTAACTGTTGGATACATCCATTGAAACAGCTCATGTGCATTTTCTAAGTAAAAACAGAAATTTAAAGACATATAAATAAGTGTTGTGTTAATTTCTCTACTGTTCAGAAGGATAATAAGAAAATAAGAAGATGGAGTATATTAGTATATTCATTCATCTGTTGGTATGGGCTGGGGATCACCTAGGATCCTACATGATTATACAGCAAGGAGGTGCCTTAGAGAAATATAGAAGTCAAATGACATCTGACGAGCTCTGCCTGACCTAAGGGCTGTAGTGTAGTGTGAGTTCACTGCAAGGGCTGTGATGGTTGGGCTTGTCAAAAGCCTGCCAATGTGTTTAACTGCATGGATTTGGGGCCTGAGCTTTTCCTAGAAACCATGTAAGCACCTTTAAATACTCATCCCTTGTTAATAAGATGGTTCTCAGAAACTTAATAAGCTCAAGTACTTTATTTTGCTTGAAGGCAAAGACAAGTCTGGACAGAGAGTGTTACTGTTTCTGAAAGGGAGTTGTCAGGGCCTTGGCCAGGGCCCTTGGAGAACTACAAGGATCAAACATGGCTAAGTGAGAGTGGGGAGACATACAGCTCACCATCAGATCTAGGAGTCTTGGTGTGCGCACAAGGATGAAGAACCCATGGCCATTTGCACCAACATTCATCTAGTGCCTTTTGCCTGAATCACTTTTGTTTTGTTCTTGGTATTGGGGATTGAACACTGAACTACATCCCCACCTATTCATTTTTTTTTTTTTGAGTCAACACGACGGGTTTATTGTTTACTTTGCAGTTGTTTTTTGGTTGATTGGTTGGTTTTGGGGGTGGGGGTGTTTGCTTTTGGGCTTAACTTTTCTGCTGAGCTCAAATGTCATATTCATGATAATTATTTGGTAAAGGTTATAGCAAGGAGAGCTGTATGTTTATTGTGCTACAGATTCACTGGCAGATGAAAGTTGACATCAGTCCTCTTGACTGGGACACTATAGATGCTCATTGTGAAAGGAGTCTCTGGGGAAGGAGTAGTGTCTTCTGGAAATTAGTATTTTATGTGACTGAATAGCTGCATGACACTTAACCCAATGGATCCAACAAGGCAGGCAGTCTACATGGGGAGAACACCAAAGTCCAAGCCCCAGAGAAGAGGGTCACTGGCTCTGCACCACAATGTGTGTGCACCTGCTCCTATCACTGCTGATGGAAAATGTGCTCAATGCCAGTTAGTGGCTATTTTACAGTAGGCACTTAATAAATACTTCTTGAGTGCAGTTTTGAAAGAGGCCATGTGGGGAGAAAGCCGTTGCCTCAATGGCTGTATGTGGCGGTAGCCTCAGATTCCCCCACCTCACCTATTCATTTAAATTTTATTAGTACATATTTGCAATTCATGAAGTTCACAGTCATTTTAGAGAATAGGTACATGAATGTAAAACATCTTGATTCTTTTTTATAACCATTCCCCTCCTCATTCCCCTCCTTCCCTCTGTCTCTAGATCTCCTTTCCCAGTTTTATTATTGTTATTATAATTATTTTTAGTACATGTTTATGATATATAATGTTGACATTCACTGTGGGTATTTGGTACATGTACATGATGCATCTCAAATCTTTTTAACGTCCCCTTCTCCTCCCCTATTCCCTCTCCTTTAGAATGGACCCCTTCCCATTTGCAAAAGACCTATCTCCATTTCCTTTATTTTGCTCTTTATTTATACTCTGGCTTACTCAAATGAGAGATGTCATATGGTATTTAAGCTTATGTGTCTGATTTATTTCACTTAACATTGTATTTTCCAGGTGTACTAATTTTTCTACAGATGTCTCATAGTTATCCTTTATAGCTAAGCAGTATTCTATTATGTATAGATAACATGATTTCTTTATCCATTTGTCTGTGGATAGGCATTTAGACTGCTTCCAGGATTTAGCTATTATGAATTGTGCAGCTATAAACATTGGTATGTATGTATCACTGTAACATGATGTATTTTGCTCTTTTAAGGAGATATCTAGAAGAGGTATACTTCTGTCAAATGGAATTTCTCGTTGTGGTTCTCTGAGAAATCTCCATGATTTCCATAATAATGTTACTGGATTACATTTCCCACCACCAACAATGTAGAAAATTCCTTTCTCACCAAAACCATGCCAGCATTTGGTATTATTTGATTTCTTGATGACTGCCATTCTTTCTGGTATAAGGTGCAATATTAGTGTTGTTTTAATTTACATTTCTCTAATGGCCAGAGAGGTTGAACTCTTTTTATATGTATGTATGTATGTATGTATGTATGTATTTATTTATTTTGTAACAGGGATTGAACCCAAAACCTTGTGCTTGTAAGGCAGGCATGGTGCCACTGAGCTACATCCCCAGATTTTATATGTTTACTGACTATTGTACATCTTCTTCTGAGAAGAGTCCATTCATTTCACTTGCTCATTTTTGATTGGATCTTTTATTTTAAGGAGGGTCTAATTTTATGTATTAGTCCCATTTCTGAGTAATAACTGGAAAAAATTTTTTCCCATTCTGTAGGTTGTCTTTTCACTCTGTTGTTTCTTTTGCTGTGTAGAACCTTTTTAATTTGATATGATCCTATTTGTTGATTCTTGGTACTATTTCCTGTATAACTGGTGTTCTGTTCAGAAAGTCCTTCCTATGCCCATGACTTCAACAGTTTTATCTATCTTTTTTTGGCCCCTTAGTCAAAGATCAAATAGCTGCATGTGTTTGGGGATGTTTTTTATTTTATATCCCGTTCGATTGATCCATATGTCTGATTGAACAAAAATTTTATGTCTTCTTGGTTTAGTATTGGTAATTTGTGTGCATCTAGGAATCTATCCATTTCTTCAAAATTTTCCAATTTATTGGAATATAATTTCTCATAGTAGTTACTTATTATTTTCTGGATGTTGACAGTGTCTGTTGTGATTTCATCTTTTTCATTTCTAATTGCATTGATGAGAGCCCTTTTTTTCTTTTGATAAAAAGGGTTTATCTTTTATTTTATTGGCTAAGGGTTTATCTATTTTGTTTATTTTTTCAATCAACCAGCTCTTTGATTTGTTGCTGATCTTCATGATTTCCCTTCTTAATTTCAATCTGTGCTCAGATTGTTATTTTTCAAGTGAGTTGAGATTCCTCACTGAGTTATTCTATTTATTTGAACTTGCTCTGTTTTTCTAATGCTAGTATTGATTGCAATAAGCTTCCCTTTTAGTACTGCTTTCATTATGTCCCATAGGTTCTGGTGTGTTGTACTGGAATTCTCATCTGCTTTGAGAAATTGTTTAATTTCTTCTTTGGCTTCTTATGTGACCCATTGGGTGCTCAGGAATGTGTTAATTTTCCAGATATTTCTAAATTTTTTAATGGTTTCTTCTGTGATTGACTTCTAGTTTCATTGCACAATGATCTGATAGTAAAACTGGGATAATTTTTATCTTTTATATTTAGTTAAGCAGGTGTCGTGAACTAGTATATGGTTTATTTTGGAGGAAGTTTCATGTGCCACAGAGAAGAATGTGTACTCTGTTGCAGTAGCACAGAACACTCTTTAGATATCTATTAATTATTCACATGTCCAAGTGTGGTTCAACTTTGATATTTCTTTATTGATTTTTCAGATGAACTATGTCTTTGCAAAAGTTGGGTATTGAAAAAAAAGTTGGATATTGAACCTACCTACTACAATTGTGTTAGTGTTTATTTTATCTTTTATGTTCAGCAATATTTGTTTTATGAAGATATGTTCTCCAGCATTTAGTGCATATATATATTTACAAATGTTATCTCTTCTTGTTAGATTATTCCTTTTACTAGTATGTAGTAACCTTCTTTCTCTCTTCTGATCAGTTTTAGCTTGAAGTTTATTTTGTCTGAGTGTAAAATTGCTACCCTGATTGTTTTCAAGGTCTTGGTACATATGTTATTTTCCATCCTTTGATTTTTAGTTATGGATATCTTTTTAGATGATATGAATTTCTTGAATGCAACAGACTTTTGGATTCTGGTTTTTTTTTGGTACCGGGGGTTGAACTTGGGACCTTGTGCTTGCGAGGCAGGTGGTGGAACCTCTGAGCTAAATCCCTGGCCCTGGATTCTGTTTTTTGATCCAGTCTTACAATCTGTGTCTTTTTTTTTTTGTACCAGGGATTGAACTCAGGACCTTGCGGTTGCAAGGCAGGTGGCGGAATCACCGATCTAAATCCCTGGCCCCAATCTGTGTCTTTCAATTGGGGAGTTGAGACCATTAACACTGAGAGTTATTACTAAGAGATGTTGACCAATTTGTTGTTGCACTCTTTCTCTTTTCATAACTCGTTTGTCCCCTCTTTTTGTTATCTAGTTATCTTGCCTGATGTATTTATTCCATCTAGATTTTTGTCTTTGTGGGCTTTCTTTATCTGCCTCGCATATTCTTGAGTACTTTCTGGGGTGCTGATTTGGTATTTATAAATCTCTTGAGTTGTACTTTTTAATGGAATGTTCTTAGTATTCTATCTATTTTGAGAGAAAGTTTTGCCAAGTATATTAATCTGCTTTGGAAGTTGTTTCCCTCTAAGCTCTTCAGGCCTTTAAAGTTTGTGTTGGGAAGTCTGCTATAATTCTAATGAGTTTATCTTTATATATGATTTTTTTGCTTTTCTCTGACAGGTTTTAAAATTTTAGTTTTTGTTGGACATCTGGCATTTTAATTATACTGTATCTCAGGGTGCTTCTTTTTTTATTGTATAGTAATACCTTGGTTCACAAATGCTTCTGTTCGTGAACAATTTAGTTTGCAAACAAAAACATTCAGCAAAATTTTGTTTCTGTTCTCAAACTCCTTATCAAGTGATAAACATGACTGTGGCCATCTTCCCTGCACAAATACTAATGTGACCATCTTCCCTACTCTGACATGTGGCCGAGGCTTCCTCTAGTCAAGATCATAGTTGCAGACATACTTGCTGTGAAGCCTTTTTGAGTGCTTTTTAGCACACACAGTACTGTACAGTATTATTCAATCCAACATAGCTGCCAAGAGAGTGCAGGGCAAGCATGGTGGTAAAAAGAAAGTGCTGAGCAGAAATGAAGGTGTCAAGAATGTGCAGAGAGATAATGAAGATAACCAGAATGTGTAGAATGGTAATGAAAGTGACACGAATGTGCAGAGCAATAATGAAGGTAACAAGAAAGTGCAGAGCAAGAATGCTAAGAAGAAGGTTTTGAAGAAAATAACCATTGACTTGAAGAAGGAAATAACAGAAAAGCATGACTGTGGTATTCATGTGACTGATCTGACTTCAGAGTACATGATGGTGAAGTGAACAATCTCGAAAATTTTGAAGGATAAAGATGCCATCGAAGGAGCTGATGTGACAAAAGGAGTAACGATGTTAACCAAGCAGGGGACACAAGTGCTGGAAGAGGCAGAAAAACTTGTTAGTGTGGTTGAATGAGAAACAGCAGGTGACAGCATTAGCGAAGCTATGATCTGTGAAAAAGCCAGGAAATTGCACAGTGATTTACTGCAGGAGAACCCCTCTATAAGTGCAACAAGTGATGAATTTAAAGTCAGTAGAAGATGGTATGATAAGTTCTACAAGAGAAGTGGCATCTACAGCGTAATAAGACATGGTGAAGCTTCCAGTTTTGACAAGGCTGCTGCAGAAGTCTTCAAGAAAAAATTCACGGAATTCATGAAGGCAGGATGCGTCACTCAACAAGTGTTCAACTGCTGCAGGCTGAGCCTGAAGATGGCCTTTCGCCTTATCCCTACTCCCTTTCTCCTCCATAGATTAGATAGTCAAGCAGACACAATCTGTTTGACTAAGATTGTAGATCCTGGATGGCATAGCCCCAGGAGACAGTTACATTATGTATCTTTCTTCCTTTTCTGTGCATGCCTCAATCACGAGATAATCATGTTCAGCCTAGGCCACGTGGGCCATGTGGCACTAGTTACCTGCCTTCCTACACTATAAATAAAGAGTGCACTGGATGCCAGGTGGCCATTAGCTCATCAGGCTATGGTCCCACCTGGTCCCAGCTATCAAGAATAATCTTGGTCTCTTTGTCGTCTTTTCCTCATCTCCCACTGCTCTCCCCAGCTTCGGACCCTGTGCTGTGCAGGTCACGGCATTCAACTGCAATGAAACAGGGCTCTTCTGGAAGAAGATGCTAAATGGAACCTATATCCTGCAGGAGGAAAAGGCACTGCTGGGGCACAAGCCCATGAAGGACAGACTGACCCTTTCACTGTGTGTGAACACAAGTGCCAATCTGAAAATTAAACCACTATTGGTGTACTACTCCCGGACCCTTCCTGCATTCAAGGATCAGAATTTGAACAAGGCCAGACTGCCTGTCATGTGGAGGGCCAATGAGAAAGCTTGGGTCACAAGGTAATTGTTCATGGAATGCTGTATGGGGTGTTTGCACCCACCATTAAGAAATATCTTTCTGACACCAACTGCCTGAAAGGTGCCTTCTTCTGATGGACAATACCCTAGGACACCCTTCAGCTTTGGTGGATGATATGGATGCTGAGTATGATTTCATAAAGGTCAAGTTCTTCCCCCCAGCATGACACCTCTTCTGCAGCCCGTGGACCAGCAAGCGATCTGCAACTTCAAGAAGTTATACACAAAGGCGCTCTTCACTAGGTGTTTTAGTGTCACTGAAGAGACATCCTTGACTCTGACAGAGTTTTGGAAGAAACATTTCAATTTCTCTGCAGCATCATCCTCATTGACAAAGCTTGGGCAGATGTCACAGACTTTGACCTTAAACTCAGCCTGGAGGAAACTGTGGCCAGAATGTGTCATTGAACATGACTTCAAAAAGTCTGATGCACAGTTAGTGGAGGAGATTGTGTCCATGGGCAAGAGTATGGGTCTGGACATGGATGGTGCAGACATAAAGGAGCTTCTTGAAGACCATTAAGAGGAGCTGATAATACAAGAACTTGAACTCCAGAGTGAGCAGCAGAAGGCGCTTGTTGAGCATTCCACTGAGGAAGAGGAAGACAGGGAGGAGGTTAGCAGTGATGTGATAAAGTCCTTTATGGAAAACTAGAATGAGTGCCAGGATTTCTTTGAGAAGCACCACCCCAACATAACTGTAACAGAGTGTTGAATCTGACAAACGATACGAGGTTTCTCATTTCTGAAGGGTTATGAAGCGCAGGAAAAACAAGTGACATTAGACAGATTTTTCATTAAAATTGACCCTGCAGAGACAAAGAAGAAAGGAAACACCTGAAGGAGATCTCTCCAGTGTCCTTATGGAGGGGTCTCTCCCTCCAAACAACTTCTTCCCTACCCACCTTCCTATCCTCCATGCCAGAAGCTGCATCAAGCAAGGTTAGTGTCCTCTGTCTTCATACTGCTCTGTACTTTGATTTATATTTTGTGGTTAAAAAATACATATGATTCAGAATGGATTAACCTTATTTACATTGAACTTCATGGGAAAATTTCATTCGGTCCATGACCAAAGTTGGTTTGTGACCAAAATCAGTTCGCGACCACGTTCATAGCATTCAGAATGGAGTAACCTTATTTACATTGAACTTATGAGGAAATTTGATTCAGTTTGTGACCAGAATCATGGAACAAATTAAATTCGTGAGTCAAGGTACCATTATAGTTGTTTGGTGTTCTGTAAACCTTGCTTACTTGTGTGTTGAACCCTTTCTTCATACTTGGGAAGTTTTCTATTATGATTTCTGGAAACAAATTTATTGTTTCATGTGTACTATCTTGTAGTTTCTCTCTAACTCCAATTGGCTTTAGGTTGGTCTTCTTAGTGTCATCTAGTAGCTAGCTATTGGATGAATTTTTCATGTTTTCTTATCATTTTTAAGGCTTCTCTCAGTAATTTGTTGTAATTTACCATTTTGCTCTCAATTTCAGAAACCCTGTCTTCACACTGGTTATTTCTGCAATTTATGAATTCTATGCAATTTTTTTATATATGGCATTTCTGTCTGATACCTTTTTGTGTATTCTATATCTTTGGTAAATTTGTCTTTCATGTTTTGAACAGTTTTTGGTCAGCTCTTCCAATTTTTTTATTTGTTTCCCCCAAATCCACATTGGTCATTTTGTATGATACAGTGGTACCTCAGTTCACAAACTTTATTTGTTCTATTTGGGAAAAGATGGCATGTTTGCATTTGTGTGGGAAAGATGCCTGCAGACATGTTTGTCACCTGATTCTGAGTTTGCAAACCAAAACAAAATTTTGTCACTATTCTATTTGTGAACCAAATTGCAAGCAAAAGTGTTTGTGAACTGAGATACTACTGTAATTCCATATACTTTTGGGTCCTCTTTGAATGTGTCAAGTTTCTTTAACTCTTTTATCAATTTGTAGAACTCTACTACCTGGTGTTTGCTTTCTTTTCCATCAGTGTCCCCCGGATCTGTCTTGGGAGGGTTGGGAGACCTTGGGGGTCTTTTGTTCCTTAGTTTTCCCATGTTCCTCTGTGTATGTGTATATATATCTTCATCTATACATAGGGCCAGGGATTTAGCTCAGTGTTCCACCACCTGCCTCGCAAGTGCAAGGTCCTGAGTTTGATCACCGGTACCAAAAAAAAAGATTATATTTATATCTATATCTAGATATGGGGTCAGAGTCTGTTGGAGGTCTTTTAGTTGGATTGAAGGGTTATTGTTGAGGATTTTAAGAAGATATTTGTAGGGTATAGGAGGAGGATGCTATGTAGAAGGAGAAAGGTGTACTTTGGGATTGAGGTGAGTTACAAGGTTGTTGGAACCTGATGATATATTTGTGTACCTCTAAAGTGGAAAAAAGGCCAGGGAAGACTGGGGGCTAGGCCAAATAACAGCCACATCTGAAAATACCCACCTATGAGTACATGAAGCTTTTAGGGGATATCTAGATACAAGCCATAAGAGTGGGAGAAACAAGTAAAAAAGAAAATAGTATTGAGAAGAGGGAGAGAAAATAAACACTAACTAAATTGAAGTGAAAAGAGAAAGAAAGAAAGGCAGAAAGAAAGAAAAAAAGAAAAAAACCTAAAAATAAAATCCAGTGGGAACTTAGATGAAATACTCTAACAAGATAATGTGACTGCTGTCATGCCTGGCCTGAGTGAGACCTTTGCAAGGGAACAGGCTGCTCTCAGCAGATAACATGTTATTCTCATTAAACAGAACAGATGGCCACATAGCAAATTTAAGACAGAATATACAGTCTTCCCGACTCCAAGAAGTCCAGTGATTGTCTGCACACCTGTACTGATGTCCTTGGACCCTCAGTCATAAACATTCCTTATTATCATTGCCCCTTCCTAAAATCCTACATAAACTTAGTTTTCTTTGCAGCTAGCTACTATATTTCTCTCTCTCTCTCTCATCAGCCCACTCACATAAATTTGGCTCATCCCAGCTAGCTGCTGAAATCTGTTCACACCTGGACAGCAATAAGGCTTTTTTTTTCCTCACAAAGCCTGTCTCCAAGTGGCCTCACACATGCCTTTTATAACAACTGCTATACCGAAAAGTCTGAGTGTTCACGCAATTCCTTTCTGCCCTTGGTCGTGGTCTGATTGCAGGCAGCCACACCAAATTCACCTCTTTTCCCTTGCAATCAAAACCTGAATAAACCCCTTCCCGCCTGAAGAATTTGATGCTATGGCTGTGGCTTAGGAAACCTCCTCCCCTAGGCTTGTTGGTGGAGTCAACCAGGTTCACTTGCTGGCAGGGGTCCACAGAGTCATGGGTCCTACTCACAGCTCCTCCAGGACCTGGGGAATCTGCTGACATCTTTGGATGCTGTTGGGGGTTTGCAGGAATCTGCCAACATGTTTACTCATAGGCTTGGAACTTCAGGAGTGGGCAGGTGATTCACTCTCAGTGGGGAGTAGGTAGAGTCCCAGGCAGGAATATGTGTGCCTGTGGGAGCCCCTATTTGTCCATTTATCCACTCTGCCCAGGGTGTATGTGTAGGAGTTTCCCTTGCCCTGGATGTATGCTGGAGAGGATGCCCCTGGGCTGCAGCATTCCCTGGTGTTTAGAGGAGAGGGCTTGGGGAGAAAGGGCTGGTATATGCAGAGTGTGACCCAGGAGTCCAACCTCCTCAGTGCTCCTTTATTGTTCATGCCCTCAGGCTATTTGGAATGCTCTCTACTGGCTGCTCCCTGGAGAGGCAGGGGCTGAGCTGTGAGGAACAGCTGTAGCAGCTCCACTTCCCCTCTTCAATGATCTAGATATTAAGTTTGGTCTACATGGAGTAACTCTGGCTTCTGTGAATCTTCTCTAAGCATCTCTGATGCGACTCCTCTAGTTGACCAGGCTGGGCTTGAACTTGCAATCCTCCTGCCTCAGCCTCCCAGAATGCTGTGTCACCACACCTGGCTTGAATTGGGGGTTTTTAAAGCCAGAGGTCTATAGAAGTGATAATTAGATTCAAAGTACTATCAGAGAAAACAATCTCACCTTGATAGGTAACAAAACATCTTGCCACTGTTTGCTCTGGCCAGTATATTATTAAGCTGTCATTGAATTTGAGCCTTGCAAAATCTCACCCCAAACCAGAACATTGCTAACTTGTTATGATCCTCAGACTCTGAGAAAAGACTGCTTAGTTTATGGCCTTTTATTTTGGGCCTTGAATTCCCAAGAGATGAAGAGAGAGAGACAGTAGTGAAGAGGCTGGAGCTAGAACCCACCCTTCTGGACTTGGTCAGGGTCCTTTCTGGCTACAAAGTCCAAAAGAGGACATGGGCTTTGGTAGCTGCACTTTAGCACATACTAGCTGTATAATCTCATGTTTTCATTTGTGAAATAAATAAACAAAGAAACAAACAGTCACAAAAGGTGACATACAAGGACAAAATGAGATGCTAAGCTCCCATTATTGTGTGTTTAACAAAAACGTTCCATGTAAGAGCATGAATGTTGTTTTTCCTATTCTTTACCTTATCTTTGATGAATTCTACTACATTTGGAGGATGCAATCACTGTGGCTCTGGTAAAATATGCTATCATCCTGAGGATTTAAAAACATTGGGTACTAGATGCTACCACACAAATCAGGAGCCTCATCAATACTGGATCTAGTTCCTAACCTGGAGGAAGAATGAGGAATGTAAAAATAACCTGTAATATATAAAATAATAGTTTTCAATCATGATTCATAAAACTTAAAATAATCTGTGTTAATGATTTTCATGGTCTGTAGCACAGCATTTCCCCAGAGGTTTAAGACAAATCAGATTTGGTGATAAATATACCTTTGCCAAGGGGTAACCTTGGCAACGAAAGAGCTAATTGCTCAGAAACAGCTGCCTTGTGGTAAAAAGGGAAGATTTAAAAAATGAGAGGAAGTATCCCAAATGGTTCTGAGCAAGGCTATGGACCAAACCCTTACAGGCTGTTAATGAGGAGAGGTATCCCCAGAGCATCATTTTCTTTGGATAAAGCCGAACTATGAAACACATCTAGGACAAGATTTCCCCAAGAATCAGCTTCTTCTTTAAGTCTTGTCAGAAACATTTTGAAATAGGAGGTGGACTCATCTACACTTTAGAAAATGAAGAGTAGTGAGACATTTGACGGCCTGAAATGTCACTTCTCAGGGCAAGTGTTATCTGCAAGCTCACTTGAGAGGCAGTGCAGGCTGTGGGAAGACTGTGATGTGAGGCTATGATTTTACCAGTGAACTAGAAATGGGAGACTATCTTGACAGCCCCCAGGGTTAGGAGGAGATTATACCTAATCAATGAATTGGAAATCCTTCAGTGGGAATCAGGCAAAGGAAATAACCTTCATGTTGATAGGGAGGTGCCACCCAAGTGTTGACCATTGACCGACTGGTAATGCCGATCATATCAGGGTGGCGTGTGTGTGTTTGTGTGTGTGTGTGTGTGTGTTTGTGTATGTATGTATGAAGTTACAACTGAATAGACATGTGGAGGAATTGTAAGAAAAAAGGAAAAGAATTCTTTTCAGTAGTATTTTTAATTAAAAGAAATGTAAGGAATCATGTGAAAACATAGGAACGTATAAAGAAGAAAATTTAAATCACACATAATCTAACACCAAAAAAGTATTGCATGAGTGTTGATTGGAACTGGAAATGAATCATGGAAACATGAAGATGATTGATTTGTTAAAGTAGTAGGAAAGGAGATTTTTTTCTCTCCCCTTCTTTGGTTGTCTGGTTTGTAGAGGCTTCTTCTTGTCCTTTTTAATGGAAATATATAGGTGAAAGACAGAGAGGAAATATTGGTAAATTTAAGAAATTTAGATGGAAGTTTTCTTTTTTAAAATTTTATTTATTTATTTTTTCATTAAGCTTATTGGTACATTTTAGGTATACAATACAATTACATTCATTATTGGGATCTTGTACCTTTACATGATGTTCTTATTTTTCCCTCATTCCCCTGCTCTCCCTTCACCCCCTCCTCCCTTTCCTATTTACAAAGACTTTGTTTCCACTTTTTTCCTTTTCTCATATTTTTTCTTTTCCCTTCTTTTCTTGCCTCTACCTAGATGGAAGTTTTCTATGTTGCTTTGTTATTTGTTATCTTTGCCTTAAGCATATTGTAAGCTTTTCCCTTGTGAATAAATGTTTTTTAGAACATGATTTAAATAGCTCCTTTGTATTCCACCATGTGAATAGATCATAATTGATTAAAAATTCCCTATTGTATACTTTTAGTTTATTCTATTTTTTTAGTATTATAAATAACTCTGAACTTAACATCCTTATACATCAAGTTTTCTTGGATCTCTGTTGTTTCCTTGATGTAAATACTTTGGAATAAAATTACATGATCAAGTGTCCACATATTTTTCTTGCTCCTGATTCTTTTTCTGGGTTGCACTTTGGATATATTCTATAAATTGTACTCCAAGGGGAAATGTTTGAGAAGGGGCAGAAAAGGAGAGTAAGAGTGAGGGGAAAATGACTTCTAGAAAGAGATGTGGGTGTCTCTGAAAAAGGCCTAGAAAGGAAAGGCGGTGAGAGGATTCTCAGGAAAGACCCCAGGGATAGGATCCTGGACCAGCAATGTGAGCAGAGTGTAGTACTTTATCTAGAAGGGCAGGTTAAAGAAAATAATGCATATGAAAAATATTCATTGAATTATTACAGGGTTTACAAAATTTTCCTAAGATAGCTTATTATCATTCTAGTCAATGATGAGGAAATTAAGTGACTTTGTCACCATCACACTAATAAAAATGGCAGAACACAGAGTCAAAAGGATATCTTCTATTCCAAATCCCATGTTTTTCCAGTCAACTTTTTCTATACCCTTAAGTAAGGAAAGAGCTTGGCCTAATGTTACCTCTTTTGGTACTTTGTGATGAAGTGGGATGTCCTACTTCATCTTTAGGGCATGAGAAGATCTCACAAGGGTGGCTGAAATGAGAATGAATGAAGCTGATAATGATGAACAAAAAAGGGACAATTTCTGCAAAATAAAATAGCTCTTTTAACCATTTTATATGTTGCTGCTATAAGCATAAAAGAGATTTTTACAAGGCTTTTTTCAAAAGGATTACTCAGCTCCCAATCCAGATCCATAAATTCCAAGTGATTGTGAGGTGCTGTGACTGAGACTCGACAATTATGTAGCAAGTAGCAACAAGCCAAGTCCATCGGGACGAGCCATACACGCACATACAGTGCAATGCTCTGTTGAAGTGCTTAATTAAAACTTGCATTATTTCAACACGAGACATTTTTCCCAAGCTCACCTTATTAAAATGGCCAACAGAAAGAAATGTTTGGTTATAGGATTTCTTGTATTTTTATGGACTGACTTAGACGCTCAAGTTGAAGAAAAGAAAGAAGAACAGACCTGCAGGTTGCTGGGCAAGTTTGATTTGAATGGCTATGTAGATGCCAAAAACCATACAATTGTTATTGGAGGACTGTTTCCTATACACTCCAGGACTATCCCAGCAAATGAGTCTATTTTGGAGCCAGTATCAGCAAAATGTGAAGGGTAAGCCATTCTTTTAGTCTTCTTTCTATACCAATTGTAGGTAGTGAGGGAGGTGTGGTAAGTATGGGGCCAGAACCCAGAACTGGAGCAGGATGCTAACTCTGACTCTGACACACTCTGTTTGACACAGAAGATGTTTCTAGGCCTCAGTTTCTCCAAGGTGGAAATTATAAAAGTGATTAGAAACTGGAAAAGTTTGATGCCAAGTGCATCTTTTTCCACTTCTATATTTCAGACCGAATCAAGAAGGGCTCTGTATGGTGTAGGATGGTGCTCCTCAAAGGGTGGTCAGTAGGCCAGTAGGATCGCCATCACCCGAGAGCCTGTTAGAGATGTAAAATCAGGGTCTCTATCCTTATGAATCTACATCTTGATAAGACTTCCTATTGACTTATGAGCACATTAGGGTTTGAGAACAGTGGCACAGCATTGTGCAGTGTTGTAGCTTTATTATTAACTGTTATAGACTAAAACTTTCTTCAACTGAAACACTCCATGTGGGAACACTGATTTATTTCTAAGCTAATGTTGATGGCAAGAACCCTTCAGCTGCCAAAAGGCTTCTGCTTCTTCTCTCACCTCCAAGTTGTCGCATCAGATTATCAGGATCCATATCTGATAATCTGACTTTGCTAGTAATCTATTGTAAGAAAAGCAAAGATAGGTTAGGTGGGCATCACACACACACACACACACACACACACACACACACACACACACCCCATATGCAAACATGCCTGAAATTAAAAGAAAGAAAAACAATTATTCACTATTTTACTGCCATAACAGAGCAGCTTTTTTTCATTTTTCTGCATCTTTTCTTGACCCTTTTTCAAATGCATCTGTACTAATAATTGTGACCACAGCAAAGACACAATTCAATATTGTGTGTTTTACATTGTATCATAAGCTATGACGCCGCAAATAATTATAGTTGTTAATTTATGTTGAGAAAATTTTAACAGCTTCTTACACCATTACATCTTTACTGATCACAACTTCTTTTCTTTGATCATATTTCACGCTCCATATTTGAGATGTCACTAAAGAGAGAAATCAATCGCAACGTCTTTGGCAAAGGGAAAAGATTGCCATGAGTCACTACTTATATTTTTCATGGACTTTTAACTGCCATTTTACAGTGAAGTGCAGGGAAGGAGAAGGGCTTTTGCTTATAGCTACATGACAGAGTCAGTTCATTATCTCAGAAGTTCTCAGTTCTCTTTTTTTTTTGGTACAGGCAATCGAGCTCGGGACCTTGCACTTGCGAGGCAGGTGGCAGAACCACTGAGCTAGATCCCTGGCCCAGTTCTTTAATTCTTAATGACAAAATGAAGACAGTTTTCCATAATGCAACACACTACTGTTTCATACATGGAAGCATTTAATTTGTTCTTTACTCTTCACTGGAACTTCTAAAGGTTATTTTCTAGAAAAGTTAGATGGGAAATCCAATATACATATTTTAAAATATAAATTCTCTTTCCCTTAAAAATAATTTGGCAGAACTACTGTGGCTGAAACAGCAGTGAGAAATAAGTACATCTCATTTGAAAAATAATTCCCTTATTAGGTAATTTTGGGATTTGTCTAATCATTGCAATCAGAGTTTGAGTGACTACTAGTTTTATAAATTTTTAAAAATGTATTTTTTCAAAAATTAGAATTATATATTTCATTTCACCAGTAACAGCCAACAATTCCTCCAATATTCTCCAGGACTCCATGTAACCTTGCCTCTTTTTCATCCTCCTAGGAGGCCTGGCCCATTTGTGATTCAGAAGCTGGCCCAAGCCTAATCTGATAGTAATTTAATTTTGGCATCATTAACTTGGAACTTATTCAGAAATTCAATTTTTAGTGGACGAAATCTCATTCTCCACAATTTTAACAAGATGATAGTTTTTGTTGGCCATCAGATAAGGTATATGAAAGAGGAAATCTTTCTGTTATTTTATAAATGTTACTTAAGCCAGAGAAATACAATGAAGTGGAATAGAAAGCTGGTATTTTAATTTTTATTTTGGTTGATTTATACAAAGGTAAGTTTAGAGAAATTTTTCCTTCATTGGTTATAGATTTTTTAAAAAAATTAATTTTATCAGTACATTTTAGATATACATAATGATCACATTAATCATAGGGAATTTGTACCTGTACAAGCTATATCTTGATTCTTCCTTTTTCCCCAACTGCCTCTCCTTCCTGCAACCCATCTTCCCCTCCTTATTTACAAAAGTTTTATTTCCTTTTTTTTCTATTCTTTTTCATTTTCCCTTCTTTTCTCTTCCCCTTTCCCCTCCCTGTTCCCATTCCCATTTAAATATTTTCTTCCTATTTCCCAATATCTATTATGCATTTTGGTCTTTATCTATCCTTTTGGTTTCTCACACCAGAGAAAGAATGCAAAATTTAAACATGTGTGTTCGATTTATTACACTTGAGTATGGTCTCACAGTGCATCCATTTAAGTAGAGATGTCTCAAGTTTATCCTTTTTTATGGCAGAGTATTACTCCATTGTATAAAAAAATCCCACTTCTTTTTTTTTTTTTTGGTACGGGGGATCGAGATCAGCACCTCACGTTTGTGAGGCAGGTGGCGGAACCACTTAGCTAAATCCCCAGCCCCCCACATCTTCTTTATCTGCTCATTATTTGATGGGCATTTGGACTGTTTCCAAGATTTAGCTATTACAAACTGTGCTGCTATAAACATGAGTGTGCATATATCACTGAAGTTTGATGCTTTTAATTTTTTTAGAGAAATTTTTTGAGGAAAAAGGGTATACAGTGTATAATGATATTGGAAAATCATGATGAATGAAAAAAATTATCCCAAATTCTATCCTTCCAGTAATTATCCTCTGCCATTTGAAAACATTTCCTTATTCAGCCTTATCCTAACATTCATATGATTAACATATAGTTTTAATTGTAGAAACAACTTTGCATACTGTTTCATTTAATATTATATTCATACTACTGTTTAATTTTAAAAATTTATTTTGTAATGAAGGGAAAATGTTTCTACACAGTCAATGTATTATCACTAGATATGTAAATTCCTTCCAATTTTTCAGTATCAGAAGTCTATAATGAAGAATTTGGGGCAGACAGCTTTTTCCTTTGGGAAGAGCTGTCTTTAGATAACTTCTCAGGGGTGGAATGTCTAGCTCTTGAAATGTACTGTTATGTTACTTTAAAAAGGTATTTTTTTCCCTCTCTCTCTATATATACATATATATATTTCAAAAATTTATATTGCCACCAGTATAAATTTGGAATCCAAGTATCTTAGGATGGATAAGACTCTCTGTATTCTCGAAACTTCTAGTTTTCCACTTTCTTCTTTCATGGTGCTGCACTCACTTTCACTCTGTCTCCTCCAAACACACTGATCTTTCCATTCTTTCAATGTTACATGATCTCCTGTTGTGATGTATTTACACATGGGTTGCTTCTGCCTGTAGTCTTGTCTGCTGTTTATATGTCATCTGTGTCAGTCAGCTTTCTGTCGCTGTGACAAAACACCTGAAAAGAATGACTTAAAAGAGGAAAGGTTTGTTTAGACTCACAGTTTCAGAGGTTTCAGTCCATAGTCACCTGGCTCCATTGTTTCTGGGTCCCTAGTGAGGCAGAACATCGTGGCATGAAACAAATGTTGGAGAAGAATGGCTCACTTTATGTCAGACAAGAGGTAGATGAAGGAGAGCCTGAGAGGAAAGGGCTAGGGGCAAAATATATCCTTCAAAGCCATCCCCACAGTGATCTTCTTCATCCAAGTAGGCGCTAACTCCTAATAAATCCAATCAGCTAATGAACTCATGAGATTACTCCACTTGATGAAATTAGAGTTCTTATGGTCCAATCACTTCCTAAAGTCCATCAGCGGGCAACCAAGTCTTCAACATAATGAGCCTTCTGGGGGGACATGTTGTGTCCCAACCACAACATCATCCTTCAAACCTTATCATGGCTATTAATTGATCCAAGGCTGGGTGCTCCTGCTTTGTATTTCATAGAACCTACACTGACCTTCCCCTTTAATTATTTTGTGCTATAATTTTCTGACTACATTTCTATTTCTTTGCCTAGATAATACTGTGTCTGTTTTGTTCACTGTTGTATTTACAGTGTCTTGGAGGAATTAAAAAACTACATATTAAATTAAAAATTAAAAAAACTAAATAAAAAATCCAGGTAGCAGGGCTATTTGCTATTAGATATTTAATTCAAAAATACTTATTAAGCAAAAGATATGGAATTAAATACTACACCTACAGAAGCTATTAAAAGAAAAAAATCATTTGGGGGTACTTGCTGTCAAGTAGGATAAAATTTGGTTAAAACTCAAGAAAGAAAGAAGGGAATAAAATAGTTATTGTTTTAATGGAGAAGGAATTGAAAAAAATGGTGGCAGACTGAAAGAGAAATACTTCCTCTTTCACAGTTGGGGAATAGAGAGGAGGAGGCATTGTGTTTATGGTTATTTAGCAGAACAGGAAGAAGTAGCCATTTTCAATTGAACATCTCTCAACATTAATAATCAAATCGTGAAAAAAATTATGTACTTGAAGTCATAGCCTATAACTGTGACTTCTTTACATAATATAATTCTATATACTAACATAAGCATTTTCATGTATTTAGATAATTTTTATAATTATAATTAATGTTCAAAAAAATAAGAGAAGGAAAAGAGGAGAGAAAGGAGAATTATTTGGCATCAGGGGCTTTCAGTGAATGGGGAAAACATGTATGCAGGGGTTATTTGGTACTTGGTTTGGTGGAGGGAATTATGAAAGAAAAGTGTTTTTGTGAAAACATTGCAGTTAGGAAGAAAGGATGTGTAATACATATACAGGGCAAGAAAATATTCAAAAATTGCTCCTCAAGATAAACAATGAACAATGACTGTGAATTTGAATCTTGAAATTTGAATTTTTCAAGTTTGTAATATCATTTATAAAAACTAACATGCTTAGACAAGTGAGTTGCCTCTGATATTTTGGTAAAATATTGTTATTCTCCCCAACTAAAGGCTCCTTTTCCTTCCAAGGACCTTCCAACTGATTAAGGCCTTACAAAAACTATTTTCTTTTCAGGTTTAACTTTCGAGGATTCCGCTGGATGAAAACCATGATTCACACGATCAGAGAAATTAATGAGAGGAAGGATATTTTGCCCAATACAACTCTGGGCTATCAGATCTTTGATACCTGTTTCACCATCTCCAAAGCAATGGAGTCAGCTTTGGTTTTCCTTACAGGGCAGGAAGAAAACAAACCCAATATTAGAAATAGTACTGGAGCGTATCTGGCAGGAATTATTGGATCAGGTGGATCGTCCTTATCAATTGCTGCTTCAAGAATTCTAGGGTTGTATTATTTACCTCAGGTATCTCAGAATATTATGCTGTGCATTAACTTATAAAGAAATACAAATTGTGTTTATAGAAGTTGCAGCAATTAACAGGGTGCTCAGGGGAGGTTAGTCTAAGTTCCAGAGTCTAACAGGGGTGGTGATGCTGCTCCCCTGTGTTCAGTCAGGCAAGTGTGAACTGATGCCTACATTGGGGCAATTTGAGACTCGCTGTATCCCAGTTACCCTGCTTTGATTTTTTTTTTTTTTAGTATTGGGGATCGAACTCAGGACCTTGCACTTGAGAGGCAGGCAATGGAACCACTGAGCTAAATCCCTGGCCCCTCCTGCTTTGATTTTTGACTGGGATTGTGATCAGTGATTTTCATGTTGACATCTCACTAAGCATATTATTTTAGCATTGTCTGGAGCACAATGTAGGGCATCAATAATTACTGGTAGGTTGACTGGTAGGTGGAACACACAGGTATTCATTTTGATTTTTGTTCTATTAATGACTATTATTCATTAGAAACTTTTCTTTTTTTTTGGTACTGGGGATCAAACTTGTGTTCTTGCACTTGTGGGACAGGTGGTGGAACCACTGAGCTAAATCTCCGGCCCTATGACTATTATTCATGACCGTGTTAGTTCACACACTAATATACTGAAATGGACCTGGAAATTTCACAAGGTAGATAGAATTTTGAGATGCTCATTTACAGATTATTTTAAATTCAGAGAGAATTCAACAAAAATATTCATTCATCATTTCAATATAAGGATATATATTAGTAGGAAGAATGTAATACTAAGAAAATATAAATAAAGCTCTTTAAGTATTCCTAAGTATGGGTCATTAAAACATCAATAGTTAGGATTTCTTAATGTGAATAATGATTAACATTATTTCTGTTATTAAAGTAATGGGATAATTTGAGATAATTATAAAAAGTATCACTTATATAGTATTATAATGCTACAAGTTCAAATGTAGGAGTACAGTAAAGTACCGAGAAACATCTAAGAGGAAATGTTAGGAGACTCACCACATTAGCTATGGGCTTCATGTAGTTTAGACAAACTGCTGGTATCATAAATTCTATCTTCCACCAGGCACCATCAGTAATCCAGACATAGGCTAGACACCTCTGGATAGATTTTCTTCTTAAAGCCTTGTAGTAATTCTGCAAAGAAAGTAAAGGAAATCTACCACTTTCACATTTTGTTATTTCATTTACTAAATCGAGCAAACTTAAAGATCTAGATTTTCATTATCTTAATTTCACCAATGAGGAAACCAGTGTTCAGAAGGTTTAAGTAACTTGTCTAAGGTCTTATACATCTGATCAGTTATCTAGCCAGAATTAGAAATGAGATGTCTTTGCTTTTTAAATGAGATTCTTTCCTACGTATGGCTTCCATGTTGTTGCTGGTTAGGTGGTTCTAAAGAGGAATGCCAACTTTAGCCAGCGGAGTAAGAATAAAACAAAAGGTAAAGGAAAAAGAACATAGGGATAGTCTAGTGCTCGTGAAAGAGAAGTATGGAATTGTAATGTGGAGGATCCTACCAGAGATGATGTGTTAATCACATGAGAGGGGATGTGAGAATATGATGTGTGTTCTTAACTGTAGAGTGAGTGAGGCTGAGGGTGAGCTACAGCAAAAATGTATGTAAAATGGTCAGGAATTCCTGATCATCTGATCACTATTCTTCAGGTCGTACTGATGGGAAGTACCTACAAGGATTACTGAAAAATGAGGGAAAAAGTACTTCTTCATTTATCTAGACATGTGTATATAATATGAGGGTGTATAAAATGAAAGTAACTTTGTGAACAATAAAGCTTAGACCTGAGGTTTTGAGCTAAGTCTTTGAACCCGCATCCTGCATCTTAAAAGTTCTGGCAGAGGGAGAGAAAGAGAAGAGATAAAGAGAGAAAGTAATGGACAAGGAGGGAGATGAGAGGGATAAAGAAGTAAAGAAAGGAGAAAGGGAGGGGAAGAAAGAGGGAGAAGGGGCGGGAGAGGGAGAGGGAAGAAAGAGGGAGAGGAAGAGGAAAAAGAAGGGAGAGAGAGAGGGAGGAGAGGACAGGGGGAGGAGAGGAGAAGAGAGAGAGGACTGTATGAATGAGATGTTAGACTTGAAAAACTAGGGGAGTCACTTTGTCTCATTCAGTGCTATGACTCCACCTGTGAAAAGTACTGCATTAAATGTAATCATTTTAATAATTAGTTCTCTAACCCTCTTAGGGTGGGGTAGGAAAAGAATTGCCAGGGAAGACAAAAGTGATCCCTTAATAGTTCTCACCCACTGAATAGGTAGAGGAGAAAAATGTCCTTCTGTCTATGAAAAGATGTAAGAATAAGGGAAGAAGAACTGCTACATTACCTCCCTCTCCAATAAGCATGTTCTCAAATTGTGTAATTTAAGTTTTGGCTATTGTTTTCTAATAATTGCACAAATATTTTCAATTGTAGGTGGGCTACTTCTCTACTTGTTCAAGTCTTAGTGACAAATTCCAGTTTCCATCTTATATTCGCACAATAGCCAGTGATAAGTACCAGTCCAGAGCCATGGTACAACTTATCCAACACTTTGGTTGGGTCTGGGTAGGCGCTATTGCAGCTGATGATGATTATGGTAAATATGGAGTAAAAGCTTTTAAAGAACACATGGAGGAGGTTAATCTCTGTATTGCATTCTCTGAAACCATACCCAAAGTCTATTCCAATGAGAAAATGCAAAAAGCTGTTAAAGCTATAAGGAGTTCTACCGCCAGAGTCATTGTGCTTTATGCATCTGATATTGACCTCAGTCCTTTTGTGCTAGAAATGGTTTACCATAACATAACTGACAGAACATGGATCGCGAGTGAAGCATGGATTACCTCAGCCCTCATTGCAAAGCCTGAATATTTCCCATATTTTGGAGGAAGTATTGGATTTGCAATACCAAGAACTGATATACCAGGATTAAAAGAATTTCTTTATGATGTCCATCCTAGCAAGGATCCAAATGATGTCCTGACCATTGAATTCTGGCAAACTGCATTTAACTGTACTTGGCCAAATAGTAGTGTTCCCTACAATGTTGACCACAGAGTGAATATGACTGGTAAAGAAGACAGATTATATGCCATGTCTGATAAATTCTGTACTGGAGAGGAGAAGTTGGAAGACCTTAACAATACCTATTTGGATGTGTCTCAGCTCAGAATTACAAACAATGTCAAACAAGCTGTGTATGCTATGGCTCATGCCCTGGATCAACTAAGTAGATGTGAAGAGAGAAGGGGGCCATTCTCACCGGACTCGAGTTGTGCATATTTACCTGACTTTGAGCCTTGGCAAGTAAGTTTTTTTAATTCAACCTGACATTATAAGATATAGCTTAATGAAATGACATGCCTTGAGAATCTATGCTATTAAAACTATTGATTTGCCTAAATCAATTGATTTGCCACATGTTCACCTAAAATAATGGGTTGCTTGTGTAGCATAAGTGCACATTATTTTAGTTTTCATCCGTTAACAATTATTATTAGGTTTGTGTTTAGTGATATGGAACTTTCCAAAACAAGATATTCCTTAAACAAGATATTTTTTCCTTCACATACATTAAATGGGAAGATACATATTCTAGGACTGAAAGAGTAGCACAGAGAGCCAGATTTCTCCTATCTTGTTATTCTACCATCTACAGTATGGGGATATCACCCTGTAATCTAAGGTGGCTATTTTGGCTTCAAACATGTGTCCATGTTTTAACTAGTAAGAAGGAGAAAGGGCAAAGACAAGCACATCCCTCCATTTAAGAATCTTTCCTGGACTACAGTTCTCCTTACATCTTAGTAGTCAGACTTTTGTCATATGGTCATATCTAGCTTCAAGGGAAACTGGAAAATGTAGTCTTTGTGCAGTGTGGAAGAGGACACAAGAGCATGAATGCCAGGAGATATCAGGAGCTATCTTGAAGATTTGCTCCCACATCTCCTGTCTTTGGTCTGATGTTGAACAACTGATATTCGGACATAGTTACCTGAATGGTCTTACCAAGATGCACACCTAACCAGAATGCTTTCCTGAGTACATCCTTCAGTACCTCCTCTGTTATCTTGAAAAGATAGTGTAGGATTATTCCTGGCCCAGCACTGTCACCTCTCCTTAACTCTCTGATTTTGCCTCCTCTCCTTCTCTGATCTCACCACTTTACTCTCTTGCAACACTAATTCTTCATCATGCTCAAGGGTCCACAGTGGCTGGAACCACTGCATCTTTAGTTTTATTTTCAAAGTGATCACATATTGCATTTAGTTTTGTGACTTCTTAGTCTGTCCAAATCTGTAACAGCTTTTCCTTTCCTCATTTTTCAATTTTTCAGCCTACTGGGCACATATTTTTAGAATTTTAAAATTTGGATTTGTGTAATTTTTTTCATAATTAGGTTGAAGTTATGCATTTTTGGCAAAAAGTGGCATAAAAGTAATAATATTGTGTCCTTGTCTATGCCTCATATCAGGAGATATATGATATAATTGTCTTGAGTAATTGATGATATTAACTTTGGCCACTTAATTACAGTGCTATCATTATGTTTTTCTATTGTGAAGTTACTCTTTCTTTGGGACTAGTAATTATTCTGTGGGGCAATATTTTGGGAAAATGCTGTGTTTTCATTATACTTTCCCCCACCAATTTTAGTGTCCACTGATGACTCTTCTTGTCTTAAGCACTTAATTACCACGTTGTTTGAAAAGCAATGATTTTCTTTTTACCTCATTCTTACTACATTTATCAACTAGAATTCTACTCCTCTTTCACTGATTTATTTATATCAATGCAGATTCATAGATATTTATTTCTATTTTGTGAGTAATAATCCATAATTATTATTTATTTTGTTGCTCAATGCTTTTCAGATTTGTCTAGCAGGAGACACTTTGAGTTGGCTCTTGTTTCCTTTTGATGTATTCTTATGATTTCTAAGCACTTCTTTAGTTTTTGGAACCTTAATGTTCCCAGGGTGCTCTTGTACTGTAGTCAGCCATTTCTTCAGAAAGCCCTGTTTACATTTACTGAAGAATGGAATTTAGACACCAAAATCTGAGTGCTAGGTTTATTTATTGGTTCTAAAGGAACTGTAATAAACTCAAAATGAGAAATTAAAGTATATTTTAAATGCCAAACAAGAATCTTTTCTTCTTAAAAGAAGTCCTCTGGGTATGTCTTTTGCAATAGACAAAACCTTTTTGTATGGTGAACAACCATTCTGTGATTGATTATTTGAACATTGCAATATTAAATTTAAATTAGTGTAAAGAGCAACAATTATGTGTTAGAATATTAGAGTGAAGAGCTTTAGGGATGGTTCAGGGAGCACATAATGTCAAGGAGAATGTTGGGTTAGTCTGTAACATGGTTCATTCTCTTCGATATGTTCTTCACAAGTCAGCAAGTCAAGATTGTAAAAAGCAAGACTTCTCATTAGAGAATGTTAATACACCCATTTAAGAAAGCCTCATAGATATATCAAGATTAAAATCATTTATTATTTAAAATAAAAAACTGTATACTTTATACCATTTTCTACCTTACTCCATTAGTAGACTTGGTCAGAAAATATATGTTGGGAAACTCTTTTAATCTCGTGGTAATACTGGACATTTATAAATTATTTTTCTGTACCTGGTGGTAGGGACCTGTGTCCTACCCATCTACTGATGATAAATAGATGGAATAATGGAAAAGTTTTTCTAGGGAGTGTTCAGGGAGGGGAAGCCTCCTTGCTTTACTCTTCTGAAAATGAGGAAAGAGCAAGAAAAGCCCTTCCCCAAACATGTCAGTTTTCTGTCGTTGTGACAAAATACCTAAGGAAAACAACTTAAAGGAGGAAAGTTGTATGCTGGCTCACAGTGTCAGAGATCTCCTTTCCCAGTACTTGTTAGGCAAATTTTTACTCATCTTTTTAAACTCAGCTCAAGTGATCATTTCCAGGAAAGTAAAAAAATTCCAATCTTGCAATTAGCCACCCCTTTGTCTATTCCCTTTCAACACTCTTTCCACTATACCAACATAGACGATATTGAATTTTACTGTTAGTACCTGTTTGTCTAGTGTCACTATATCTCTAGCACCTGACACCCAGAGCAGTGGTAGTGGTGGTGTAAGTAGTCTGGTATGTATAAGTAGAAGAAATCTAGGACAGAGGTAAAAGCATTTTCCTTTCCTATGAAGGTATTAGGACATATTTGGCACCACTATGCTTTAGTATAAACTAGTATTATATCATAAAAATACACAATTTTAATATACCACACAAGTAAGTTAAACTTTTCTAGTGGTCAAATTAAAAAATGAAAAAAAAAGAATTAAATTTAATAATTTATTTAACCTGATATATACAAAATGATTCTTTTAACATGTAATTATAATCTAATATGAAATAATCATATGAAATTATTGAGATAGTTTACATTTTCATTTTAAAAATTAAATCCTTACAATTCAGGGTACATTTTACACTTATAACCTAACTCAATTTGGCCAACCACCTGAATTACCACACATGGCGAGAGTTGTCTTACACAGCAAAGGTGTAGAAGAAAAGAAATACAATTCCATGAAATAAACGAGTTTGAAATTCTTTTCTTTTCTTTTTTTGGGTACTTGGGATCGAACTCAGGACCTTGTGCTTGTGAGGCAGGCGGCAGAACCACTGAGCTAAATCCCCAGCCCTGAAATTATTTTCTTTATAAAACTGTTTCCTAGACAATTGAATTTTACAAATTGCTTTTCTCCCATCTTGCTTTCTAGTTAATGTACTATATGAAGATGGTTAGATTTGAAACCCATGATGGAAAGATAATAAAATTTGATAGTAATGGAGACATGTTTGGACACTACGATATTCTAAACTGGCAACTAGATGATAATGGAGAAGTTGCCTTTGTGAAGATTGGAGAATATAAATTTAAACCAAATAAGATTGAACTTGTTTTGGAAAAGAATTCGACGATATTTTGGAACACCGAATCATCAGGGGTTAGTTGTTCTGACATCTTATTTTGTATATATATATATATATATGAATTTGTATATATATATTTATATTTACAATGCTATATTTTTTTTATGCAATGATGGAGTGCAAAACACCTAGAGATGTTTTCAAATTCCAAATCAATTTTCCCAAGTACAGTACATACCTTTTTTATATATGGATTCAGATTTTTTATTTAATTTTTTTGAAACGTTTTCTTGGATTGCAGTATTACATTTTAATTTCCTTATTTTGTTTTGTTTATTCAAGTACTCTGGTGACATTTACTTGACCTCCTTTGTCTGCCTTTCATTTCATCCACTTTTCTTGACTAGTTTTTGTTTTTTTCTCTATGATTTTTATTCTTTGTATTTTCCTGCTTTTATTTGATGACATTTACTATGTTTTCATTGAAATAAATTATTTTTAACCCCTTTTTACCTCTATCTTAATTTCTGAAATGGATTTTTTTTTTCTAAGTAAAATAAACTTTAATTTTATGTCATGTATTTCTTACTTTTTACATTTTTTTCTTTGCTTTTTAATATTTAAATTACTTTCAATTCACATAAAAACATAAAAATTATATGTATTTATGGAGTTCTATGTGATGTTTCCATACATATATATTATGCAATGTTTGGGTCAGGTTAAACATATCTATCTCATCAAACAGTTATCATTTCTTTATGGTTAGAACATTCAAAATCTGTTCTTTTAGCTTTTTGAAAAGTAAAGTACATTATTGTTACTTACAGTCACCCTACTTGCAACAGCACACCAGCGCTTCTTACTCCTGTCTAAATATAACTTAGTACCTGTTGACCAATCTTTCCTCATCCTTCCAACACACGCAGTTGCCCCATCTTCTGATAACCACTGTTCTATGGTCTCCACTTCTAGTGAAATCAACATTTTTAGATTCCATATATGAGTGAGATGTAATACTTGTCTTCTGTGCCTGGCTTATAACATTTAACATAATGATACCCAGTTCCAGCTATGTTGTTGCTGATGACAGGACTTCGCTGTTTTAAAATTTAATTTTATGGGACGGGGATTCAGCTCAGTGGCACTGGGCCTGCCTTGCAAGTGCAAGGTCCTGAGTTCAATCCCTGGTATCAAAAAAATAATTAATTTCATTAGTATATTTTTAAAGTACATGAAGTTTACATTCATCTTAGGGAGTAGTACATGTACTTAACATATCTTGATTCTTTTTATTCCCTTTCTCCTCTCCACCTACCTCCCTCCAGCCACCTCTAGATTTCCTTTCCTCATTTTCATTATTATTGTTATTATTATTATTTTAGTTCATGTTTGCAACAAGTAATGATTACATTCATTGTGGATATTTGGAGCATGTATATGATGCATCTTAAATATTTGTTACTTTTCTCCTCTCCCCTCCCTTCACTCATAGTCTCTTGGATCCCTTCCCATTTGCAAAAGATCTAGCTCCCTGATTCCTTTTATAAGTCTTATTTTGCTCTTTATTTGTACTTTGCATTACTCAAATGAGAGGACCAGATGGTACTTACACTAGCGTGATGTATCTCATTTAACATTGTGTTTTCAAAGTGTTTTCATTTTTTTACAAATGTCTTAAATTTTTCCTTCTTTATAACCAAGTAGTATTCTGTTATACATAATTTAGCTATTATGAATTGTGCTGCTATAAACATTGATGTGCATGTATTTCTGTAATATGATGTCTTTAGCTCTTTTGGAAAGATACCTAGAAGGGGAATAGTTGGGTCAAATGGAATTTCTATTTTTATCTTTTTGAGAAATCTCTGAATTGATTTCCATAATGCTTGGACTAGTTTACATTCCCACCAACAATATGTAAGTGTTCCCTTTTCACTGCAGCCACGGCAGCATTTGTTATTGTTTGATTTTTTGATGATTGCCACTACTTTTGGTATAATATGAAATTTTAGTGTTGTTTTAATTTTCATTTGTCTAATGGCCAGAGATGCTGAATATTTTTTCATATCTTTATTGGCTCTTTGTAATTCTAAGAAGTGTCTATTCATTTTACTTGCCCAGCTTTTGATTGGGTCTTTTATTTTTGGAGGTCTATTTTTTTAGTTTTTATATATTCTAGATATTAGGACTTCATTCTTTTCATGGCCAAATAGTATTTCTTTTTAAAAATTAATTTTATTGGTACATTTAAGGTATACAATATAATGACATTCATCACTGGAAATTTGCACCTTTACATAATCTCTCTTGGTTCTTATTTTATCCCCATTTTCCTGTCCTTCAGCCCCTTCCACCCCTCCCTATCTACAAAGACTTTGTTTCCATTTTTTCTTTTTCTCATATTAATTCCATTCTTTCTTTTTTTCCCCTACTCCTCCCACTTCCCCTTCCCCATTGCACCTTTTCTTCCTATTTCGCATTATCTATCATACTTTTTAGTCCTTATTTACATGTTCAGTTTGTCACACTAGAGAAACTATTCAGTATTTACATATGTGTGTCCTATTTATTTCACTTAAGAGTATTACCTCAATGTGCATCCATTTAGCAATAAATGCCTCTAATTTCTCATTTTTTATGGCTGAGTAGTACTCTATTTCATTAAAAAATACTTTTTCTTTGTCCAGCCTCCAGTTGATGGGCAATTGGGTTGCTTCCAAGTTTTAGCTATCACGAATTGTGCTGCTATGAACATGGATGCACCTATATCTCTCTGGTATAATTCTTTTAATTCTTTTGGGAAGATACCCAGCAGGAGAATAGCTGGGTCAAATGGGACTTTCAATCCTAGTTCTTTGAGGTATCTCCATACCAATTTTCACAGTGGTTACACCAGTCTACACTCCCACCAGCAGTGGAGTAGGGTTCCTCTTTCTCCACAGCCCCACTAGCATTTGTTATTGGTTGTTGTCATGATAGCAGCCATTCTTTCTGGAGTGAGGTGGAATCTCAGCATTGTTTTCATTTGCATCTCTCGAATGACCAATGATGTTGAACATTTTTTCATATGTTTATTAGCTATTTCTACTTCTTTGTCTGAGAAATGTCTATTCATTTCAGATGCCCATTTTTGGATTGGGTCTTTAAATTTGGTAGGTCTGATTTTAAAAAATTCTTTATAGATTCTAGATAGTAGACCTTTGTCTGAGGGACAGCTGGTGAAAATTTTTTTCCCACATTGTGGGTTGTCTCTTCACACTGCTGGTGGTTTCTCTTGCTGTCAGAAGCTTTTTAGTAAGAAGAGATCCCACATGTTGATTGTTTGTGCTAGTTCATGGGCAACTGAGGTTTTGTTCATAAAATCTTTTCCTATGCCAATGTCTTCCAGAGTTCTACTTAACCCCTGTTCCAGCCGGTTCAGGATTTCTGTTTTAATATTTAGATCTTTAATCCATTTCAATTTTAGTTTAGTGCATGGTGAGAGATATAGGTCTAGTTTTAATATTTGGCAAGTTGAAACCCAATTTTTGCAGCACCATTTATTAAAGAGGCTATGTTTCCTTCAGTGAGGGTGTTTGGCTCCTTTGTTGAAGATGAGATGGCTGAGTGTGTCTGGAGTTGTTTCTTCATGTTCTAATCTGTTCCACTGGTCCTCAGGTCTGTTTCTTTGCTAGTACCATGCTGTTTTTATCACAGTAGCTTTGTAGTATAGTTTCAAGTTGGGGATTGTGATACCTCCTACCTTGTCTTTATTGCCTAGCATTGCTTTTGTTATTCGAGGTCTCTTCTTGTTCCAAATGAATTTTTGGATTGTTTTCTCAAGGTCTGTGAAGTATGGTGCTGGGATTTCAGTTGGGATTGCATTGAATCTATGTAGAAGTTTTGGAAGTAGGCCAAATAGTATTTCATTGTGTATTTGTGGCACATTTTCTTTAATCATTCATCAGTTGATGAACATATAGGTTGTTTCCATTTTGTCACTGTTTTGAATAGTACCACAGTAAACCTGTGAGGGCAGATGTCTCTTTGACATATTAACTTCATTTCCTTAGGGTATATTCTCAATCTCCTAAGTTATGGGATTGCTGGATCCTATGGTGGTTCTATTTTTAATATTCTCAAGGACCTCAATACAGTTTTCCACAGTGATTTTAGGGTGTCTCTTCACCATAGGTTGTTTCTTTTGATATACAGAAAATTTTTAATTTGATGTAATCCCATTTGATCTATTTTTGCTTGTGTTTCCTGTGCTTTTGACTTCTTAGAATAATATCTTGCCTCTGATTAAGGCTATCTATGAAAAACCAACAGCCAACATCATACTAAATGGTCAAAAACTGAAAACTTGAACACTAAAATCAGGAACAAGACAAGGATGCCCACTATCACCACTCCTGTTCAGTATAGTTCTGGAAACATTAGCCACAGCA
>NW_004624730.1:33631496-33646241 GCF_000247695.1 Heterocephalus glaber
ACTCTTAAGTGAAATAAATAGGACACACATGTGTAAATACTGAATAGTTTCTCTAGTGTGAGAAACTGAAAGTGTAAATAAGGATTAAAATGATTCAAACAAATAATTGATAATTTGAAATAGGAAGAAAAGCTCCAAAGGGGTAGGGAAAGTGGGAGGGGAAGGGGAAAGGAAAGAAGGGAAAGGAAAAATTATGAGATAAGGAAAAAATGGAAACAAAATCTTTGTAAATAGCGAAGGATGCACAGGAAATGGGGAAAAAATAAGAACCAAGATATACCATGTACAGGTACAAGCACCCAATGATAAATGTAAGTGTATTGTATATCTAAAATGTACCAATAAAAGAATTTAAGCAAAAAAACCCCATCTTGCCTATAGAAGCATTTATTCTGTGATTTCTCCCCCTCCCTGGCAGGTTCATTGTTTCAGGTATTAATCCATTTTGAGATGAATTTTTTTGTTTTCCTTTTGTTTTTTGTTACCAGGGATCGAACTCAGGTCCTTGTGCTTGCGAGGCAGGTGGCGGAATCACTGAGCTAAATCCCTGGCCCTGAGCTGAATTTTTTAACTGGGGAGAGATAGTCTAATTTAATTTTTCTGCATGTGGATATCTATTTTTTTCAGCACCATTTATTGAAAAAACTCCCCTTTCTTCAGTCAATGATTTTAGAACCTTTGTCAAAAATAAGTTCATTAAAGGGCCAAGGATTTAACTCAGTGGTTCCGACGCCTACCTCGCAAGTGCAAGGTGTGGAGTTTGATGCCCGGTACCAAAAAAAAAAAATACATTAGTTTGTTATAGATGCTTGGGTTTACCTATAGACTTTCTGTTTTCTTCCATTGGTCTATGTGTCTGTTTTAATGCCAATACCATACTGTTTGATTCCATAGTTTTGTAGTGTATTTTGAAGTCAGATAATATAATGCCTCTGCTTTGCACTTTTTCCTCAAGATTGCTTCGGCTATTTGGGTGTTTTGTGTGTGTGTATGTGTGTGTGTGTGTGTGTGTGTGTGTGTGTGTGTGGTTTCATATGACTTTTAGTTCTTTTTTCTAGTTCTGTAAAGAATATTGGTATTTTGATAGGGATTGCATTCTGTAGAATATCTTGGGTAGTATGAATGTATTGATTCTTCCAATTCATGAATGCAGAAGTTTTTCCATTTATTATGCCCTTTTAAATTTCTTTTGTCAATACTTTATGATTTTCATTGTAGAGAACTTTCATATCTTTGGCTAAATTTATACCTTGGTATTTTACTCTTTTGGTAGCTATTATAAATGGGATTGTTTTCTTGATTTCCATTTCAGAGAATTGGCTATTGACTTACAGTTGTGCTGCTATAGATTTTCGTGTATTGATTTTGTGTCCTGCAATTTTGTTGAGTTTGTTAATTAATTGGTGAGGTCTTTAGTGTTTTCTGTGTATAAGATCATGTCATCTGTAGTAACAATTTGATTTCATCTCTTCTAATGAGGATGTTCTTTATTTCTTTCTCTTGTCTGATGGCTCTGATTAGGACTTCTAGTAGTATGTTGAACAAAAGTGGTGAAAGTGAGCATGCTGATCATTCTAGATCTTCAAAGGTGTTTAGTTTTTCACCAAATAGTATTTCATGGCCAATAGCATGCTGTTAGCTGTTTGTTTATTATATATGGCTTGTATTATTTTAAGGTAAGTTTCTTCTATGCATAATTTGTCCAGAGTTTTTGTCATGAAGGGATGTTGAATTTTATTAAATACCTTTCTGGAACTATTGAGATGGTCATATGTTTTTTGTCTTTCATTATGTTGATGTGTTGTTTCATGGTTATGATTTGCATATTTATTGAAACTTGCATCCCCGGGATGAATGCCACTTGATTGTGATGAGTAGCTATTGGATGCACTTTGTTAGTATTTTGTTGAGACTTTGTGTATCTGTGTTTGTCAAGTATATTGGCCTGTACCTTACTTTCTTTGTTGAGTCCTTGTCTGGCTTTGGTATTGGCCAATGCTGGCCCTGTAGAATGAGTTTGGGAGACTTCTTTCCTTTTCATATTTTGGGAATAATTTAAAAAGTATTGGCATTAGTTCTTTAAATGTTTGTATATGTGCTGCCAAAGTGAGCACTAGTTCTTTAAATGTTTGGTATAACTCAGCAGAGAAGCCACTTGGTCCTGAGCTTTTCTTTGTTGGGGGGCTTTTTATTACTGTTTCAATTTCATTACTCATTAGAGACTTATTCAGTTTTTAAATTATTTATGATTCAATCTTGATAAGGTATATATGCGCAAGAATTTACCTATTTCTTGTAGATAATTGAGTTTATTGGAATATAATAGTTTGTAATAATCTTTTATGATCCTTTGCATTTCTGTGGTGGCAGCTGCAATGTCTCCCTCTTCATCTCTGATTTTTTTCAATCTTCTCTGTCTTAGTCTAGCTAAGGGTTTGTGAATTTTCTCTTTTTGAGGAACCACACCTTCATTCTGTTGATCTTTTGAATTCTTTTAGTCTCATTTATTTCTGTTTTGATCTTCATTATTTCTCCTTTTACTAATTTTGGATTTGATTTATTCTTGTTTTTCTAGCTTCTTGAGATTCAGTGATAGGCTGTTTATTTGATATATTTCTGCTTCTTAATGTAGGCATGGCTTGCTGTAGACTTTCTTCTTAGTACAGCATTTGATTGTACCATAATTTCAAAATTTATTTATTTATTTTCTTCTCATTTTTTGTTCTTCTCCCCTCCTCCTCTCCTTCTTCCTATTTTTGTGATGCTGAGAATTGAATTTGCGGTAAATTAGGTAAACATTCTAGGTAAACACTCTATCACTGAGCTCTGTCTTCAACTCCTGATTTTTAAATTTTGAATTTAAGATAATTTTGCATGCTTCAAGTGCTTTTCTGAGCATATTTAATTGTGTTTTAATTACAGTAGCTTTCTATTGCTTAATAGCTGTGCATGTGTTTGCATTGTGTGTGTTTTAGAGGGGAATATTAATCTGCTGGAACGTTTTGATTTTTGTTTTCTGCTTACAGTGCAGTTGTATAGAAGCACAATTCTGTTTTTGATAATTTTTATGGACAAGTATTAGGGTTTTGGGTAGTTTACAAGTTCCTTATTTCAAGATGGCCTTCTATTAGGATAGTGAATATACTTTACTTAAGGAAACTTTTTTGTGGTAAGAGACAACTTAATATATCTTTTGACTTTGTGGTCCATGCTTGTTTCTATAGGATCCTTAACTTCTCCCCCCTACTCTTTCTCTTTCCATCTATCTCAAAGAGAAACTTCTTTATGTGGCTTCTGGTCACCCTGGAGTGGTGCCTTTCTGAAACTCACCTTGAGTCCTTCCCAGTCCTTTCCTGATAGCCAGGGACGTCTCTATAAAGTTTGAGATCTGTTTTAAAGTAGAAGATTTTTTTCCTCCTAGGAATGATTTCATCTGCTCTCCGTCAACCTTAGGTTCTCGGCTCCCCCTTACCTTTTTCTGCATCATTCTTTCTGGATTAGCATTATTTTCCATGCATCCAGGATTGAGGGAGGACTTCCAGAGACATCCTCCTGGAAGTCAATGACTAAGTTTCTACTCTTAAGTACTTTGAAGTTTGTAGCATTCATGGATCATGTGTGACTTCATTTTCTTCTCAGTTCCTTAGTTACATTAATCATGTCCAGTGCTCAACAGCCACACACAGCCAGGGGCTACTACGTAGGGGAACACAGATGTGTAAAGCTTCTATTATTGTGGAAAGAACAGAATTGCTCTAAGCCTAAAGAATAAACTGTCTTCTGTGGTCCAGAGCTCTCTCCTTGGATGGTGAACTACTTAATGGCTTGTTTTGAGACTTCCCGTCTGTATTCCTTGTGGCACGTACATAGCAGGTGTTCAATGCAAGCTTCTACAGAAAAAAAGAAAAATGTTATTGTTTGACTATACAAGATTCACAGAATGCTTATTCTACTAAAAATTGTAAATTTAGTGATAAATGCCTATTTTAATAGTGTTTCAGTAGAGTGTGATAATTTTATTTTTCTTATCTTTGGTATTAAGTTGAGATTATATTTGTATAATGAAACTGCTTCAAATGTAATTTACCACAAACCTATTAAATATTCACTGTAAGTGGTACAAAAAGCTTACTGCCCCCAAATTGCCTACAATCTGAGCCTATAAATATTAATTAATTTACTGAGCAAATATTTATTGAGTACAGTAGTACATGTGCATAGGAACTGGGGATACATCAGTGTACAAAATAGAACAAACCCTTGCCTAAAGTATTTATCATTTCAGTGGGAGGAAATAGGCATAAAACAAATTAAACACATAAGTTACACAGTATCTTAAAGGATAATAATGCTAGAAAAAAATAACAAGGATGAGATAGGAAGTACTAGGGACAGTATTGTACTGTAGTTTCAGTGTTGGTCAGGCTGTGACATTTGAGCAAAAGTCCAAAAGGAAGGAGCTGGACACGGTGGCACACACTTGTAATCCCAGCATCCAAGAGGCTGAGGCAGGAGAAATGCCATGAGTTTGAGGCTAGCCTGAACTACATGGTGAGACCCTGTCTCAAATAAAGCAGAAACAAAAACAAGAACCAACAAAACAAACAAACAACCCCAAAAGGAAGTGAATCCATTCATTATCAAGGGAAACACATTGCATTCAGAGGTTCATCAACTTCTGAACCCTGAGGCATGGGTATAATTAGCATTCTAGAGAGATAGTAAGGGATCAACGTGCCTGAAAGAGTGGAAGAGAGGGAGCATAGGAGAGAGGTGACAGAGGTAAGAGAATACCAGGCCAGGTGGCAGCTTGGTGGCTACTGGAGGTTGGATTTGGCACTGAATAAAAAAGGAAGCCATGGGGAGGGGGATTTAGCTCAGGGGTGCCACCGCCTGCCTGGAAAGTGCAAGGTCCTAAGTTTGATCCCTGGTACCAAAACAAAACCAAACCAAAAAACCAAAAACAAAAAAAAGGAAGCCATGGAAGAGTTTGACAGAAGAGAGTCACAATCTGATTTAGGGATGTTAAGGATCATTCTGTCTGCCATGTTGCAAACAGACAGAAAGCTTGGCAACTGGATGATGGAGAGTAGAACCAGGGATACTGTGAGAAGACTGTAAAATCATCCCTCCAAATTAAGGAAGTTTGAGCCAGAATCTATGTGAGGAAAGTGGTAAAAGTAGTTAGATTTTGGATGTCCTATAGGTACGGGGCAAATTGGACTTGGAAGTGTCATGCACCAAACAGCTGGAAGATAGTATAGGGTGTGATTTAAGCCATGATGATGACCCAAGGCTGGTGTTTGGGGAGAAGATGAGTCTGGGGTTGGGGAGAATACATATAGGCAAGTAATAGAGTAGAAAGCTGGAGATTATAGGTAAGAATGGTGACATGGTAGAAATGATGATGCTCATAACAGAAATGTGGAAGTTGGGAGCAGGAATAGGGTAGTTGGTAATTTCAGTCATGTTGAATTTGTTGTGATGGTGGTCTCAAAGTAGGTTGGAAGTTCAGAATCTAGAATGGAGAGAGGTCAGGGAGAAGAGGATGGTGTTAGAGATCAAGATTTGGGAGTCCTTCTGGAGATGCTGATTGAAGATAAGAGACTGAACAACCTTTTTCAGACCAAGGAACAACAGAGGACCAAGGAACAAAACTAGGGAAATGCCCAGAGTGGTAAGGAAGGTAGAACAAATAGAACCAAGAAAATAAATAAAGGGAGACAATGGAAGAAAAGGGAGCTTTCATTTAAAGGAGTTTATCAAGAATGTCACATAGTTAAAGGAGATGAGGGAGAATATGTCTAGAGATAAAACTATTAGACATGGCAAGTTTTGTAGTGATGAGCAAGTTGGAAGCTAGATTATAAGGTGAGAATGAAAAGGATATGGAGAAATGGAGCAAAAGGCATAATTTCATCATTTATGATGCCTTTAAAAAAAGGGATATGAACTGGGAAATGGTGTTGCATACCTGTAATATCATCACTCTGGAAAGCTGAGGCAGGAGGATTGCATGTTTAAAACCAGCCTAGGTAATTTAGTAAAACTTTGTCTCAGAAATCAATCAATCAAACAAACACAAAAACAAAACAGTACGTAGAGAGCTCTTCCTAGAAGACTGGATTAAGAAAGGAAATCCATTTCATTCAGTGATGATGTCACTATTTATCTTTCAGAATTTGACAAGGCCTTGCTGTCACTTCTTTCTGTGATAGCTACTCCCCAAAGTACTTTGAAATATTCTCTCTTTCTCTCTCTCATTTATAGGAAGAAGCCTATGTGATGAGCATATGATTTCTGTAATGTTATATACCATAACCTTCTCAGAGATTTCTAATATCTTCTTTTATCTAATTCAGATTTATCCTGAAAAACTCAAAGTATGACCATTCTGAATTCCAAAAAGAAAACTTCCTTGTTAGTTTAAGATATAAACTAATCTACAAAATTGCGTTTACTTTGATTTCAAAGTGCACCTGTGTGAAGGATATAAAGGAAGGCTTGTGTTTACTACTGAAATTTCCAAACTCATTTAGCAGGAAAATATTCCAGGACCATGCCTTGTCTGATTTTTCTTTCCTAACTTTTCCAATATAAAAATCTGCCCCCACTGTCCTCCCTCCCTCCCTCCCTTCCTTTCTTCCTTCTGTTTATGACACAACTTTGACTTTAAGTCTATATTGAGGTGACCTTGCTGAGAAGTATTTTTCAGGCCCTCAAGATAATTCTTAGGATCACAGGTCCCACCAAAACAGGTACAGGTGTGTTAAATTGTCCCATCCCCAGAGTTGCATGGGCATGGAATCTGGTCTAGATTCGGTTAGAAAGAACTAGCTCTATAATTTGTTTTGCATTTCTAGAATCAACCACAAAACTATCCATATTATTGTTCTCTTTCTCTATTATCTTTGCCCAGATATCCTAGATTTCCCAGAATATCACAAAGTTTACACAGAAAGCCAAATACGAATTTTCTCAGTCTCATAGGTGGTGGAGAGGAAGGCCTTGTTATAAATCCATTGTGTTTGTCTTTGCTAGCTTCCCCACTCAGTGTGTACTGATGTGTGTCCTCCCGGAACGCGGAAGGGGATTCGTCAGGGGGAACCAATATGCTGCTTTGATTGTATCCCATGTGCTGATGGACATGTATCAGAGAGAGCAGGTAGAGATGATAATTTTCTCATTGAGATAAGAATGCAATTAGATTAAATGTGTTTTGGCAAAGAGGTCCTTGGAAACCTTCTTTATAAATATGTGTGAACAACTCAACAAAATAATTAAAACCTATCCAATTATTAGATGTCATATAAAATACAAAAACTGTAATTAAAAAATTTTATTTTTTATTAATACATGTTTGTAATACACAATGAATGCATTCATTATGGGGAATGCATATATATACAACATCTTAATCCTTTGAAAAAACTGATACTGAGTTTCAGTTCTCAGACTGCTATAGTTGGGAAAAGACCTGTGACCATGAAGTTAATCAAGAAAATACAAAACAAAATATGTGAAATGTGAACACTGAAATTCACAAAAAGTATTTGTTGCTGAGATAAACAAAACATTAATTATGTTCATAAATGGGGAAAAAGGTGACTTACAGTTCTTTGTTTTACTGAATTATCTGTAATTTGGAACTATAAGATCTAAAATTCTATCCTTAAAGACAATTGGCTGAAAGTTATTAAATTGTCGAAGTTTAGAGCACATGAATTCTGTAACTACTGCTGCATGAAGTACTCTCCACAGCTTGCTAAGTTGTTGCTCTTCCTGAGCAGAATTTTAGTTAGGCCTCATGTGCTTAGTCCATTAAGCAGTTGGAACAGGGTTATTTTTATTCCTACCTTCTGTTAAAGATAACACAGATTGTACTTATCTTTTGTCAAATGGCCCTCAACAATGATTCATTTAAAAGAGAATTTTTAAAATGTAAAAATTTTCCCTAGATGTAAAACAGGCACAGTGTAACCTGAACAACTCCCTGACCTCATGTGGCCAGGTCTCTGCGCTGAGTGACACCTCCAGGAGGCCAGTCTAGCAGTCAGAAGTGATTAGAAGGGCATTTCAGTCATTATCTGCACCTTTCAAACAATGTTAAAGAGATTCATTTCATAATCTACCATACACTCAATCTCAAACAACTTTTTCTTGCATGATATTTTCTCTTAGAGCCTGTTTTTGGACAAATGAAACCTTTCTCAGTCTCAGGCAACAGTTATTGTTTTTGTTTCCCTTCTTAGCTTCAGTCTTCCTCTTCCTGTTCCTCAAATCAGGATCTGAATGGTGAGGAGGGGAAAAGCTGACTGGGCAAGGCCAAAATTCTCTTCCAAGGGACTGAAATTGAATGGAAGACTGAAAACACTAGTATATTAACCAACATTATACCAGCCACAATCCTCTCATTTGTTTTACCCCAGTAGTTTTGATTTTCTCATTTATGGATTATTGTTGAGTTTATAATGATACAGTAATACCTCCTTTCTCAGTAGACAGTTGGAAGAGAAAGAAAGAAGCGTGCTATTGGAAAAAGCCAATGCAAGAAAGGCTGAAATTAAGAAAGGAAACTAAATTTTTAAAATTGAAAACAATCACTCTGTATGTATTATTATCAACACTATTTTATCACCACTTTTTTGAGATGTTATCTGTATTCTGTGTAAGGAATTTTCAGTGAGTTCTTACTCTAGCCTTTGCTCCCGGCTGTTCACAGTTAAAGGGGACAACTGGATTCTCTTGCAGTCATTTCTGTTTTTTTTTTTTCAACAGGTCAAAGGGAGTGTGACCAATGTGGTGAAGACTATTGGTCAAATGAGCAAAAGAGCATGTGTGTGCTGAAAGAGGTGGAATTCCTGGCTTATGATGAGGCTCTGGGATTCACCCTGCTTATTCTCTCCATCTTTGGGGCCCTTGTGATCTTGGCAGTCATGATTGTGTATGTGATATACAGGCAAACTCCTCTGGTGAATGCCAATGACCGGGAGCTGAGCTTTCTCATTCAGGTTTCTCTTATCATCACTGTGCTGTCATCTATTCTCTTCATTGACAAGCCGTACAACTGGTCCTGCATGGCCCGCCAGGTCACGCTGGCCCTGGGCTTTTCTCTGTGTTTATCTTCCACTCTTGGAAAGACTATATCATTGTTTTTTGCCTACAGAATTTCCATATCCAAAACCCGATTCACATCCATGCACCCCCTTTTTCGAAAAATCATTGTTTTGGTCTCTGTTGTAGTTGAGGTTGGCATATGCATAGCCTACTTGGTATTACAACCCCCACGGGTATACAAGAACATGGAATCTCAAAATATAAAGATCATTTTGGAGTGCAATGAAGGTTCTATAGAATTTTTGTGCTCCTTGTTTGGGATTGATGCCTTCCTGGCCTTTCTATGCTTCCTTACAACTTTTGTGGCTCGTCAGTTGCCAGATAATTATTACGAAGGAAAATGCATCACTTTTGGGATGCTGGTTTTCTTTATTGTCTGGATTTCTTTTGTCCCTGCTTACTTGAGCACCAAAGGCAAATTCAAAGTGGCTGTGGAAATATTTGCAATCTTGGCATCCAGCTATGGTTTGTTAGGTTGCATATTTGCTCCCAAGTGTTTCATTATTTTGCTGAGGCCGAAGAGGAATACTGATGAAACTGTTGGTGGGAGAGTCCCCACTGTAGATAGGAGCATGCAGCTAACTTCAGCATCAGTGAGCAGTGAGCTTAACAATACCACAGTGTCAACTGTTCTGGATGAATAGTGTTGTGGGTTATATGTAACCTTGAAATTACAATTATGATATGGTTCAATGTTCCCTTTCAGATTGTTCCTAAAGCAGCTGCCTGAAGCTCTAGGTGTAATATTAAGGATTTGTGTTCTAGAGGTGTAGCCTTAGCACAGTATATGATGTCTCATTCTCTAAGATACTATTTAGCGTGAGTTAGAATACCTCTTATTGAAACTGTAAACTATTTTATTAAAATATTTCATAATACTTTCACATAAGGATTGTTAGTAGAGAATATGATAGGCATAAATTTATCTAAAATAATAGCACACAAGTGGTTCTTCAATATATTTTGTTCTTAAATCATGGGTCTCTGACCTAGAATTCTGTATTAAATAAAATCATCTAGCAAGGACCAAAAAAGACATTTTGTTCTACATTCTATTAATGCCTCTCTGAAATAGTTTTCTGACTATCACTCATAAATTTTCCCTTGGAGCAGGAAGTTTAGAGAATTCTTAGAAGATGATTATGTTTCAAAGGACTCTAGCATATAGACAATATCAAGGAAATGAAATATTGACAAAACTGAGCTCCTTCTTGAATTCATAATGGGAATATCCAAGTTTCTCTCAGAGGGAAGGCAAGACCTATTCCCTGCAGACTTCTCTAGAGGAGAATAAGTGGTAAAGTATCTGAGTTTCATAATATTCCCCTGCTTGAAAAGTAAAAGCAAAGGTGATAGGAGGTTAGCACAACAGTTAGAATATATAGTGAAGATCTGAAAGAAAAAAAAAGCAAATGTTTAATGAAAGTGGGTATTATAATAGAATTAAAAAAAATAAACTGAATGGTTGATAGTTGCCCTATGAGTATACAATTAAATGGAATTTAATTCCCATGTGGAAATGTTATAAAAATGTTTTTAATCTACTAAATATGAAACTTTGAGAATGAACTATCTGTATTTATGTATATATGAATTAAATATATGGAAAGAAAGATTTTGTGGAAATGCCAATAAACAAAAAATGTATGTGTTTATTTCACTCTAGAAATCCAATGTCATAAGAAAGAGATCTCTCTTTAAGAGAATTTAATAAGGTTTGGGAATCCTGCTTAACCAAACTGGTCAGAGATTCATGCAGGCTTGTGGGAGCAGAACCCTGAACCATGACAAATGACTAGGTTTAGCAGGGCAGGTCATTTAGAAACTTATTTACTGGTTTTAAAGAAGGATCTTTCTAGATCAGACAAAGGGGATCAGTTTCCTACAATTCAAATAGGGAGTTTATGTAAAGGTTTGGCAAAGCTCCAAAGTGATCACATTTGTTGGCGGGATAACGGTACCCCAGTATTCTGGGCAAGTATCTATTCACCTATCTGTCTCCAAACACTGTGCACCACACCCCTTATAATTATTAGATGAGAATCTACATCATAGACTGAAGAGCAGGGAAATTATCTTCTTTGTCCATTCATTCATTTCATTTTTTATTCATTTGGCCCTTCATTCAAAAGACTGTACTTTGGAAAAGGAGAATGATTTGTCAAAGTATAGAGCAATAGACTCAATTCCTTTTTCAGTTATGCACATAGCTTGAGCATTCTCAATAATCCATCTTGAGATTTTAAAAAAGCTGAAAGATGGCTCATGTCTAGTAACTTGGCTTACTTTTGTATTCAAAAGATTTCAATCTTAGTGTAATCAATTTCTTTTTTGAGATGTTGATTATTGAACATATAGGGTCTAAACATAATTTCAGAAGTCCATATGGTTAATATCAAAGACTTTATGATCTTTTATATCACATTGCTCAATAATAGTCTCATCAGACTCATGTTCATCATAATTATTTTTCTGGTTAGCAATAGGTTTGGAAATTAGAGAAAATAAATGTTATCAAAAGCAAAATATCAATTGACATTGCATGTTTGATGATAATGTTTACTTATGCAACTTTATACTTTAAAGGAACAACTTTTTATCTAAAATAGTGTGAAGTTGTTACTTGATTTGATACACATGCATTTTTAAAGAAACTGGCTTATTTCAGTTAAAATAAAAAATATATGATTGTCAAAAGATAATAGTCTAACTTGCAACATTGTTTTATTCTTTGTAATTAATTTCTTACCAAGTATTAAAATATTTCTTATAACATTGGAAGATATTTTCTCTATGGATGAATGTGTCATTTATAAATTATTGGTAGTGGGAAAATTTACTGAAATCTCTGTTCACATATATTGCTTTGTAAGAGAATCTTACAAAGTGTAGAAGTCATGACTGACACTCCCTGCTGTGGGTGAACACTTGCTGGTAACTCAGGCTGGGCCTTGGGGAGCTGCTCAGAATTAATTTCAATGTGTTGCATCAAAATTTTGCAGTTGCTGTTATAAGGAGTGGCATAAAGATTAATTACTTGAACCAAAAAAAAAAATGGCAAAACAACACTTTATTCAGAGCTGAGCCGTACACACAGAAAAAATTGACCCTTTGGTAAAGAAATGTTTATCAGAGCTGCTCACACTCATTTTATAAGATCAATCCCTTGCATTAAGGCAAAGACAATTCCTGATAGAAAGCAAACATATTATCAAAAAGGGTGAGATATTCCAGCTGCCAGCTTAATCTTAAAAGCATAGCTCCGATCTCACTTCTCTCCTGCTCCACAGCTCTCAGTGGCTCTTCACTGTCTGGGAAAGCAGCAGTCTTGCTGGCTTAGCTTGACATTAAAGATCAAAACTGTTTTCATCTTTTATTTTCAGCAGTTGTCACCTATCACCTTTTGCCCCCATCCTTTTAACAGCCCAATTGTACGTTTGCAATTCTTTGAACCCACTTAGTTCCCTGTTGATCACACTATTACCTTTTACCTTTAAGTTTTACTAGTACTCCATCTGTTCATCCATCCACCTATCGTTGAGGGCTTGATGTGCATCAGACGGTCATCTTCCTCTTCCTCCTCCCCTTCCTCATCTTCCTCTTTCACCTCCTTCTCCTCATAGGAGATTTGCAGCAGCATTAATTAGAATTACCCAAACAAGCAACCACTCTCATTTCCAACAACAGAAGAATTAAGGTGTACTCAGTCAATGGAATATTGTAGAGGAATGAGAATAAGTGGGCTACTTGGTGGAAAAAAGACTGTAGAGTGATAAGATTGAAAGCTGGAAAGTGATTGGAATTTGGAAATCATCTGGGCTAGAGATCATGATGACTCAGACCAGGAACACAGCTCTCAGCAACCTGGGGAAGTGGAACACTGTCGCAGTCAGGTTTGTTGATGCACTTTATTTGTTTTTGTTTTTGTTTTTTGTTGGTACCTGGTATCAAACTCTGGTCCTTGTGCTTGCGAGGCAGGAGGCAGAACAACTGAGTTAAATCCCTGGCCCTGTTGATGTGCTTTAAACATTTGACAGTTGCATATTTGAAGTATGTTCAATGGAAAAGGGAACATACTAGAATGCTTTAAGCCCCTAACTAATCTTATTATATTAAACTAATTTTCACTTACCCTCTGAAATTCTGATTAATAAAGGGAGTCACTTAAACTGATTAATCCACCCCCAAGAAAATAACTATCTCAAAGTAGTTGTTAGGGCTCACTAGTAGTTGAAAATCATGAATGAAAAATTTCCTGCTTCTTGTTTCTCATTTAAAAGTTTAAACATCTGTAGGTAAATTAGACCTTCTCTTCTGTTTTTATTTTGTGTAGTAATTCTTTCACAACTGTTGCTAGAGAAGTTGACCATGTATGAAGTGTATTACAGGAGAATAAGAATGAATGTGAGTTGCGGACACCATTTCTACTCTTTGAAAATCCATGACTAACACAGCAACCATTATTTGGTACCAAAGTGTGCAAAACAGAAAGGCACCTATACATCTGATGGTGTGCAAAAAAAAAATTAGGGTTATAGCTTAACCAGCACATGCCTTTCTTCCCTCCTCCCAAAGACACCAGTGTTGGTTTTTGCCTATTTCTTTGAGCCTCTCTCCACAGTGTCCCACACTTAGGCCTCGAATACAGTATCCTGATTTATAGATCAAGTACAAGGTTTCCTGAAGGCACAGTGCAAATCTCTTTTTAAAAATAAGATTTAAAGAAAATTTTGGATTTATCAACTTCAGTTTAAAAGTAAATAACCCCTGGGCCTGGGATTTAGCTCAGAGGTTTTGCCGCTTGCTCCGCAAACACAAGGACCCGAGTTTGATCCCCGGTACCAAAAAAAAAAAGTAAATAACCCCATGGTGCTTAATAGATTGGCAGAGGACTTTGATTAAGGAAGACCAAGACACAAAGATTAGCTTTGGTATCTTCGAACTTGTTTGAAGCAACAAAGCAAATGACTAAAAGCAAAGAGTTTGGAGAAGAAGTTTGGGATCAATAATTCTTACTGTGTAATCCTAGGTAAGTTGGTTTAGCTGTCTGAGCACAAAGTCTGACACCTAGTTAACATTCAGTAACTGTTAGCTAGTTATACTAGTTCTTATACTTAAAAGAATGTAACTGAAAACTATTAGTATTATTCGGCAGTTGCCTCCTGTGTCTGTTTATCCAGCCCCATGGATTGGACATTTTAAACTCCAGTCCGGCAGCAAGTGTGCTTCTATTTCTTTTGACTGTTAGCAGCACTTCTGGACCACATAGCCTTTGAAATCTGGGAACCATGAGCAACACTTTCTTTTCTTCTGTTGTCGTCTTCTTCCAAGCCCTATATATAGCACATGTATGCACCAGCCAGCCAAGTAGCCACTAATTCCTGTCAATTCCCAACTCAGTAAGGCTCAGATTGGCCTTCTCCTCTTTAACGCAATCCATCAGCACCTTGAGGCCCCAGCACTCGTTGTCCCTTATGCTGCTTCTCTCTTTAACACTTAACTTCTACCAGACATATGATATATTTACTTTTTTAAAAAAATTAATTTTATTGGTACATTTTAGATATACAATATAATGACATTCATCATTGGAAATTTGCAACTTTACATAATCTCTCTTGGTTCTTA
>NW_004624730.1:33660240-33670767 GCF_000247695.1 Heterocephalus glaber
TTTGCTGTTATCTGAGTAATTATTTCTGATTTCATTTTTCCCAGATCCTCTTTTGTTGCCAGTTCAGAGAGTCCAGGTGGTTGAGCATCAGAGTGCTCCATCTCGTTTTCCTTTGGGGTTGCTGTAGGTGATCCGGAAGTCTGTTTTTGAGGCTTGTTTATGTGTCTTCTCATTTCCACGGGGGAGGGTGCTTCTGGTGCCCATGCGACTCACCTTCTCTGCCCTACGAGCTTGGGATGGCAGTGGGGAAGCTTCCTTCCGGGTGCTGGGACTGGCTGAGCTTCACTGCCCTAGGAGCCTGGTATAAAGGCGAGGAGCTTCCTTCCGGGTGCTGGGACTGGCTGAGCTTCACTGCCCTAGGAGCCTGGGATGGAGGCAGGGAGCTTCCTTCTGGGTGCTGGGACTGGCTCACCTTCTTGGCCCTAGGAGCCTGGGATGGAGGCGGGGAGCTTCCTTCCGGGTCTAGTCTTATAATTTATGATGAGTGTTTTAAAAAGCAATTTGCAAAACAGTAAGCAATGTAATAGTTTTTTCACTTTGTTTTTTAATGTTTCAGTTAGCTTGAAGCCACAATGATTTTTTTTTTTTTTTGTGGTACTGGGGATCAAACTAAGGACCTTGTGCTTGCAAGGCAGGCATAGTGCCACTGAGCTAAATCCCTGACCCTACAATGATTTCTTTTTTGGTACCGGGGATTGAGCTCGGGTCCTTGCGCTTGCGCAGCAGACTGCAAAACCACTGAGCTAAATCCCTGGCCCCACAATGATTTCTTAATATTTATTTAAAGTTGATTTCTTATATTTCTTAAAGTGTTGTTTAGAAAGAATTTATTCTTTATACTGTAAAATCAAAGGATTCTATTTTATTTTCTGTTACTGGTATAAAAAGCCCTATTGGGAAATTTATCTCATTAGGTAAACAAATGAAATTTCCTGTTTATTTGTTCTTGAATTATTTCTAAAAGGAGGTACTAGAATATCTAGATTAATTTTCTTTTCCTTTGTGGCTTTGTAATTTAACTACTATTTCAGGATGCATCAGAAATTTTAAAAAAGGATTCAGTTGATTAATAAGAAAAGATAGTTGCACCACAATTTAAATTCCATGAAATTTTTGGTCATTAATTGAACATTTGGTGGCCCTTTGCCATTCCCACAGGTTTAGAAATCCGCCAAACCTGTGATTGTTGTAGTATATAGGTAATAAAGATGCTGTCTCCCTTCTCCCAAGGGTGCCATGTTACCCTCCCACCTCCAAGGAAGACAGTGAAATGGAGAAGGGAAGAATTTCTGCAAAAAGAGCCCTGGACTAGAATTCAGCAGTCCTCAGTTCTATTTTTACCTTTCCCAGGCATTTGCTGCTACTTTGGGCAAGTGATCATCTTTTTGGGGGCCTTTCTATAAAAGGAAGATTGGAGTAATATATTCCAAGACATTTTTTGCATCTACTAGTCTGATTTTATAGTTAATTTTGGGGGACATATAGGGTTTGGAGGAGACTTGACAAAGGGTGAGGGATTGCTTAAAGGAGCTGGCTCAACGGGGACTACTATGAAGAAGGAATATGTGAAACAGAAAGACAAGGGCCCACTGTGACAGAGTTCTGATGGCTGTGCTTGGAGTCCTGCCCTCAGATCTGTTCTGCTGAGTCCCTTTTGGCTGGCTGTGTATTCTAGGTAGGCAAGGCTATCTGTAGTATTTCTGAGGCCCAACTTCCAGAGAAGTAAGCAGAGGACTTGAATCTGATGGAGGCTGTTTGACTAATTGCCCTTGTGGAGCTTGTCCTGGGAATAGCCAAACAAGAACCAGTTCCCCCAGAAGGAGAGGAACTATTTGTACAAGCAATTATATTTAATAACACAAGACCTCCTGGGACAGAGATTGATACAAGAAGATATTATTCATTCTCCCTTCACAATCTAGAGTGTCACATGCTTCTAGGTCAAAGCTGTGTCTTTATTTCCCACTGATTTTAATACAGATACTATCTATTTTAGTAACCTCCAAGAATCCTATCCCTTAAGGAGAGAATGTAGAAAGAGGATTTGTTAAATGCAGACTACCACAGGGTGGACATGTGTCTGCACACTTCAGTTCATGTGTTAAGCTTTCCCAGGTGAATAGTTGGGTTCCTAAAGTCATAGTCCTGTTTTTAACCTATCTGAATGGAAAGAGGAAAACAAGGTCTGTCTTCAGAACTCCTTAGGTTACATATTTTCAAATTATTTTTTCATGGAGCGTGCTGCAGTTTTTGTACATAGGGAGGGGAGGGGCCTTGAGGGGGGAATGGGATAAAATAAAATAAAATTCATTAAAAAATAAGTGTTCAGATAGTAGCCCCATGAAGTTTAGACTTTTAACCTATTTGTTATAGGATAGTCATGGTAGAAGAGGTGGCCTGGAGTGCCCTTCAAAGACTATCTAATCAGTTGTGTGCTGGTAAACTGGCTCTATGAAAACAAAAGTCCAGGTTTGTAGTATCAACTAATTACTGTAGTGTAAATATTTTTCCTATGGCTAAATTTCCAGGTATAATGTGATGTCATTGAACATGTGTTTGGGAAGAGATACACAGAATCCTGTGAGAGCCAGTTTCAGTGCATGCATGAATGCAATCAAAATGAAGGCTGCAAGACTGAGCAAGCCCAAGTTTCTGGAACTAAATCTCTTAAACTCCACTTTAGGCTTGTAGACAGATAAGAAAAAGCACTGAACTGCTGAGAAATGGTTATTTGTCATAGGATAAAGAAGGCATCCAAAATCAGTGGGAAAATATATACATATTAATTACATATTTATACTGTATTTATTTTATATGTTTATTTGCTCTATGTTTTATGCCATTATGTAGTATTATAAAAATTCATATGGTTTATGAATCCTCATTTTCTCTGAGAGCAGAAAACTTAATCTGGGTAAGATTAAGAAAACTTAGTCTATGTGATTCAGTTACTTTTCATATAAATTTACCCCTTAGGGTTTTCTTTTCTGTCTTTTCTCTCACACTGGGCTCACATCTGGTTCCTCTGGAGGGTCAGGGTTGGCCATAACATGGGGAGGGGTGCATGTTGACTCCACTAAGGTGTAGTTTGCACAGCTCATCCTGGATGTTGGCTTCTCTGTCCACAGCATCTGTTCCTGGATAAGGAAGCTGTTCTCTGTCCTCCCAGCCACAGTTCTCTATGAGTGGGGCTGTCTCTCTTGGCTTCGCTAAGCCAAGCACTTAGCTTAGGCCATAGTCCCCAATACAGGCCACCCTGTCCCCAGCAGTAGTGAGCCCTCAGCAGCTGATCTGGCCTTTGACTCTCAGTTACTTTCAGCACATTTCTTAAAAGCCAATGGAAGACATCCAAATCTCCCTTTCACTCCATCAGGAGCCATTTTGGAGGGTGCTATTTTTAAACCAAAACTTGCTACCATTTCTATTTTTGGGAAGCTTGCCCAAGTGGCTCAATGCTTACAGAATTTGCTGTTCACAGACTTACGTGAGGTTCTATCCCATCACAGTATCCTTGTGATTAGCTCCAAGCTCCTCCCAGGCCAGAGAGGATTCTTATTTCCACCTTCATGGAATCTCACTTTCTCATGTTTCTCCACTTTCTGGTTCATGGTTTAAAATCTGTGTTCCAGATCTTCTTGGTGCTTTGGAACCCAAAACTTTTACCTTTCAGAATGTGCAGATCTTAAAAAAAATCCAGAGGACTTTGACTTCAAGATTACTATTTCTACAGATCTTTTGCAAATGGGAAAGGGACCAAGAGATGGAGGGAAGGGAGAGGGGAGAAGGGGATGTAGAAAGAGTGAATATGTACATGTGCCAGCCTCCCACAGTGGATGTAATCACCATGCACTAAAAACAGTTTAAAAGATTGCTGTTTCTGCTCTGAATTCATAATGCTAGTTTTTGTATTCAAAGCCAAGAACTTGATTTTTTTTATCCTTTTGCAATGAAAAAATCATTATTTGTCTGTTTTGGGATCCTCCCTTTCTTGGTGGAAGGAATATGAATGTGGATTTTTAGTGTTAATTAATAAAACTTAAGGAAACTTAAAGAACATACAGGTCAACTTAAATGTCTCATCTCAGGATGAAAAAGATGTTTTCCTAAACTTAAAAGTAATTAAAAAATACAAGAAAAATAACAATAGTTTTGATCACACAAAAATTAAAACTAATTAATGTTTAAAAAGTACACAATACTAAGAAAAAAATCATAGGTTGGGAAATTCTTCCCATAAATATAAGATACAAATGATTATTAGTACCCTTTATATAGAAATAATGCATATTAATCAATAAAAATATGAATGCAACATAAAAATAAATGATCAGAGTATTAAAGTGAAAAACAGATATTAATGACTAATAAAATCAGAAATCAAATATATGTAACTTAAAAGAAAAATACATTAAAATTGAGAATACTCAGTGCTGGTTAGATGCCTTTTAATATTACTAAAAGGTGTGCAAATTGATATAATCCTTTTTTGGGAATCAAATTGAAACCATGATCTTTGAGAAAATTCAAATCATTTAATTTTATAATTTTATTCCTAGGAAGTAGGAAGTTTTTACTTTTTCTTTTTCTTTTTCTTTTTAGTACTGGGGATTGAACTTGGGTCTTTGCACCTGCAAGGCAGGGGGCAGAACCACTGAGCTAAATTCCTGGCCTGAATAGGAAGTTTTTAAAAAATGGACAGACACAAAATTAAAATTAAAATAGTGGTGAGATAATAGATCATAAATTATGGAACATTTGTTTGTAGAAATATTATATAACTCTTAAAAATATTTCTAGGGCTTTAAATGACTTTGCTTCTTAGTAGCAAAAAGAACAGAGTTTAACTGTATGGTATAATCTCAATAATATATAATATACTATAGAAAGAAAAGATTATAAAGATGTGCCAATAGAGGTTCTTTGGGGAGGATGGCATTATAATGGTATTTCCTTCTTTTCAAAAATTTCAAAATGGTCACATATTTGCTTCTATAATATGAAGAAAAGTATTCTTAGGCTAAGGGCAGGCAATTGTCTATTGGGCAAACTTTGATAAAGCTCCTATAAAGTGCTCTTTTCTTTCAATATCCCAGCTATAAGGCTGTTTAGTATCTTTTCAGAGAGAAATTTTATGATCTGTAAGTATACAATAATATAAAGTATCAACAACTGTACTCAAAAATTATTCAAGTGAAGGAATTTCCAAAAATTTAAAAATAAATATCTTTGAGAAGAGAGATGCCTTTGGCATCTCAAGTCTTTAGCAAGTTATCAAGCAACATGAGCTATTTATTAAATTGAACAGCATTTGTATTGTGGTTTATTTTTTACAGGGCACATACAGGGTCATTATCTCAGTTCTTGGTTAATCCTCACAACTCTCTGGGGCAAGAATAATTGCTAACCTTTCCAATTTTATTACCAGAGAGCCCAATCAGAGGTTAAGCAACCTGCTGAAGGCTAAACACACATCTTAGATGTTAGAAACATGGTTCTAGATTTTCTCACTCTACGTTACTGCTTATTTCATTCAGTTTGTGAGTAACCTTGTAGAGTCCTGGCAATACACAGAAATGGTAAAAAGAAAAAAAATAACAAGTTTTTTCAGAATCAAAGTTCTGTTTTAACATTTTAAAATGTGGTGCCATCTGGAAGTAGAATCCTGTTTTAAAGCTGAGAGTGATTCATGATTTCCTGACCCATATATATTGTTTACTAGTTTTATTCTTCCTTCTTCTCAAGATGCTCTCTACAGACCAGAGACAGATGGCTAAAACATTCAGACATCTACAGTTGCATCACTTCACAAGTTTAGGGGCTCCATTCCATCACAGTCTATAACACCTTCCGGAATTGTGCAGTTTATAGCCTTTACAACTATACAGCCCTTGCGACAGTTGGGAATTCTTCACCTCACTGTCATACTCAGCTCAGGCAGTGTTGGTCTGGATGATAGCAACCAGCCCAGGCATCTGAATCCTTGCACCCTAAATTTTGTTCGATGTACTGAGGCCATAGCACCCTGTCTGAGACTTACATGACAAAGCAGCACAAAGGATACTCCAAGAGAACAGATGTTTGATTATTATCTAAGCTACAATTACATTTGCCTAGCTCAGTGGTCTTCAATCCCAGGCACACTGGCAATGTCAAAAGACATTTTGTTTTGCCACAATTGAGGATCTAGTGTCATTGGCATATAGTGGTAGATACCAGGGATGTTGTTAAATACCACAAAGGGCACAGGAGAGCCTCTGACAACACAGAATTAACTGGCTCAAACTGTCATGAGTGAAGAGCCCTAAGTAGGTGTCTTTTTTAATGTGTTGGGCTGGTCCAATCCCTGAGGATTTCTTGGCTCATTCAGTCAGGTCTTGAATAGCAGCAGTTTAGGAGGCTACTTTCCTACAAGTTCACATCTTGTAGTTTCCTCAGAGAAAAAGAACCATAAGTCCTTCCTGCAAAGAGTTTTCCTAAGCCATTCATCCAATGCCTGTCTTTTTCTGTAAGTTTTGGTGCAGCGAGAAAGTATGAAATATTTCTTAGTGTGGTTAGAATCTCCCAGAGAACTACAAGCAGAGGGAAAGGACCTTACAACATAGTAATATAATCTGTGTCTTACTTAACTACAGAATTTTCCTGAGTGCATTTTGTAAGTGATAACAATTTATACATTTTGATATTATTATTTGATGATACCACTCACAAGTAGTGTAGAAAGACTTTATAAAAATGTAAAATAATGACACTTGCACTATAGAGGTTGGGGAAATGTTAAGTTCAGAAAGTTGAGGAGATCTGCTTTTGCTACTGTTGCCCAGAAGAATGAAGCCTTCTCAGTACTTTGGGGTGTATGTGATGGTGCCCCTCAGCCACAGAGCTGTGCCACCCTGCTGTCCTACCCTGCTGTCCTCACTGTGGCTATGTCAGTGAAGAAGTAGCTTAAGAAATTAGCTCCTGAATTACATGAACTTCGAGCTTTGCATTCCCTTCAGCAATGCAGGCTTTGTAAGGTGTATTCCGTCATGACTCCCACAACATTTCCTCCTACTGTTAGGGGTAAGGCTTTTCAGATCTTCTTTCTGACATCTCAGTTGAAGACAATTGAAGTTATATGTTGGGTGGATCCTCTTCTGCCATTTAAGAAAATGCCTCTTTTGAATCCAGGTGACCAGATCTGTTTTCCCCACACAGCTGCCTGGCTTGTGAAAAGGGGAGTAGGAGGTACTGACAATCAAAGCTTGAAAACATCTGTGCCTCTTCAGGCTCCTCCCTCTGGAAACGCTAGAAAGAAAACACAGGTCTAGTTAATCTTAAATCAGCTGGTCTTAAAGCTTTGGGTGGTGAGTGAGTCATTTGCTCAGAGGTTATCAATGTAAAATGGATTTACAATAGACCATCAACCCATTACTTCTTTGTAGTATAAACGTTCACATAGCTTTTACAAATGGACAGGCTCTTCTATTTGAACACCTCTCTCAGTACTGAATACTCAGGATACAGACTAATCTTACATTCTTTAGCCAATAACATGCCTTTGGGGATTTATAATTATGCAGAATGAAGTTTTATTGTACCAAATTTCCAGTGGTACTTACCAAGTATTAAAATATTTCTTATAACATTGAAAGATATTTTCTCTATGGATGAAGGTGTCATTTAAAAATTATTTCTAGTGGGAAAAATGATTGAATATAAAAAAGAGACAAAACAAGCCTGTTCTTTGGAAATGAGCAAAGAATAAATTAGTCAAGAATTATGCTCAAATATCAGTGAAGAGATTAAAAAATGATTATTTCTCATTTTTTCTTTGCTCCTTTTCCATGTTTTGCAATCCTTCAATGTTTTTAGCTTTAGATGTTCAAGATTAAAGGAATTATTTCTCTATAGTTTCTTGTGATTCTGTGATGAGTAGTTCTCTAGTTCTCAATCTAGTTCTTCACTGTTAGAGGAAAATTTGGCACTATCAAAACACAATATCAACAGTTCTATTTATGCATCTCAAATTACTGAAAATTTATGTGGATTCAGAGCTGATTTGTTGAATTTGGCCTCCAAAATCTAATATTAGTCCAGGAAGTCTGAAGTTTACAAGAACTATATAAACTTCACACATACAAACATGTTTTGCTTTTTTTAAAGTGTGTCCTCTGAAAAGGGTTCATATCAAATTTCCAGGAGTAGACAACAGCTGCTGCCCACTGCTGGAGCACCACTCCAGAGTCCAGTTTACTCACCCCCTTCATTTCATCTATTCAGACTCTCTTCTTTTCTTCTAGGCCTGTCCAAGTCATCACAGTCTGCTGCAGGCCTTAAATTTCCAAATTTGGAGTTGTAAATATTGGCTTCTGCTTTCTCCTCTTTCTACTCAATCCAATTAGTGACCAAGACCAGTTCTACTCCTGAAATGTCTGTTTAAATGTCAATTGTGCTCACATTAATACTGTGTACAGAAAGCTTTCAACATTCCATATTGTTCACATCATAAAGACTAGATTCCTTACCCTGGCATTGTAGAAGCTCCTTTGTAGACCCAAGCCTACATTTGGTCTTATATCTACTTTACCCAAATATGCATTCTATGTGTCCAGAAAACCATGTCTTTAGAGGTTTCTTGCTTAAAAGCAATACTAACTCATGCCAGTTTCTACCATTATCTTATGTTAATTTAAAAAATTATATAACAACAAGCTAGGTGTGGCACACACTTATAATCCTATTTACTGTGGAGGCTGAGATAGGAGGATCACAGGTTTTGAGTCAGCCTGGGGAATTTAGCAAGAATTTATCTCAAAATAAAAAGGACTGGGATGTCAGTCACTCATAGAGCACTTGCCTAGCACTCATTGAGGCCCTGGCTTAAATCCTAGTACTGCAAAAAACAAAACAAAATAAAAACATACAAACAAACCAACCACAACAATTACATAACATCATATGGTGATTTTAGAAAGCATAGAAAATACTCTGGGGAAACTGAAGAATATCCGACAGCTATGTAATATCAATGGATTTTCTAAGAGGAACAAGTAGATAACATGACCATGAATATCTGCAAATAAACCACAAAATAAAATTTATTCCAACTGCAAAGTCTAATAATATACCAGCAAAAGAGAAGTCCTTGAGAGAAAAAAAAATGCTGAATGGACTTAATAGTAATTTTGCCCTCAATGTGAAGATCTCATTTAAAATAAAATATTTAAATTTCATAGGCAACTCCTGTGACAATGAACACTTCCTTTATTTTACTGAATTCTTTGGATTCCTGGAAAGGAGGAATCTGAAACTTGTCCATATCCTTCTGGGATAAAGGAGACAAAATTATGTCATTCATAGATGATGAAAACCATCCTTGTAAGTGTTACCGTTTGCCAATTGTATCCAACTTTTCTATAAATATCATTCACCTTTTTTGGTTTGGACTTTCAGTTATGCAATGCTGTGTGTGCTAAACTACTTCACAACTGAGTGGCTTACAACAACAATAATATTGTACTTGTGAGTCTGTAACTTAGCCAGAGCTTGGCTAGGCAACTTGTCTCTGGTCCATTTGATGTCAGTTTTGGAAACTGAAGGTGGAGGCATGGAATTATCTGAATGTTCCCCTCTCACATGTCTGGTAATTAATGCTTAGAAGACTCAAACAGCTGGGTCTGGAGCAAAGGGGACTCCATGCCCAGCTGTCTCTATTTGTATGTGATCTCACCATTATTATGATGGCACAGTAGCTGAAATTCTAACATATGTCTTTCAGAGATTGAGAAAGCCAGGAAGGAGCTGTAGTACCTTTTCTGAACTATCTTAGCAGATAGTAAATATCTCTTTTGCTACATTCAAACAGTCAGGAACAAATCACTAACATCAACCCAGGGGAGGGAAATTAAACTCTACCTTCTGTGGAAGGGGTATCAAATAATTTTTTTAAATTACAGAAGTCTGGATGAGGGATAGTTTTCAGGAAGGGGGAGAAGAACTACCATGGTAGCCCTAATTTGGTTGTAGATTCTTTATTTTAAAGATTCTTACCAGATAAGACACTAAAGTGAAAGGGGGGAAAATAAGAAATAAAAGAGCCAACAACAGTAAAACATCATGACAAGGATGAGTCAATATCTCTCAATTATAACTATCAATGTTAATGGCCTCAATTCACCAATCAAAAGAAATAGACTGACAGAATGGATTAAGAAGCAAAACCGAGCAATATGCTATATACAAGAAACACACCTAACTCAAAAGGAAATCCATAGACTGAAAGTAAAACAATGGAAAACAATTCTCCACATGACAGGAACCCAGGAAAAAGCAGGCACAGTAATCTTATTGCAGACAAAGTAGATTTCAAACCAAAGCTAATTAAGAGAGACAAAGATGCTCACTACATACTTGTGAAGGGAACAATCCAAGAGGAAGAGATGACAATCCTAAATATATATGCACCAAATATGAATGCCCCTAACTACACAAAACAAATATTAATGGACATGAAAAACCAAATAAGCACTAATACAATTGTAGTGGGGG
>NW_004624730.1:33683610-33706122 GCF_000247695.1 Heterocephalus glaber
TCTCCTGTTATCTGAGAAATTATTTCTGATTTCATTTTTTCCAGATCCCCTTTTGTTGCCAGTTCAGTAGGTCCAGGTGGTTGAGTATCAGAGTGTTCCATCTCATTTTCCTTTGGGGTTGCTGTAGATGACCTGGAAGTCTGGTTTTGAGACTTATTTACGTGTTTTCTCATTTCACCTCATGGGGCGGCTGTTGACATCTGCATGGATTACCTCCTCTGAGCTGGGAGAGGTGGGACAGGGGCTGGGAGCAGCCGGTAGGGATGGTAGCCCAAAAGCCCTTTCCTGTTTGCTGGGAGCAGCAGGAGGGATGGTGGCTATGAAGCCCCTTCCTCTGGACCAGGAGCAGTGGGACGGCGGCTCAGAAGCCCCTACCTGTGGGCGAGGGGCGGCGGGACTCAGTACAGTGGTCTGGTGGTCCGGTGTCCTCTATGTCTTTGTAGTGTGGAACCAGGTGGCTGTACAGAGGAGCGTGGGGGGGCTGTCCAGTGGATTGTTGCCGGGGCGCAGGCTGATTCTGCATGTTCCGTGGGACTTGCAACCTCCTTAGGGCGTGTGGAGCACTACCTAATTCTTACTAGGGCTGAGTAAGGAGTGGGCATGAATGTCCCTAAATCTAATCAATGTTTATTTGAGGAAGTGGCTCTTCAAAGGACAGTGTACATGGGGCGAATTGCTTTGAGAGTTTGTATTTTAAATAGTTTTAGGTAAGTGTGTGTCAGGATCAGGGTGCTGAAGGGGTATTTTTGCAGGTGAGCTTCCCAGAGTAAAGAAAGTATGTGGAGCCAACATCAGCAGTGAGACCAAGAGCAAATGTCTTTATTCCTCAGCCCTTATACAGGCCGCTACACAGCCTTACATCATTATGTCCTTACATAACCATGTGACACATGTGCAGTAGTCTAGCGTAAGTCATGCTTACATAAATATGTCTCATTGTGATCATGTGCTAGATGGAGAGGTCAGGTCCTTAAGGGTCCTCAAGTGCCCTGGACTTTGAATTAATCAGAAGTGATTCCCTACATCCCACCCCCTCAAAGGTTGGGGGGAATGTTGCTTCTTATGAGTGGCCTATAGAGCTGGCCCTTGAGTACAAAGACCACAACAACAATAAAGGGAACAACAGAATACCACTAACACTATTGCTGCCACAGTGCAGCATGTGGAGATTCCATTAAGTGTTTGTATCATTTATCAGTAATGTATGGTTACATAAGCCAGGTGGTATCCACCTGGAGGTTTGGTTTCTCACTGATATATATTTATCTGTTGAATACAAAGTGGGGCTACATTCAGCAACATTACTTGAGTTCCTGTCATCCATTCCCAACCATTATATATAATAGGTCCCAGTCCTTGTGAGGCGGTTGTGTTCTTTTGGATCAGTGCCTCGACAGCCTGGCATCATTGATTCCAGGTGGAGTTGGTCCAGTTTTGTTCCTGTCAATTTGACCAATTGAGCAGGGACACTGGTGTGATCCTCCATGGGAGGCCCTTGGCTGCATCAGTTGGGAGTTCGGTGCACACCTAACAATGTGATTGTTGTTGTATGTGTGTGTCTAGGAGAAAATCTTGCTAGTGTGACTCTTCCTGTTCAGAAGGACAGGGCAGGGCCGGGGATTTAGCTCAGTGGTTACGCCACCTGCCTCACAAGCTCAAGGACCTGAGTTCGATCCCCGGTACCAAAAAAAAAAGAAGGACAGGGCAGAAAAAGAAACCATTATAAGGAGATCCTGCCCTTCTAGGGAGGATGCAGGCCACATGTTCATCCTGTGGCTAGAATCATCTTCCCTCCTGTCTTAGAATACCAGACCTGTTGTTACTGGGGATGAAGGGAGCTGGAGCTAGGTTCACCACACCCAGGGGTATAGGCCAAGCAGCCACGAGGTCACTTCTTTTTTTTTGCTTATATTCTTTTATTGGTGCATTCTAGGTATATAATACATTTACATTTATCATTGGGTGCTTGTACCTGTACATGATGTATCTTGGTTCTTATTTGATGTCACTTCTTTTTATTACCTAAGGACCTTGCTCTGTGGGTCAAATATGCAGATAGGTTGGCTGCACTTTCAAGAAGCAATCCAATGGGCCATTACTACATCTGGGTCAGTTCCCTATCTGTAACTCCTGGGCTGTCTAAGCTGGTAATCAGAGCATCAGGCCCTGGTATACAGCCCAACTGTCAGTGAAAACATGCAGAGGTCCTTCCTCAGGCACTACAAGTAGCCACACTGCCCGCAACTCTGCCCATTGGATAGACCTGTCTGTCCCAGTTTCAAACCAGATAATTTCCATATTGGGGTGCATAGCGACTGCTGCCCAATCAGGGTTGTGCCATGGCTGAACCCACTGATATATCAGGTCTTGGCCAGAGGCCTTTTCTTCCCTTCTGCATAGTGGCTAGGAGTCATGACCTGCAGTCCATCATCCTATATAGCTTCCTGTGTATATGTCACAGGTCCTAAAACTGTTGCTGATTTGGCCACCAATAGGCTGGCTGATAATGAGGCCCTCTGTTGCAAGTATATCCCCATTGTGTCAGGGTGAGGGCTTGGGCTACTCCACTCCTGGGACAGGATGTCTATATATGGACCCAGCCTTCTACTGGGTATACAGTCTATACTTCCACTGTCTGTTGCCCTGATCCCTTCCAAGGTATGCAAAGCAGTGTACTGCTGCTAACTATTTCTCAATCAGAGAATATCAACTCTCTGTTCCTTTCCACAACTGTGACCAAAAGCCAAAAGGGTACTTCCACTTCCCTTACTTTTGCCATAGACTCTAGCCAAAACCAACATCATCTACACTAACAGGGTAAAAGGTAGGGTAGGTTCAGTGATTCAGAGGGTTTGTACTTGGGTGATTGCCCTCTTTAAATCCTGAAAAGCAGCTTCTGCTGCATCTATCCAGTCCCATAACATACCCTTCTGGGGTATGTAATTCTGGAGTATAAGTAATTTCTTGGGAATTACTTTCATCTTACCTGATAATATCTAAGAATTTGACAGACAGACCAGGTCCCTGGACCTTGACTTTGTTGAGAGCCTATCCCCATTCCACCAAAGTCCTTCAGACTATGTGGCAGTTTCCAGATCTGTAAGTCAATCAGAGGTTAACATGATATCATCAATATAATGGAATAAAGACACAGTGTGGTTTGGCCCAGGTAGCTGAGACCTGGGCCACTAGGCCATAACCCAGAGTCAGGCTATGTAAATAGCCTTGTGGCAATACCTGGAATGTCCATTGCCTGCCTTCCCAGGTGAACACAAATTGGTCCTGACTATCAGGCATGATAGCAATGTAGAAGAAGGCATTGGCTAAATCCACAACATAATGATATTGACCCAGCATCAGGGTGAGATGATCCATCAGGTCTGCAATTTTAGGTACTGCTGTGTGCAATGGGGGGTCACTTTATTCAATTCCTGATAATCCACAGTCATCTACCATGTTCCATCCAGCTTCTGCACAGGCCCCACCACAGAATTGAAAGGGCTGTGTGCAGGGCATATCACTTCAGCTTCTTCCAACTCCAGAATAATCTGTTTCCACAGGTGCCAAGGGGACACTCTCCTCATCCTGCTTACTACACCACTTGTCACTGTTGGGGAGGGGGATATTTTTGTGGGTGAGATCCCCAGGGTAAAGAAAGCACACAGAGCCAACATCAGCAATGAGACCAAGAGCAAATGTCTTTATTCCTCAGTCCTTATATAGGCCACTATACAGCCTTACATCTTTATGTCCTTACATAACCGTGTAATGCATGCACAGTAGTCTGTGCTAAGTCATGCTTACATAAATGTGTCCCATTGTGCACATGTGCTAGACAGTGGGGTCATGTCCATAAGGGTCCTCAGGTGCCCTGGACTTTGAATCACTCAGAAGTGAATCTCTACAGGGAATCTGTAGTGGCAGAGACCCAAAGGTTGACAATAGGTCAAATGATTTCTTAAGGGATCTTTCTTTTGGTTTATTTATTTAAGTTTATTTTTAATTTTTAGGGTTTAAAAATTAGTATAATTGACAAATAAAATCACATATATTCAAGTTATACAACATCATGTTCTCCAAGGAATGAAGTGTGTGTGAAAAAGTGGATGTGAGGGTTCTGATGCATTCTCTTAGATGACTCCCTTTTCTTCCCTTCCCTACCCTACCCTTCCCTTCCCTTCCCTTCCCTTAACTTCCCTTGCTTTCCCTTGGCTTCTCTTCTCTTCTCCCAGAAGGAGAAGGAAATGAATCACTCTCATTCACCAAAAGGCACAAAATTGATGTTTTCTCTCATGCAAATTATTCAAGATTTTCAAGCCTCAGATTCTTCATTTATAAAATGTAGACAATAGGGCTACATATGTTATAGAGTTGTAGTATTTAAACAGGAAGTTGCATGCTAGGTACTTTACATAATGCATAGCACATGGTTAGTGCTTAATTGGTGTTAGCCATCATCAATAATATTAGAAACAGAGACTTTTAGGATGTCATTGAGTTATTAGAATCTGAGGAACAATGTGCCCACTTTTAGACTTTAGTCTTTGGCATCCTTTTAGAGCTGAACTAGGGAAGGCCCATGAGGCCCAAGAGAGTCTGGGGCCCCAAGATGACACTGGGGCTGTTTAGCTGTTTTCTGTGCATGTTATACAGCTCTTGGCAAGGAGATGGCAGGATTTTCTTTCAAATAAAATTGAATTTTGCACAGTTCTCAGGAAGAGAAGGGTTTTATCCTCTGTTACTGAATTGAGTTTCCAAAGGGCTTATTGCAGATGCAAAGAGAATGAAATTCTTGACTTTTCAATAACAGCCTCTGATTTAATAATTAGACATTCCAAGAATAACTGCTTTGGTAGAAATCAGTTACATTTTATTTTAACAGTGAAAAAGTCTTTTGTTTTCTTTTTTCTTCCTATTCCATTGTGCTAATGGAAGAAGCTATTTGGAAGCTTGGAGTTCTTGTAACAGATTTCACTGTTTATCATGCATGCCAAGATTTTTCTTCAAAGGTCACGACAATGGTGGAGAGATTGCTCAAAACGCCAGCTTCCAGTATATTCCAGACAATATCTAGTTGGGATACTTTTCAAGTTAAAGCTATCTTACAGGGCTTCAGATTTTCATTCTATCTTTGCAACAGAGAATTTAAAAACATGTAGGGAGTCTTGAGGGCAGAGAGACCAAGGTGTGCCATAAAGTTCAGCCATTAAGTTATCTCTGGAAAGTTGTTGAAAACCTATAATCCTTAGTGTTCTCATCTGGAAAATGTCAGTAATGTTAGAAAATGGTATCACTTTTCAGGGTGGTTTAAAGGTCAAGGGAATATACGTAAACCCCACAGAACATGGCATATGGTAATTGCTCAACACATTCAGTAAGTATGAGGTAGGTCCCTTCCCTTGCCTTCTGTAGTGCTTTATAGCTTGGGTTTACAGACAAGTCATTTATTCCTCCTGGTCTCAGTTTATTCATCTGTAAAACTAAAGGGCTTAGCCAGTTCTTCACATACTCTACTGTTGTATCAGACCCAAAAGTAGATGATTCTGTGATTCTTCATGTTGTTACCATTCAGTTACACTAGACTAAATTTGCCCAAAGATGATAGGTATAAGCACCACCTATGCCCTCTGTGGTATCTGTGGGACAATGACCTTTGATAAGCTTGGGGATATCAGAAGAACAGAGGCTAGGTGGTGCCCTTAAACTACTCACAGTAAGTAATAGTCTGATCTCTATGGCTACTAGAACAGCCCAAATACTGTATGGAGTTCTGAATGACCACTCAATGCCAGGACCAACCTGGGTATTTGTGATCAGTCTACTCAACATCTTTTAGATGAAAAGCAGCAGAAATGCAATACCAAATAAATGAAACCTAGTAAAAACCAGCTAAAGCACAAAAGAGGTATTTATTGTTTGATGAAAACAGGAAGTCCAAGAGATGGATCTATGTACTAAGGGTCCAAGGGCTCAAATGTTATGGTCAGAGCTTTTACTCTCTGCATCTGTCTACTCTTCTTATTTGGCTTTTTGAGTATTGGCCTTTTATATTTCCTCCTGTTTCTGATAGACTTTCTCTATACGAAAGCCAAGTTGGACCTAGGCCCACAGCCTTTGGCTTACAGTGCAGTAAGAAATAGGAATAAACATCCTCTCTTCCTATGCCCACCTATCAATCCTGTGCTAGCACTCTGTATGAATTTTCTTAGGTTATGTGCCCATTCCTTGGATAAACATGTGCACAAAAATAGCACACCACAGTGCTCAAAATACAAAGCCCTGGATGACATGGCCAGCATTTTGACTAAAGGTCAGGTGTGCATTGTGATTTATAGTGCAATGATATCAATGTGAATTGGAGGAGTTGCCATTCACCAATGGAAAAAAAATGTGCTGAGCAAAAGTAAACCAACACAACCTCCCACCTGGAGACCCAGATCCCTCAGTCTCTTTTCCCCCCAGAGATTCACTACTCCTTCAGATACCACTAAGAAGCACAGCAATGAACACCTGGGCCTGATCTCCAGGACTTTTACCTCCTTTTGTTCTTTCCAACCCTTCCTTTTTTCAATTTCTCATTTATAAACCTAACATGCCCTTATCTATCATTGATGTTTTCCAGTGTCAATTTCCTCACCCCCACTACGCTTCCACCCCTTCTGGTGTCAGAACCCCAGCTCTGCATCAACCCATCCATTGATTCTCCATGCTTACACTCAGACTGGTGAGCACTCTTGGAGAGAGTCCCAGAGTCACACTGATGGTATCACTCTCAATTTATGGCCTCCAACCATATTCCTAGGCAACTCTCTCATTCATTTTAATCCACCGCAGAGATGGTTGCCATTTTCAAACATTCTCCTCTTGCTAGTTATTTTCTCTTTCTCTTGCAGATTAATTCTCCACCTGTGTCTTTTCTGTGCCCTGATTTTTCTGACCTATACAGATCATAGCATCTGGTCCCTTTGTGCTCTGGTTCCTGTTGGGTTTGGCCCAGGGAGGCACCAGCAGAAGAATCAGAGAGTAAAAGCCATCTTCCTAATTTTCCTACTTCTGCCTGGCCTTCCTTTGGGTCTGGCAATGGCTGAGTCCTCTGACTAATGTCCCTATTGGACAATTTCCCTTGCAAGGCTGGAGCCCTCACTATCTCCCACTGCTCCTCTTCCTCACTATTAGTAGTTCCTGTGTGTTTCATGCTCCCATGTTAGCTCACCTAACTCAGCCCACATTCATTTGTCTCCCCTTACTTCTCTTGAAAATCTTCTGGGTGTGCCACCTATTTCCTGTTGGAACCTGACTGAGAACATCTTCTTTCTGGAAACACAGGGCCTGTCCACTGCCTCCTGGAAGTGACCTCTTCATTCCTACTCTTTAGAGAGAATAGAGACTACTAGAGAGAAACCCCATCAGCTCCCCTCCTCTAAGCTTAAATTCCCTTGCCACTCCTCCCGCTCCTTCCTTATCTTCTCTCTGCTATACTAGCAGACATGTTCAACCTCTGCCAGAAACCAATCATCTTGTACTCTGGATCCTAGACTCAATCTACCTGGAGACCTTGTTCTACCTGTTGTTATATCTCTCTTGAATCCTCAGCCTGTCTCACTCTGGCTCCTTCTTTCCAATAGTCAAAGTTGTTTAGGGCTTTCTCCTTTTAAAATACTCTTTTAATGCCTACTTCTTTTTAGCCACTATCATATTACTGATGCATGATAACAACATACTTGAACTGGTTTGAGTTTTATCTCCATCTTTTTCCTTATCCTCCCACTCAAGGCATCTGGAAAGCCTGCACTAATCCTGGTAACCATGATTTGTCAAGAGAACATTGTATATGTATTCATTAATGGGCATCCAGCCCATGCTTGAAGAGTGCTTACTTTTCAGATAATAAAAATTATGGAATAATAAGGAAAGAGCATGGATTTGGGAATTATACAGGGGTGGGTCAACTTGGGAAAGCTATTAAACCTCTATAGGTACATTTCTTTTGTATTTCTCAAAAATTGTGCATTTGTCTCCCTGTTCAACCCATCTATATACACAGCCTCTCTGTAGGTGTACAGTAATGCTTCTCAAACTTCAAGGTTCAAAGGACCTTATTAAAATGCAGATCTTGATTCAGTAGGCCTGGGTGATTCTGCATGTCTAATCACAATAAATAACAAGCTGTTTTATTGATCACTACTACATTTCAGGTGCTTTATATTCAATATCTGTAATCCTCATAAAAACATTTTAGTCTGAATTTTCTTTCTTGTTAATGGGGTATAAAAAGGATAAATAATTTGCCCAGGCCATGTGCTCCTGTGTGGCAAAGCTTTGCTCCACCCACCTCTGCCTTAAGCCCATTAAACTCCTTCTGCCTTTCCAGATTTAAATGCTCTTTCAGGCTCCCTTTTCAGTAGACACCACTTCTTTAAAAAATGTATTATTTTACTATTGCTATTTATTTTCTCATTCATAATACTTGTGTATTTTATTAATGAGGTTCCCCTTGAGGCAATGTGATCACCCTATCAAAAAATGTCAGTGAAAGTCATCTTTGAAATATTTAGTAAGGTTTACGTATTATACAAAATGATATTTATCTTTGTTAGGAATGAGAAATGGAGTCACCTTTTTCTCCCTAATATATAGCAGGGCCATGTCAGCATATGTAGAGTGAGAATAATGCACGAGAAATTTGGGCTCTTCTTTGTTTTGTTCAGTGTAAGACTGAAGGAATCTTTTAATTCATACTGAATCACACAGCTTTGATGCATTATTTGTATTGTGAGTGATTGAACTAGAATCATCCTGAGGATTGGAACCAAGGTAATGAATGTAAACTGGAACTGAACTGAAATCATCATAGTATCAAAACTGACACAGGAGGAGTAGGTGTAGATATTGGACCCCCAAAACAGTTGTCATGATCTGGAAATGTTCTTTAAGTCTACTAATAAGTGGTCTTTAAAATTTTAAAGAAAGAGTTTTTAAAAAACAAACTTTGAGCAAATTATAGCAATAAAAGGGCACTGATTGGGCAAGGCTTATTGTTGACCTAATATCCCAAGTGTTCTTTACAAAATCACAGTGTCATTGCTCCTGGCTCCCGGATCATCCTCAGAACTTGCTCATCTTAGAGAAAGAAAAAGAAAGAATGAATGAAAGAAAAAAATTATCCCCACATTTTCTTTTAAGGACCATGCTTAATTCTCCTTCAAAGGAGAGAAAATAGAGAAGCAGACGATATCTCTAAATTTCTGAAACAGGGTCCTAAAGGCTCATCTAGGAATATTCTTTCTTGATTTTTAAAAAAGGCAATGGTACCAAGATGACATATGCTTTAGCATACATTGATGGCTTTGATGTGTTTTCTCTTTTTACCAAACACTTAAATATTTTTAGAGAGGATTGCTCCATTCTTTATAAATAGTCATATTCTAAAACCTAAAAGGACTAATGGTATTTTTTTCATTGACAATGTTTTAAAAATGTGTAGCATAAATATTGTTTACTGCAATCATGTACTAATAAAAATAAAAATGCATAGCCTATTAATGCAGCAGAAATACTATGGGAATATAATGACTCTCTACACAGTGACTCATACTTAAAAGGTAATACAGATGATGAAAAGTAATTTACTGTTAGCAAATTAATAGGAAAGAAGACACCAGCCTTGCAGCAGGCAGACAGTGAAAAAAATCCAAGATGTTAGTGGACCAAATAGCCAGTGTGCTTTTTATTAGCTCAGTACTCCTTTCTATCCCCAGGGATATGTTCCAACATCCCAGAGTTCATTGGAAAATTTGGATAGTACCAAGCACTCTGTGTACTATGTTTTGTCCTATACATATATACCTCTGATAAAGTTTAATTTATACATTAGACACTGTAGGAGATAATCACAGCAATAATAAGATGGAACAATTTTACCAACATATTTTTAAAAATGTTATGTGAATGTGGTCTCTCTCAAAATATATTATTGTACTGTGCTCACCTGTCTCGTGATGCTGTGACATGAGACAGTATCTATTTGACAGGAAGAAGCAAGGTAATGACACAGGTATTGAAACATAGCTGTAGGCTACTACTGACCTTCTGAGGACACAGCAGGAGGCTTACTGAGCCATGACTAAGCCAGCTTACTGTAGGTAACCAAAACTGCAGAGCATGACGCTGTGGGTAGAGGGGACTACTGTACCACCAAATGAGAGTAAAAGAAATTGGCCTTGTAAGCAAGTGAGTGCACAAAGCTCCCTCAAGGCTAAAGGGCCACTACTGTTTGTGTGGGAAAAGTCCCTTTTGCATGGTTCTGGGTGGTGGGCTCTGAATTGGCATTTGGGCATGAAGGAAGGAACATATACACAGAAACACAGCATCTGGCTGAGTTCGTCAGAGCTGCTTCAAGTGAAGCAAGTCATGAAATTTCTTCATCTAAAAATGGAGAATGAAATGAGGATGTATGTTAAAATGATGGAGATTAATTACTACATGGGTATTAGTAATTGTAATAATAGTTTTTCTTCAGTAATGGAGATTGAACCTAGGGCCTTCATACTGAACTGTATCCCCAACCTTATTTTTTTTTTTTTAAATTTTAAATTTTGAAATGGGATCACACTAAGTAATTAAACTGCCCAGTTTTGGCTTCAACTTGTGATTCTTCTTTCTAAATGTCCTAGGATGCTGGGATTATAGGCCTGTGCCACCACACCCTGCTATTGTTATTTTGACTGGAGGCAGTGGTCCCTGTGGAAAAAGGCTTTGACACAAACTTCCTGCTGCTGAGATGGGCATCCAGATGACCTTCCTCTAGGCCCTGCTCATCGCAGCCAAACAGGAGCCCCTGTCAGTCTGCAGAAGTGTGTGGTTCACTTATCTGGGAGTGGCCTTCAGAGTCCTAGGTTCTAACAGGTTTTAGAGGGATGCAGGGAGCATGGAAGTAAAGAATGAAGATAGTCTGAAGATGAGGGTTGAAATAATGTAGAACTTTACAGTTACTATAGTCAGGAATCTAAAAACACCACTCATTCCTCAGTGTCCAGCTCCCAAAACTTTCATTTCCACTGAGAACAGAACATAAATTTTGCCAACTCAAAATAGTTTCATTTGAATGTAAACTTGGTTTGTTTCATCTCCCTTCTCTGAGGGGTGGTCCAAGTTCCTAGATGTCTTACATATTATTACCCTGGCCACGGGAAGAGCTCAGATCACCCCTGTTCCTCATAGGGCCACACTTCAGGACTGCTCATCAGTCCCCTTGACATGAGATCCCCCATCCATGAGCCTCCAGGATCCACATCAGTTTGCTTGCCCACTGGCTTCCTTAGTCACTACCACCTGGCTTTTGATGGCAGTAATCACTGCCATAGAAATGTTTTGGATGCTGGGTTGCTTCATGCTGGAGGTATGTGTAGGATGATGATATATTCTGGTTTGCAGGGGACACTGCCAGTTTTTACTGTTGTCTCTATGTAGCTATTAATAATACTCTCAAAAGTGTCCCAGTTTCACAATGCAGTCTTCACCTTGGTGTGCATGACTCAAGGAGGCTCCTGAAGGCCAGATGTCTTCCTCAGCCATTGTCTCCCTCCCCCCAGCTGCCTCCCCGGATACAGGGCAGGGAGTGCTCAGTGGCTTTGCAGTTCTAATCAAACTATTACTCCAATCCTCCATCCTGCCTCAGATTTTTTTCCTGGACTGAGGAAAAGGAGGAAAGTCGTGCTTATGTCAGCCAATATTGTTCTCCACTCCATGCTTATATACTCAAAGCTTTCTCTCTATTTAAATAGAAATTTCAAAAAATAAACAAAATCAAACCATTGCCTTTTAGTTTCCTGACCCTGGCATTGGCCTTTATGAAACCATGTTGGTGTGAAGATGGAAAGACCCTGGTGAGTGCTATTTCAAGAAACTGAAGATGTGTGTGAGAGGCAGTGTCTCCAAGGGATGCAGAGGAGATGCACAAAGAGCAGGTGGAAGGAGCTGGTGTGCATTAAAGGAAAAAGACACTCTAAAACAGCAGGAAGAAATTGTCTCGAAGCCATGTGACTACTGTGCCATGTTGGTACAGACAACAGGGAAGAGCAGTGATGAAATGGTTCTTCCAGACTGTGGGTCAGAGTAGGCTTTGTGACAGCCTGAAATTTCAATGAGAAAAGTGGAAATTGGGTAAGTAGAAAGCATTCTTGATGGAGAGAAAGGAAGAGGAGAAACAACAGATACCTTAAAGGAGCAATGAACAAACTAGATGTCCACCAAAATAGATGGAACACATTGGGCAGAATGGCAGCTGGGTATAAAGTTGATAAGTTATGGCCTTTCATACCAGATATTTTTAATGTAAACATCATCTCTGGTGCAAAGGAACAACTGAAGGATTCTGAGCAGGAGAAACATAATTAAAGCAAATTTCTTTTACTTCCTTGATACTTTTTGGGAAATACATTTGGCAGGTACATAGAGAAGGTAAAGTTTTGGAATGACTAGAGAGAATGACCAGATTATGATTTTACTGTAATTACACTGAGATAGGAATGAAAGAAAGAAATCTCTTCACAGTAATAGAAACCATAGAAAACAACCAAATGAAAATTTCAGAACTGATTAATACAGCATCTGAAATTATAAAAAGTGTTACTAAGTGCACTTAGAAAAATGGCGATGACAGAGCAAGCTTAAAGACAGAGCAAGCTTAAAGACAGATCAATAAAATTATCTAATCTGAACAGGAGGGAAACAAGAATGAAACAGATGAATGGAGCATAAAGTATGTGAGAAATAATATCAAAAGGTCTAATGCATGTGTTATTAGAGCCCCAGAGGAGCAGGAAGACTGTAAACATAATGGGCGAACCCTTCCCAAATTTGGTGAAAGACGAATATTTATAGGTTCAAGAAACTCAGCAAATTACAGAAAGAAGCTTAGCAAATTTCTAAGAAGCAATTATAAATACAAGGAGAACCTCAGCACATTGTAACTAAACTAATCAGAGCCAAAGATAAGCAGCCAGCAAACAAATCAACATATTGCATACAACTTCAGAAAGTTATGAGAAAAAAGTGGACTCATTTATGTTAAACTCTATAAAACAAAAATAAAAACTCTGAAGTTGGGAATCCATGAAGGGAGTGGTCCTCATAAATATCTGTCTGATAACAAGAACTACCACAGAAGACCATCCAAGCCATAACATTATAAAAGTCCATTGCAACCTTGCACAAAAGATATTTTTATGAGGACACTCACTGACAACTGCCTGTTAAACCTCACACCTAGGCCACCCTTAGTTTTGATTCTTGTAGCCAAGGGCAATTGTTTTGAAACAGTTTATATAGCCTTCCTCCTCTTGCCTTGGTCATGCCCACGGTCTACTATGGCAAACATAACCCTGATCGCAAACTTTTGTCATTCTTAAATGAAATGTTTGCTTTGGAGAGCTGGACCCTCCGGTGTTCATTTGAAGTTGACAAGTAAAATACCTTAATTGATCATTGACTTCTCATCAGAAATGATGGAAGCCAGAAGACAAATTTAAAAATCTTGGAACTTCTTAAAGAAAAAACAAAGCAAACAAACAAACAAACCTGGAAGAAATATCTAAGAATGAAGGTGAAATAAAGGTATTTTCAGATAAGATAAATTGTTACTAGTAGATATATATTGTTAAGGGAAGTTGTTCATATTGTAGGAAGATAATGGATAGAAACTTGGATCCTCAAGAAGAAATGAAGAAGGAAAGAGTGAGGACCCTGGCATAGATACCCTTTTAAGATGAACATAGGAGCAAAAAATGGCTTATAATGATGCTGCAGCTCAGCAAGTGACTCCTGGCAATCTTGAGAGCCCTGAATAGAAGTTTGTGCTTCTTTATATGTCTCTTTATACATCTACAAAGCTTAATTCCATTGGAGTTTCCCAGGGAATATAGCAAGCAGGATTTATGCAAAGCAGAGCAGTTGGAGGAGGGAGAGCAAAGAGTTCTGGCAGGACTTTCTGAATCTGTTAGGCTCCTTTGGTGACAGATTACAGAAGTTGTCATAGCTACTCAGGTTATACTACAAAGAGCATAGTTACCTAGTTAACCCATAGTTGCCTAATAACACAGTTAACCCACGGTTGCCTAATGACACAGTTAACTTATAGTTGCCCAATTCCATATGGAGGGGTGATCTCCTCTCTCACAAGTAAATAACAAACAATCCTTTTGCCTATATGCCCACTCATCCAGCAAACTAGATACTCCTTATCTTAGTTATTTTTCTCGTTGCTGAGACAAAATACCTGACACCCAAAGTTAAAGGAGGAAAGGTTTATTTAGCTCGCAGTCTGTAGAGATTTTAGTCCATAATCAGCTGGCTCCAAGGCAGGGTGGCATGGCAGGCAGGCACTGCAGAGGAAAACAGTTCATGGAGACCAGAAAGTAGCAAAACAAAAGCAAGCAAGGGATGACCACAGCTCTTTCTATCCCTTATATCTTATCTAGGCTACTTACTTACGGTGAGTAGCATTCACATCCTTAATCCTAGTGCTCTTGATCTTAGCATTGCACCATGAATTGATCCCAGGAGCACACACTCTAGATCCAGCCACCTCTGTAAAAGCCCTACCTATGACTGCATGAGGCTTTGGGATGACATCTGGACACAAGCCATAGCACTCCTCTAACTTCCCAGGCTCACTATTTTATTTTAATTAATTAATTAATTAATATCACTTTCATTGTACCTGGGAAATTCTAGCCTTTTAATCTTCAAAATGTATACATAGAGTTTGACAATTTTACCTGCACTGTTTGCCACCTTGGTCAAAGATAACCACCATTTCTCACCTAGATGTTGGAGTAGCCTCTAAATTATCTTCCATTCGTCTTCCTGTGGCTTCCTACAGTTTTATTTTCAGAACAGCAGCCAGAGTTATCCTCCTAATACATAAATCTGATCCTTTCACTACTCTGTCATGGCCTTCTCAAAGCCCCCATCTCAAAGTAGATGGTGGACACATCATCAATATATCATTAAAATAAATGAAACATCACTGTAATTTTAAGTGCACATTAAAAAAGATATTTAAAGAACTAAATGATTTTATTATAATAAAATGCTTGTCATACCCATTGATTTACAAAATAAGACCTTAGAAAGTATATATAAAAAGAATAGAGTTGATTCTGATTCCTGTCTCAATCGACCAATAAGTAATGTTCCTCTGGATGTATGACCTAATTCAGAAAGACATGCCAGCTATATCTGTGTCATGAGAAGATAAGTTACCAATAAAATTTTACTTTTTGTTTTAAGCAAAAATTTATCAAAATTTATAAAATCCTATTTTGATGAATTATGTCCAATAATTGTCATGATAACTCAAACCCTAAGATATTATAAAACACAATGGATAAAAAATTTAAAATTTTTATTCATATTTTTGTTGGAGAGAATTACTTGACAGGGTCATCTATAAAATATTTTCAAGCATGCAAATATCAAGGGTGAGAAATGGACTGGAAAACCTAGCTCAGGGAGAAAAAGGAAGAATGTAAAATTTCCAACTGCTAGCTTGTTCATGAATTTTTTAAATGGATAATGATAGATATCAAATAGCTATGGGATTTAAATTCCATTGGATACATTTAAGATAGTGATGTAGCACCTTTATTTTAAAATACTAATACAGTATTCTAGACACTGAATCCTTCACAGCTACTTAATTTATGATAAAAAAAATTGTCTGCTTAAAATTGTTTAAACTGAAACTTAGATTTTCACATTTTTAAAAGGGAAGCATAAACAGAAGCTTGAATTCCAGTGCTGCAGTAGTATCTACTGTGGAGAATAAAAATATTAATATCCAATGAATGTTAATATATGATAAACAGTGTTCTAAGTATTTGAAATACATATATTGTTAAAGGCTTATCAAAAGAGTGTAAGTTGTGCTTTGTTAAAGGTTTATAATAAGTATAAACAGTGTTCTGGTTGCTACTGTTATATAATTAATAACCTCAAAACTTAATGGTGGTAACTAAGCAATGGTTTCATTTAGCTAAGAATCTCATGAGGTTGGAATATGGGCAAGGTTTTGGGGGCCATTCTCACTTGGCATATCACAGTTGTCATCCTAATGTTTGCTGTTGTCTGAGAACTTGGCTAGGGCTACTGGTCCAGCTTATATCCAGCTAGAAAGTGTTAAGGTAGTCAGATTTCTTACATGACATCTGGCTTCCTCTGGACTGAAGATCATGAGTAGTAGGTGAAACTGTGCCATTTTTGACTTACCTGTGGATGTCAGGTAACATCATTTCCACCGTATTTTACTGATCAGAGCAGTCAAAAGCCCACCTAGATTCAAGGGAAAGGAAAAACGTCCTACCTCTCAATGTCAGGAGTGTGGAAGAATTTGAGTGCCAAATTCAAAACTGCTAGAGGTATGTAATTATCCCTATTTTATAGATGAAACTAAGATCACAGAGCAAGTGATAGAGTTAGAACTCCACTCAAGCAGCCTGACTCCAGAGCAGAGAAGGAAGATGCAACAGTACTACCTCCTCAGAAAGGTGAGTGGAGGGCACTGTGAACCCTTCGCCCCCATGGATGAGTAAGCATAGATCCCCCCAGTTTCATATATCATATATTCATATATTTCTCAGAATGACAAACTAGGGCACTTGTTCCCAGAGTCTATGCCTTGGAGAGCCTGGTTGTCATGGATACCATATTGCCAGAAGTTCTCAATGACTCAAGGGAAGGGGGTCAAGGGGAGGCACTGGAGTGACTGCAGCCTGCTGCTGCTCCTGAGACCCCACAGCCTTATGTGGGACAGACCTTGGTAGTTGGTATAAACTTGACCCTTTGCCCTTTGATATACCCTTTAGGATTGCTTAGTGCTCAGACTAACCTGAATGTTAAACAACCTTTTCCTGAATATGGGAAAGTCCATGCAAGTGTGACTGCTGTCCTCTAAGCCTTGGCTTTGCTTAATTAAAAGCTGTAATAATTCTCAAGGATATCAGCATGCTTCCAGAAGAGCTTATGCGCTTTCTGTCTCTTTAGGAAAAGCTCTTCTTTTTTCTTCTCTGAATTTTAGAGGGACTTGGGTTGATTAGGGTGGGCTTGGAACATGGTGGTTGCCAAACAACTTTGTGGTAGATACCTTAGGTAGGTGCTGACATCACTGTCCCTGAGTGAGGGCAGAGGTTGGATCCATCACAGGTTCGGAGCACTCCCGAGCTCTTAACCACAGGGCCTTTAACTGAACCCTTTCTGTTGTCAGAGCTAGTTTTCATGTGCGCTGATCACAGAGCACACATTGCACACACACACACACGCGCACACACACACCACCAAGCCTCCCGCTCCCAACACTCTCCTTTTTTTTTTCCTCACTTCAGTTTTGGCCTCAGTCTCCCCAGTCATAATATGATCCTCATGCCTTCCATCACCAGGGACTTTCAGAGCATCTGGTGCTGAGTCAGCTGTGGAAGGTTGACCATTCTTGCATTAGGGGATCACAGAGGACTTGATGTGTGCTATGTGGTTCACTGACATTCAAAGAGCCTATGTTCCCGAAGGAACATTAATTTAACATTTTATTTTTAGGCTTACATAAGGCGAATAACCCTCCCCCGGCATTGATACTGTTAAACTTATTTGAGGAATTTCACATTAAAACTTTCAAAACTCCAAAGGGACTCTAATTAAGAAGGGCAGGAGAGTCTCCAGATAGCATCTTTTATAACTCTAACACGATGATCAAATATAATTTACCACAGTGTAATGATCTCAGATTCAGTTATCATGAAGCAAAAGTCCTAACTTTGAAGAAGAAACAGCACCGCAAAACTTCAGTATGGCAAAGTTGTTTTGAAAATTTCCATGTTCCAAGACATCACTGGTGGTGGCTGCTTTACCCCTGCATCCGAGACGCCGGAGATACCCTTTCATTTGGAGCAGCCCCGGCTCAGTTACAGCTCTGGGTGGCAGGATAAGGTGAAGGGAGAGCCGGAGCATGGGGGCGGGGAAGAGGAGAGAAGCAGAAGCAGAAAAATCAATTCCAATTGCTTTGATGACAGTGACTTAGTCTTCTCTGAAAGACAGGTAGGAACGTCCAGGATGCTGGCAGCACGGACAGGGGCAGCGGGGAGTCAGATCTCAGAAGAGAACTCCAAGTTAAGGAAGCAGTCTGCATGTTCAGTAGGGGGGAGAGACAAATCTCCCAAGAAAGCCTCAGAAAATGTTAAAGACAGCAGCCTCAGCCCCTCAGGGCAAAGCCAGCTGAGGGCAAGGCAGCTGGCTCTGCTGCGCGAAGTGGAGATGAACTGGTACCTACAGCTCTGCGACCTGTCCGCCGAGCGCACCACCGCCTACACGACGGGCATGCCGCACAGGTAAGCGCGCAGGTGAGCACGGCGGGGGGCCTGTCTGACGTGCTCCGCAGAGTGGATGCTTTGAAATTTTCTGGTGCTGTGAAATTGTAACAGCCCCGACTGCCTTGCATATAATTGATTGGCACCTCAGAAGGAGTGACCTCAAAGTGCAGGAACTTAATGCACTTGGCTATAATGCTCTGTATTGTTCCCCAGAAAACTCCTCCCTGGAGAGGCAGTGGAGATAAAAGCTGACAGGAAAAAAGAGAATCACCCCCCCCCCCGATTAAAAGTCATAGAAAAGAGTTTAGAGATTTTAACAAAATTCTCCCTTCCCAAAGAATAAAACAAAACAAAGAAACAAAACCCCTTGGCAATCTGTATTTCCTCTACCTGGAGAACTTAGGATGAGGGAAGGGCATGTGCTTTGCCGTTTTTTGAAAAGAGCTGGATATGTGAATTTGTTGAATGAGGGTTCAGGCTGGAATAGGGACGCAGAGTAGAGCGCGTGATTGCCAGTGGAGGGGTTGTCTAAGGCAGATAACATCAGGAGAAAAAGGCACTTTTAAAACCAAACGTAAATGTAGGGCAAGTCTGCAAATTCTCTTTCTATTCTTTCCTCAGCTTCTGCTTCAAATCACGAAGAGGAAGGATAATTTCATAAAACCCAAATGTAAAAAAGTAACATGTACTGAGTAAAGTGTCTGGAGGCCTAAAATGTTAGGATGCTCATTTCCTGTTATTTGTACAAAAAAAAAACCAAAACAAAACTCTTAGGAATTAAAGATAATTTTGCAAGGAAAATTTTTGTGAAAGTAAAGCCTAGTGTACCTGTTTTCATTAAGTGGCAATAAAAATCTGTTAGAAATGAAATATAGTTTCAATGCAATGGTCAAAATATGGAAAATGCCTTTTGTAGAGACTGTGGTAGCATAGAAATTAGTGTGCTCTGAGAAGCCTCTTTTATATTTTTAATTTCAAAAAGGCATTCCAGGAAAACTTATACAGTCATTGAATTAACTGATGTGCATAGACTAAAAACTTGCTGGGCAATGCACTTCAAAAATGTCTTGACTTACTTTCATTTTACTTTTTCCAAGGCCATAATGAAATAAGTACAGTGGACCTTTGAGTTACAATGGACCTTTGAGTTACGACAGGCCTGACATATGAACAACTTGGGTTATGACTGAAATTTTAGTTTTTAACTTATGAACAAAGTCTTGAGTTATGACTCAAATGCCATCTGTTTGTACTTCCAGATGGCCTCAGATACAGATTTAACCTTTAAAGAGTTCTGGAAGGAGCATTACAACATCCTTTCCTGTGGGGGTTAAGTGAGAAATCCTGGGCCAATGTCTCTCTAAGGACACTGAGATCTGCCTGGAAGAAAGTGTGGCCTAAAATTATACAGGACAGAGACTTTGAAGGCAATTGACCAATCTGAGTTATAACCAGCCCTCAGGAATGAATTGAGTTTGTAAGTCAAGGGTCTGCTGTATTTCCAAATCTAAGCCATTATCTAAAAATCAACATTTAAAAAATGGAACAAAATAAAGCTTCTACAAATGTTCTGAGAAATACTTGTAGTATTCATGGCCAGAATGACTTCTCCAAAGCTTTGTTTAAGCTGCTATGCACACATTTGAGGTACATGGAGGAAGGACCCCAGGAAGACAGTCTCATTCAAAGAAGGCTTGAATGAACTTGTCAGTATTGAGAATGTATCTCATTACCCATCTCATATCTCAAATCATTATGGATTTCTCATATCTATAAATATTAAGGCAGTTATTAAAGAGCTAAAAGAGTTAAGTAGCAAAGGAAAGCTTTGATAATGGTTTTCTTCCATAACTATTCCTCAACTTACTGTAGACCAGAAATTTCCATTTAAGTAGCCTAATACTGGACCACAAAATTTCTGCTCTATTCTCTGATATTGAAACAGCAATTGTCAAATCAAAATGGAGTATTAGTTAAAATAACCATAAAATGGAGTACTATTCAGCCATAAAGAATGATAAACTAAACTAGAGGCATTTATAACTAAATGGATGCTCATTGAGGCAATACTCTTAAGTGAAATAAATAGAACACACATCTGTAAATGCCAAGTAGTTTCTCTGGTGTGAGAAACTGCAAGAGTAAATGAGGACCAAAACATATAATAGATAATGTAAAATAGGAAGAAAGGTGCAAAAGGGAAGGGGAATTAGGGTGGGGGATGGGGAAAAGGAAGGAAAAAATATGAGAAAAGAAGGAAAAAAATAGAAACAAAATTTTTGTAAATAGGGGAGGTGGATGGATGGAAGGGAAGGAAGGGGAATGGGGAAAAAACAAGAACCAAGACATGTCATGTACAGGTACAAATTCCCAATGATGAATGTGATCATAACGTATACCTAAAATGTACCAATAAACTTCATTTGGTCTTAGCCGAAAGACCGAGAAACGATGAACCAGTAAACTTAATGGAATAAATAAAACAAGATAACCAGTGAGAAACTTTTTGGAAAAAAATCTCTGTTCTTGTTTGCTTTACTTAAAACAGAACTTGTCTTGTAGTCTGAAAAGATTGGATAAGACATGGTCAAGACTTAATATCTTCCATGATCATGAGGTACAATCAGTAACTAACAGTTGTTTTGTGTGTCTCTTGCTTCTTAAGTGTGTTGAAAAAATAGTGAAGGTCCTGTCTACTTTACATCATCAAAAATAAAAAAGTCCCATCCTCCTTTATTTTTGTAACATAATTGTTTTCAGAAGGAAACTAGTGTAGGTAGTTGGAACTGAGTTCACTTATTAGTTAGATAAACTACTGCAGAGGTCTATGCTTGCATAGCTCAAAAAACTAAGGCAATTCTCCTCATTGCCAACTCCTTTCCTTTTTATATCCTACCTACCTCTGTTGAGGTTATGAATAATGGCAATGATCCGTGCTGCAATCTTTTTGAATTTTAGGGTCAGAAATAGAATATGTGATTCTTATATCGATTCAAGTTTTGTAGGTTGGCTGTCAATAAGTTCCAAGAAATTTTTCTGGATTTCTATTTGTGTTTTCTTTCAACAGCATGGCTCAAGAGTTGTATTTCCATTAAAGACCTGTATGTAGAAGATAAATATTATTAACTTATAAAGTTTTATAATATTTATCCATTTGTGAAACACTATTTATATATAGAATATAATATAAAATTTATTGAAGGATCCTCAGACATTTCATGTTTGTTAGTGGCAAGAATTCTGTGAGTCTTTAGTTAATGGTCATCAATAAGGAATTGCTAATGGACAGACTCCAATTTCCTTTCTGGGAAGATGAAATGAAAATGTTTTACAACAGGCTAATTCCTATGTGGCTTTTGAAGACTGTTTTATATCTAGAAGCTATGAAAACCTGCCTTTGAAACAGAGGATGTCTTTAAATGGTTAGGAGTAAGAGTTAGAGGTGAGAGGTGAGGTCACAGTACTGGCATGTCTAAGAAATAAAATGGCAGGAAGCAGGGCAGGGAATACAAGTGTCTCATGAAGCAAGTAGTCTTGATCCCTTTTCTGGGCTGTGTCTCTGTAGGGTTATACGATGAAGCATAATTTGCTTCATATTGATTATTTGTCTGTTTCAGAGCTGTCTGATGACCATGGAACTGATGTGCATGGGAGCTCATTCCCTCACATGCCCAGCGCAAGTGCTGCAGGGGCCAGAGCTGGAGATGGAGGAAAAGATTGGCTTTTCCCCTTACTGCCAGTATAACTGTGGATATGATTTTTTTAAGAAAATGTATTCATTGTTTTCAACAACATCTTTTTGATTGCTAATGTAGCATTGATCTTTGCAGAACATTTTGAAAACAGAAAAATATAAAGAAGAAATGCCAACTATTGTTAATATTTTGGTATGATTTCCCTGACCTTTCAAATTGAAATCATGCTATGTTTTCTGTTTATGACCTTTTCCTCCCACTTAATATTATACCTATCTATTTTATTATTTTAAAAGTCATTTAAATTTTCCTAAGTACTGCATCTATTACTACATTATTGCATAGCCATTGTTCTTTTGATTATTATTTAACATTATTATAAATAATACTAAAATAAACATCTTTGTATTAGATTTTTAAAAACCATATGTCTAGTTATTTTTTTAGACTCTATTTCT
>NW_004624730.1:33712812-33739091 GCF_000247695.1 Heterocephalus glaber
AGTAATTATTTCTGATTTCATTTTTCCCAGATCCTCTTTTGTTGCCAGTTCAGAGAGTCCAGGTGGTTGAGTATCAGAGTGTTCCATATCGTTTCCCTTTGGGGTTGCTGTAGGTGATCCGGAAGTCTGTTTTTGAGGATTGTTTATATGTCTTCTCATTTTCACGGGGGGTGGGGGTGGGGGGTTCTTCTGGCATCCACTTGGCTCACCTTCTGTGCCCTAGGAGCTTGGGATGGCAGCAGGAGGGCTTCCTTCCGGGTGCTGGGACCCGCTGAGCTTCACTGCCCTAGGAGCCTGGAATGGAGGCGGGGAGCTGTAATAAAATTAAGGGAAAAAAAGAACCTTAATATTTACCATAGTTTTCAATCATACCTCAGAAAACATCTGTTGTAGATTAAACAATCAGTTTTGACCCCTTTTCACTCCTCCTTTCCTACTGACCTAGAACATAATGGATCACATCAGTGAAAGGCTATAAAGGAAACTCTTTCTTTTCTAAAAGACACATATTTCTTAGAGCAGTCATGTTTTCCCTAAGGCTGTATTCTTATAATGTTTATGGGACAAGTTACATGGAAGTAATTTTTAGAGATGTTGGAATATGAGGATTTTTTTTTTTGTGGTTCACTATGATTTTAGACATAACCTAGGGGGTCCTTCCTAGCTCACTGGTCTTTGTTTTGGAGGTTAGAGTAAATCTTAGACCCTAAGTTATTGGGCCAAGAGTGAGAGGGTTAGCAGGACAGGATTTAGGGAGCCAACGTCCCAGCATCCCAGTAGCAGCCTAATGGGAAGGCTGGGCAGTCCCTAAAAGTCATGATGATGCAAGAAAAATGAAACAAAATGATGTTTTGTTTGGAAGTTGTAGAAGCAGTAGAAAAGTTTTTCTTCATTTCCCAAACTATTTTAATGATTGGTTGAATACCATGATACCACAAAATATGTTTAGTTTTAAAAGATGTTTGCTTAGAAGGAGACAAAATCATACATCAACTGGGATTTGTAGTGGTCCTTTTGGTGAAATGTTTCCACTTACATTATCTCACTTCCTTCACACAATATAAAGCACATATTCCTAGCTCCCACTTTTCTATGAGGAACACACTTCAGGTAGACACTTGCATGATCATTCAAGCCTAGACCTGAGTCTCCTCATTCTTTGTCCAGGGCTCTTTACATGCTTTCAGGGTTTCCCAAGCTATAGCACCATAGTTGTACCTGAGATGCTTTTGTAGGGACATGTGAACATTAGATATCTCAATGGCTTTATATTTATTTTCATGACTATTAGGAAGAAATATACAATTTAACACCTCAAATCTATGAATTCAAAACAATTACAACAGAGGACAAGTGTAAGTTTCAAAATAAGTGAGTCAATTTAGAAGGAAACATTTACTAACTATAAATAGGGATGGAACTCCAGCCTGACAAAAATCCTGAAGGTGACACACAAATGACTGTTTCATCTGCTTCATGTTTATTGAACACCTGTGGAGCACCGTGCCTTCTGTGCCAGGTGTTTTATATACATTCTGTTTAATCCATACAAAGACCCCATCAACTTGTTATACACAACCCTACCCTTCAGTGTCAGGCACGGTTCTCCTGTTCACTTTCTGTCTGCTGCTAATTATGTTGTCTTCTTTTCTCATTGAGGGGATGAAATACTCCCTGAGCCACATCTCTGCTGAATACACTCAAGTATATTCCATGTTACCTCTGAGCCATTGGTATCCTCCCTATGCAAGGTCAGCCTTTCTAGTGCTGACTCTATTTAATGAATATTCTGCTTCTCAGAGGTGGGTGACAGCATACTGTGATTTAAAATTTTTCCTCTAATTATAAAGCTTAGTTTTATTTCTATACAGCTTGGTTGTTGTTTTGTATAGTTTATTCGTTTTTTCACATTTGCTCTTCAGACTGTTTACGTAGCTCTCGTATTAGCCAATTGGAGACATTGTACATCTTGCCTCCTCAATCAGTCCCCAAATCAAATTCAATGGTCAGGTTCAATGTTGACCTTACGGGGAAATTTGATTTGGCTCCTGACCAATTCTGTTTGCAGTCAGAATCGGGTAAATAATTAAGTTCCTGGACCAAGGTACCATTGTATTTTAAACACTGGCTCTAAAGTATAAGAACACTCTAATGTAAACCACTCCTTATGTATTTGCTACAATATAATTTTTATTGCCTTCTGCCTTAGGACATTGGCTTCAATTTGGCCTAGGACATAGCTTGAGAGCATGGTTACTCTTTAAACTGCTCTTCTGGTAAACCCAAAGGTAGACACGACCATATTTCAGATCTGGACAGGGCTTCTTGGTTGAGTCGAGTATAGATTATGACATTTGTCTTTTTTCCTCTTGGTATTAGCAAATAATTGAATATTTATTGTACACTGTCACTTCCTTCTATTAATTTGATTGAATTCTTCCAAATGACCCATGTGTATAGGTGCCTATTTTTATTATCTCTACTTTACAAAATGATACTGAGTCTCAGAAAAAAACCCTGCTGAATGTCAGCCAGAATGTGCCAGAGATAGTATATGAATCTGGAGAGTCAGGTGGCAGATGTCACCTCTGAACCTCACAGAGGGCCTCTCTCCTGCTTGGCTTGATTTCACGTCCCTAATGAGTAGTTTAGTCATTTCAAATTCACTTTGCACAGCACTGTAAGGGTCCTGAATTGGGATGCAGGAGTCTTGCTTTCCCTTCCTGATTGAAGTTCTTGTTTCTTGCCCTGCTCATGTCTAGCAAGGGGCCGAAGATGTTGGAAAGCAACTGTGATATGGAAGAAGCCACTCAGATGGATAGCAAAGGACTGTGTCATAGAGTAGGCTATGGTTTTAATATTTCTTCAGGGTTCTCTTTTTTAGTTTTATTTCTGCCAAAAAGATGGTATGAACACAAAGGCTCAGGGAGGGATACAAGGGGCGTTTTCTGTTAGATGACTTTAATTCAATTTAGAAGTTGGATTTGAGCCAGTCTTGGACCATCTCCCTTTCATCCAAGCTCTGAGAAGACACAAAGCAAGACAGCAATGGTTGGCCTGGGCTTTCCATTTCTAGCTGATTGTTGTCAATAAATAGCCTTTGGTAATGTCCTGCCAGAGTTTTGCTGTGGTATTATGTGTGTTTGCTCTGTGAGAGAAAGAAACAGCATAATTTTGAGTAGAACTTGCTCACATTCCTCTCCAGATGACAGTGGACATAATGCTTCCTCCTCCCGGTATGTGAAATGTCGTCAGAAGTCAATTTTATGGTTTTAGAGGAAAATGTTTGCTTTAAGGCAAGAGGAACAGGGAATTTTGTGTGCACTGATATACGCATTGTAACCTAACATCAAAGATAATCTTTCCAAATATTTTTTTAGTCACCGGAATATTAAATTGGGGTCCTGGCCAGATAGCTGGCCCTTGTTCCCAATGTAGGAAGGGCTCCGAAAGTTGATCATGGGTAGACTGTAGATAAATGCTTTTACAAAATGAAGCCCATTGATTTTCTTATGGATGATCCTATCTGCTAAATAGGCACCTTAGGAACTTCACATAAGAAAGTTTATTTCTTACTCATACAAATCCAATCAGGAGTAGAAAGGTCCACAACTGATGGAAGTTCTATCATTTTCCTATTTTTTTTAACTAAACTGGATCTTAGTTGAGCACTGACATCATCCAAAAGATTAGGGAGGGAGGGAGGGAGAGAGAGAGAAGATTGGAGGATCACATGGAGGGTTATTTTATGGGCCAGGCCTATACATGACACCTGTGGGTAGAAGTGATATTGGCTGGAATTCACTCACATGACCACACTTTACCTCAAGGGAGATTAGAAACTGTAGTCCAAATGTGTGTCCTAGAAGAGAAATGGACATGATGAACATTTGGCCAGTTGCTGCTGCCAGGCAGTGGTTGGAACATGGCAAAGGTAGTACGGTGGTGATTTGGTTATTTCCTGTAACAGAGAGAGCAAGACATTCCTTAGTTTTGATGTTATTTCTTTCCTTCATTCCAAGCTTGACCTGCTGACCCACCTTTCCTTGGCCATGGGATGGGTAATTCTCTTTTGGCTTCTCTACTTGGATCTTAATTTTCCTGTTTCATTGAGAAGCCTAGTGACACTTTGGAATCTGATACCAGCCTGGCAGGGCCATGGGACACTGATGAAGTAAACAGTCTTCCCATGTCAATCTACAGACTCTCAGCTCTTGTTTTCAATTTCTCAAAGTTTTCTCTATTGCCCTGATAATTGCTTCAGGCTGGACAAGTCTTCCTGCAACTCATGCTGCCTTCCTCTTCCTCTGGTTATGCGACAGAGTCGCCACAGTGTCACACGTCATCCCTTACCCTGGTGCCAGGACAGTGCTGTAGACGAGTGAGTTCGGACAATAGAGATGTGCCACATTCTATGCCAGATTCATGCCCATTTATTATAGCCGGCGGCCGAGGTGGGCTAGTGCCCCGAAAGGTTCCTCAGCAATGGGAAGCAGTTTGATTTCTCCTTTTAACTCATGCTTTCAGTTGGGGAGGGCTCTCGGGAGAGCAACTGAAGCACTTCTTACAGAAGTGGAACCATGGCAGGTTAGTGGGGATACAAGGAAGTTTCACACACACTAGGTGAGCTACAAAACATCCAGAAACTGTAGCAAGTTTACTGCCAAGCAGAATGTGGGGGTTTTGTGTGCTTTGTTCATGTGCACACACTTTGTTCAAGCACAGGTACAAAATGGCATTAAGGCACAAGAGTCGGGTTGGCTATCACAACAGGAGCTGATATGTCACAAGGCAGGATCGGGCACATGGAAACAGAGGTCAGATGGCACTTGCTGACTGCCGGGAGAGCTCATCAATCCAAGCTGTTATTTCAGAACTGGTAACCTGTGTTTTTAAGGGGAGCTTCTAAGCTGGGTACAACGGTGCTCACTTATAGTCTCAGCTACACGTTGGGCAGGATAATTGCTTGAGACCAGCCTGGACAATGCAGCAAGACCCTATCTCAAAAAAATAAAATAAAAGAAGGAGCTTCTACAATAGTATATTCATCGAAACAATGTTCATTATAGATGTTTTTAAATAACACATCTACAGTATTCTTTTTTTTTTTCTTTTGGTACCGGGAATCAAACTTGAGTCCTTGTGCCTGCGCAACAGGTGGCGAAACCGCTGAGCTAAATCCCCGGCCTCAACCTACAGTGTTCTTGATGACAGATAAGCCAGCTACTCTGTTCCTAGAAGCAGCATACAGCCTGGTTTTGCCTGTGATATTGTTAAGTAAAACTGCATATCCTTAACGATGTTCTACATTCCTTCTGTGATAACTACCCTCAATCAAGACATTTATGTGTGGAATGATGAAGAATGTGATGAATAGTTGGCTAAGAAAATTAGGATTTGTGTCTGAGAGGCCTTGTATTATTACAAATATCTCCCATTTGGAATAGTCCACCTAAAAAACCTCAAAGTCCAAGTGCATTTTGTAGCTTAATATTCATATTTTTTTATTACAGCCATGAACATTGAGTATGAAACAAGCTGTCCAAAATGGTTGTTGAATTAATTAATTACCTCTGGGACTAAGTAGTTGCTACTCAGCATCAACAATCCCACAAGCAAGATGTGTTAGAAAGACCATCTCTTAGTCTCTGAGCTTAATAATTTAAAAAATGTGACTAATCAAACACCAGTTGCTTGTTGAATAACATTTTAAAAGCTTAAAACTGTTTCCAATATTTTCATCACAGATGGTCATTTATCCAAAAGAAATGACAAATAAGTATTAAGTTTAAATGTGCTTTTAAAGTATTTTCAGTTAAATGAGTATCCAATGAAGGAATCAGGTAAGGAAATAAAAAAGGAAAAATGCATTTAAATTTAAGGATACTTTTTTTACTACAATAATATTGAAATAATTTCTAGCAACCAAACTATAAAATTAAACAGAATTCATTGAAGAGGTTTGGATGTCTATCATGTTCCAATTCTAGAAATATAGGATTACATAGCCAGGGCTTCCTGCCCTAAATAATCTTGGAATATTTTCAGGGACGAAAAGACTATAATACAGTGGTATTGGTGGGATATTATATTGTATACCTAAAATGCACCAGTAAAATTAATTAAAGAAAAAGAAATGTGAATGGAAATATGAAGCAATTGTTGGTGGCAAGAGGCAGAGAGACAGAGAAAGGCGAGGAAAAAAATACACACAGGATATGTCATTTTAACTGGATTTCTACAGCGATGCTCAGGGGTTTGTGGGAATGCAAGCAAATGAAGAGGGAGGTAGGATGGACAAGGGAAAGGATGAAGTCTGTGGCCCAAGAACAAAGTTGGCCTTTTCTTATGCCAAGAATTTGCTAAACCCCCAAGCTGCTATTAACTGGGTTAAGGTTCACAAGGAAGGGTACTGTAATATTTCTAAATGTAGAAAATATTCACAATTAGTCCTCAGTCACCTGACATTGTCAGAGAATGAAATTTTTCACCCAAATGATTTTTCTCAATACCTGAAACTTTCTAAGTGTCAAGGCTTTATTTTAACTTTTTAAACCTGAAGAAACATTTGACAACTCCAGTTTATCTTAGTAAATGTCATCCATTGTGCTATGCTAAAATGTCTTCAGGGACTATTAAGCATATACAATGATTTGCCTTGAAAAATCAAAGGCCTACTTAAAAAATTGTTTTTGGCTTCTGGATTCCCCCCCTCCATTATTTGTTCTGTATGCTCACTTGCAACAAGTTTTTCTTGCTGCTGTCAGTATGCTAGATTCTAATAGCTCTTCTCATCTAATTTGCTATATTTTCTCAGGTGAAGAATAGAAAATAAGAAAATCAGTCTTGTTCAAATTATAACCAAGAAAGACCTATTGGTTAAAATTGAGGTACTCTCCCAAGAGCTATGAAATACAGGCTTTGTGGCATCTTATTTTGTTCATTGGTTGCTTCTTGGTTGTCTTCTGTCTAGCAAGGCTGCTAAAAAGAAGACCTCCGAAAAACTGAGTTGTTACTGTATTTAAACTAACCCTTGAATCTGTTAGGGGAAATGGCAGATGCTGAAATTGCTGTAAGTTGTTTATCTTTTGATAATCCTTAGAGATTTTAGGAAAGCAAACCATGTAGAAAACAATGTTTCAGAATGTTGATGGGACCTTAGTACTTGAGATTTTATAAATTTTTCCAGCCAAGGAGAACATTCCATCACAAGTCAGGTTAGCAAAGGGGACTATTCATTTGTTTTCCATAGCAGAATGCCGGCCTTTTGGTAGATCATTTTGGAACTTTGGCCGGCGATTCAATATTTATAATTATTACACATTGAAATGGCATTTCAAGAGGCAGCCTGATATATTTGGGGTTATAAAACATACAAACTGATTGAGGTTATTTAGCTTTATGGAGGCAGTACTGTTATCCACATTTTTCCTCTAGAGTAAGAAACTAAGAATTCAAAAAGGACTCACATCACACAAGTAGAATACTGTTGGGCAAGGCTGGAAGCCCAGATGCACTTGACCTCTGAGCTCATGGTCTTAGAAATTTGTATTTTATTCCAGTCCTTGCCACAACGAACTGCTTGCTATTGCCACCTTACCTTGATATTTTTTCTTATCTGCAAAGCAAATGTATTGCATCAGCTTGTTTCTAAGATTTCTTCTCCTCTAGTTACAGTCCTAGATTTTTTTTTAGATTAGTCTTCAGTGTCCAGAAGATGACAAAGTGGCAGATTGGTCTGGATGAATAATCCCAATGAGCATTCTACCAGTGCAGTGGATCACAAAACTAAAACTATACATTTTATGGCTTTGCTTTGCTACCTGAGATTTTCCTTTTTGTTGCTACTCTGCATTCCAGCCTCCTGGTCTTGTCTCTGACAAGTTCCAGACCTTGTAAGAGTAATGTGTGGAAGAACATGGATGAGCAAGTGAAGCTAGTGACTGTGGATCTGTGGAATTCTTTGCAGCTTCCAAATCTGCTTTCTGATAGGCACTTAAGGAGTAATGGAAGTATTTCTTGTTAAATGAAGAACAAGTCAACCTCATTAAGATAATCCTTCACTTTGCTGTAGAAAGGAGAAAGTCATATTTAAAAGCCATTCAGATCCATTGTTTAGGCAGGCAGCCCATAGCTCTGAAGTCCCCTGGAAACTGTTGATTGCTTTGCTATGTCTGTCCAGGTCTGCCAGACACAGCTGTGTGTGCGGTGCACTGCACAATGCCAGTGGCACAATCCACATAGATTACAGTCTGGATGGTGTCTTTGGAGTTGTACAAAGCAGTGACCCTGACAACATTGCAGCTACTATAACAATCACTATTTATTGAGCTATTTATTTTGTGCTAGATACGTGAAATATACTATATTTTTAAAAATTCACAATGACTGTATTAGGTAATATGGGCAATTATACTATTCAAAGGAACAAACTGGGACTTGAAAAGTACTCTGTAACTCACTACTGTGGGAGAGGGACAGGATCTGAAGCCATGTCTTCCTGATCTCATGTCTCATGCTTTTTCTACCATGTTCTATTCTCTCTCTGGAAGAGTTTTTCTGAGCTAGGTCAGTGCAGACTAGAATGAAGAGGGACTGTGGCCTCAGCACCCTGGAAGCTCAATTGAGGTGTTGGCTTCACACATCTCCTGGCTTGATATTACTCAAAAAGAAAGCCAAAGTAATGGGTTTGAGATCTCCTCTCCCACCCTTTCTGTCTTCCCCACTGGCCTCTTCTCTCTGGCACTCTGTGCTCCTATCAGTTGCATTTGGAGGCATTTCTGGCCCCATGGTGCATTTCGCACAACTGGTCCCCTTGGTCATTTCTTTGCCTTAACTTTCGATTATAGGTCACATTTTGACATCTTTGGGGAACTTTTGCAGAAAGAGCAAGAGAGTTAGGGCTAAAGTAGCGAGGAGCATTTTTAACTACCAGAGCTCTACTCAAAGGCCCTTCTGGTTTCGGTCTGTGTGGGGTAAATGCTGAGCAGCAGTGAAATTATAGGGTCTTGTCCTGTCCATAAGTCCTCTATGGGACAAGAAAAAGACCTGGACCCAGGCACCCTTAAGTATGCCCTGTTTTCATTAAAGCAAAGCTATAATATATGTATCTTTGTGTATTAGAAATATGACACATCATGCAGTGGGGACAGGTTAGTTTTTCCTATCATGCAAGATGGTATGCTATGTAAGCAGTAGGGAGAAGAAAAAAAGATAAAACGAGACTGAGGAAAGATACTACCTTCAGGAGCCAGGGGAGGGATCTGAGGCTGGCTAAACGTAGGGGTGCTTGTCTCATAGCATAATACCATGCACTCTAATATGCTGTTCCCGCTCCTTCCTAATGAGACTTATTGTATTGTTTTATTGTATTCCCAGAAAACATGTGACCTAAAAGGAGGTGAGGGGGATTACACAGAAAAGTGCTCATGAGCAATAAGGGGAGACGTTCAAGTCTGGACTTTCTGCTTGATTGCACACTTCTGAAAGAACTCCTCTACCTCTGCCACCGCTTGCCTTTCCTGCTGACAATATTCTCTGGGAATTTTCCTGCATGTCTTACTCCACCCCAGACTGGGTTTGGGATATCTCCTCCCTGCTGGGCTTTAACTTGGCTCATACTGCACTGCTTTGTAATCTTTATGGGTCTCTCTTGTCTCCTCTAACAAAGGACAACTTCAAGGACAAAAGCAAATGTTTTATTCACTGTGCTTTGTTGATGGGACATGCACATACTTAACTGCAGTTTCAGTAGACTCAGCTAGGCCCCAGTGCAGCTCTGACAAAGGTGAGGAGGAGATGGCAGCCACAAGAGGAGCGGTCCTTCTGGATGGTTCCCAGAGGGATAGACGCAGATGTCTCCTGGCATCATTTGTATAAACGAATGAGCAGACAGGTGAAAAACAGCAGGAAGTTCCCATAAATAACCAGAGTAAGGAAATATGGGCTGAACTGTGGTCTGGTACCCCTGGTCCAGTTTCACTTGGGTGGTCTGGCACTCCTCTAGCCCCACAGTGGGAGCACAGCCCCATCCTGCTGGCACCACCAGCTCCAGCCTCAGCTTTCTAGGCCAGACGAGATCATTTTTAGACGACTGGAACATGCTCCCAAATCCAGGGTACTGTGCTCAACAAGTGATCTCTTTAGCCAAGAAAAATTTATAACTATGCAATAAATGTGTTTGGTATATTCCAAGAATAATAACAGTCTCACTGGGGCTAGTAACTTAGACAACTAGCTCATATTTCATGAATCCAAATCTTGCCATTCAACAAATTAGCCAAATACTGACTTTCTCATCCTTCTCTCTTCTCCTGGGTTGGAGACCATATTGTCCATATTCAGGGGACAGAGAAGGAGACACCACACAGGAGAGGGCTTCTAGCTTATGTTGGGTGAGCAGCTTTCCAAGTTCACCTCTGGTCTTTCCCACTGCCTCAGCCTCTGCTCTCAGAGCTCCCACAGTGGATTCACCTGGCAGCTGCTGTGAGTGATGAAATCACAAGTAACACCTAACTTGGGAACTTGAGTTTCTCAACTCCCTCCTGCTGTATGGTTCCTTTTCTGGCTTTTCAGGCCTTTTCTTTACAAGCTCTTACTTCTTCCTGGAGAATCAGGGCTTTGGCTGCTAGAGTAGAAATAAAAATAGATTGATAGGGGAAAGGTAGGAGTTGGGAGTTTAAAGCAAGCAAACAAACCATTAATACCTATGAAATGTTGATTGTGCACAAGACATCCTAATTATTATGGAAGTTCCAAGCTTGTATCAGATACAGTCCTCCTCTCATGGAGCTTATAATCTAGACAGGGAGTTAAGATTCATACTTGCAGAAATCAGTAACTAATACTCTCAGACAGTATATTAGGAATGTATGTTTCCCAAAGGAGGTACAAGTGCCCCTTGTGGACGAGGGGATGAATTTAGTGAGTGCACTGATAGGCATTAAATAACTTTGTTTCACATAAAAAAGATAGTATATTCTCATTTCAGTTTATATTTCAGTTTTTTTGATTATTTATAAAAGGAAGTCCCAGATTGGTACTAAAATATGTAAGCATCTCAAATGTACCTTCTAGTACCTTTTGTGGTTTTTGTTTCTTTCTTGTGGTACTAGTATTGAACCCAGGGCCTTGCACAAGCTAGAAAAGCACTCTATCAGTGAGCTACCTCTCCAGCCCTTTAAAAAATTTTTATTTTGAAAGAAGATCTCACTAAATTGTCCAGCCTGACCTCAAATTTGATATCTTCCTCCATCAGTCTCCAGAGTAACCAGGATTACAGGCATGCACTACCATTCTTGGCTCTCTAATACCTTTTAATCTCAATAAAACAAAAAGAAATAGGACTCTGGTCCGGAGTCCTTTAGATATCAACTGTGTCCAGCTGGAATTTCATAAACTTTTTTGTATTTTTTGTAATAGACTACACCCAATTTTATTGTAAGTGATTTTTTTTTTCGGTTTATGATAGTAATGATATCATTGTTCCCTTACTAACTGTTTTAGTTTGGGGGTAATATAACTAGTTCTCATAGATGGGGCAGTTTAAGCAACAAACAGTTCTCAGTTCTGGAGGTTGGCAGCCTGGCAGCCGGATGAGGACCTTCTTCCTGCTATCTTGTTGCAGTGTCCTCGGAAAAAGAGTGGAAAGAGAATGAATGAGCTGCTCTAGGCCTCTTCTAATCTTGTCATGAGGACTCTCCCCTCATGACTAAATCATGGTCTGAAGCCCCACTTCCTGGTACCAGCTCATTGGATGTTAGGATTTCAACATATAAACGGGGCGGGGGGGGGGAATGTAATATTTAGTGTATAAAACACTAAATAAATTCACTTATGTAAAAAAGGCAATTTAATTCCAAATAGTAAATGAATGATGGTATAGAATATACCATAACAAAAATCATAAGAGTTGTTTAAATGTTTATGAAACTGTATACAAGAGTTGAGTGAATGTATAGATTTGAATTACAAGTGGAAGTTTAAGAAAAGATTGCGTGCTGGTTGTTGAATGGCAAGAGAAGAACTCTAAAGGAAGTGAGCTTTAGGAGGTGAGCAAGTGAGTGGGTGGGGACACAGGAGAAGACATCAGAGCAAAGGTGTGGGGCTGGAGGGGGAGTGGAAGTCTATTGGGCCGAATCCATGACCAGTTCACGCCCAGGACTCACAGTTGGAGGAGAGCCACAGATGGAATCACATGGTGAAAAGATCCGGTGCCTCCTCAGCATTTCATTCGGAGATACTTGTTGATTCACATGTAATTGTAAGAAATTCCAGTTATCCCATATACCCTTCACCCAGTTTCCCCAAACAATGCACAATTTCCCTCAAATGTTGGCATAACTATGTTCAATAGTGTAACCAAAAAAATTATAAGATACTGATCTTGTCAGATTTTATGAGTATTATGTACACTCACTTGTGTACATGTGTATATTTGGTTCTATGTAATTTTATGCCATGTGCAGTATATATTGGTGTGGCCACTGCCAAAATCAAGACACAACACTTCGACCACATGAATCCCTCATCTACCTTTTCATACCACAGTCACTTTCCTTCCTTTTCCATTTTATAACCCATGGCAACTACTAATCTGTTATTTATTTCTATAATTTTATCCATTCAAGAATGTTACATAAGCCTGGCACCATCCCATACTACTGTAAATCACAGCACTCTGAGAAGTTGAGGCAGGAGGATCCCAAGTTCCAACCTAGCCTGGACAACTGAGCAACTCAGTGAGACCCTGGAGCTCCAAATAAAATAATAAAAAAGTAATAAAATATAAAAAAAATACAGGGCATGTTGCTCAGTGCTCAGGTCCTGATTCAATCCTCAGTACTGGAAAAAAAGGATGTTACATAAATGAATCATATATTGTATAACCTTTGAGTATTGGCTCTTTTTTCACTCAACATTAAGTTCTACCCAAGTTGTTGCTTATATCAATAATTTGTTCACTTAAAAAAATTCCTAGTAGTATTCTATGGGATGGATATACCATAGTTTAGGCATTCACCTATTGTAAAAAATTTGAGTAGTCCGATTTTGTTACCATGGATAAAGAAGCTATGAACATCTGTGTGCAGGTTTTTGTGTAATTATCATTTTTAAATTTCTCTGGAATAAAAATTAAAGTGTGTGATTGCTATGTCATATGGTAAGTTTGCCAACTTTGGTTTTATAAGAAAATGCCATACTCCTTTCTGGACTGGCTATATTGTTATACACTACCACCAGCAATTTATGAGTGATCATGCTTCCCTCAATATATGCCAGCATTTGTTGTTTACCCTATTTTTATTTTAGCCACCCTTATAGTGTATAGAGATATCTGATTATGCATTTAATTTGCATTTCTCTGTTGACCAATGATATTTCCATGTGCTTATTCCCGATATTCAGAGTGAAATATCTGTAGATATCTTTTCCTCATGAACTAATTAGATTGTTTATTATTGAGTTTTGAGAGTTCTTTACTTGTTTTAAAGATAACCCCTTTGTTTATACGTGGTTTGCAAATATTTTCTCCAAGTTTATAGTTTGTTTACTTTCTTTTTCACAAAGTCTTTCATAGAGCAAAAGTATTTAATGTTATGGGATCTAGTCTATTAAATTTTCCTTGTGTGGACTGTGCTTTTGATATGAAGTCTAAGAATTCGTCACTTAGCTCTACATTCTGAAGATTTTCTTCTGTTTTTATCTAGATATTTTATAGTTTCACATTTAACTTTTAGGTTCATGATACATTTTGAGTTAATTTTTGTATAAATTCAGAATTTAAGTCAAGAATTCACTTATTTTTGTGTTTTGTTTTGTTTTGCTATTTGTAAACATTCATTTGCTCCAGCACACCATTTGTTGAAATGTCTCTCCTTCCTCCATAGAGTTGCTTTTGCACTTTTATCAAAAATCAGTTGGCTCATTTGCAGGAGTCTTTGGCTTTTGGCAACCACCTTGTTGATATTTCCTATCATTTGACAGCAACATTTGAAAAAGAAAAGGGTTGATGGAATTTTCACCAAATGGACCATGCCATGAATAGAAACTATTATGTGATTTATGAAATAATGTGGTAATTTAGAGTGGTCTCATTACACATTCATAAATCATCCCCTGACCGATGGTTTTTAAGAAAACAGAAGGTTTGGCTCATATCCTACCAAAATATTTCCTTTTACCTAAATAGAAAGATGTGGGAAAGTGCCTATAGTTTTCCCCAGGGCTGATACGTAGTTGCATACATTTGACTTTGGGAAGTTTAAACAGACTCTGTCAGGCTTCCTTTTGCCAGGGCCTTGGAAGAAATATGTGAGCAACAGCTCTGCCTGGAACTTAGAAGCCTGCTCACATACCAAAAAATAATAAGAAAGATCTGAAAAAAACAAAAACAAAAACAAGCTGATCCTTTTTAAGAACACATCACAGCCAAATAATCCCAGTCAAGCGTGAAGTGCTGTGGAACTAGCTTTGCCTCCTTGGATTTTGAAACATGCATCTCTATAAACCTGCCTGTACGGACATCCCCAGCCCTAAACTGGGTCTGGCCAAATCCAGTGAATTGGCTCTAAAATACAGGCGGCACCTAACAGTGATCAAGACTCAACCTCAGGCAATCTGCTGGCCTGTTAGGCCCAGTGAAACTGGAGAACGGAAATATCTGGAGAAGTTTTTACGTGTCCATGGGATCTCGTTGCAGGAAACCACCAAGGCACAGACGGGTATGGCATACAGGTACAGTTGATCACAATAGCATCCAACTGGCGGTATTGCACTGAAGTCAGATGTTGTTGCCATTAAAGAAATAAGGTTTGAAATAGGAAAAAATGTTATAAGGAGAAGAAAATAAACACAGTGAGCCCTCTTAGATTCTTTTTCTTTTGAGCTTTAAATTATCTTTTTCTTTGCTCAAAGGGTTACACAAAAGATGACCAAGCCCTGCTGTTGAAAGTCCTAACCATGTGCTGCCAGTAGAAATATCTTTGGCTCTGAGTAGATAGGTGATTTAGCAGGTAAAAATAAGAAAGGGGGCCTCATTCTTCTCAAGAATCTGTAAGTTGTGTAGAACTTTTTTCTGATGCTGCCTGGGATATAAGACTGCTAGTTTCTTCTAAGCCTGAATCTGTGCTAATGGCTAATAAAGTAGTTCAAGTTCTTCTTGAAAGGACAGTACTTTTTATCAATGCAGCCCAAGATAAATTACTGGTTTGTTTTGCTAACTTTATAGTACCATTATTTATTCTGGGAAAGATTAACAAAAGGAAGAGATTTTCTTTCCTAGTATGGAGTTGGGTGTGTAATCTTTATAGGTTGCTCTGAGATGAGAAGTATTCTTTTTCAGAGCAGTGACTGTCCCAGCATTCTGTAAGATATGCCTACACTTAGCTAAATCACTCAGTAGCATCTGCACAAGAACTTCCTTCATGCACAGTTGGAATTTTAAACGCCCTGGAAGCTTAGCAAAAGCCATTTAGAAGAACAAGGAAACTGAAAATACAAAAAAGTAGTTTAGCATTAGGATGGTTGTCCTAGCTAAAGTCAAAAGTTCTCCTTCACAGGATAAGATTGTTTTTCATGTACAAGATGCTCCTAATGACATTTTTTCATAATCTAGGGTCTATTTCAGTATAGTAGCTACTGCTCTAATTTATGAGCTAATTTTATTAATAAAGCAATTTTCAATGATAAGACTTCTCTCTAGAGACCAAAATACTTTACACAGACTCTTTATGTAAAAAAGGGCTTGTACAGACGAGGAATGAGCTCTTGTAGATTCATAGGGAGCCCAAGACTGCCTACCAGCTCATACTTCAGAAGCAGAGTCAAAGAAGAATCAGACTCCCCTTCCAAGAACACTTGGGCTTTACACACTGGGATAGAGGAGATGTGCTGCTCCCTTGGCTAACTCTGTTGACTACGGGCAGTAGCCTTCTTCTTCCTCAACCGCTTCACGTTCCCTTATTCTCTTCTCCATGCTCTCGCTGGCCCTCAGTGTGGTCATAATGGTGGTGTGTGAACTCGGATCAGGTGAGTGGGGAAATGCACTGCTTTATTAAAGAACAAAACAAAGTAAAAACTCCATATCTTCACAGATAGGTGGTACTGCCATGAACAATTGCATATCGCTCTCCTCTCAAATGCCCTAGTTCAAATATCACTTTCACATCTTGTACTGGGTGTCAGTGGTCAGATATAAATACAGTCCAGAAGGGTACTTTTTAAAGGATCATGGAGCACAGAAAAACTTTCTTCGAACAAATGAAAGCAAAGCTGCTACAGTTGGAAGTTCGGCCTGGAGCCCATCTACTTGTGGGGTAGGGGGCAGACAGCCTCCACCCTGTGCTGAGGTGCATCTGTGGTTTGCCTACACCCCACGGTTTGGGAGCAGGCATAGGTCTGGGGCATCTCTTCATAACGTCTCGATGAGAAGACTCTGAGCTGGGGATGCCAGGACCTGCTCAGGGGCAAGGTCATGGGGAAACATAGGTACTGCTAGATCGCACTCTAGTAAGAAGTGGGACCTAGGAAAAAGTTATTCCTAAAGCAGCGACTTAAGAGAGAAAAGTTAAATTGATCGCTCATCCCAAAAATAGCCAAGGCTTTGAATAACAGTGCAATGAACTTGCTGTACTCTTACACTTGTTCCTGATAATATTCCCTTATTTCTCCTCCCCAAATGTCCACAGCACTTTATTTATTCTTTGAAGACACCTATTAACTGCCCTTGTTTAAGACATTTTTCTTTAGGAATTTGGGAGAGATTCTTAGAAAAGAAGACCAGGGCTCTTTTTGTTCCTCCTCAGCTTGGCTTTTGACCTGATTTCTTAGGAACATAGCTGGGAGAAGGTGACTTTCAGATTCTCCTTTATCCTGATTTTTCCCTCAGGAAAAAGATTGTGGGGGAGGGGACCGTGGCTATATTAAAGGACCTCCGTTCAACCTTGTCTTTTCTATTTCTTCTTTTTGAAGGATATATGTAGTGGAAAGAGAATGAACTTTGGAGTTAAGCAGACCAGAGTTTAAATCTCAGCTGTGCTGGTGTGACAGATAACACTTAGCACACAGTAGGCACTCACTAAATGTACGTTATCTTCCCATTTGTTCTATAGCATTTGTCTACCCATATAAAGGTGGGGGGAGATGAAAGTCCCTTACCTGAAACATATAAATTGATGAGATTATTCTAGGAAGAAAAATAAAAAATAGAACAACCCACTGTAACTCACAATCTGTGTAGGTTTCCGTGCTAAGCTTCTGAATTCTGAGGTCTGGAAGAGCGGGTAAGCTGTTTTCTCTTCCTAATTTGGTCAAATGCCATTGCAGCCCAATACCAGCTGCTTTGGTCCCTTGATTTTCTGTGAGAGAGCATTATGTTGTGTTTCTATGGAGACTTGGTTTTATTTCTAACTAAAGTTGACTGGGAGAGGAAAAGAAATCAGCAAATATGCAAACACATGTATCAGCTGAAAAGAAACCAGAGGAAAATGTTTGAGAATGGTGTAAAATGTGCCAGCTTAGTGAACAGAACCTTCTGTTGGCTTAGAATTTTCACAAAAATTAAAAAATTAAAATTCATTTTATTACTATGACATAGTCACCCAAGAGAGTCTTTTAGTCATTTCAAAGAGGTTGAAAGTTGATTATTTTTATTATGTACCACTGAACTCAGGCAGACAGTAAATAAGCACCTTAGTCAAGGTTAAGGTACGCTGAGGAGTAGTTTAATGAACAAAGCACAAAAAATATCTAGACTGAAGATGCAGAAAATATCTAGCTTTGGAGCAATTTTGTAGTACTAACATTGGCAGGGGGAACACAAAAAAGATGTAAAATGAAGCGCTAATCTAGAGGTCAGCAAGCTTTTCCTGTAGAAAGCTAGGTAGTAAATATTCTAGGTTCAAGGGTCACTTTTCTCTTCGTCATAACTACTAAACTCTGCTGTTGTATGGTGACAGTAGCCATTGGCAGTATGTGAATGAGTGGACAGATAGTGTTCCAGTATACCTATTTATGAACACCAAAGTTTGGATTTCATATAACTTTTGCAAATCAGATCTTCCTTTTTTTCCTTCTAAATCACTAAAAAATTTAAAAATTACTCTTATCTGTGGGCCATCCAAAAATATGGTAGTTGGATTTGGTCAGTGGGCTATCATTTCCTGACCCTGGTCTAGAAAACAAAGCCTTAAAATTGCTTTGTGTTTATCTTTAAACCTCCTTGTTTTAAAAAAAGGTTTATCTAGGGGCCTGGGGATTTAGCTCAGTGGTTCCAGTGCCTGCCTGGCAAGCGCAAGGTCCCAAGTTTGATCCCTGTACCAAAAAAAAAAGTTTAATCTTTAAACCTCCCAGGGGGATTGAAGGGGCCAAGTGCATAAAATTCAGGAAGATTAAAAAAATATTTAAAAGATGCAAAAAAAAAAATAAGGCCAAGAAGGACTAAAAGAGCAAGGAGAAGGAGCCAAGGAAAGATAAGACACTGGCCCGGCAAGTGTAGTTGTAAGAGTTTGACCTGGATTTGACCCTACATTTTCCAGCCACACTGACTGAAGTGGGAATGAGGGCATTACAGGTGACAGGGTCCTTGTGGTAGAGTAGAGTCAGTTGATCAGCAATAATTCACCTCTTATTGATCTGGAGATGGTGTGGGGTGGGATCATGACGGCCTGAGGGTGGGGCTTGCTCCTGTGGTTCTTTGTGTAAGGTGGAGTATCCCCAATAACATCCTGAAAGCAAACACAGCTTGAAGATTCCTGGACCCTTTTTTGTGGAGCCCCAAATAAGACTAGGTGGGATCACATCAAACAATAAGTCTGCAAAGCAAGTAAGCAGGTAGTGAAAGAAATGATATGGCTTTAATCAAAACCATATTGGTCAGTTTGGGTTTATGCTTTCAAAGTTCTCCAACAATGATTCAGATTTCTCTACTTTTTCCCTTCTTTTTTTTGCAATGATATGGCTTATCTGGTTTCTTGGGATGAAACAGCTGTTCCTCAAAAACAAAACAAAACAAAATAAAAAGTTGTGTTATTTGCCAACTGAAGATAAATTTTTCTATTGCCTTGAGCTGAAGATGGGGAGAGGGCAATAAAAAAGAAGGGGAGAAATGAGAAAGTCTTGGAATTATTGATGTGCGACAGACCCTGGAGATGATCTGCTCCAATTTCTGGCCTTGTAGAGGAAGAAACAGAGGCTCAGAAATGTTGGGTGACTAGTCTGAAGTTATATTTCTGGCTAGCAACAATGCTGGGACTAGACCCCTTGCCTCTTGGGTTCCAGTCCAATGCTATCTCCACATTCCCCATCCTTATTTCTTAGTATGTTCGCCAACTCTGATCCTGCTCCATACCAACATATGCACATACTCACGCACAAACACGCACCTGCACAAACACATCCCTCAACATGCACACACTGACATATTGCCTCCTGCTGATGCTGCAGACATAACTGTGCACACTGTCCCTCTCTATTCCCTTTCCCAGGCCCTCTTCTTACTCTGCTCTGCGCTCCACATCAATTCTGTTGCCCTACATAATGACCTTGCACCCCCTGCTTTGGACCACTGAGTTTCTACTCAGCATTACTTGCCCCACCTAGGATATTCATGCTCATCCTTTCTGCCCAGGCAAATCAAACCCTTAGGCTCTCCCTTCTCTCTCACAGTGGGACCAGTGTTTGCTCCACATACCATATAGATTGCTATTTGTATCTTATCAAAATTATGCTCTCCCCACCATGAAGACAAGGATCAGTGCTTATAATATTATGTAATCCTGCAATGCTTTTGCACTTTGAAAGTGCTCAGTATGTGTGTTGCTTCGCTGAGGTACATCCAGCCAGAAGTTGGGGGGAAGAAAACAGATACATCAAAGAGCAAGTAGGAACTTCCTTTCTCCACAGACAATACAGTCAGCCTATCCCCCTATTTCCTCCCCCATCTGAGGTTTTATTACTTAACCAGGAAGAGTGTCAGCCTCCCCTTCTATAAAATGGGCCTAATTCAACTTACCTGGCAGTGGTATGGCAAGAATGACACAGTGTCACATATGTGATAATGCTGGGCTCACTGCCCTTCAGGGTGAGCGTCCAAGAGTTCCCTTGCTTCAACCTCCTTTTAAATCAATCCCAGGAATCTGTCACTTAGTCATCTTTAGAGTTTGAAAGGAAAACTGTGTGATCAATCTAAAAAAGATAGAAGATAAACACATACATCTGAACCTTGTGTAATTCTGAGCTTATCACAGTTATTTCCTCATTTGGTTTTACAAATTTCTTACTCCTTGTATTGGAAAAGATCCCAAGGATCTGCTGAGAAAGTATTTTTTTTCTTTCTTTTCATTTCACCTGTAGGTTTCTCTTTAATCAAAATGGCCTCTGGAAAGATTGGACTAAAATGCTCTCCAAATGGCATATTATGAACATATCTTTGTAAGTTTTTTATCTTGTATATGTTTGTGATACATCATTCATCATGGGGTCCAGGTGCATATACATATTACATCTTGATCCTATATTTTTTATCAACCTCTATGTTTTATGGGCCTTTTGCTGTGTTTAGAATAAAAATATTTGAGACAGAATGACATCAAAAGGGCCAAAACTCCCACCAACTCCTAGTACCTCTCCTAGCAGCCTGTCCCAGGGCCTCAGAATCTCCTTAGCCTGGAGACATCAGTGCTCAGAGGTTTCTGCTCCATTGAAAGTGAGTTTGCCATGGGCCAGTGCACTGACCTAAGCTAGCACTAAGCAGCAGAGCAAGAAGAAAGCAGGATACAGGCCAGCCTGGCCTGAAACTTGGCAAGGCGGGAAGGAGCTACTAGGCTTGAGCAAGAGGGAGGCTTGCTGATCAGGCCCTGTGCACCAAGCAGGGGAGTGACAGGCGAGGGAGAGGGGAGGAAAACCGAAACCTCACTCACCTAAGGGCTTTTCTCAGAGGTACAGGGGCAACAAGGGCTTTGTTAACTGATAGTTTCACTGATCTCTACCTGAACGTTCTAAAGATAAATCTGAGTGAAATTTTACTCTGAGCTTCATTCCCTGGGCTCTGTCAGACTGAGAAAGCGCTGTCCCTGCAGGAGGATTTCGGCTGACTCCCTCCCTGTCCCTCTTTCGTCTTCTGCTTAGTTTCCTTGTCTACAAAATGAAAGTAACAAACCTTTCTTCATAGGATAATACTGTGCTTGCCAAGAGACACAGAGCAGACACCAGGAAAGAGGATCCCTTCCGCTCTTCATAACATCACAGGATTGATACACTGTGGAAGTGGAACAACAATTTTGTTCCTAAATTGAATTCAACTTTGTCCCTTCCCCCAACGCCCTTTCAACATGTACTCCTGTGGCCTGCTCTACCCAGGGAAGGCTGGGCACACTTACACCTGCTTGGGAAGTTAGCTACGACCCTGACTGTTAGAAATCAGAAGCACAGGGAAAGTGCTATCCATTCAGAGGGTTGTATTAAAAAATGCCTACATGATTTATTTTAGACTGGCCTAATTTCGGTTAGTCACAGGGGATGTGCTAATTTCCTCTGAGCCCCCTGGCTGCTTCTCTCCTGCATTATTTCTGGAGAAATGCCAGTGACATCAGGATGGATGTCTCAGGACCTGTGTGATGGCTGGAAAGCTGATGAGGCTGCTGGCACAGGTGCAGTGGGAGGCACTTGCAGAACAGCGGACCGTGTTTATTTCCTATTGAACTGAACCGAAGTTCTAAAATAAGTACGTTTTGAGAGTATCGGTTTAGATAGAAAATGCTTTAGAAATTAGGCATGGATGCTGCTTAAAATATTATTTGGGGAATAGAAATTCAATGTTTTGAGATGTCTGCTTGTGATTTTCCAGGGTAAATGTTTCTTATGTAGTGTAATGAAAACATCAGAAATTCAGAGCTTGAGAATAACACTAGGTTACACGAACCGGGTTTTCTTGTATGGAAATTGTTGATATCAGTTCATTGTTTTCATCTGAAAATAGTAAGCATTTTGAAATCTGATTTTCCTGACCAAGGAACAACCACTGGTGAGATGTTTCTGAATGTATTCCTGAATTTCGCTGCAGTGCTTGTCAGTGCCGCTAGGGTGCGCTATTTCACAAAGAAAAGGAAGCTTTTTCATTCCCTGGACCAGCTGGCAGACTATCCAGACAATTCTAGACCAGAACTTGAATTTGAGCCTACAGGGTTCTTCTGATTGTGAAAGGGGGGAATTTTCTCCAGCGAGGAAAAAAAATAAGTTATGGACAGAGTACGCCTGGGGTTCTGAGAAGGCCTGAATCTATTGCAGTCATACATTATAATAACCTAACCCAGCTGGATGTTTTATACAGCGAATTTTCTATGTACAGGAGTTTCCAAGGGCACTGCAGTCCTTCGAGCACGGCTGTGGAGAAGAGAAAAGCCTTCCATCAGAGAATGTTCTGTGGGTGTCTCTGCCCCACCTCAGGTGTAGGTGTCTTCTGAGACAGGTCACATGGAGCAGATGTTGTGAGCTGGAAGAATCTGGAAGGCGAGTGCTGTATGCATGGCCTGGGAGAAGCCAGCTCAAAGCCCGCCCATGTTCTCAGGACGGTGGCCAGCAACAAGGCAACACTCTCATTCCATGTCCACTCTCATTCCCAGGTATCATGGGTAACCTCTCTATGACTAGTGCCTTTGTCTCTCATCCAGTGGTTCTTCTGCTTGTCGTGAGCCAGCAACGATGAGCAATTTATTCTCCCTAACATTTGAAGTGTAGCTTCTTTTTAGTAGGGTGGCTTCAAAATATATGCTATCTAAAGAAATGAATCTGTAATGGTTGAGTCCTGGTAATAGCAAAACTATTTTCAAACCAGCTATCTAGTTCTTTAGGCTAGTTCTTTTAGGAAAAAAAAAAACCTTCTTATTTGAAAATAATTTCAAACTTGTAGAAAAGTAGCAAAAAACTATAAAGAGAACCTCTAAATCCTTTATCCTTTAACATATTGTTAGCATTTGACCTCATTGTTTTAATTGTTGCTCACACTTTCACAAACTTGCTCCCAACAGCCACTTTCCCACTTATTTTTCTAAGTCTTTTGAGAGCAAGTTGTGCAAATCACGGCCCCTTACTCTTTAATACCTCCTAAGGACAAGGATATTGTATGCATTCCTAATACAATTACCAACTTCAATGAAGTTTACGTTTGTACTTACTGTCCACATTCCAGTTTTGTCGGCTAACATAATGTCCTTTGTGGCATTGTTTTACTCTCGTAGTAGAGAATCTAGTATTGGATCTCACACTGTTTTGTTAGCACATCTCTTCGGTCCTCTTCAATCTGGAGCAGTTCAGGCCAAATTAAGTAGACCACAGGGAGGAAGGGCGAGGAAGAGCTGGTGCTGATTGCAAGTCCGTCTGCGGTGGGGAGGTGGCGCTGTGGCGCTGGCTATCACTGGGTTGGAGGGTCTGGTTGCTGCTACCACTGTGTAAGGACTGTCTTCTGCAGCTGCCTAACCAGACCTCGACGTGTTCACCTGCAACTTTAGGTCCAAAGCTGGGGGTGGGTCTCAAAGGCACACCACTGACCACCATACACCCAGTCCTGTGCGTCCGTCCCCGGGGGTGGGGGGTGGGGGTGGGTGCTGGTGACGGGTGTGTCGCCTCGCCAGCAGCTGCACGAAGTGAGCCCCCCCCCCCCCAGCATACAAACAGCTGGTGCCCATAGATCCCAGCTGGGCCCAGAGTAGCCGGACTCTGTCTGCAGGCCTGGGAGAGCTCACCTTGGCAGGACTGGGAACCCCTAGGGAGTCGCAGGTGCTCAGTGGGCTAGATGGAGTATTTTTAGAAAAAGGATTTTGACCCATTTGGTTTTAGTCATTTTTTTGCTCCGTGATATTTCTTTTAATTTGCTAAGGCAGAATGAGATAGAGGTTTCTGACAATGTAGAGTGTGGGTGTAGAATGTGCAGCTCATTAAGTAGCTAAGCTCTTGCCTTAGCATTTGAAGGGTTTGTGGCAGGTCAGTGAGTCACTTACTTTTGGGATTCTGGAATTTCACAGCACACTGTAACTCAGCATGCAGCAAAGACACATGCTTTAGAAACTGGTTATGGCTTTGAAAAAGAGCCACGATTGCTTCCTGAGATGATCACTGTGTAAGACTGGTACCTCCATAAGCTATTTCCTCAAAGGTTAACCCTCATCATAGTTTCTTTATAAGATTCATTATATTAGCACTTTCTTCCTTTACCACTGTTTTCCCTCTTAGCACTCCTATTTGTTTTATTTGTGTGTTTTCTGTTTCTCCCACTGGAGTATGAGTTCCACAGGGTATGGCTAATTGCTACATTCTCAGAATCTGACATCTAGTGTAGAATTCAATAAATATTTGCAGAGTACATGAGTTATTAAGTGGGAATATAACACATAAACCATTGATCACTTGAAAATAATCATCTGGGTTATCAGGTACAGAAAATAGCTCCATCAGCCTCTCCATCCATAGTCTCCCTCACTCTTACTTTCTAACTTTCTTTTTACTAAAAACATCCAAGATGTCCTTATTTGAGATATTGATACTTGGAGACAGCATTGTTCTCATAGGAAATACGTCCTACATCCTAAAGTCTTGGAGTTTAAGATGCTTTGAAGTTGCCATAGTAAACTTACACAAAATCATTCTCCACTTTATTTTTGTTTCTCTTGAGATACCTATTTTGTTTCACATTTTGCTCATCATACACTTTATTCATTGAGTTTACAATAGCTAATTTTATGTGTCAACTGTGTCAACTTGACTGGATCCATGGGGTGCCCAGACATGTGGTCAAACATTATTCTGGGTATGTCTGGGTATGTCTTTACACAGTAGACTGTGTAAAGAAGATTGCCCTAATGTGGGTAGGTACTGTCCATTCAGTCAGAGGCATGAATAGAACAAGGCTGACACTCTTAAGATCAGGGGTAACTCCAGCCTGACTGATTGAGCTGGGATGTCAGTCTTTTCCTGCATTTGGACTCAAACTGATACCTTAGGCTCGCCTTGTTTTCAGCCTTTGGACTGGGACTGAATTACACTATTGATTCTCCTGGATTTTTAGCTACTGATTGCAGATCGTGGGCCTTCTCAATAATGTGAGCCAATTCCTTACTAAAAACCCATCTGTCTATTTATCTATCATCTATCTATACCTCTATTTATCTATCTAGCTATGCACCAATCCATCCATTCGTTCACCTATCTCATGTTGTCTGTACTTCTCTGGAGAACATTGACTAGTACAAATTTCTCACTGCAGTTTCCTTCAGGAAATTCTCTATGCAGCCCCATCCATCCATCATGGGTCCTGGCTTACCTTGACCAGAATGAGGCACTCATGGATTTCACTCAGTGCACTCCTGCTTTCTGTTTCACTTTTTTATTCATTAAGTTTATTAGTACATTTTAGGTATTCAATATGAAGACATTCATCATTCAGAATTTGTACCTGTACATGATGTATCTTGGTTCTTATTTTTCCCCCATTCCCCTGCCCTCCCTTCAACCCCTCCACCCCTCTCTATTTACAAAGACTTTATTTCCATTTTTTCCTTTTCTCATATTTTTTCCTTTCCCTTCTTTCCTTTTCCCAACCCACCCACTTCCCTTCCCCTTCCACTTTGGACCTTTTCTTCCTATTTCACATTATCTATTATACATTTTGGTCCTTATTTACACTTTCAGTTTCTCACACCAGAGAAACTATTCAGTATTTACACATGTGTGTCCTATTTATTTCATGTAAGAGTATGGCTTCAACGTGCATCCATTTAGCTATAAATGCCTCTATTTTATTATTCTTATGGCTGAGTAGTACTCCATTTTATAAAAACAAAACACATCTTCTTTATTGAGTTACCATTTGATGGACATTTGGGCTATTTCCAAGATTTAGCAATTACAAACTGTGCTTCTATAAACATGGGTGTGCATATATCATTGTGGTATGATGCTTTTAATTCTTTTGGGAAGATACCCAGCAGGGGAATAGCTGGACCAAATGGGACCTCTAATCTTTGTTTTCTGAGGTACCTCCGTAGTGATTTCCACAGTGGTTTCTCCAGTCTACATTCCCACCACCAGTGGAGAAGGGTTCCTTTTTCTCCACAGCACCTCCACCATTTGTTATTGGTTGATTTCATGATAGCAGCCATTCTTTCTGGAATGAGGTGGACTCTCAGTGCTGTTTTCATTCACATGTCTTGAATGACCAGTGATGCTGAACATTTTTTTTATATATTTACTTGCTGTTTCTACTTCTTTGAGAAATGTCTGTTCATTTC
>NW_004624730.1:33753047-33781417 GCF_000247695.1 Heterocephalus glaber
ATGTTCCTGAGCTCCTCTCTAGATTTATTAATCATGTCTTGCACCATGAGCAAAATCTTTGCTGTTATCTGAGAAATTATTTCTGATTTCATTTTTTCCAGATCTCCTTTTTTTTCCAGTTCAATGGGTCCAGGTGGTTGAGTACCAGAGTGTTCCATCTCATTTCCCTTTGGGGTTGCCATAGGTGATTTGGAAGTCTGATTTTGAGACTTATTAATGTGTTTTCTCATTTCGACTAGGGCAGGGGGCTGGTAGTGCCTGCACGGATTACCTCCTCTGAGCTGGGAGAGGTGGGACAGGGACCGGGAGCAGCTGTAGGGATGATGACTCAAAAGCCCTTTCCTGTGGGCTGGGAGCAGTGGGAGGGATGGTGGCCAGGAAGCCCCTTCCTCTGGACCAGGGGCAGTGGTATGGGGGCTCAGAAGCCCCTACCTCTGGGCTGGGAGTGGTGGGAGGGATGGTGGCCCAGAAGCCCTTTCCTCTGGGCTGGGAGCAGCGGGAGGGATGGTGAGCGGGAAGCCCCTTCCTCTGGACCAGGAGCAGTGGGACTGTGGCTCAGAAGCCCCTACCTTTGGGCCAGGAGCTGCGGGACTCAGTACCTTGGTCTGGTGGTCTGGTGTCCTCTGTGTCTTTGTAGTGTGGAACCAGGCGGCTTGACTTTCTTAGTCTTGATTCCACTTTCAGGCCCATGTAGTGGGTCACTGGCAGCTTTAAGCTTTCCTTTCATCTGCTAGGTGGCCAACAGCCCTCAGGGTCACATCCTACCTCACTTCACTTCCTGGAGAAAAAAATGCTTTCCTGGAAGCTCTGTCTTCTTATTGATTCTTGAGATTTTATTTGGTTTCCTGTCTGCCTCAGAACCTAACATATCTGGGAGGTGTAAGCAGCTGAGTGAGTGCAGTAGCTGCCGTGCTACACTCTCCTAAAGAATCGACAGACAGCAGACAGAATGCTCTGGCTGGGAGGAGAAGGAAGCAGATTATGGTGAGGCAGCTCACATTTGTTAACCTCACTCTCTCACAAGCACTTGGAAAGGGGACAGATGTGGAATGAGCTAGAGTGGTAGTGAACTCACCCAGTAAAGGCTCCCATTGGTCAGTCATCTGGAAGGAGGAGAGGACACTGCTCCTACATCCATTAGCATATACCGTTCCTATTCCTGGAATTTAGGTCTAGTTCTTAAGTCTCCTCTTGCTCTAAAATTTTCTGAGTTTTTATGCATGGGAAGATTTTCCTCTATTAGTGTACATCCCAAGTGACTTGTGCTGCTTAGCACATGACTAAAACAAACAGAAATCTCATCTCATTTAACCAAAGGTAAGAAGGGAAACATTAGCTTTAAATGACATTTAATTTAGCATGGAAAATAATGCATTTTTAATAAGGAACACATTAAAAACTCATAAAGTGGTTTATTTATAAGGTGGTTAGCCCTCAGTAAATACAGTTATGTTCAATCAACTAGTCAACAAATGAAATTATTTAAAAGCCATGTTTCATTTGGCATTTGGTTATAGCAGTACGCCCCCCACATCCATTCCTTGTATGCAAAGAGTAAGTGCACAGAATTTTAGAATTTGAGGAGATCTTAGAAATAATTTCAAATGCCCTGACTAATTTTACAAATAAAATTTCTGAGGTTAACCTCCTGAAGAGGTTAAGCACCTTTGTAAGAGTTACATAGATGATTTGCTAACTTCTAGGTAAGAGTTAAACCAAAAGCTTTTGATCTACCAGTTTGCTCTTTGCATAATAGGATTGTTCAAATTAACAAAGATTCACTAAGTACAGGCTGTGTTTGGGCAATATCACAAGCTCACAACAATGAGAGACACATGGTTCCTTACCTCAAGAAATTCCAGTGTCAGTATAGGAGGAAAAAAACTACGCCAATTGCATTTTAAGTGGTAGTAACGTAATAGAAAATCTATAAATGCTCTCTCTCAAGTCAAGGTTGACTTCATAAAGGTGGCAAATCATGTACAGGGCTTTGAAAGATGAATAAGTGTTCAATAAATGTCCTGGGTCTTGGAAAACATTTGATATAGAAAAATTGAAAAACAAAAAATGTTGCAGAGAACCATGGTGATGATTATGAACACAAATTTTAGAGAAATATCTGGAATAAGCACTGGTTGTAAAGTTTACAAAGTAAGTGAATTACACACTCATTCATTTTCACATCAATAAAATGGAAACAACAATAATCTATCCCATAAGGTTATGGAGAAGATCATATAATATAACAACTCTAAAGCACATAATATAGGAGGGACTCAGGATCAGGTAGCTACCCTTCTCCTTATCCTCTTCTTCTTTCTCTTTCTTCTCATCACACCCTCCCAAGTCCTCTGGTTGAGGAGAATGTGAGAAGATGAGGTTAAGAGGCAGGAGAGACAGAGATCGTTTGAGGTTTAAGGAGGTGGCCATGAGAAATGAAGGATTGAAGAGTGAAGGATTCTTAGGTAAGAGGTGATACGATGGAACTGACATTCTAGAAATGTCTTTGTGGAAGAGCTATGCATAGGGAATGGTAGAAAACTATAATAATCCAAGGGCTTGCAGTCATGAGTAAGGGCAGTAGAATGGAAAAGAAAGTACAGATGGAAAGATACCTGGGAGGCTAAATGAGCAGGATATATTCTAGTGTGGCTTTGTTCATTGGATTCTTTTTTCATTTCCACATGCACATGGAGAGACTGTCTCAAAGGAAAAGTGTTCTGGGGTCTACTTGGGCCTGGAGGTCTCTCTGTTTCTGCGGCCTCAGGAGGAGGCTTGGCCAAACTCCGCACCAGCTGCAGTCACCTGGGCTCTGGCTTCTCTAAAGTGCTTCCCCAGGAGCACTTAAATCATGCTCATTCTCATTCACATTAAAGGAAATTTTAGAAGAGCCCTTGAGCCATCAAATCTTTTTTCTCTTTTTTGACTTTAAAGCAACTCCTTAAACTACTATTTTCTTGAGGCATTTATCTCATCACTACAACTTATTAACTCAGAGTAACCTCAAATACATTACTTTTAAGCAATTTGAGGCTTCAATTTAAGGCTGGCCTGTGGCTGGTCTTTTGTGGGTATTGAAAGGCCCAGCAGGTGCAGGCTTCCCCACCCCACCCTAGAATGCTCCCTAAGCCCCATGGACCATCTACATTACCAGCACTTCCTGTCTACTATTGCTACCATGTAAAGACCCCAAAGCCTTTATAATGTGCTGTATTTCTTATTTCATGGTGGTTTTCACGCCCCTTCAATTGATGACTGAAATGAAAGATAGACTAATTTTTTCTCTCACTCACCAACCTCCATTCTCCCCAGAGGACTGATTGCAAGAAGAAGAATGTTGTTATCTGACTTCCAGCCTCCAAACACATTAGAGATAGGCTCTTGTCACAGGGATTCTCCCCTCCCCTCATAACTCCATTTCATGCTGATTTGAGATCTAACTAAAATTTCACTTTTGTTCATACTTTATTTTTGAGTATAAATATCCATCAATATATGTTGAAAATATCTTAATTCTACCCACATATGGGTTCCTGCATAACCTCTAAAGGCAGAACCATGTAAGCAAATGACATAGTTTCACATGTTACAAAAATGATTGGTTGTTGACTTAATTAATATCTACAAGATATGTGAGCTTGGATGAATTATTGGCAAGGTATTTTTAACCTTGTAAAATTAACTACGTACTTTAACTGCCTATATTAAAAACAATGCTGCTTATATAACTTTCTTAAATATAACATGATTTAAAATTTTTTTTTTATCGAGACAGTGAAATCATCCTAAGAATTCACAAGACCTTAGAATATTTAGAATTTTGTGCTTGGGATAGCTAATTTGCAGAGTTAGCCACATATCAGCCTTTGAAAAACTCATATCTGAATTGCATTCATCATTTGAAATCATAGAGTGGCTTTCTAAACATTGTTGAAGGCCAGCTTGAATAGGGAGAGTATTTAGGATGTATTATACCAGAATTTCTTTTCTGTTTTTAGCAGAGACAGAAGAAATGGTAGCAACAACACTGTATCTGCTTATTTTTGTGCATTAAGTGAACTAACGTTTCTACCAATTTTAGGCCTGCCAATTATGTAACCAATCAACTAATAAATTTGACTACCTGTTATATTGCAAAACAGTGTACTAGACACTAGTAAAGCTAAGTTGTTCTCAAGCCAGAACCTCTCGTTAACTGCCTTGTATCTTCTGTTTCCCTCTAGAAATCTTGAGAGAACAGCTGTCTTAGTTTCACTGTATGTTCAGTGCAATCCTCAGCAGTTCAGGCTGGAGTTAGGCTGGAGAGAATCACAGATGTTATTAAGATGTGCAGTCTCTTAATTAGAAAGGATGCCGTGGCTGGTGACATCTCCCATGGACATGTGGCATCTGTGAAAGTCCATCAAATCATTCTTACCAGTGACTCAAAGTGAGGCCATTTGTGGCCAGCATTGTGACATCTTCAGTAGCTCTTAGCTTTTGGTTAAAAACCTCACCAAACAGCTTGATCTTAGGGCTGCCTGGGGAGGAATCTGTCCACTCAGCTGGCTCCAAATGCATAAAAACAACTTTTCATCTACTTCATTTGATTAGCTGCTTCAAACTTGGACCAAAGGAAGCAAAAATCCCAATTGACACTTATTTATGACAGAAAAAAGATCAGAAAAATAAGGAAAACCATTGCACAAAGTCAATTATGGAATTCACAAGCTTAAGTGCTCTAAAATCAGAGTTAATTGTTTGAGAATTATAATTAGGTAGTTTAGAAAAAATACTTTTAATGCTTCAATTTATATATAGTTTATGCAATATTATTTGAGAATAGGATTCATAGTATACTATGTGGTAGTCACTAGTCAGATGTGATTACTAAAGTTAGTTAACTTTTTTTTTTTTTGAGACAGGATCTCACTATGTTGCTCAGGTTGGCCTTGAATTGACAGTCTTTTTGCCTTAGCCTCCCAAGTAGCTGGGATTATAGGCATATACCAATAGGCCTGGCTTAATTAACATTAATTTATATTAAAACATTCAATTCCTCAGTAATATTAGCCACATTTTAAGGGCTCATTGTGTGCCTGAGGTTGGTGGCTACTGTATTGGACAAGGCAGATATAAAACAGATACATCATCCAATAGAAGAGCCCTGTATTACAAGATACAGTTCAAGCAAGGATCTCAGACTCGAAGTACTTACTCCTGGCTTTACTTTTATGGTTTTCCTTTCAGATTTTCAAATTAACTGTGAGATTTAATTTTTTTCATGTAGTCCTTTTATCTTGGGCCAAGCCAGATAGTGGGGGCTCTGGTTGTGACCCAATGTCAATCTCATGGTAAATGTGTAGGAGTTATAATAATAAAGTTGCAAATTACTACCTGGAAGTGGGGTTGATTTAGTAACTTGTAAATAAAACTCTCATATGGAAAAGATGTCAGGATGTACCACACCAATAAACATTTTGATGGATGTTATTCTGCACATTTGGCTATTTTTCAAGTCATTGAGAAGCATCATTTTGTCTTAGTGATTTAATTCTCATAATGAGGATATTCCTGGCACCAGGTGAATCTTATGATTAGGGAGAGAGATATATGAGTTTTATCTTTAGCCCCATTGGTTCATTTCCAGCCATAACTTTTTACTGGTTGTAAAACTTAGTGGAAGAAGTATTTTTAATTCAACTGTCATCTTCTTAATTCATTACCCTTTGCAGCATGGCAAACTTTGTAGAGAATTATAAATCAAGACAAATGTTGTATTGCTGCCATGGCACAAAGATTTATTTAGTGTGCATGCAACCCTGATGATCTATAAGGTGATTCATTGCTTGTCACCCTGCCTTCCAACTGAGGCATTGGATGTTGATGCACACTGATACACAAAGTTCATGTTGGGCATCAAGCCTGCCAAGTCATGTATATTATTCATCTCAGTTCTAAGTGATTGTCAGCTCACTGACTGAAGGGTGCTGCCTTTCAGGATCAATTACCTAAATACAGTGAATTAATCTGGGAAATATGAAGACTGCCCTCCCCCCTGCCTGTTGCACAGTATTACCGCTCTGATGTGACTGACAAGGAGGCTGGAAAAGTAGGATGAATATCTTAGAAGAGAAGAAAGCACTGGTTCACATATGATGCTCTCTGCTATCTTCACATCATTGTGTGTACAAGCAGGGAAGGCCCCAGTCCTACAAATGAATCAACTCTCTTGAGAAGAATTGATCATTTTCCCATCATTTCCCACTGCCCCCCGCCAAGTGCCTTTGTTTTTCATTAATTGTGGGCATGTTTATCTCTTTAAAATGCTTGCAGGGAGAAGGAGAGGCCATATTCTTAGTCATTTTGTTTTCTTGGTAAATATCACAATGTGTAGTTTATGAGTTGTTTATTTTTCCGGAAGAAGAAAAGCAAAAGTAACACAAAAGATCTGTAAAAGAGTTACAATGTTGGGGGGGTGGTATGCTGAGTTTTGTTAGTTTGAGTGTTTTCTGTACCCAGATTGAGGAAGATGTTCAATGAAGTCTGGATCACACAGTGCCAAGTGATGGAATTGGATTTAGGGCTGAGGTCTTTAAAAAGACAAAACAAAACAGAATGCTTCCCATTAAAACTTTCTATTGTTTTTTTATACAGCTGAATGTTTAAGACATTCCATCCCTGTAGCTAGTCCAGCAAAAGGGAAAATGAATTTTACCTGCATTCTGAATAAATCACAAATGCTTTAATAGAAAGGATTGAAAGGCAGTGCTGCTGTTTACATTTCTGATTGCTGAGGCTGTCTAAGACTTTCATGGGAAAGGAGGTGCTGAGAGCGCATGTGTGGCCCCAGGGTGATGTTGGAACCTGGACTGCAAACTAAGGAGCTGCTGCTCGCTGAGGGGCATGGGCAATGATGTGTGGTGGGTGGCACGTGGCTTGAATGGAGGTCTTGCTCTGTGCTCAGTCTGGAGATTCAAGAGAGGAGGGAGACAGAGGTTAGATGAACAAAACAGAGGAGTGTGAAGCAGGCGGCATCTCCACAATCAGCAAGGCATTGTGCTACATGTTCCATGTAGTGATTTGACACCCTGCCAAAATTAGCAGCTTCCCTCCACTGGCCAACACTGTGGCTCCTTTACGGATCTTTTATACTACATTCATCTTTCCTCTTCTGAGCAAATGCTGCTTGGTTATATTTTATATAGTTATTTATGATTGTCTGTGACACTACATCATGATTTCATTATCTTTTGTTCTTCTGAACGTTCCTGGTTGTACATTTCAACTGTAGAGTCAATTCTCACTCTAGTGACCATTCTGAGTCCTGTCGAACTGGGGCTTGTTTGCTGTTTATTCAAAAGCCTTCTTGGGCTGCAGACTGGCTCCCAGAAGGTGTGACATGGCATCTTTGGTTATGCTCATGTGTGAGGAAAGTTTTTTGTGAAGTTGGGAACTCAGCTGTGGGAGTCACCAGGCTCCTGGCTCCTCATGTCTCTGCAATGTAGATTTTCAGAGAATGTGTGTGTAAGACAAAAGGAAATGCTATACTTGACAGTTGGAAGTAATGTACCAAAATAAATTGCAGAAGTCATGAAGAAATATAATATCTGAAATAATATGCAGAACTTTAATTTTAAGTGTAGTACTAAAAACAATTCTCAGGCTTATGCCATAAGATGAGGCAGAGATGAGGTGGCATATATTTCTTGTCTGGAAGTCCCAAGGTCTATGGAGGTACACACTCAGTTATTAGTACATAAAAATGACAGACAACTGGGAAAGGAGAATGCATTTGAAAACAGACAGTAATGTAAGGACATAGAAAGAAATCATGTACTGGAACTAGCCACATTAACAGAGTGACATTGAAAAAATAATAAGCAACAGGGCAGGCAAGATGTGCATCCCTGTAATACCAGCATTTTGGAGGTTGAGGAAGGAATTTGAGGCCAACCTGAGCTATATAGTGAGATCCTGTCTCAGAAAGAAAACAAATGAAACAATGCCAAAATAATTGTCAGTATTTTGTCTTTTTCAACATCTTAAAACAATTCAAAATGGTTGTATATATGTATGTAGTATATTCTATTTGAAAATCCTTATAATGAAAATCTATGAGATCCTTATAATTTTATGTGGTTTTAAATCTTTCATTTTTTATTGGTACATTTTAGATATACATAATGATAACATTCATCATAGGGAATTTGTGCCTGTGCATGACATATTTTGCTTCTTCTTTTTTCCCATTCTTCTCCTCTTCCTTTAACCCCTCTTCCCTCCCTATTTACAAAAGCTTTGTTTCTATTTTTTCTTTCTTTTCTTTTTCCTTGTCTCTTCCTTCCTTTCCCCCTCCTCCCTCCCTTTTTCATCTTCTCTTTTGAACATTTTTTCCCGTTTCCCAATATCTATTATTTGTCTCTATTTATGCTTTTATGTTTTAAGGTGACATGGTGAGATATTCAGCCAAGAGCAAGGAAAATTGCTCCACTTCTAGCATTTCTGTGGAACAGATGAATTATTTGGGGTCTTGGGTTCCTAGGATATCATTTTTGATTCTATTAAATGAAGGAAAAAGCCTCCTCCACTTTCTTCTGTACTTGAAAGTCCAGGATATGTGGCAGCCATGGTCCCTCTGTAAGATGTGTGACACACCCATTAATTGACAATACCATCCATCAACAATGAACCGCTAATTTACATACTGCTAAAAAAGTGACACACTGTCAATCACAATTTTAAAAGATAATAGTAGGAAGACTGTTATGAAGTTTAAAAATTTTAAAGACTCTGAGAAGCATATCTGTTTAAAGATGTGACCATGTGCTAAACTAAAATCAAAATGGATCAAAGATCTAAATGTTAAAACAGAAACAATCTACTGGAACATAAAATAGATAAAACTCTTGAAGACATAGGTATAGGCAAGGACTTTCTGAACAGAATCCCAGTGGCACAAGCAATAAACTGAGAATCAACAAATTGGATCATATCAAATTAAAGAGCTTCTGCACATCAAAGGAAACAGCCAACAGAATGAAGAGACAACCTACAGAATGGGAAAAAATTTTGCCAGCTATTCTTCAGACAGAGGCCTAGAATCTGGAATACATGAAGAACTCAAAAAAATTAGACCCCCCCCCCCATAAAAGAGCCAAACAAAAAATGGGCAACCAAAATAAATAGATACTTTTCAGAAGAAGTACAAATGGCCAAGAAATACATGAAAAAATGTTGAACATTACTGGTGATTAGAGAAATCCAAATTAGAACAACATTGAGATACCATCTTACTCCAGAAAGAATGGCTATCATCAAGAAATCAAATAATAAGAAATGCTAGTGAGGCTGCAGGGAAAAAGGATCTCTTCTACATTGTTGATGGGAATGTAAATTAATACAACCACTATGAGATCAATATGGCAATTCCTCAAGAAACTAAAAATAGAAATTCCATTTGACTCACCTATTACCCTTCTAGGAATCTTTCCAAAAGAGTTAAAGTTATGATATTACAGTGATACATGCATAACCATGTTTATAGCAGTACAATTTATAGTAGCTAATACTTGGAAATGGCCTTTATGTCCATCAACAGATGAATGGATAAAGAAAATGTGGTATGTATATAAAATGGAGAACTACTCTGCCATAAAGAAGGATAAACTTGAGCCATTTGTAGGTAAATGGATGCATGCACCTTGCAGTCATAATGTTAAGTGAAATGAATCAGACATATAAGTATAAATATTGCATGGTTTCTCTTATATGAGAACCCCCAAATATAAATAAAGAACAAAATAGAGATAATAGGAAGTAGGAGGATCTTTTTTTAAATGAGAAAAGGATCAAAGGGTGGAGGAGGGGAGGGTAGGAAGGAAAAAAGGATTTTAAAAAGAGAATCAAAGAAAAAAATGGAAATAGAGCATTTTCAAATAGGAAGGGGACTGAGAGTTGGAGGAAGCAGGCAGAAGTGGGAGAAGAAGGGAACACAAAAAGAATTAAGATGTGTTATGTAAATGTACAAACTCCTCACAATAAATATAATCATTGTGTATTGCAAGGATGTACTAGTAAAAATACATTAATAAAAAAGAACTTCTGATATGTAGTCATTCTTATCTTATTCATCTGATTATTCTTTATAGAGTTTTGGTAAGTACCTACTATATCTATTCATTCATTTATTCATTTAACAAGTAATACAAGTTCAGTGTCTATTGTATGTCAGGCAATACAGCATGCACACATCAACTTATACTGAATTTTAGAAGTCTATTTGCCTCTCCAAACATCAAACATGCACATGAAGCTAGTGATGCTCGTGAGAAATCAGCTTAAGGAAATGCAAGATGTTCCCTTTTGAGGACAGTAGAATCACCCAATACTTTATATTTAATGTAATCATTTGCTCCATAGAATTTGTATCGAGAAGTGAAAGGCAGGTGAACAAGAATTCCCACAGTGGTTTCTTAGTCATGCAGGGATCCATGTTATTTCTATTACATTTCTTTGAAAATCTTGTTGAATGATGATCTCCTTACCTCTGAGACTCTGATAAAGATCTGTCATCTCTTCTCTAGCAGACAAAGGATGAGTGTCCTATAAAAATTTTGATGCTGTATCATATGAAAAAACTTTATATGGTTTATTATTATGCTACACAGTTAAATTGATTTATATACACTTAAGAAATCTTCATATATTATCCATTTATAGCTAATAGTACCAGAGACATTAATAAGTCTCTAAAAGCAATATTTTGCAAGGAACAACATTTCCCTGGTGAGTTACCTCTCAGAGTCAGAATCTTGAGTGCAATATAGACAAATGACATATAAGGTTCATTAAGCCCCAGTCTCTTTATCTGCTGTGCTATTATGCTGGAGAGCAGGGAAAATGACTAAAGAATTAATTGAAATGCCTGAGTTCACTCTGTAATGGAAACCATACACAATAATATGCCTTAATCTATACAACAAACAAGGATGCTCTATCTTCAAGAAGAACTGGCAAAAGTCTTATGGATGATTAAGTGAACAGTTTCTGTTCTTGTTCTCCCTTTGTGAGCTGTTCTTGCCTCATGAGACATTTGCCTATTTCTAATTGGTCTTTTCTTTCAGTCTCTGTTCAAAGTTAATTTTAAGTACAGTGTCCTGATTGATTATACTTCCAAAGAGGCCATTCCTTCCTCAACTGCCTAAGGCTGTTCATCTAGAATTTTCTCTCTCATTTCTCAAGTTTGTATTTCCTGTTTCTCTTGGGTCCAGGTACACTATGTTTTCTGATCAGTCAAATTGCTTCTCCAAAATAGGTGAAGAGAAATTATACATGGTATTCTCTGGAGGTGAATTAGTCAGAAACATGGCTGCCAAGGCTCTTCCTGTGTCATAGATCAAAGGTTACTCCAGGCTTTCTGCTCATAGTTTTTGTGCTTTTATCCAAATGTGTTGTGTTTACTATGTGTACTACACAAGGATAAAAATTTATAGTTGATTAAGCGTGATGACTGTGGCCATAGATTATAGTTGGAAAATTTCCACCCGCATATGCACACGCACATACATATCCCCACAAAGATTAATTTCCATTTATATCATTTTGACCCAGGACAACCTTTTGAGCAACATCCCTTGTAGGAAGAAGAATGGTTTACATTAGCTTCTCTTTCCTATAAATGTCATCGAATAATAGCTTTCTTGAAGAATTCCAATCTATATGACTACATTTTAAATATAAATTTCTCCCAGTGGTCCTTTGGCCACAGAGAAATTAGCACTGACTATAAAGCAAAGTGCTTGAAATTTTTCCTTCAGGAAAATTGGATAGCAAGAAGGAAAGAGATTTATATTTTTCATTTAGTAGTAATGCTCATTTTAAGAAATTTTACATCATTAGGACTCAATAAAGGGCAAGAATGTGAAATATGTTCTCCCTGAAGACTGTTCTACATGTTTGCATAACATTTAGTGCTCCAAGTGTTTATTTCAAGGGCTCTCCATTTTCCCTACATCCTCCAGAGAGCTGAAATATTACAGAATTTCCAAACTTTAAATACATAACCAACTATCTTTCCTGACAGTTTCTGAAAATTTATTTTGAAATCAATGACAAAAATGTTAAATTTAATGGTAGATTCCATTCTGTAAGCTTCCCCTACAAAGCACAGGCAGCTCTACAATCTCTATATTTATTTATTCTGACAAGGAGTACCCTGGAAGTGGAAGGAATTTGATAATGTGAGTGTATGTTGGGCAAGGAGGTTCTTTAATAAGATAGCTTATCACAAACACTTTTCAAAGGAATTTCAACTCAGACACAGTAGACTGGGTTTTGCATTTCTTGGCAATCTACACTGTACAAATAATTTTTAAAAATATGCAGGATTCAAAGAAATCTTGAGAAAAATCCCTGAGCTAGGAAAAAAGTGAGCTTTTGATGCCCAGTGGATTCACACATAAACCTGGCAAATATCTTGATATCTGGATTCATCCGAAGCTGTTATTAAACCAGATATTATGAGTAAACACACTTTAATTCCCTCTGGTGGGGTGGTACAGACAGAGGGTTACTGGAGTTTCGAAACAGTTTTTAAGCATTATCCTGTTATGTAATTCAAATGCATTTTTAAAAAGGGAGTTAAGGCTGGTGACATGATTAGTCACTTATATTTAGGCATTGGTCAAAAGCAAGTGGTCAAGGAGAGAAGATAAAGCCCCTTTTAGGTAATCTGAGACAGTCATTTGAAGTTATGCCAAACACAAGACACAAGATAAGAACCTTAGCCTAAGAACAAAGACAGGAACTGGGAAGTCCTCAGGGAAATATCAGAGTTTGGGAATACTCCATGAGCCTGGATTTTATCAGTCATGGAAAGAGCCGAGGGCCCCTGATATCTCTTTAGCTAGGGTGGTTCTGACATACTGTTGTAGTCTTACACAACTTCAGTGATGTCTTTGAATATAAAGGTCTTTGATATTATAGGGCAGGTTCTTTCAGAAACCAGTCTAAGTGCTTTATTCCTTGGAGGGCCTGAAACATTTTGCTTCTAGAGGAGGATTTGTCAAAAGGACCTGACAAGAATCTAACAAAGACCTTTTTTTCTGGGAAGAAAGAAAATCCTAGAAAAAATCTGAATGTTGTATACTTCAACTGACTACTGCCAACTTCAAGACCCTGGTCACAAGACCCTGCCACGAAATCTGTCTATTTTGTAGAAATGGACCCAGCACTTTCCCTTGAGCACATCTACTGTGTATTGTGAAGCTCATCCTTGATTTTCCTGTGGAGGCGATAGAATTATCAAGATGAACAATGAGTTAGCCAAAAGATTTCTGAGTTGTGAGGGTGATGGAGGACCTAGCAAGGTAATGGGAAGAAGATGAAAGGATGGTGGGGTGGATGGAGATCTTCTGGAAGTGGAATACTTCCTATTTTTAACCAATTAATTAGAGGTGTTATACCCAACAGAAATGGGCAATGGATTATTTTGTATAACAAGGACAAAAATCATCCACTGGTCAGTGGGAAGACAGAGTCCATGGCAATTCTTGTTTTATTTCCAGCTCCATCATCAACTGTCTGTGAGGCTCTGGGCCAAGTCTTTTAACCTCTCTAGAGATGACAGTATAATTGAGATCACTAACACCAAGTCCTCTTTCAGTATTAATACTTTACGTAACCAAAAAATGCAATAAGTTGTATGTGATGCTGAATTTTAAATGACAACTTGATAGGGTCATGAGGTACCTAAATATTTGGCTAAATATTACTTTTTTGTGTGTCTGTGAGGATGTTTCCAACAAGACTGGCATTTAAATTGGTAGATGGGGTACAGTAGGTTGTCCTTCTGGGTGTGGGTGGCCACCATCCCCAGTTGAGGGCCTGAAGAAAACAGCCGACATGCCGGGGATTTAGCTCAGTGGTTTCACCGCCTGCTGTGCAAGTGCAAGGACCCGAGTTTGATCCTCACCACCACCAAAAAAACACACAAAAAACCAGACAGCCAGAAGAAGGGAGAATTCACTGTTGATCTGGATCATTGGTCTTCTGCCCACAGATCAGGCTGTACACTGTGGACTAACCTGGTATATATACAATATATATTTACATATATATTTATTATATATATTCTATTGGTTCTAGTTGTCTGGATAATTTTTGACATTTTTATATCTGAGAACAAAGATTGCTCAAGTCTAGGCTTCTTGTTTCCAGTTTTACTGAAAATAATTTTTAAGAATTAGACACTTAGTATTTTCTCTTTGTTCCCTTGAAGTAATAATTGATTTTTAGTGGTTTGTTCCTGGGTAGGAAATAGAGACATCATGTAGCTGACAGTGGACTACATGCAGAGTTTCTGAGAAGCTATTATTTTTTTGCAGCCAGTGTCTTGATGAGTATTCAGCAGGAGGAGCTCTTTAGCTGTGTGAACGGCCATCAGAAGGGTAACTAGTTAGCAGAATCTATGGTAGCCAGCAAAAGGAAATTCTCTCCACAGAGAATGGCCAGCTATTTTACCCATTAAAGAATGGCACAGACCCTTCCCTCATATCTTGAATGTTCCAGCATGTAGTTAAAGTATCAGCAGGAAATCAGGAGCCCACATACAGGGCTAAATCTTTCTTTAAGTCTGTTTCCTAAAGGTGGTTAACTGCCTTCTAAATGTCAGGTGTGGCTGAGGTCCAGAAGGGCTGGGGCTGGAAGGAGCTGATAGTTAACAAATATGGTTGTTTCCTCTGGCTTTTTTGGTCTTACAGCAGCCCAGGCACAGTGGAAGGCATGGAGCCACAAAAGCAGGGGTATAAATAGGCAGGAGGAAGTCAAGTAGCTTGGGCTGCCAGTGGGGATGACTGGTTAGTGAGTTCTCATTTCTGGAAGATGTAGCAGTTTCTAGCTAATTGCCACATGTTAGTTTTTAAATTACTCCTCAAATCTGCAGGAACATCATATGGCCTCTCTGGCTGTCCCGTGATTTGTTTCTTTATTTACCTATTTATTTGTTTGGTAGGGGATACCATGGGGCTTAGAGTGGTCTTAACTACACAGATCAGCTTATAAGGCTTCTGATCTGTCTCAGTCAGTTTTAAATTTTTGCCCTTCAGGACTAACATTAGGGAAAACAGAGGTGTTTTGGATTTTTGAGGCCCATTGCTCTCCTATTTTGTGCCCCTTTCTGTGTGGAGCTGCTTCATTCCTTGGTTCTTGGGGTCCCCATTATTCTTTTGATATTTTCCTATCTTTTGCTGCTTGTAGCCCCTCCAACCAGCACTTTGAATGCAATATGATTACTTTATCTTTATTTTGCATGATAATTACTTACATTGTTTCTCCGGGGGCACCTATGTTTCTCCTTTGGCCCAAAGGAGATTACAGGCAAAAATTTGGGAATAAACCGGGGAATTCTTATAGGATGGGGCTTATACTGCATCCTGCATATCACTTTACATGGGGCTCTCTCAGTTATATATGTCCAGTCCTGCCTTACTTATACCCAGACATTTCTTAGAATTGTATGGGAAGTAGCCAATGCAAATTTTGAATTTATGGTTTTAAATTTTTAAAGAATTTGTTAAAAGCCACGGATTCTCTGTCCAGTCAAATTCACACATGCATACATATCCACATTTTACATACAATGTCAAGTGGTGTCACCAGACTCCTTAGAGCTCATCTTGGGATTCTAGGGCTATAGAAAGCTTGGTGTTTGGAGTAGGAGACCTGAATTTGAGGTTCCACTGTTGTCTGAGGCAAGTTCTTTGCATTCTTGTGGACCTGTGTTCTCACCTGTAAAATGAAGACTATGAACTATATCAGAGGTTCTCAATGAGGATAGAATTGCAGGAATATATTGGCCCTTGTACCAACCTAGAATGTGTACAATCTGGGAAATAGGAGAATGTGATTTGGAAATCTCCCCAGGCAAGTGCATATGCCCCAACTGTAGCTGAGAACCAAGAGACAAGGAGATCTCGGAGGTGACCTCTGGCTTCAGTGTTTCATGATGCTGTGGTTTTCCTCCAGAAATTTGACCCCATAAAGTTGAGAGGATATTTCTTCAATTACTGGTGGGGATAATAAGCCAGACTTTACCCTTCTTACCATTCTGTCTCACTGGGTTTTTTTTGTTTTGTTTTTCTTTTTTTTTCTGTCTCATTGTTTAAAGGAAGAAAGTGGTAAGAAGGGAGCAGAACCCTTCTAGAATTCACCTTTCCTTGAGTACCCATTGGGAGATAATTTATCTATTCAACCTTGAGGGGATAGAAAACCTAATTTATCTTTATTTTTAAGAGCCTATCCACTTGGGATGTAGAATTACAAAGTAAGTGTTTTCTGGCTAAATAAATTAATATCACAGCTGTTATTTTTTAAATCAAATATTTGTCTCCTGCTTTCCCAGAAGGTTGAGAATCACCAATATCATCTAAGATTTTATTTTACTGGATATTGAAATAGCTATTAATTTATTAATTAATTGAAATTAAAAAAATATTTACTAAACTTTTATTACATGTGTGACATGGCAGCATTTTCAAAATGGTAGAGATTTAAAAAGAGAGTTTAGAGTCTCATGCTAATATCAAAATGTACATGTAAAGATTACTGTTGAAAAAAATTATACTCCAGTAAGCTTTCTGTTTGGAATCAAGAAGGGGTTTTATAAACCTCTTGCTATAGTTTGGATCTGGAGTGCCTTCCAACCTGGTTGGCAGTCTGTGACTCTGTGGGAGGCGGGACCTAGTGAAAGGAAGTCACATCATTGGTGGCGTGCCCTTGAAGGGTATATTGAGACCCTGGTCTTTTTCCTCTTCCTCTATTTTTTTTTCTCTTTCTTTCTTTCTTTTTTTTTTTCTTCCTCCATTTTGTTTTCAACTGCTATCATGTGAGCAGCTTTGCTCTACCACATGATTGCTGCCATGGTTAGCCTCACTACAGGTCCAAATGGGCTACGGACTGAAAGCTTAGAAACAATGAACCAACATAAACCTTCATTCCTTATAAGTTGATTATCTCAAGTATTTTTGCCACAGTGATAGAAAGCTGATTAACAGACCTTTATAAAATAATAAAAGTTTTTAATTAACATCTTTTATTATTCCTAGTTTACACTCTACTTTCTGGAGTTTTTCTGACTGACTTTCCTTGTACTTCATGTAGAGTGCCAGCCACATCAGGATACTTTAAGTTGAAGGAGTAGCATGTTTTGGGATCCTTCAAAAGGTAGAGGTCATATAGCCGAATCAATTCCACCAGCACTTAGCATCCCTGTTCACCACTGCATAAAATAATTGCATAATGTGAGTTCTGGCTGCTCCGCTAAGGATATAGCCCAGACACCAAAGGCATCAATAGAATAGATTGAAAATGGTGAGATACCTACTGCTTTGTCAGTGTTGTAGTTCAAAACTGCTTTCATTTAGAAGAAGATGAAATTACTTCAAATACTGGAATCCTTTCTTAGAAACTTTATAATTGAGTATACTAAAAAGCTACTTTTCACTTATGGTAGTAGTTGTGTTTTCGATATAAATTTTCCTGGTACAAAGGGCTGGGGATTTAGCTCAGTGGTTTCGCCGCCTGCCTCGCAAGTGCAAGGACCCAAGTTTGATCTCCGGTACCAAAGAGAAAAAAAAAATTAGCTAATAAATGTCTTCCAGTCTTCCAACACCGTTTGCTGGGGATTTAGCTCAGTGGTTCCACTGCCTGCCTTGCAAGGGCAAGGATCCAAGTTTGATCCCCAGTACAAACAAAACAAAACAAAATTTTCCTGGTACAACTGGTGGTAGTAGTAGTAGTAGTAGTAGTAGTAGTAGTAGTAGTAGTAATGGTAGCAATATTTTTATTGTCTGTGTAGCAGGCTTTGTATTTGACACTTAATGCACACTTACTATATTATTTGATATCTATTGAACTTTGCTGTTTCAGGTACCCAAGTAATCCTCACAGCAGCCTTATTAGCTCGATACTATTATGGTTATCATCCTCCTTTTATAGATGAGTAAACTGAGGCTTAGAGGAACTAAGTAACTTGTCAGAGCTCACTCCACAGATAAATGGTAGAAAACTGGGATTTCAACCCTGGTTTTCTAACCTTATTTCCAAGTCAACCCTCACAGAAATCCTACAAAGAAACATAAATTTCCATTTAACAGATAAGGAAACTAACTTGGAGAGGGAAAATAATCTAATAACGTTAACATAGCTAATCAGTGACAGAGCCAGTCAGTAGAATCTGACAAGCCAATGCATGTCTTGCTGTGTCACACTGACAAGCCATGAAGCATCTAACAGTATAAGTAGGGAGGTGCTTACTTATCTAAACTTTTGAAAGAATAAAAACACCCTTTCCTTGGATATCCAATATCAAAGGAAAATCCTTGGCACCAGGAGAGCTCCTAAAAAATTCACAACACTTGTAATAATCCATCTTCTTTTCTTGAATGCAATAATAAATACAGAAATGAATTATTAATCCACAAAATTACTTTTAATTCAACTCAATGAGAGCTCTTTGAATACCTAACATTTGCAAGTCTCTGAGTTAGGGACAAAGACAACTATAGAGATAGTAAAATACAGTCTACCATGGGAGAAAAGGCAGTATTACAGGCCCCACACAAAAGAGCAGATAAGCAAATTAACAATAAGAAAATGTCTTGTGGGTTCCAACAGAGAAGCACAGGAACTGTCACATGCAGAGGCTGGAAACAGAGACGGGCCTTGGAGGTGGTACATTAATTTCCTAGGGCTGCCACCACCAAGTAGTACAAACTGGGTGGCTTAAACAACAGAAATTTATTTTTGTCACAGTCCTAGAGCCTGGAAGTTCAAGATCAGGTGTTGGTAGTTTTGATTGCTTCTGAGGCTTCTCGCTTTCGCTTATGGTCACCTTCTTGTTGAGTCCTCACATGGCTGCCCTTTACTCAATGGATTTATGCCTGTGTTGTGGTCTCTTCTTTTTTTTAAAAAATCTTTTTATTATTTATTTGTATTAGTAAATGTTCACAGTACATGATAATCACATTCATCATGGAGAGTCAGTGCATACATATAACACATCTTCATCTTTTTTCATCCACTTCTCCATCTTTCTCCCTCCATCCATCTCTTGACCCCATTAACTCTGGAAAAAGAACTTTCTCTTTGTTTTCTACTGTGTATTTTGTATGTTTCTATTCAAATTATTTTTATTTTTAGTTACTCATATAAGACAGACCATGTGATATTTAAGGTTGTGAGTCCGATGTTTTTTTTTTTTTTGGTACCAGGGATTGAACTCAAGACCTTGTGCTTGCAAAGCAGGCAGCGGAAATGCTGAGCTAAATCCCCAGCCCAAGTCTGATGTTTTGAATTGTTAAATTGTTTCTTGGTAGTACAAGTTTGTAGTACATGATGATTGCATGTATGGTGAGGAGTTAGTACATGTACATAATTTGTAATACAGTTTTAATCCTTCCCCTCCCCTCCCTGAATCCACTGTACCTCTTTGCATATAGTTACAGTATGTGTGTAGCACATGATAAGCACATTCTTGATAGGGACTTGGTGCATGTACACAGCACTTCACAATTTGTCACTCTTTTCTGATCTCATTTCCCTCCCTTCCTTCTTCCTCTCAGTTCACTACCCACATGCTAAACATTCATTTTGATTTTTCCTACTGCCTATCTTTTATTCTGCACTTCAGTTATATATTGTGGTTCTCATTTATGAGAAACCAGGTGTTATTTAAGCTTGTGTATCTTATTTATTTCACTTAATATTTTGGTCTTAAGGTGCTTCCATTTTCCTACAAATGGTATTATAATTGGACTCTAGAAACTCATGTTTTCTTTAATTTGTTCTGACACTCATTAATAGAAGATTATATCCTCAAGTTCCCATAGTTTCTATACATTTTTGACATTTCTAATGTCATTGCCCTATGATCTGATAATATGCATGCAATAATTTTGATTCTATTGTATTTTTCATAGGAATGCTTTATGGGCTAGTATATGGTAGACTTATTGACATTGTTGCCTTCAGCGTCTCTAAGATGCATAAAATCATTAATCATGAGTAGCATATTTGAATTTCATGTCTGTAATGTGGGAAATACCGATGCCAACATGTGCCCCTCACCATAGGAGAAATGATCACTATGAGGTTTACGGCTTTGGTGAAGATCAGTGTTCTCAGTGCTTAAATTTTCTTTGTAAGATTGGAGGAGAATCTTAGACTTTTCCTGAAAGTTTTGTACTCATTTTCAATTTGCTGGTCATCCGAGTTTCTTCCTATGGAAGCCAGGTTCCTAAAGGTTTCCCACATCACATCTCTGTAGAGCTTCTTTTGTGATGGATCCAGCAAAGCCCACTCCTGCATGGTGAAGTTCAAAGCCACATGCTTAAAGGTCACTGCCACCATCGCGTGGCTCCCGGTCTCCCAGAGTCCTTCCCATGCAGCCTGCAGCCAGCAGAAGTCACATAAGGCAGTCTAGCCCACTGGGGGCTCTCAGCATCATACTCAGGACACTCCATTGGGCGCCATGACACCGGAAGTCGGCAGCACCAAATCTTTATCAAAAATATATCTCCATAAGACTTGTTCTACAAGAAATGCTAATGGAAGTTCTTCATACCAAAAAGTCAAATGCAAGCCTGGGGATTTAGCTCAGTGGTTCCACCACCTGCCTCGAAAGCACAAGGACCTGAGTTCTATCTCCAGTACCATCAACTTATGCTCCTTTTACTTTAAGTCTTAACCCATGTTGAAGAACGTTTTCCCTTGTCCTTGAAATCACAATCTGTGCCCTCAGAGCTGACTGGATTCCATTCACGACGCTCTGTGGAGTCTGAGAGGCCGCTTGTGCCCTCTTCTTATAAAGATACCAGTAATATGAAGTTGTGTATGGCTCTCGTGATCTCATTTTAATTACCTCTTTACAGACCATATTTCTAAATATAGTCACTGTTATGGCTTATGTTTAGATATCCGCCCAAAGCCTTTTGTTTTTCCAGAGGTGGCTGAATCTAGAGTGTGTGATTGATTCAGGTGGGGCTAGGCCCAAGGGCACTAGGATTAAAGGTGTGCCCTAAGTAGTCTGAATAAGATAAGAGGCTCTGAAAGACGCTGATAAGGTCCCTGGTTGCTTTTGTTACCTTCTGGCCACCATGAACTGTTTCTCTTGTTGCTTTTCCCTTGTTGATTTTGCTGTCTTCGGCCGCTTTGAACTTTGCTCTGCTGCCATGTGCCACTCTGCCTTGAGCCAGCTGATTATGAACTGAAACCTGTACGAAGTGTGAGCTAAATAAACCCTTTCATCTCTAATTTTGGGTGTTGAGTATTTTGTCTCAGCAACAAAGGAGGGAAAAGTAACTAAGACAGTCACACTCCAACACACTAAGAATTAAGACTTCCAACAGCTGTATGAGGGTGGGGACAATTCAGCCCTTAACCAATGGATAAACTATCCAGAGAAGTCTAGGCAGAGGAAATAACACAAGGTTTAGGAGGAGATAGTGTGATCTATGTCTGGGGGAGAAATTAAGTAATTAAATATGATAGAGAAAAGAATACATGTAGGGGACTCTTGGATGTCAGGACAAGGAGTTAATGTTTATGTTGATGGATAATGGAGTGATTTGAAATTCTCTAATAGTGGAGTAATTTTATAAATCTCCCCTTGAGGACTTCTACAGCAATTTGTTGAGTCATACAGAAAGAATACAGACAGGTGGTGAGGACAGAGTTTGGAATATATGAGGGATTATTAAATTAGGTGAAAGGTCTTACTAAGAAAGAGATTGGGGATCTAAGCACTAAAAAAAATGTTTACCATGAGCAGCATTATCAACTACATAATTATGTTACTGTGAGGTAAGCTCTCCAGTATTTTTAAAGGCCCATATAAGATGGTTTTAAACTCCTTATTCCCTCACCATGACAAGTCCAAAACACTTCACAAGATATCTAAGAACTTAGCATTCTCTCATTAAATTAGTTTAGTTTGGGATTGTTTAAAACTCCACAGATTCTGCCTCTACTGTGCACCTCACTTCTGCAGACACTGAATCAACATTTCCATCATTTTGGGAAGGAGGACTCACAAAACAGGCTCATGAAAGTCTTCTGCTAATATCAGAATTTATTGATGAGCAGGGGAGTTAGAAGGGCTTTACATTGCAGATGGACAAATAACCTGACATTGACCTAGGGGACATCCTCTTTTTAAAGGCTCCTCCCACCATTTCTGCCAATCCAGCCTAACTTTATGCTATTCAGGTGTATGTCTCTGGGAACACTTCTCTTTCACCCCCATTTCTCAATTTAATAAAAAAATCAGTTAAGTCCTCCCTATTTTATGATCTTTCCAGATTTTCTCCTAGATCTTATCTTTTCCATCCATGTGGCCCAATAAAATGTCTTATTAAACTAAGATAGTTCTAACCTTAAGAAGAATTTTAGTTCCAGGCTTTCAGATTTTTTTTTACTCTGCCATAATTGGTTTAAAGAACATTTTACAAATAATTAAATATTAGAGATCATAGAGTGAGTTGAGACCATCTGGGATAAACACACAGTGCAAATAGATATGAAGCATAAGAATGCCTGTAATGGGGACAAAGTGGGGGACCCAGAACCTAGGGAGGAAGACAATGGGTTCTAGGGTATCAGGAGATGCAGCACCACATTTAGGGATGTGACAGCTTTAAGAAGAGTGGGAGTTAAGTCTCAAGGGACAGAGCATGAGAAAACAGAGATGAGACAGTCTTTGGAGTCAAAAGATTCAAGACGGTGGAGCTGTCAGTGTCCAGACCCAGGACCCAGTTGTGATTGTTACAGTCGCCAGAGGATCTGCTTCTGCCTTTCATGACTGGGCCACTCCAGAAATCCTGGACTAAATACTAAAACAGTGGTAGTGTGCAGTATGTGCACTGTCATAGAACCACTTAGCACCGAAGGTGACCTCATGGAGTGTGTGCATCCCTGCCTCTTGGGGCTCACCTAGTAGCCAGCCTTTCTGTGTTCTTTCTGGATCCCTTCTGTTGTCCACTGCAGCTTCAGATGCCAGCTCCCCTGATCCATCTCTGTCTGCAAGTGGTAGGGATTGTAGTAGAGAGCCGGGATTCCTGACTTTACCATCTCCTCACTGTCTGACTTTTTCTTCTCCTTCATTTTCCTGACCTATCAAATGGTAAGGAATATAACTATACATGTGCATGCCCCCTGGTTTCCCAGGGTCACCATGAGGTTGATATTAGAAAATGTGTAAGTGTAAATGCTCAGTAAGATGCTATTGACTCAGACTGCCTGGGTTTGGACCCAGCTTTTGTTCTTTACTAAATATGTGATCTTGAGCAAGGTGGTTAATTTTGATGAGTGCTCAGTATCCTTGTCTGTAAAATAGGGATAGTAATGATGCTCACCCCATAGGACTATTGTGAGCTTTAAATAAATTCGTGTAAGTAAAGAAAACAGAACAAATTGTGGTATTTAGTAAATGTTATACATGAGTTAGCTGTTATTATTGCAACCACTATTATTAGACTATCTATATATGTATATATAATTTTTTATTCCCTAAAGGATTAAGATCTGTCAAAGATTTATATACTACAGAGAGATGACTTAAATTAGGTAGGTAAGAAAGATACAGTAGTTGTTTTATTTTCATGCTCTTGCCTCCTTCCAACAGCTGCCTTGTGTTCTGACATTGTTTCCTGCCAGTTTCATTCTGTCACATACACACACACACACACACACACACACACACACACACGCCCCGCCAGGCTCAACTTGGATCAGTTTGCTGCAGCTCCAGGTTCCTTCCTCTTCACAGAGAAAATTTTATATTCTGTTCAGCTCCATTTAGGGCCAAAGTATGGCTGGTGAGGAGGTGGAAAGAGTTGACACCTCCCTGTGAGGGAGTAGCAGGCTTGGGATGGTGTTCCTCTGAGGAAGGAGGCACTGCAGGGTATTTGGAGGCCAAAGGGAAGTTGCCAGTGGAGAGGGAGCGATGGAAGATGCTAGCAAGAGGGAGTGATTGATGGAGGGAGTGTCTGCCACAGGCAGGAAGCAATGGGCTCAAGAACACAGGTCTTTGAGAACAAAGTTGGCCAGGTTTTTAAAACAGTTTTCATAAATCATGTAAAATAAAGCTGTCGATATTTGTAGCCTACCATGACCAAAATATCTCCTCTTTGCTTCCACCAGCCTGAAGGGAAGTAAGGTCAGTTCTAAGCAAAATTGGGAAGTCTGTCAAAGCATATCCTGTTCTTCCCTGGACCCCTTCTCTTGTTTCCTGTCTCATACTGATCGTGCTATTTCCCTTCCATCCCTGGCTCCAGGACTCCCCCTCCAGCTTATGCCTCAACCCCAGCCTTCAACTCCAATCAGTATTGTTGGAAGCTGACCATGTGGAAAAATTCTAATGTATATTAATTAATATGCACAGCACCACCATATCTATATTGTCATAGGAGGAAACAAACACTGTGGGAATGTAGGAGTAAAATTCAAGGTCACACAAAGCATAGAGATAGAATTAAAACCTATGACTCTTGATGACAGGTGCAGAGGTCTTTCTGTTATTGCAGACTGAGTCTCCCCACCAGTTGTCTTGAGCGACCCTCATTGACACCCTCCTACCTTGGTAACCCTTTTTCATGATTCATGTGACCTTGTCAGTCTTCCAGGCTGAACATCTTATCATGTGCTCTCCTTTCCAACCTCCATCACTCTGAAAGACAGGTATCAGGCCTTGTGCTAGGTCTTGAGCCCTCTTTCCCTTATGCGCTCTTGTGTGAACCTTCAGGACATGCTTTTCTGACTCAGCTTAGTATGTTTGATTTGTGTATGAATTGTCTGAGTGGGCTCTCTTGCATCCCTGAGTGGTTTTCCTTTTCCCTTCACATGTTCCCTGTGAGTTGTCTCATCCACACCCTTGTGGGGTGTCCGGTTTTTTCTGGCTGCTGGACTAACGGTCCTATTATTCTCTGCCACCTGGATATTTCTAGCTTGATAATCCTCGGTCATTCCAACTCAGATTGTCTAAAAGGAAGTGAATATTTCTTTATCTTCCTGCTGCCAGTCTGTTTCTCGAACTCCTACTATTCCCCCATCCCTATTCCCTTGGAAATAATATCATGAGGTAATAATTGCTCAGATTAGAAATGTGTATGTTTTTTTGAACTCAGCTCCTCAGTCCCAAATCCCACCTCCTGTGCATCCCCAAATCAATTCCTATCTATTCTACTTCCTAATGATTTCTCGAATCTAGATTCATCCATATTACTTCCTACCTTGGCCCTTGCAAAGCCTGAGTCTCTTCAGTCTTGCCTCATTTTAGTTTGTCATCCATGGTGAAGCCAATGATTTCAAATGCCAAGCAAATCATGTACTTCCTTACTTAAAATCCATTAGTGGCTTCCCTGGCTTGTAGGCTCAGACATAGATTCTTCAGCGCAGTGCACATTCACCTTTCTTACAGCTTAATTTCTCATCAGTTTCACTGTTTTGCACCTCACACGCTCATGCTGAACTATACTGCATTTCTTGAATACACCTCTCATTCTTGTTGTTGTTGTTGTCCTATGTCCTCTTTACTCTGAGAGAGAATTCTCCCACTCCCTTTGTAAATTTCTATTAATATTTGAGGTATCTCAAGGATATTACCTACCTGGATAAACCTTTTCTCATTTTCCTTAGGAAAATATGTCTAGAGCATTATTTAGTGTGCTTTTTATAGCTTATCTTGTCTTTTTCCTCATTATAAAAGTCATAATTCTAGATATTTTTGAAAACATGTTAAAATTTTTAAAATTACTTACAAACTCATTTACCCATAAATAATGTTTTTTAGAATTTCAATCAATTCTTTTTAAAGTATATTTACCATAAGTAATATTTACATATATTTAGAAATAAATGTCATACTGTATGAATGATCTTATATCTTACTTTGTTTAAGAAAACTGAAAACCTTTCATGGTATTAAATATTTTTCCAAGGACTGATTTTTACAAATTTATAAGAATAAATCTTATCTCCTGACTTCAATTGTAAATACAGTAAAAATCCAGAAAGAAGGCTGAGAATGTAGCTCAAGGAAGACTACTTGCCAGTTTTTTATGAAATAGAATTTCTATTTCATAACTGGAATTTAGGCAGCAGCGTCAATTTAATAATGATTTATAGTTTTCTTCTTTTCTTTTCCTTTCTTTTTTTTTCTTTTCATGGTACTAGGGATTGAACCCAGGGCCTTCACACTGAGCTACATCCCCAGCCCCTTCCTCTTCCTCTTCCTCCTCCTCCTTCTTTTAGTTTATTAGTACATGTATGCAGTACATAATGTGTGGAGTTGGCCCATGTAGATAACATATCTTAATTATTTTCTTCATCTCCTTTCCTTGCCCTCCCTCCCATCTACACCTAATCCTTAATCCCCTCTTTTTAATTTTTTTGTACATGTTTGGAGTGCACAATGTTTGCATTTCTGTGTGGAGTTGGTACATGTACGTACCACATCCCAATTATTTTTGTTCATCCCCATCTGTTCCCTCCCTCCCGCCTTCCTCTATCTTGATCCCTTTCCTCTTTGAGAAGGATCTATATCCCTATTTTCCTATTTTCTATCTTTTATTTTGCTCTTCATTTTTACTTTGGGTTTCTTGTATAAGAGAAGCAATGTGATATTTAAGATTGTGTGTCTGCTTTATTTCGCTTTAACATTATGATCTCAAGGTACATCCATTTTCCTGCAAATGATTCAGATTTATCTTTCTTTATTGGCAGAGTAGTAGTCCATTGTGTATAAATATCACATTTTGTTATCATTCATTTGTTGATGGACATATGGGCTTCTCCCATGATTTAGCTATTATGAATTGTGCTGCTATAAACACGATTATGCATGTATTTCTGTAATATCATGTCTTTAACTCTTTCAGGAAGTTGCCTAGAAGGGGAATAGCTAGAAATGGAATTCTATTTTTTGTTTTTTGAGGAATCTCCATACTGATTTCCATAGTGGTTGTGCTAGGTTACACTCCCGCCAATAAAGTAGAAGTGTTCCTTTCCCCCTGCATCCTTGCCAGCATTTGTTATTACTTGATTTCTTGATGACGGCCATTCTTTCTGGGGTTAGATAGAATCTCAGTGTTGTTTTAATTTGTATTTCTCTAATGGTCAGTTGTGTTGACCATTCCTTTATCTACTTATTGGCCATTTGTATTTCTTTTGTGAACTGTGTATTCATTTTTGTTGCCCATTTTTTGATTAGGTCTTTTACTTTTAAGGGGTCAAATTTTTTTGTGTTGTTTATGTATTTTAGAGATGAGTCCTCTGTTTCAGGAATCATTGAGACAGATTTTTTTCAGATTTTATAGGTTGTCTTTTCACTCTGTTGGTTGTTTTTTTGCTGTGGAGAAGCTTTTTAGTTTAATATGATCCCATTTGTTTGATTCTTGGTACTATTTCTTGTACAACTAGGGTTCTGTTCAGAAAGTTCTTGATAACGCCTATGACTCTAAGAGTTTTACCTAACTTGTCTTCCAACAGGTTATTTCTTGTTAACATTTAGTTCTTTGATTCGATTTTGTTTTAGTTTAGTACATGGTGTGAGACATAGGTCTAGATTCAGTCTTTGGCATGTGGATAGCCAATTTTCCAGCACCATATATTAAAGAGGATATCTTTCCTCCAGTTTGTGTTTTGGGCCCCTTTGTCAAAGATCAAATAGTTGTATGTGCTTGGACTTGTTTCTGCATCCTCTATTCTTGTTTTGATCCTCGTGTCTGTTTTTGTGCCAGTACAATGCTGGTTTTTTGTTTGTTTGTTTTATCAGAGTAGCTTTGTAGTATAACTTTAAGACTGGGATTGTGAGGTTTCTTGCTTTAGAGCACTTGCCTTATAAGCTCAAGGCCCTGGGTTCAAACTCCAGCACCTTGGGAAAAAAGTCCAGGCGGTACCGAATGTACAATTTAGACAAGGAAAGTCCTTCATCATCTTGTCAAAAATCTTAAATACTTTGTGACACACTTTTCAGACTTTTCCCCATGCTTCTACAAGTAGAAATATACATTTACATTTAATTAATTGCATAAAATGCTTGACACTGCTCTGGAGCTTTCTTTGTTTTTTTTTTGTTGTTGTTAAATTCTTTTATTGGTACATTTTAGGTATACAACACAATTACATTTCTCATAGGGAAATTGTTCCCTTACATGATGCATCTTGGTTCTTATTTTTTCCCCATTCCTAGCCCTCCCTTCACACCCTCCAGCCTTCCTTATTTACAAAGGCTTTGTTTCCATTTCTTCCATTTCTCAGCATTTTTCCTTTCCCTTCTTTCCTTTCCCCTGCCCCTCCCACTACCCCTAACCCTTTGGACCTTTTCTTCCTATTTT
>NW_004624730.1:33801310-33826049 GCF_000247695.1 Heterocephalus glaber
AGAGAGAGAGAGAGAGAGAGAGAGAGAGAGAGAGAGATCAGAGAAGGTGGGGACAAGAACACACCTTTTCAGATCATGCTTTCAGTGACCCACTTCCTCAAACCAGACCCTACCTCCTAACAGCACATATTTAGCTATTAACTCATTAATGATGAGCATAGTGCCCCCATAATTCAATCACCTTCTGAAAGCCCCATCTCTGAACATAAGATTTTAGGGGAATGTTTTAGATCTCAAGCATAACAACAGTAGTTTCATCTATTTCTCTTTACTTTTTTGTCAGTTTTTGCCTTGTGTATTTTGCTGTTCTTTTGTTAAGTGCATACTTATTAAAGATTGTTATGTCTTTTTGAAGAACTGACACATTAATCATTATGTAACATTCTTGTTTGTCTCTGACAAATTTCCTTGCTTTGATGTTTACTTTGAAGTTTTTATAGCTACTTCTTGTTTGTTTTGATTAACATTAACATGTTATATCTTTCTCCATCCTTTTACTGTAAAATCATATATGCATTTGTATGCAGTTTTTATGTAGAGATTATATAGTTAGTTGGGTCCTTTTTTCTCTTGATGCACTCTAACAATCTGTGTCTTTTAACTGATTAATTTAGACCATTGATATTTAAAGTGATTAATATATACCATATATGTCACTTTTTTGTATTGACCCTATTATTTGTTTTGACTTTTGTCTTCCACTTTTTCTTTTGCCTTTTTTGTTTTTTAAAAAAATTTATTAGTACCCATTCCTTGTGGGGAGTTGATACATGTACATAACACATCTTAATTCTTTTTTTCATATCCTTTCCTTCCCCTCCTTCTCCCTCCCTCCATTTCTCTATCCTCTTCCCATTTGAGAAAGATTTCTCTCCCTACTTCTTGCTTTTTACTTGAGCATTCTATATAGCTACATTTTCTCTCCTTTGTTAGTGTATCATTTCTTCTTCTTCCTCCTCTGCTTTCTTTTCTTATTTTTCTTCTTCTTTAGCTTTTTTAGCAGTTACCCCTGAGTTTGCAATTCACATTTACAACTAATCCAAGTCCACTTTCAAGTAACAGTATACTGCTTCACGGGTCGTGTGAAGGGTAGTTTCTAATAAGAAAGTATTTATAATTTCTTTTTCTTGTCCCTTTTATCATTGTTATTATTCATTTCACTCATAGTGGAAAATATTGATGATATCATAGAACTCAGATTTGCTCTCCCACTGATAATTGCACAGCCTTTTGACTCCATCTCCTGCTCCTTGTAGAGGTTTGGCTCAGGGTCCCATCCACTTACTTCCCATGTAGGCAATTCCTTTTTAGGCCATCACTCAGGAGTTAGTAGGCTTTAAAAAAAAATTGGTTTTGTGTATATCGTATCTTACAGATATTCTCAAAATTACTAGCATATAGCAGCCACACTTCTCTTTGCTGGAACTCCTATAAATTCTCCACCCCTGTCCATTTCACTAAAAATAAAGGTGAAGATCTGGCAGCTAGATTTGTATCCTTAAACAAATTTCAATTGATTTTCTTAAGTTTTTAAATTATAGTATTCAGGCAAATGAGAAAAGTAACACCAAAATTATACATCTCTTAAATGACTGAGCAATCCATAATTACATATTTAATTTTTTTGGTAAATTTTTTGAAAGGACCCTCATAAAAAGGCCGTCTGTCTCATCTCTTTGCAAGACTGGGGTAAGCAAAGGATTCCTAGAAAGGACATTTTCAAGGGGAAGGCAAAACTCCAAGGCTCATTTCTTAAGCATAATTTTTATAGATTGAAGTATACTGATTCTTTATCTATAGTCATTGCTCAGATACTCAGACAATAAAAATATTTTTAAAACCCACTCTAGTATAAACCATGGTTATTTCAATTTAAACAAAAATATTTTGTGGATTAAATTTCACCTGCAATTATTCTACTACTTCACTTTTCCTTGTACATATGTGTACATTCAGCCAGTGGAAGCTTCAAATGTAATAGAATTTGATGAGGTAATAAAAATAAAAATGAATTTGCATGAAAAATATGAAGGTGAGGGCTGGGGATTTAGCTCAGTGGTTTCGCTGCCTGCTGTGCAAGTGCAAGGACCCGAGTTCAATCCCCGGTACCAAAAAACAAAACAAAACAAATAAAATATGAAGGTGAATAATAGAAACACCTGGAATCAGATAGAAACATCCAAGTACATTCAGAGTCATTTTCATCTCTCTTTTCCCATTACATGTTAGATGACAAGTCCAATTGAGTCTTCCAACTAACCTCCCCAGCTGTATGATTCTTCCTCCCCACTTAGGCACCATCTCTTGCCTCTGATTTCAGTGCTTTGTGAAGAGATCCATTAACGTTTAGACTGAGATCTCCTTTAAGTCCCATCCCTTACCTTGCCTATTCTACACAGTCTTTTTATAATATGGATTTAACCTTGTCATTCTAACTAAATGCTTTCAATACCTTTCAAGTAAGACAGAAAATCTTTACCATAATATAAATTGGTTCCGCCCGTCTTTGGAATCCGCAACTTTCCCCAGGCTGTGATCCAGTTAAAATCAATATCAGATTGCTTCTACTGCACACTGTGCTCTTTCATGCCTCTGCACATTTGTACATATTATTTTATTTGCCAGGATCACTTTTACCCCTTTACTACAATACCATGGTCCCCATACTATTTCTCCTTCAAGAATCAGGTAAAATATCACTTAACTCATTTTGGGGATTTGTTACTCCTGTGTTTTGGGCTTCTAGAGAACTTATACATATCTTCATTTTGTGGTGGTCACTTTCCTGACATTAATTCCCCTCATCCCTTTCTTTGATGAGCAGCCTTCAGGATGTCCATTTGGGGATCTATCCTCACCATTGTTGAGATTGGATTACCCCTACTCTGAACCAAAATGATAGGCTCTCCTCAAGTTAATCAGAGTATCCATTTTGGCTAACTCCAGCGATTGGCTCAGTGACTGATTCAAGCCTGTCTAATCTGAATGAACCCAGAACTTTACTGTGATTGTAATATACAGGGATCATTTCTCTTCTGGGTCATGTGATGGTGTAAGGCTTGGATTCCTACGGCCACAAAGACAGGTGTCCCAAGGATCCACAAAATCAGGATAAGGAAAAAGAGCTGAGTGAGGGAGCCTAGAAACATCAGTGTGAGGCTGAAATCAGGCCAAAGCTGAAACTACTTCTACCCTCTGGACCATACTTTGTGAGTCAAAAATAAATGAAAATTAAATAACTGTAACTAGTAACTAAAACTATCATTCTTTTGACAAAGCCAACATAGATAAGATTTGTTTATTTACATTTATCTTTGCATTTCAATATATTATAAGGTACTTGGGGCATAATAGTTGTTCAGTAAATGCGAAAAGATAGGAAGAAAGGAGAAATACAATTTTCCTAAGTATTTTATGCTTGGTTATGTGAATAACAATGCTTTGCTCTGATATTTTTAGATTTTAATCTTTTGTACTTTATTTCTTGGATAAAGTATGAAAAACTATCATAAGACAAAGGGAAAGAATCTGGAGTTTTAAATTCTCACACACTGTTTTTTACAAGGAGCATTTCAGAGGTCTTGCAGGACCTGTTATTATTTGTTCTTGGAAGGCACCAAAAGTTGAGAAATGCAAATTGTAAATTTGTGTCTGCTTTAGGTAAAATAAAGGGTTAAATTTAAATTTTAAAATAAAATTTCTCTTTTGTACCAGTTATCATTTGTTTGCTTCTCCGGCTTTGCTCTCTTTTCCCTATCCTGCTTTCTTTGCTGTAGCAGGCAGATCTGCCTGGCCTATACTACTAGTGCCTCATCATTTGGTTTTCTGCTGATGAAATCCCAGCAGGTGGAAGTGGGGAGGTGGAGGGATGGGAGAGGGAGAAAGTTGGAATCTTTAAGTCCTTGATACTTTCCTTGCAGGGCACACCTCAAGCTGTCTCTTAACCAAAGGCAATCAGTCTTTGACAATGTATTTATGACAGCCTTCTCTGTATGACTGACTCTCTACCCTGGTTCTGGAAACCACTCTCTTCTGACTATTGCTACTCACCCTCAGTTACTGCAGTATCCTTTATAAATCTTCTACACTTGTGCAAATAAACCTGTTCAACTGCCTAATTTGAGTGTGCCATCTGTTTTCTATTGGAAGCACAAATGACATATATATATATATATATATCCATTTCACAAATAGAAAAATTAAATATGGACAATAGGAATCCAATACATTTTTTTGCTGCAGTGTGAAATACTGTGTTTTAAGATTGGTGGAAGACTAGTACCCATGTTAGCTATGTCCAGAGGAAAATGACTGAGAAGACAAATCAGGGAAGGGAATGCTAGAGGGCTTTCTCAGCTTTATTTTAGCAGGCCATCCCATTGCATAGCCCCAGTAATACCATTTGCAGGGTGATTCAGCTTTATTTCAGGTAAGTTTGACAGCTAAAACCATTTCTGCTAAGTAGGAAGAGAGAGCAAATCAAGGACACTTATTTGGATGAAATGTGGTAGCTAGGAGAGCCAAAAAGAGAAAAAGAAATTCCCAAACAACTTAGCTACTTTGGGCCTTGGAATTTTCTCCTTTGGTGTGAATGTTCTAAAATATTACAAACTAAGAGTGGCATTTCAGAGTAAAAAGGGATAAGTAGATTTGCCATGGAGGTTATGTTTAGGTCAGAAAATATAGTGGCCTCTAGTACCAGTTGGCAAAATTTCAGTTTCTTTGACTTGCTCTGCTGTTCTTTGGCCTGGCTCTTTGGTCAGGGCTGGTGGTATTCCCTTCAACTCCCTACTTTTTTAGAAATGGTTCACTTATCATGATTTCCCCTTCCTGAGCATTGCTTCTAGTCATACTTCTCTCTTCTTCCCATGTCTCCCTTTCTTGTCATGTTTTTCCTCTCTCACCATCGTTCTTCACACACTGGTAGGGGCTGCGCCTCTATTTCAGCTTGGCTTCCTTTAAAGTGCAGCTGTAGCAATGTAGAGTTAAAAATAACTTCTTGAGAGACTAGGAAGAAGGATGGGAGGGGGAACAGAAAGCATGTTCATTAAGAGCTTTTAAGTTTCCAAATGCCCCTTCTGAGCCATTAACAGTTTTGGCTAAGAACATCTCTGACATCAGGGGGTGTGTGTGTGTGTGTGTGTGTGTGTGTTTCTTTGTTATACTTTGAGTGTTTTATGAGGGTTTATGCTATAAGGAGGGAAAAATATGTGCCTGTGCTGATGATGAGCTGACTTTCATGCTCTGAACAACCAGAACTGTTAATTCTGGTGCTTGTCAGTGAAGCCTATGTCCTATCCTGATACGGCAGGGGTCACTCTTACTATATAGCAATGTGCTGTAGACACAGGGCAGGCCAAAGGTTGTGTTATGAAACCACATTCATACCAAATGGAAGTGACAAACAATCAGACTTAATGAGATCTCAGCCTTGGGATATTTATTTCAGGTGTATAATTTTCTAGAATACATAGTAACAGAAATGTATGCCAGGGAGATATTTTTCTAGTCCTGATTTAAAGGATGAAAACCCACTGTTATTCATATATTCAGTGCCAAAAAAAAAAAAAAAAAGATGAGCCTCTGGTTTTTAAACTTCAGAGCATTTTTTTTGGAGATAGGGTTTTGCTTATAGCCCAGGCTGGCCTCAAACCCACAATGATCCTCCTGCCTCAGCCTCCCAAATGCTAGAATTAGAGGTGCATCCCACCATATCTGGCTTCAAAATATTTTTTGTAAGAAAACAGTCAAGTGGAGAAGTAGAAGTGATAAGTGTCATAATAAGACTATGTATGACAGTAGCGGTGCACGGAAAAGACAGTCTCTGGCTTGTGTAGGAAGAGGAGCGAGAGCTGGGGAAGACTTTTGCAAAGGAATGTGATCAATGAATTTGTGTTGAAATGGGAGGGGTATTCTAGGCAGAGCAAATAGCATGTGTGAAGCTACCATGGCAAGGAAGGAGGCTGTACTTATGCTAATGGGTATTTTGTTTGGACTTTATTCAGAATGGCAGAGAATGCTGTCATGTGGGAAGAAGGTACTGGATGGGCTCCTGCTCCTGTACAATACTTATGCTAATTAATAACCCAACGCCCCTGTCAATGAACCATAGTATAAATGCAAAACACTTTGAAAAGAAAAAAGATCATCCAAATATTTCTTAAATATCTGTGACAGATGTTATGGTCTTGACATTTTAGACAAAATAGAGACTGCATGTGTACAGTTCATATTTTCTGGAATCTGGGTATGTAAACATTCCATACCAGGTCATGTACATGAACAGAATACAAAATCTCTGAAAATTTTGCCATAGCACTGAGGCAGAAGGAAATATGTTGTGTAGGAGCTATCAAACATGCTCATTAGCAATGTATCTGCAAGCCTGCTGAATTCATCTCAAAGAGTTTATTCTCTTATCCAGGTCAAACACCTTCAGGGTCTCGTTCATTGCATAATAACCCTTAATCAGGAATGTGAGAAAGATAAATGCTCAGAGCAGATGATGAAAATTCATATGAGCTAACTTCTACTTAGTGAACTATATCTCACAATAGAGAAAATTTACTGAAAAGGGTCTTAAAATATCATTTCATTGTTACTTCTTTAAAACTTTGGGGTTATTAGTAGCTTGTGCTGATTCTTTTCTGCCCGAATCATGTATGCTCACTGAACAACTGTCAAGTTGTGTTGAGCGATTGAATTGCTCCCCTGCTGGCGAGCTGAGGGTGTTGGCAGCTCGCTGACCAGAACTGCCTCTGCTTTCTCTTCCTTTGTTTTAAAGCTTGTTCTGGCTCCACAGAGCCAGTTATGCCTACATTTTACTTTGGAAACAGAATTTAGTCTAGGTCTAAATGTATGCATATTTCATTCTTAGTTCTGGATTATAATTAATTTTCACATTATCCTGGTTGTACTTGTGGTGCAGAAAATTTGGGTGATTCTCCCAGGTTCTGTTTGTATTTCCTGGAGGTCAGAGGGCTACAGGAGGTGCAGGTTGTTTCCCCACAGGCAGCTGTAAATTCCAATATTTATAAAACATTTCCTTCTCGTAAAAGACAATTGTTAAGCACCATCATGTGCCTGGTGCTGCTGAAAGCACCTCCCCTAACTACAATTGCACCCTAGAGAGGCGTTGGTTGTATAGTGGTTGGCATAGCTGCCTTTCATAAAATTGTACCCTACCCATTCCCAGACCCAGTCCAGGGACTATCCTAAGACTCAGGAGTCAGTGACAGTGCTGAGACTGGAAGCCAGGTCTTTCCCTCCCAGACCTTTCTCTGCTGCCCACAGGGCCCCTGGGAGGGCTGTGAACTGGCCCCAGGCAGCTGCCTATGTCTAGAACCTGCTCTCTAGTCTCTCCTGGGTTCATTGTGCCTTCCTGGAAACTTCCTTTCCACTTCCAAATTCTCTTTATTCTTTGTCTGCTTAAAGGGACCTGGGGTAGAAAAATGAGTGGACTCGTACCTCAATATATGATTTGCCACAGGGTTAAGTCCAGAAAGCAGAATTGAACAAATGCAAGGCGTGGATTTCAAAGATTGAAAAAAAAAGAGAGTGAAGTTCTTTTTTGAATGATAATGAAATCCTAGCTGTCAGCTGTATTTGATGTCAAGGAAGAAGAGATCTGAAATTGCTCTCTGTGTATGTGCAACGAGAAAAGGGTACAAAGGGGTTCGTCCCTCATCTGTACATAGAACTGTGTAGAATATTCAGGAACAGGAATCAAATTTTGGCAACCAAAACTGAACTTTTTAATACCTTATTCTATGACTATAAATCAAAGAATGAGAACAAGACAAGTTACAAAATTTACTGATTATAAATTGTCTTCAAGTTTTGCTTACTGCCAATGCTTTGCAGAAAAACCATTACTTTATGATTTTTTGAGTAATTATCTGCACTGGCTAATATTTATATTATGCACACATGCATTATTTTTAAACATATAACCAGTGCAATAAGTAATCAGCAGTTGCCTCCTCTGGATTTTGTCAGAAGGTGCAAGTGACTTTCAACCCTAACGTAATTGATTCAACCCTAAAATCACTCCGTCAGTTTAACAACCCAGGTGCTATCCCAGTGCCCACACACAGCGCCATCAATTAAGAACCTGAGGAAAAGGCATTCAAAAGGCAGTTTGCTCCTCTCTATCATATCATGTCCCTGAAGATCAAAATAGATGATGCAATAATGGAATAACCAGTCAGCTTTACTTTCCCATGGCAAGAGACTTGCCTACCTCTATGCTTCTCATAACTCCGTGGTAATTGCTCAAAGGAAGTGGATGACTCCAAGGAACTCAGGGATCTATTTATGTTTCTGTGACTAACCGAGATGGTGTTGGAGCACATGTCAGAAACGTCTCATTGGGTTTTCTCATCTGCAGTGTAGCAGGTCCAGCAAGAGTTGTTGAGAGGAAAATACTTTGAGGAGGATCTGGGCTAGAAATGGAAGAAAAGGTTGGATTCTCAGATCAAAACCAGGAAGGAAACAGGGCCAGGGCATGGGGGTGGGGGCGCTTTATCTGCTGATTTCAGGGATCAAGCCATGCCTACGGGAGGCTTTCCTCTGGAGTGGGAGGAGATCTTTAAGGGAACTTTATGTCCTCCAATCATGTTAGTTCATAAAATCAAGTACCTTTTTGATTGGAAATTCTACTGGTAATTTGTCCCACAGATGTGCAAAAAGGAGATGGAGTTTCATAAAAACAGATTGCTATGGCTTCATGGACAAGGTGGTATTCTTCACTTGTAAAATTCATATATAAAATTCAGAGAAAAGTGTTCTAGTCTTTCCAAGAGACATTTTCAGTTTATTTACTTCTATAAAAGACTTGAAAATCCTTCATAGATAAAGGGATAAACCTTTAGTGATGATTTCTGGCACAATGAAAGACGATGGGATAGATATTTTTAATGACTAAAACAAAAATTGCTATTTTCTCCTTCAGTCATTTCACAATTGACAGCTGGTTCTGAGGAACCTATTATGCACAGGCACGGGAACAGGCTGTGGAGACAGCTACAGTGTGAATGGAGCAGAAACAACATACGAAGGAGGAGCTCATGGCCCGTACTGTCTCCTTGGGGGATGTGGTGAAGACAGTGAGTGTAAATTCTCACCCTCATGCATACATAGTGAGTTCTCGATTAAAAAATCCCTAAATAATAAGATTTGGAGAACTTCCAAAGTTGTGAACACATTTGTGTGCCAGGACAGGGACAGAAACTCCTGCACCTGAGACCCTTCCTGACTTTGCCCTATGCATCTTATTTGGCTGTCAATTTGCATCTTTTAATAAATCTAAGTAATATTTTCCTGAATTTTAATGAGCTGTTATAGCAAATTATTGAACCTAAGGAAGGAGTGCTGGAAATCTCCAATTTGTAGCCAAGTCAGAAGTGTGGGTAACCTGGGGAACCGATACTTGGCACCAGCCTCTGAATTTGGGGACAGTCTTGTGGCACTAGGGCCTCAACCTGTGGAGCCTGTGCTAATTCCGGGCAGTTAGCATCACCCAATTGGTGTCCTCAGAGAACTGGAGAATTTCTTGCTGTGGAAAACCCACACAGTTGATATTAGAAGTGTTGTAGCAGTAGGGAAAACTGAGTGTTTTCTTTTGTCACTCAGGACAAAAAATAGAAGCCTCATTAAAAATCAAAGTCTTCAACCTTCCTTTTGGGCAATGGAGGGATTTATCAGCCTATAGCAGGTGGTCACCTGCCTGCTGTGATCCCAGGGCAGAGCATCTATCTACATGACTCCAAGTCCAACTGCAGGCTGAACAGGAAACCGACTGACTTGCTGTATTCTTGAATGGCAACAGAATTAAATGATTTAACAGACTCTCACAACTCAGTTGAAGCCAAGAGCTTTTCTCAAAAGATCATATCCAGTCTTAGCTTCTGAGTGGGTATGAGAAATAAAGCTTGAAAAATTCATTCTTGTCACCTGGGGATAGTGGGATGAATGTGTTTGCAACAAACACATTAGGTTGTCACTCATCATAAGGAGAATCTTAAAATTTCAGTCTTTTACAGAGTATGGGTTTCTTTGAAAATGTCTATTTTGTCTGCCCCTGGCATTACTCTTTCTTTAAAGCTGTTATCTATCATTATTTAAGTGTTGAACAAGCAAGCATAATTATTTTATTAATGATAAATTACAATTATTCCCATTTTTGAGTGCTTCCTCTATTATAGACATTTTTCTATACATTATATCATTTAATCTTTATAACAAGTCCAAGAAGTAGGGACTCTTAGGTCAGTTTTGAGATGAGAAAGGAGAAGCTATAGAAGTTAGGTAACTAGAAGAGTATAGCTCATATATTAAATGGAAGAGATGAGAGTCGAACAAGACCCATGCTCTTGACTTTTATGCTAAGCAGGCCTACATCATGAAGAATCGATTTGTGCCCACAGTCATTATTCAATTCAATCGAATTAATGACACTTAATGACCACCTACTATGTACCCAGTATCATCCTTAATATAATGGTCACAAGAAGACAAATTCCTTGACTGGGTTTAAGTGCTATCAAAAGAGTTAAACCTGGATTTCCACTTAATATAACCAAACATGTTGAGTGCTAAAGTGGAAGCCAGGTGAAGGTGAGGAGAGCACCAAAGTGCCAGAGGTGAAATCTGACTTGGGGGTCATGGTGCGGGAAGGGACGAGGAAAGGTTTAAGCGAGGTGATATCCTCTCAGTTTCATCTGGAAAGACGAGAGCATCTGACTGGCAATGGAGACACAAAGGGAATTCCACATAGAGGCAGAAGTTTAAGCTGAGGGCCCAAGGTGAGAAGCATACGGTGACCCAGAGAACAGCCATCCTGCTCTAGCAGTGGGGCTACCTGGGAAGTGGAGAGAGGGCATACAGTGAGAGGCAGGGCTGAGAGTGAGCATGCTGCTCTCTGTGCGTATAGAACGGGCAACTGTGGAGTGTGTGTGGAGAAGAGAGGCGACATGATGACACTCCTACAGGAGAACAAAGCTCTCATGGCTTGTTAGCTGGTGCTCAGAGACATACTAGATAGAGCTGTAGGGAACTGCAGATATATAACCACTTCTGACTTACAGCAATGAAGATTTCTTATGGGTAAACCTAATAAAATTTTGAGATTTTGCTTTTGGCTCCAAAAAAGCCTTTGCATGTAGTATGTGGCTATAAATTTCAGGTCTTCTAGTCCTTCCAGGATCTTAGAAGTATTATAGGGGTCTCCTGACTATTCTGAATATCTTAATTTAGCCAAGTCCATGAAACAAAATTTTATTTATTTTAGGCGAAACTTGTTTAACTTAGAATGGGGTTCCTAGGTACTTCATGCTGATCTGAGGGCCTCAGTTGTTGCAGATGAAATCGTTGAAATCTCTAGTAACTGTAGGGATGAGGATAGACAGGAAGATCAAAGAAGGTTCTTGATGGTAAGAACTACTGGTGGCTGTAGACTGCTACTGAAAGCCAGCAAGAATATAGGCCTGCCATGATTCTGAATAATCTTAGGTGGTTTAAGGCTTGTGTTTACATTTCTTCACTCATCAAAAGTTTTTGGAGAGTCTAAATATTTCAAGGACATTTCTACACACTGGGAATATGGTTGGAAACAAGACAGATATATTTGTGTAACTGGTTCTTGGGTTTTTTAGCCCAAACCAGAATGAGTAACAAATGATAAAAGCGTTGTTACAAAAATCATCTAGTGTTAGCCCTGTGCAACGAGTCAGGGTAGATTCTGTCTGGGGAATAGGATAGACTATGAGAGAAAGTAATATTTGTCAGGACCAAATTAGTATCAGACACCAGACTTTTGGCTCCTTATCTTCTACTGGCACACCCCACCTGCAGGCTGTTAAGGTGGTATTTTCCCTGTTTAATAGGTGAAGAAATTGACTCTCAGAGAAATTGAGAAAATTGCTTCTGATTACCCAAGGTGAGGGTGGAGCAGAATTTTAGCCCAGATCTGTTTGTCCAGAGCCTGAGCCCTTTCCATCAACATCCAAAGAGGAAGTGAATTTAGATTTTGCATAAAGAACCTGAAGGTTTAAATGCTTATTTATCCTAGGGCTTATTTTCTTTTCAACCAGAATGGAACCTGAACAGTATAATCACAACCATTTGTTGACAGTGGTAATGAGAGCTGTAGAGATAGAATTAAAGCCTCAAGGTCAAGTGACTGTCATTTGTCGAAAGCATGCAAATAGCCGTTCAAACCCAAGGTAATGGTGCTGCAGCATCCCTGCAAGTCAGAGTCCAGCAGGACTGCTCTGCCAAGCCAGAGAGCAACAATACTATTTATAGTCAGCAAATACAATGTGCATTTGGTCCCAGTTCCCATGACTTTGTGGAAGTTACAACTCAGATGTTGTACTATTAATTTGGATGACTTAATGATGATTACCATGGCTTTTCCTCCCAAATATGTTAACAGCAGCAGCAATAAAAAAGCTTATAGGATTCATGTTATATTACTCAGGAAACTGGAATAAAAAAGGCAAACATTGTCATTTCCTCAGTTTTAAAAATGACTTTCTACAGACATCAGTAAAAAGAACGTGTCCTGATAAGTTCTTCAACTCTGAAAGGTTTTTGTTCTTTCCCAAAGTCATGGAATTTCCGCCATAGTTTGTAGAAGCAAAAAAAAACCCACTAACTTTTTCTTTGCTTGGGTGCCAATGGTATAAAGATTGGAGAGCAGACCTTCCTTATCTTAAGAGTGTACAAATCCAGAGCTGCCTCTGTATTTATTACTACTATGTAAAGGAACTCATCATTTAACATGCCTGCTACTCCTTCCAGGGTTTGCCAAAGGACCTACTGTGGTTCTGAAAATAGACTGGCCATAATGTCCCATCAGATGTGTAATTGACAAGGAGTTGTGTACTTGCAGTTACCTGGAACAGAGACTTCAGGGACAGGTGATAAAAACTTTACTTCCAAGCCAGGCATGGTGATTCGTGCATGTAATCCCAGGATTCTGAGTGGCCAAGGCAGATAGACTGAAGTTCAAGCTTAGTCTGGGCACTTGAGGCAAAACCTTGTTTAAAAACCAAAACAAAAACAACTGAGGATGTAGCTCAGTGTAATGGCTCTGAGTTTCAATCCCTAGTACTGTAAACAACAAACAAACTTTATTTCCAAAGCTTGTGAACAACCTTCCATACTTTGGGGGTGATCATTCCTCCCAGATTCAGAAACTACACCCCAAGGGAAGCTCTGACTGTCCAGCATTCTTCCCTTCTGTTGTGTAAGCACCATTAATAGTCCTGTCAATCTTGATTAATTCTGTGCACAATGATCAAGAGAGTTTTTTGACTTTGGGGCAAATCAAACTATGATGGATTATGTGACACAGACACATGGGATAAACATTTATTAAAAGAGAAAAGTACAGTGCTTGGAGCATGTAGAGATGGCATAGATGTAAAAGCACATAAAGAACGAATTCCAAATATAGATAAAAAGAAAGCTTTGGGTATGATCAAACATTTTTGAGTCATTCTATTCTATAATATTTAATGGTTTCTGAAATCTAAATTCTGCTTGCTGGAATGTTGTTAAAAAATGCTCCATTAGGTCTTCATGTAAGCAAATGTAGGCTATTACTCTACTGATCAGTGACTAATACAAGGAGAAAGTTTTTTTTATTCCTTTACAACATGAGCCCGGCTATTTCCAAGAATGCAACTAATTTCAAGGAAAATGACAAGGACATTGTTCTAAAAGGTATTTAATAGGCCCTAAATTTTTGACTTAGAGAGAACAAAAGACATTTGGAATATATCCATACCAAGGATGCAGTAAAGTGACAATTCTGAGACAGAAAGGCTTTCTCTCTGACTTGCAGAGATAATTGCATTTTCTCGTGATACTGTATTCTTGGCTGCTCATGTGCATATTGTTGTTTGCTTGTTTTTACATGCATCTTAGAATATGATTCGTGTTTTATTTAACAATGAGTGATATAGGTAAAATGGGCATTCTTAACCTATCTTAGCAAAGGAAGAAAGCAGAGGCCAAAGAAGACAGGAGATTTGCTCCTTGTCATGCAGTTTTAGTATATGTGCTACCTAAGCAAGCACTGGTCATGCAATTATTAGATGGAAAAGACTGATCATGAAGCAAGACTACACTGACACCAATTGATCCTTTCCTCTGCCACAGGAATGGGGCCCTCATTAGCAGGCACATGCTCAGCTCTCATCCCAAACTCCAGCAACAGCTTTTTCACGGTGCAGTCCCTGTTTAGAACTTTCTTGCCAAGCTGTGCTTAAGGCCAGAGCTTCTGAAACAAAGTTTTTCTGCCTGGATATGGTTTTCCTCCCTTTGGCCCCTTCTGTCATTCAGTGGTACAAGGTCTAAAAGAGACATTAAGTCAACACCTGTCATGGGAAGCATCTGTACCTTTAGCAGTGGATCTTAGGGAGACAGGAGAAAGGGCAGGTGACTGGTAGAATACAGCTTGAAATTTACCTTCTATTTGCATAAATTGAAACTAAACAGAAGTGTCCTTTCTCTTAAGGCATTGTATAATAATTTCCTGTGCCAAAGGGGTCTGATTCCATTCCTCTCTTCATTCGTGTATGCATCCCATGTATTTTTACTGAGCACTGACTCGCAGTAATGGTATTGGTTGGAAGACAAACAAGGTCCCTGCTCTTAGGTAGCACCCAGTCCTCAGGTGAAGGGGACAAGAGAAAAGATGCAAGTGTTGGTGGAGAGGGGGAAGGTAGTTAAAACCTTGGGTGTTGTGATTCACAGAAAGCCATATATCTTTCATCCCCAGCCCTAACATGTGCTTTGAACTTCATAGCAGAACTTGATGGCTTTTCTTCCACCTGACTCTTGGCAGGTCCCAGTCCCTTTCAATTCCCTCAAACATTTCTAGAAGTTCTGGGAATGTGTGTCACTATGTGATCATAAACAAGCCTGGCCATAGCATCTCCTGACTCTGCCTTCTCTTCAGCATGCCTTTCTGGGGTCTGTCGTGCCCACCAGAAATCAGCACAGATGTGCTAGATCCCAAGGTGGGGAATGAGGTGAGCACCTGCCCTTTCTTCATGTATTCCTACCTCCAGTGGCTCACAGAGAGTAGAAGCAGCTCAACCAGACTGGGTTCCAGGCCTTCCTCCCCTGACCTAGGCTAGAGTCCATGGCAGGTGAATCAGATAAAAACCTCAGTGACAGCCACTATATGGCCCTCTTCTGACCACTGCCATTTCTCCTTCCACCAGAATCAGTTTCTGTCCACATCCACATTTGCTTGAATTAGCTGGTCATTTGCTCATGCCAAAGCTCCCAGAAAGCCTACCTGTGAGCTTTACATCCTGCTTGGACCCCAGAAGGCACTACAGTCTACCCAGAATTCAGGGATTTGCCATGGTGAACCTCATTGTTTGCCTTTCTGGGGGTTGCAGAGGCTGCAGGGGGTGAGTGGTCAGCCCTGTATTCAACTCTCTAGAGGGAGAGACTTGAAATTCTGTTTAACAAAGGTTAATTTTTCATTTGGTGGCTGGAGATAAAAGACAGTGCATTGTTATGTCATATATATATTAATGGAAAGAAGATCATTTCTTTATGCTGAAGTGAAATCAATAGGGAAATGAAATGACAAAAGTCCATTCCTTTGTCTGACAGGAAAGGGGGCAGAGGAAAGAAGGAGGGCACTGCAGGTCTGAAATAAAGAGGTGTAAGAGAGGGCCGGGGATTTAGTTCAGGTGCCACCACCTGCCTCACAAGCTCAAGGTCCCAAGTTTGATCCCTGGTACAAAAAAAAAGAGGTGTAAGAGAGGTACTGAAAAGGGACAGAATCAGTGAAAACAAAAATGCATCAAAGACTCTCTGGATAACAAATGCTGGCGCGGCTGCGAGGGAAAAAGGAACTCTTCTCCACTGTTGGTAGAGACTGGTGCAACCACTGTAGAAATCAGTGTGGAGAGTCCTCAAAGAACTAAAACTTGAGGTTCCATTTGACCCAGCTATTCCCCTGCTGAGGATCTTCCCGAAAGAATTAAAAGCATCATACCGCAGTGATATATGTGCACCCGTGTTTATAGTGGCACAGTCTGTAATAGCTAAAGGTTGGAAACAGCCCAAATGCCCATAAACTGGAGACTGGATAAAGCAAATGTAAGGTTTTTTTTTAAACTCTGCCATACAGAAGGATAAACTGTAGACATTTCTAGCTAAATGGTTGTGTCTTGAGACCATACTCTTAAGTGAAATAAATTGGACACACATGTGAAAATATCATATGGTTCCTCTGGTATGAGAAACTGAAAGTGTAAATAAGGGCCGATATTGGGAAATGGGAAGAAAATGTTCAAATGAGAAGGGAAATGAGGGAGAGTGGAGAGGAAAGGGAGGGTGACAAGAAAAAAAGAATGGAAGGAAAAAATGGAAACAACGCTTTTGTAGATAAAGAGGGGAGGGGGTTAAAGGGAGGGAGGGGAGGGGAATAGGAAACAGAAGAAGCAAGATATACCATGTACAGGTACAAATTCCTTATGATGAATATTATCATTATGTATCTAAAATGTACCAGTAAAATAAAAAGTTTTTTAAAAGACTCTTCAGTTTTTATTGGTGATATTTGACTTCTTTTGTAGTTGGGTGGTAGTAAATACCAAGGGTCTTTGTGTGGGGACAGGATATTGCCACCCTTGCAATTTATTACTTATTAAGTGTTTTGTTTTTTAAACACAGGTAACTTTCTTATGTAGGAAGGGCTTGTGTCCTAAATTGTGAGAATTATTATAACCTGGGAAAACATTTCATTCAATATTTAACAACTATTTACTGGTGGCTGATTTATGTTTAAAGCATTGCGCCAAATGTTCAGCTTGTAATGACATCACCAGCCTATTTCTTGTGACATAACCTGACATCCAAGAGTACAGGCAAAAAGCAGGTCCTGGAAGCCACCAGTGTGCTCTGCATACTAATGTAGGATTCTTTGCAAGTCTTATACCTAAATTTATAGACACAGAGAAGGAAATCTGGCATGAGGGGAAGGGGAAGAATGTTTTTGCAAATATTAAATTTATTTTTAACTCATACAAGAAAACATAAACATCATATATCTTAATGGGATAACACGGTGTTTCAGTACCTGTATATATTGTCTAAGGTCTGAATTATGTTAAAAACTATGTATCTTCTCAAACATTTATCATTTCTTTACTGTAAGGACTTGCAAAATCCATTCTAGTACCTTTCTGCAGTGCATTAGTGTTATTCATAGTTACCCCAGTGCGTAACAGTACACCAGAGCTTCTCTCTCCGAATGTGGGCTCTTTACTTTTAGTCAGACCTTATGGAATACTGTAATGATTACGAGTTAATCTGCCAGAGAGGAGACACCTTGCAGCAGGCTTGCATCATAGAGATGGCACTGCCTGGCAGTATGAGGGCCTGAGTCTGGCTTTTGGCACTGCCACTCGTAAGTTATAACTCCTTGGGCAAATTGAGAGTGGTATTCATTCTTCTGGCTCCTGTTTTCCTCAACTCCAAAATTTGAAACTAGGCACAAATTTGAAACCAGGTCCCTTCCAGTTTTAAGACTCTTTGCTGGTTGTACCATTTTATAACATTTAGGATCACATATTTATTTATTTGTTTAACAATATTCATCAAGATAGAAACAATACAAGCATAATATACAGTGGCAGTGGGTAGAGAGCAATGAGTAAAGACAGTGAGTATGACTTGTGGAATTCATATAGGAGAGAAAGATAGATATAACAAGTCCATATCCAAATAAATACATGAGTATACCTGTGTCATGAAGTAGGAGGGACAAAGACAGAGACTACAGGGAAGGATTCTTAGCAAGGGAAGTCAGTCTCTTGATCTGGGTAGTAGACACAGGATGTTTTGCTTGTGAGAACTACATATGATTGTGAAATCTTGTGTGTATAGTATATAGCAGTTAAAATATTGACTTACTTTTATGAAAAGTATTGGGCTAAAAAAGGAAAGGGATCTGAGGATGAGGGAGATGGGAGGGAGACAGGAATGGGAAGTAAAAGGATCAAGATGTGATATGTATATTACCAATACCCCATGATGAATATATTCATTATGTAAAGATATACTAATAAAAATTAAAGTAAAATAAAGACAATAACATACAAGATGTGATAACCATATACAGTGAATGTGTAAATTTAAAAATGTATTACAGTAAAAGACAAATTGTATCCATACATTTTAGAGATGCAGCAAGCCTGAGGGTCTGTTAGGAGAAAGGTTCCAGCTCCTCTCCAGAGAAGGGAGAATCCTCCTGTGGAGGAAACTGCCTCTGTTCTTAGATCTTTTGGTGCCTACCTTCTGTCTAGCTTTCTTTTTTCCTTCCCCGCTACTCAGGAATGCACTCCCTATCCTCCTGACATAATCCAATACTTGCATTATTATGATCACAGCTGAGTTGTGATTCCTTGTAATCACATATGATTATTTTTCATTTTCTGGAAAACCTTTTGCTTTTCCTAGAATTAATAAATATCTTGTTTTTAAATTAAAAATAGTTTTCTGTGTACATATCTACCACTGACCACAAACACCTCTTATTGTTCACATAAACTCTGAAAATATCCATTCACAGATCAGGCCTGACTTTAACTGCTCATTCTTGAAGAAGGCTCCCCTAGCACCTCTGCTAGGCCTGCTCCAGTCTGGCAGGTGGCCTCTGTGCCTGCAGGACGGCTCCTATACTTCTCCTTGGCCCCTGACTAGATTGGTTTCCTCTAGCCGTGATCTTTTCATTGTGATCCTCCTGCCTTAGCCTCCTGAGTGCAGGGATTACAGGTGTGCAACACCATGCTCTGCTAAGAGTGGTATTCATTCTCCTGGCTCCTGTTTTCAAGTCCAGCATTTGAAACTAGGTTTAATCCCATGTTTTTGCTGAAAAATATCTTCCAATCACTTACTGACAAAAAGGGTTGGTGGAGGTAAAGGTTTTGAAATTTTACCTGTCCAAATTTATCTTTACTCCATCTCCACATTTGAATGAGAATTTGGCTATTTGGATTTTGAGGCTGGAAATAATTTGCCTGCAGAATTTTGAAGGCATTGTCCACAGTCTTTGCCCTCCCATAATTGCTGGCGATCTGTCCAGAGACATTGAGATTCTTTACCCGTTGCATGTAACTTGACTTCTCCTTTCTCTCTGGAAGATTTTAGGATTACTCCTTGCCCTAGTAAACTGAATTTTCTTGTTGAATATGCTGTAGTGTGAATCTATTTTTTGTCAGCTCTCCTGGGAACTTTGCGGGTCCTTTCTACCTGGAAAATCTTACCCTTCCTGCAAGATTTCCAACATTATTTTACAAGTTATTACTCCCTCACTCCAGTTTTTGCTTTCTCTTCTCTTTAACAATCCCATGTTTGAAATGTAGTGTTGCTTGAACTGTTTGTCTAAAATTTTTCATTACTTTTTTCCTTTCAGTATCTATTTATTTACCTAATCTTTCTGGGAAATGTCCTTGATTTTATCTTCGAAATTTCCCACTTAGTTTTTCTTTTAACTTAACCAGTTTTTAATTCCCAGAGGACCCTATTCCTCTTTCTCTTCATTTTTTCTGTATCTGTAAGCTATTAAGGAGATTTTTTTTTTAAAAAAGCTTTCTTCTCTCTACATAATTCTCTGTTTCATTCAACTAATCCCCTCCTGTTCTTCATTTACTTCTTTGTTTTTTCTTATTAGAAACAATTCTTTTTTTTTTTTTTTTTTTTTTGGTACCAGAGATCGAACTTGGGTCCTTGCACTTTTGAGGCAGGTGGCGGAACCACTGAGCTAAATCTCCAGCTAGAAACAATCCCTATTACTCAAGTAGTTGTTAATCTTCTGCTATGTGCTCATACTTAAGAGTAGATGACTGCTATGATTTAAATGTGTTCCCCAAAATTCATGGGTGACAAACTTAATGCTCAATGCAGTATGTTAAGAAGTGGAACCCTTAAGAGATGATTAGGTCATGAGGGGTCTGCCTTCATGAACAGATTCATGCTGTTATCATGTGAGTGGGTTAGTTATTGTAGGCGTGGGCTCCTGACAAAAGGATGACCCTAACCCTTTTCCATTCACTCTATTGTGTGTGCTGTCTTCTCCTTCCACCATGAACTAATGCAGTAAGAAGCCTTCACAAGATGAGGGCCCCGTGACCTTGGATTTCTCAGCCTCCGGAAAAGTAAGAAATAAATTTCTACTCTTTATGAATTACTCAGTCACAGGTATTCTGTTATAGTAGTACAAACTGGACTAAGACAATGTCCAAAAAGCTGACTAGGAATTTTGAGAATGTTGATGGGCCTTGTTATAAAATGACTGTGTGAGAATTCCTAATGATGGCAAGTTTAGGTCTTTTCTCTTCACTGGCCACCTTCTCCCTAAAGTTTCTTCCAACCTGACTCTGGAGGAAGAAGGCCTAGAATATAGGACTGGGAAGTCTCAGTGTGTATCATATAGGCCTTCACGTCCTCTCCATTTACTACATTTGACTTTGCCCTCAGTCATGTCTGCTGTTCCTTAACCCTTGGTCCCCGATTTTAGCTTTTCTAGAGAGTAAACCTGTAGTCTCTGGGATTGGGTGCAGAGTGGTCAGGGACAGAGAATAGTTGCCAGTCACGGCATACAACAGAAGAACTTCTTTAATGGTTTGGAGCATGCTCCCTGGTTTATATTCCTACTGTCCATACTACTCCCTAAGGTGCCTAGTGCCACCATTTTATGAATCTCTTATTAGGATCTGCAGCATAACTCAGATTGTTTCTTGGCTTTCCCATCCCCAGCTTATGCACCTTTCTCAGAACTGCTGTCAATTTTCACATTTTTCACTGCTTCCCAACCTCCAAAATTCTATGATTGTTTTCTCCTGTTCTCTTTTTCCTGTCCTTGCTGGTTTATGTCTTTTTGAAAAATCTCTTTGCTGAGATTTAGTGAGACTTCAAGAGAGAATAAAATTCAAGACATATGTGCCATCCTTCAAGGAATGGATGTGGCATGAGTTGATTTATGTTTCAAAGTGACTTCTCACTGTGTGCAGAATGTGTTGGAGGTGAGCCTGAATGCAGGGGTGGTCACTTGCTGCAGTCTATGCTAAAGAGGAGAGAATGGGATCAGGTTGGGTCAGAAGAGGCAATGAGAAATGGGTGGCGGTGTAAACACAGGGCTTGCTGATGGGTCATGTGTGAGGGGTAAGGGAAAGGGAGGGCCAAAGCTGAATGCTACAGCTATTGCTTGAGCAAATGAACACATGACTACCTACCAAGATGGAGAAAGCTAAGGGAAAAATATTTCATGGTAGAGATAAATACTCAAGCATATCATGGTTGCTCAGGGGCCTGTGTGGACCTGAGCTCCAAAGAGGATAGTACAATTAGCAAAACAGTTTGATGTGGTTTTATTTTCTGCCTCTTTGTTTTCATGAATGCTAACTTACAGGGACTTAATTGGCAGAAGAGTAACAGGAGCCAGCATGGTGTTGGCATATTGCCAAATGTTACTTTAAGTAAATGTTCCTGTTTATTATTTCCCCTCGGTAATCCAATGTTAGAAAAAGGTACTTATGAATCTTAAAATTCCCAACAATGTTTTTCTCATACTTATAGCAGTTTTTAATATCATTTGATCCTATTTTAAGAATTTGACTGAATCTAATAAATAACTACTGTTGGAAAAAAAATAACTCAAGTTGCTTTGTTCACTTGATACTCAAAATAGGTAACTAGTTAGTCATTCTCTAACCTACAAACTGAGTTATTTTATGGATATAGGTTGCAATACAAGGCATGATCAAAATATATGATAAATATTTATATTTAAAAATTTGTTACAATAAAAGATACATTGACATTAATCTGCCTTGAGATACTTCCCTTCTCTTCAAACACATTTGTCCTATTGTTTTTATCTTTTATGAAAAAATAAAATAAAATTTTATAACAAAATATTAAGAGACTAACAATAGTTAATATACTGTCTATCATTATCTTCAAAGTAGTCAGAGTTCAAGGCATGGACAAAAAAGATTCATTTACAAAGAAGAAACAGATATTAACACAAAACTTTCTTTTCAAAGAACTAGGAGAAACTAGTGTATAAATGAAACAAACACATATATTAAAATGTTTTTGAAACAATATCCCATTGATTCAGAATTGTTCTGAAGGAATTCTGGAAATTCTCTTTTGTGAGTGTCTTATGGGGTGTGATAAAAAATATGATGATTTCTGTATTGAGTACTATCTAATGGAAAGAGAGGCTCATAAAAATCTTATGGTGTGCCCTCATTCAACTTACTCATTGGAACTGGCAGTGCAACTTCTGGCTTTCCATAGTCAAGATAACCATGAAAGATGTATCAGTCTGTGCTTACCAGAGAAACAGATATAATACAAGATATACAAGTACATAAGAATTTACAAGATTACCTTACAATGGTCACCACAGAGTCAGATGTGGAAGACTCCAATAGGCCTGTCTGCTCACTGTAGTGTCCCATGTGAGTCCACATCAGGAGGCTGATGGGTTTGAGGTGGAAGGCTGAAGAACCTGCACTGGAAGCTAAAGAGCCTACGAAGTAAGCTAGGCGAAAACATTCATGGTGAAGGCGAAGACTGGAGCTCCTCCAAAGAAATGGAAGCAAATCCATGCTTTCATTTCTCCTTTATACAATCTAGGTGGCAAGCCACCCTCAGGTGGGTCTTCCACACCTGAGGGTATGGAATGGCTGAGCCCAGTTCAGTTGAGCTTCTCTTATTCGAGTTGACACAATCAGTCAACCATCACAAAAGGTATGCATTTTGAATCTATTTGGGGATATATATATATATATATATATATATATATTTTAAGCTTGTGTCTGACTTATTTAATATATATATTAATATATATATATATTTCATTTTTACTATTTATCTTGTGGGAAAGACTTTGTAGAGGAGGGAGACCTAACACTGTAGGCAGGAGGATTTCAAGTTTATATATATATATATATATCATATATTTTATTTATCTTGTGGGAAAGACTTTGTAGAGGAGGGAGACCTAACACTGTAGGCAGGAGGATTTCAAGTTTAAGTCCATTCTGGGCAACTGAGTGGAATCCTGTCTCAAAACAAACAAACAAACAAACAAAGTTAATGCTTCTCTTTGAAAATAGACTCATGATCTCCACATTCACATGAGAGATTAGTGTATACTAGAGTTTGCTAACATGATGAGAAATGTAACCATACTGTTTTTGATCTTGTCTCTTTCTCTTCATATGTATCAGTACCACTAAATATTTATTTTCTGGGCTTTAAATTCTCCACTTGAATATTTACCATTGCCAAAGGATAAAATCATAAGTTTAGTTTAAAGATTTCAATTTGTTTTCTTTTCAGTCCTAGAAATGCACAACACTTTATTTCATAAAATATAAAAAGTGTTCCAATGTGTCAAGCAAAGGAGGTTGGTTTTATTGAGGGGGAAGAGGGCAGAAGAAAGCAAAAACTAAAAATAAATCAGATTGGTCATTTCAGAGTTACTTTCCTTGTAAGGTGAGGAGAGAGAGAGAACAATAGAAAAGTAACTGGCTACCATTGGGTTACTTTTTTTTTTTTTTTTAATGTAAGAGGGAACATCACTGTCTGTCATACCAGTTGGAACAGACCTGTTTGGGAAATTTGACTGTCATCTTTTTCACCTCGATTTCTTAGAAGGGCAGATGAACTGCTTAGTTTCAGCTTGGTGATATGGAACTTCAGAACAAGTGACTCCACTGGGCTGTTGGTGCTAGTGCAGGAGCTTAGTCTAAAATAATGGCTTCCTGTAATTTTTTTAACACCATGAAAGCAATGAGTAAGAACAGCATACTGACATTGCCCATAGGTAACAGGGTTCAGAGGGAAGCTAAATGTTTCACTCTGATCCACCAGACTTGATGGCAAGATTCAGAGTCATGCCTCAGAAAAATACCCTGTGATAGTTACATGATTGGGTCAACTTGAGTAAGAAATGTCCAACTAAATTGGATCAACATACTTCTGGGTATGACTGAGGGGATTTACTAAAAATTTGCTGGGGTTTACTGGGTGTGAGTGACAGCAACAAATGGGCTTGCCGCCTAAATGGTATAAAAGGGAAATGAAGAAGGAAGGCTTGCTTCTGTTTCTTTGGAGGAGCTTCAGTCTTCACCTTCACCTTGGATGTTGTCACCCGGTTTCCAACAAAGACTTTCAGCCTCCAGCACAGATCCTTTGGCCTCCTGGTATGGACTCAAGTGGGACACTATTGTGAGCCCTAGAACTTCAACTGGATCCTTAGGATCTCCAATGTGCAAAGAGACCTTTTGCACTCTTCCACACCTGACTCTGCAGTGTGGGTATTGCAAGCCAATCTTGTAAATTCTTATATATTATTATATATAAATCCTATTATGCATAAATTCTTATATATATATTCTTGCATTAAATCTGTTTCTCTATTAAGCACAGACTGATACAACCTAACTTTTTGGTGGAAAGTGCAAATGCTAAATTCATAAACACCATTAGTCTCTCTAGTTCATGCTTGTCATTCATTTTCTTAAATCAAGATGCCCTACTTGGATGTCACTAGCCCTACACATCAAAAGGCAAAACAACAAGTAGCCTTCTCTTTTTTTTTTGTATTAAATTCTTTTATTGGTACATTGTAGGTATACAACACAATTACATTTCTCATTGGGAATTGTACCTTTATATAATG
>NW_004624730.1:33827709-33868395 GCF_000247695.1 Heterocephalus glaber
TGGGTCTCTTCTTGTTCCAAATGAATTTTTGGATTGTTTTCTCAAGGTCTGTGAAGTATGCTGCTGGGATCTCAATTGGAATTGCATTGAGTCTATATAGCAGTTTTGGAAGTATGTTCAAACTATAAGCTAACTAGCTGACAACAAGGTTATTACTGTGAAAAATGTCTACAATAATACTTTGTTTTCATGTTGCCTGAATCCTGGGCTTGAGGCAAGTAAGAAATTAGTTAATTAAAAAACATTTAAGGTCTCTGAAGTTTCAACACCTTTAGCAAAACAGAGACTATCATTACTCCTATTTCAGAGATAAGATGATTGAGGAGCAGGCATTTTAATCAGCAATGTTTCTCTTCCAACTCTATCCATACGCAGTTTCACTGGGTGACAGTTTGCTCAGTAGTTTCAAGACTTGAACTCTGCAGTGCATGCATTGGTGTTTTTGACAAGTTGGCTCAGAGCCTATGAAAAGGAACCCTCAGCTGATACCTACCACAATGTGCAATATATTAAAGAAATATTAATGGAAAATTTTGTTACTTTTCTACTTTTGAATGAAAAGTTCATGTGAGGCATGGATTACCATTAGCTTGGTAGCACAAGGCAGAGAATGGTGGACAATTGTTCGGTATCAGTGTTTATGAAAGGACAGTCCTTGAATTCTCTGCAAGATTATTGCTTGTGTTGTTGCCAAAAATAGAAATTTATGGATCCATCTTTAGATTATGGAATCAGAATCTCTGGAGGCACAGCTAGGATATTGGGATGTTATGTAGCACCCAAAGTGTCTGAGTATATGCTAAAGTTTTAGGAATACTAGTTTGGAGCAATAATTTTCAAGCCTTGTTATTCCTAAATTAGCTTCTGGAGATAGTTAAAATATGATTTGATGATTTCATCCCAAACATACTGAATCAGACTCTATTGTGGGGCCTGGGACTCTTAATATAACAATAATTCTCATCAACAGCCAGGTTGGAAATGAAAAATATCCCTATGCCAAGCTGGCCTTTTGGATCCTTTGATAAAGATTGTGCTGGAAAACTTTCTCATGTAGTAATGGAATGAGCAGCAACTCTGGATGCTGGCTAACTCAGCTCCTGCAAAGTTGTACCTCTGGGTTGTCTGGCTACTTATTAGCCCCTCAAATCTGATTGTATCACCTGTGTAAGAATACAGATTCTGAGGTTCCAACCCAGATCTGTTGAATGGGGTCACTGTGGGGAGAGTCAAGGAATTCTATTTTCAGAAGAACCTGAGATGACTGCAAGGATGAGGCAGGGCTAGAACCCCAAGTCTATGAACATGGTAGAACTTCCAAATTGCAGGCACCACAGCAGCCCTTTGGGAGCACCCAGAACTGTGAGGCTGATGAAGAACTCACCCTCAAACTGCTGGGCTCCTGAGGCCTAAGCCTTTGCCCTGGTCTTTACCTAAAACTTTTCCAAGGGCATCTTTGTTACATTTCCACCTTCCCCACCTCAGCGCCCAGCCCTCTTGTGTTTGCCCACCATTGCTGCCTAGGGAATTCCATTGAATTGTACATTGAGGCCATACTCTTAAGTGAAATAAATAGGACACACATGTGTAAATACCGAATAGTTTCTCTGGTGTGAGAAACTGAAAGTGTAAATAATATTAAACACTAATATTATTTATCTAATATTCAGATCTCTCTGTTAGAGGTACACAGAGTATTGCGTGTAGAATACACAATGACTTTATATACAGATATGTAATCATTCTGCACTTTTCTTGGGTATGTTGGAATATGTCTTTTATTGTGTTTTTTCATGTTAGGTGCATACATAAAAAGATGAGCTCAAAGGCAATAGTCTGTACTCCTATATGACTATTACGGAAATCTTAATAGTAGTAAGTAAAAGAGAATATCTTAATATTAGGGAAATACATAAGGGCCTAGGGTTTAGTTCAGTGTGAAGGCCCTGGGTTTAATCCCCAGTACCAAAAAATGTCCTTTCACACTTGCTGTAGATCATGTCCCACTATCTCCTTCACAGGATTTATCATAATTTATAAGTATCTTTTTTTGGTTAGTTCACTGATTATCAATCTCTTCCACAGGATATAGGTTTCACACACGCAAATTCTGCCTTGTTCGTCTTTTGTCTTCTCTGTACCCCAAAGCATTGAGGACTCAAATCTCTCCCCTCCTGGAGGGTAGTCAGCTTAGAAAGAGGATAAGAATGTCTTTGGAGGGATAAGGGAAAAATAAAGCTTCATGAGCCAGAGGGCCTTTTAAAACTTGAAAGCTGAAGAGGGAAGAATGAGAAACACACACACACACAACACGCATACACACTGTGTGTGTGTGCGTGCTCACCCTAATGAGGTCATTTACAATTTCAGTGAGTAATTGCAGATGTATTTCATTGTCTAAAAATATTTCCTACATGTTTTATGACTTCACAGTTCTGTAAAATATATTCTCCCAGTTTAGGATTTAACACTAGCCTTGGGGTTAAGGAGTTACAGTCCAGCTGAGGAAAGGCAGTTTTAAGCATAAAACATTTTGACATTTCTGAGAGCTAGCCTCCTTTGGCTTTCTCCTTTTTGTAAACTTCCTCAATTTCCTCCTCTCCTTTTTTTCATTCCTTTATTCCTATTTGTTCTTTTCTGTTTCTTTTTTCCTACCTTTAAATTATAACATAATAGTACATGCTAGGAATAATGCTATTCAAAACAATAGTACTACTAAATGTCAAATAATATTAAAACATTTATATATCAAAATACATAATCCCTTGTTCCAACCCCTTAATTTTCTGGGCTCTCTCTTGCTAGAGGCAAACATTTTTGATGCCTTAAACTATTCCTTCCAGCATTTATAGATCTCTGTGCTTTTAAGTAATGTGAATACTGCTCTCTTTTAATTCATCAATTTAAGACATAAATCTATTGAGTTTCTAATGTGCTTGATGAGGAATTAAACAACCTTATATCACCATCCCCTCTGCTTCTCCTCTTCTATGATCATACTCCAAATTTTGATTAAGTATATATTCAGGGTTAACATTATAATGCCTTTGTAAATTGTACTCACACATGAAAATGTAATAATATCTGTTTCCCCAGGAGTAGACTCTGAGCAATAATTCAAGTACAAGTAGTCTCTTTGGGAGGCATGGGTATCACCAGCAATGGAGGAAAGAAATGGTAAAGGAAGGGAAGGCGATAACAAAGAATGCATTATCAAATGGTTACCACTATGGACAACTGGAGTTTAATCCAGTAAGAAAAATTTGGGAAACCCATATGAAACACACAGTTAATGTCATCCCAACTGAAAGGTGAAGGGGACTAGATATTTATATACCAGCACCTATCAGTCATTTTTTGAAGGTTACTCCCAAGAGTAGTCAATTCCTTGGGCACTTCCAGCTTTCTGAAGCTTTAGGGAAAGTCCTGTGCAAAGACATATAAATGTGGCAATCAGAAGCTGGCTAAGAACAGCAACTACATAATGCATTATGACTTTGTTCCATTCTTTTTACTGGAAAAAAGTTTTCTTCTGAAATTGCCTTTTAAAATTTAGTTTGTGTTCTTGATAGCTATTGAAAATTCTTCTTATATCTTTTGATAGTTTCTCATCATATTTTATAAAGTTAATTACTCAAGTAATACGTCAGCTCCAACTTCTTTCTTGGAGGCATTGCTGGTGGTCTTTGTTATCTCCCATGGACAGCCTGTCCTCAAGGTCTTCTACACAGATGGCATCTTGGGGCTCTCAGGATTGTTTGGCATCTTCTGAGCTGGATTCTCTAATTTCCTGGTTCCAGTGTTTCTCTCGTTTGGTTCTTGGGGTAGCACACTGTTCAGAGAACTGTCAGGCTGGAAGCTTGGGCAGTGTGCTACTCCGACTGTGGACACTGCCTGCCTAGCTATTGTCCCCCCCACCCCCATCCCCAGGACAGGACTTCAAGACTCTCCTTGGTTACCATAGCTCTTTTTTTACTTTTTCTATTCTTTTTTCTTGTTTTATTGTCACAGTTTTATAAAATAAACCTCCTAGTGTCTTAGAAAAGGTGCTTGAGAAGTGAATGTCTTAAACCTTGTATGTCTGAAAATGTTTTTATTTTCCCTTTGATTGATGGATTGTCTAGATAGAGTGATATGTCAGAAATAATTTATCTTCAGAATTTTGAAGCCATGTCTGTATTCTCTCCTCCTGGGTTTTCATTAAGAAGTACAAAGCAATTCTCATAGATAAATACTTGTATTTGCCTTTTGTTAATTTTTTTTTTAAATCCCTGGAAGCTTATAGAATCATTGGTTCTGCACATGCCTTTGGATTCCAAGGGGACCCTTGCCAATGAACCTGGAATTAAGAAGTGCTTGAGGGCCGGGGATTTAGCTCAATGGTTCTGCCACGTCCCTTGAAAGCGCAAGGTCCCAAGTTTGATCCCCAGTACCAAAAACAAACAAACAAGAAGTGCTTGAATTCTGAAGAAAATATTGACACATCAGAGAGAGTGACATCTTCATATGAGGCTGGTAACCGGGAGTATTCAGACAAAATGTTGCCATTTGGTTCTTTGGTGCCAGTAGAATGCTATGAAGTTAGCCTGGGAAAAACAAATGCATTCATATGTAAATATAAGAAGTTATCAGCTTCTGGGACTGTAGTGGACTTGCTGCCCTAAGCAGGTGCAACTTCTTAGAAGTCAGCTGTGCAGGAATCCTGTCGGCTGCAGGATTCATTAGGGCACCAGAGTTCCAAAGCATCATTCTCCTGATGACAAAACATGCTGATTGACATGCTTAGTACTGTACGCTAAAGTGCTTAATGTTCATGAGAGAGAACAGCTGGTGAACACTTTGAAAGGACTCTGAAGTTCTGTCAGATTGTGAAAAGACCAGTTCCACCATGTGATGTATCTGAGCAGAAGCTCCAGCTTCCAAGTAAAAGTGTCCAAGGGTTCACCTGAATGGATGATAGGTATTTTACCTACCGTATGTTTAGAAATGCAGAAATCTTTATATGTAACTTCTTTTGATATTAAACTTGATTTTATGAACCTAAGAAAAAAAGAATCATTGACTCTGCTATTCTGAACCTTGTGATAAAGTCACTTGATGTGGGCTCATTATACGTTGTGCTGTAGCTCAGTGAGCCAGGCCCTTCCAATCAGCAAACTCATATGTGGGAAATGTTCTTAAATTATTTTGCTGATACATGTTTTCTTTCTTTATTACATTTTCTCTGTTCTCTCTCTGGGATTCCTGTCATCTCAATGACAGGCTTTCTGCTCTGCTTCTCTAATCATCATTTACTTTCTCCCCTACTTTCCACCTCTTTCTTTTTTTAAGCTTTTCTTTCTGAATAATTTCCTCAGCTTTGCTTTTTAGTTCTTTCATTGAGCATTTTTTAATTTCAGATGCTTAAATTTTTAAGAGATCATTTTAGTTTCTGACTGTTCACGGTGCCACATTTTTCTCTTAACAGTCTAAATAAACCAGTTGTTTCAGTTGTAATTATTGTGTTATACTTTTCTCCTTTGTGCAATCTCTAATTTCTTTAAGTTCCTTTTTTTCTGTTTTGATACTAACTTCACATTTTGATATTTATTTTTCCTGTTCAGTTTTCCCCAGATGTTTAATATCTTTGAATATCTGCTAATTTTTAAGAGTCAGAAATTAAGACTTTAACTGGGAGCTCTAAGCATATGTGTGGGACTTGTTAACTTTGAGCTTTGTTGAAGGTGACCTATCAGAACCCTTTGTAAAGAAACTCCCAGAGCTATATGGTGTTTGTCACCTTGGAATTACTGCTGCTATTTAAGGCTAAGAATGACCTTTTCCAGAACCCCATTTCTTGTGTGATTAGCTTTGGCTAAGAGAGAAACTTGCACAAGATTCAGAAAACAGAAGTAAAATTGAAGCCAGTAGTCTCAAAAGGTCACAGTGACCAGAGACACTGATGGATAGGTGTAAAGCTTTCTGCTGGGCTCTAGCCTCTCATCCCAACCACTGACCCCACTGACCAAGAGTGGGCTCAAGCCCCTAAATACTTGGCTATGGTTCCTACAGAAGTTATAGCTTCCATGGCCTACCAGAAGCTTCCCATTCTGTCTTCACTTGAGTAGCCAGATATGTACTCTCCCTACATCTCCTATGTGTTTCATCCATGCCTGTGCTTTAAATATTTGTTTCCTATGCTTGCTGTAAGAAATTACAGCAAACTGTGGCTTAAGACAACATGAATGTATCCTCTTACAGTTCTGGAAGCCATGGATCTAAAATTAAGATGTCTTCTGGAGGCTTTAAGAGAGAAACCATTTTCTTGTCTTTTTTAACTTCTAAAAAGTGACTGCACTTTTGGGTTCTGAATCCTTTCTCCGCCTTCAAAGCACATCAACCCAATCTCTAGTTCTGCTTCACATCTCCTTTTTCTCACTTGACTCCTCCAACATCCCTCTTATAAGGACTTCTGTGAAAACATCAGCCCACCTGGACAGTCCAAGATTACTTTCCCATTTCAAGAGTCCTAACAATCACACCAGGAAACTCCCTTTTGCCCTGTAAGGTAACAAATTCACAGGAGCTGGAAAGGAGCATGTGAACGACGTTGGGGGCCGCTGTCAGCCACATTGGATGATGACTTTCTCTGATCCTTCAATACTTGTCTTCCAGACTTTCCTTTTCTCAGTTCCTCCCACATTCCTGTGAGCTTGGATTCCTAGAGTTGGCTTCTTGGCCCCTAATATTGAGTGGCTCTGATTTCCTTACTGAACCCTAATGGATACACTCTCAGTGTCAATACCTCTATGTATTTCCTCTCAGACTAGTCATATTTCCCCAAATTACTCTTCTAGTGTCCAATCTGGAGGGTTAGAATGCTGTCAAATGTCTAGGATCTCAAAAAGTAAAATTGTAGGGAGCTTGTATTGGTATTAATCTAGAATGTTCCCTCAAAATCTCATGTGTTCAAAGCTGGAGCTTTTGGAAAGTGATTGGATCTTGGGAGCAATATCCTATCAGTGGATTGAACCATGAGTTCACAGCTAAATGTACTGTGAAGAGGTGGGGCCTGATTGGAAGAGGTGTGCCATGGAAGGCATATTTTTGGAGGGTATATCTCCCTTCTCTTTCTGTTTCCTGGCTGTCATGGTTGAGCAGCTTTTCTCCACCAAGCCTTTCTTCCATGCCATTTCTGCCTGGGAATCAATCAGCCTCAGATTGAATGCTCTGAAAACCATGAGCCAAAATAAACCTCTCCTACTCTAAGTTTTATGTATCAGGTATTTTGTCCCAGATATGGGAAAGTGACTAATTCAATGCACTTTTCTTTTTTCCTCCCCTCCCTCCCTTCCCCTTCTCTCCTCTCCTCTTCTCTCCCCCCTCTTCTTTTGTCTTGTTTTCTCTCTTCCTCTTCCTCCTCCTCTTTCTCCCCCCCCTCCTCTTTCTCCTCCTCTTCCTCCTCCTCCTCCTCCTCCTCCTCCTCCTCCTCCTCCTCCTCCTCCTCCTCCTCCTCCTCTTCTTCTTCTTCTTCTTCTTCTTCTTCTTCTTCTTCTTCTTCTTCTTCTTCTTCTTCTTCTTCTTCTTCTCTCTCTCTCTCTCTCTCTCTCTCTCTCTGACTGGCCTCAACCTCAAGATTCTCCTGCCCCAATTTCTTGAGTAGCTAGGTTTACAAGTGTGGGACACCAATCCCACCTTCAATCAACTTGTTAACTTGCTATTCTCAGTTTGATCCTCCCTCCTGTTCTTGCTGTGGGAGCCCCCATACAGAAGCTCTTTGACTTATGTTTTCCATACAACATGGCCAGTTACTGGCAGTGTGTGGAGGGAAGAGCAGAATATCGAGGGCAGAGGATGGAAGCAACTCTAGACACCTAACTGCCTCTCAAGGAGCCACCATCAGAGCCCACTTCTGTTTACTTTCACTCCCTCTTTGTTGTATTCCTGGGATGCCTGTTGCTTTTCAGACATTCTGTGGTCAAAACAGATTGCTTCTCAATCCTTACTGCTGTCTCAGAATTTTGCTTCTGGAATTAACCAAGAAAGCTGTTTTATACCCATTTGCTTGACTGTTTCCAAAATTTCAGTGATGTTATCCATTCTTTCTTTCCCTATTTTTGTGGGTTCGTATTTTTAAATAAAACTTATTATTTTAAGATGATTCTAGAATCTTATGTAGTTAAAAGAAATAATTCAGATAAATGTCATATACCCTTCACCCAGTATCCTTTCTCACAATATTCTGTGTAACTATGGTACAACAGGAAATTGGCATTGCCCTTATTCTGATTTTACCAGTTTTATATGCACTAATTTGTGTGTATGCAGCTTATTCTATGTACTTTTATAAGATGTGATACATCTTATGTGATAGATAAATGCATAGATAGATATATAGATTTTTGGGGGGTGGTGCTAAGGATTGAACCCAGGGCCTAACCCATATCAAGCACACCCCTAGACATTTTTTGAGCCAGAGGTAGGAGAAGTACATACCACAGCTCATGGGCTCCAAGTTTACTACTGCTTAAGGACCGATCTGTAGCTAAGGCATAGTGAAATTTTATCTTCTTTACATGCTTGCCCATGGACTGATAGTCAGCTAACAAATCTCTTTGCTTAGTTCTCTGAGTTGCAACTATTCTGTATTCTTCTTCTTCTTTTTTTTTTTAAATCAGCCCAGAGAAAGGCATTTTGCAGCACAGAAAAGAATAAAATTGTACATTCTCTCTTAACTAGGCTACTTGTCCATACTGAATTAAAATTGATTGATTATTTTAATTAACATCAGGCAAAAGGAACTTGTAATATTTACAAAATGTTTACATTCTCTTCTTAAAGGGAAACATTGTATTTTCTGATTTCTGCAGGACTAAAGAATTACCGAGCCAGTTTGATGAATAAATATAAACACAATAGGGAGGTATCTTTGGATATGTAGTTGTATTTGAATCTTCTAGAATTACCCCTAGTAGAAGGACATTCAGATGATTAAATTGTCTCAATGGGCCACCAGCACTCCATCTAATGCAGTCATGGAGAATTTGCATTGTATATTTGTACTTGAAGTCAGGAGGTAGCGGTGGAGCCTGGGTGAGACAGCCAAAACCAAGTGCCACCAAAAGTTAGCATAAGCAGTCAAACAAACCCAGTATGTTGTGTTTAGTCACTCATGTGTACTGTGCCTTATATCACAATGTATTTGGGTGATGAAAGGCATCTATCTTAAAAAATCTATTCTTTCTTAGTGGGTTCTCTGAAGGCTGTGTTTGTGAGACCATTGTGTTGAATTTATTGAACTTGGTCAAGAAGAAACAGGAGAGGTGATGAAGGTGGCAAACATTTATGAATAATTGATATCAATTTTTTCTTTATTCTGCAGCCTTTTGTTTCAGCCTATCTGCAAGGCTGATTCAGAGCTTGAGAGCTACATTTTTGTAAACTCAAGTAGGAAGGAGCTCTTTTAGTTATCTGTTGATCCATAAGAAATCATCCCAAAATTTGGTGGTTTAAAGCAGCCAGCATTTTTTATTGCTCCTGAGTTTATAACTGACTGGGAGAAATGTGTATGGGCTTGACCAGGCCAGCTGATCTTGCCTGGACTAGGTCCTATGTCTGTGGTCAGCTGGCAGATTGTCTGAGGACTGCTTGGTTCAGAATGGCTCTCACCCTCTATGATTGCTCACGGTTCACATAGCTAACCTGGACTTGTTAACATAGTGAAGTTGTGCAAAGCCTCATGAGGACTAGCTTGGGAACCAGCGCACCATTACCTCTGTGGCATTCTGTTGGCCAAAGTGAGTCACAGAGCTAATCCATATTCAAGGCTGATCTTGATGGCCAAGAGAAAAATCCTAACAAAGTAACACAATCTATATTTTCATGTGCTATTTTCGGTACCTGGTAGGCATTTTTCTCTTACATACCTGGAAAACTCTTGTTCATCTTTCATGTCCTAATTTAACCACCACCACCTCTGGGAATCTGCTGTGGCCTTTCCTCAAGCAGACTGAGCCATATTCCCCACTGTATTGCTGCTGATACCTCTCTCCACTCATAGCTGTCTGTTCCTTGAGGACAAGGACTATTTCCAACTATCTTATTTCTCCAGTTTCTTGCATAGTACTTGGCCCGGTGAATATTTTATGAATAAATGAGTTGATAGTCATTTCTCCAGTTTTTTATCTGTCCTCTTCACATTGTCTTGATACTATCATCTTAAGAAGATGACCCCCCCATTAACCTCCATTGAATATATTAACAAATTTACATTATTTGACAGGTTGCAATCAAGGGAACAACGATACACTATTCCTCTATGTTTGGCAGTGAGAGTTCCAAGCATTTTTGAAGTTGACTAATTGCACTGTCACATTTTTGCTTTAATTGTTCTGTCTGGGATAGTTTCTTTCTACTGTATGTCTCTTTTTTGAGACCGACAGTTTTAAGTGGCCAGGGTCTTAGCATTTTTAAGCACAGAAATGCTTATAGTCAATTGTTCCAATCTCTGTGGTAGTTTTACAAGATTCAGCTCTTGAAAGCACTTTTCTTTAACTAGCAATTTGGTGCTGTGGGAAGTTGTTAGGTAGTTCTAGGGACCCATGATGAGATGCCTTTTTGTAGCAAATACGTCTATTTCTCAGCATTTGCCCCTTGTTCATATTTTTGCTTAAGGGTATAGGCATTGTAGAATGACTGCCAATCTTTCAGAATCCCTGGGGTTGAGAGACCAGAGATAACATCTAATTTGATATAATTTTACAGGACTGACATTTTATGGAAGTTACCGAGGCAAAGTAACATATCCAATCACACAAAGACATTATGATTTTAGGAAAAGGATTTGTGCAGCTAGAATACTTTAGAAACATTCCAGAGAACCAGGCTGCTGAGCCAGATGCCTCTTTTCTTGTTTAAGCCAGGTAAAGTACCATGTGATAAGTTTGCCCTTCACAAAGATTTCTCCTCTTCTGACCAGCTCTCAGGTGGCCAAGTTTGGAGAGAGCATTCTTTGACTGGACTAGGAGTCCATGTACCTCTCTGAGGTCCACTTGGATCCCAATCATCTGGTTAAATGCAGATTACTGGGCACTATCCAAGACCTCATAGATTCTTGGAGACTTGTGTCAGAAATCTGTATTTTTAATGTTATAATAAAATATATATAAAAAGGAAGGTGTGTTACTTATATACATTAACTATATTATATATTCTATATGCAACTTAAGGCAATTCTGTCAATGTGGCCCAGGCAAGTCAGAAAGCTGTACACCGTAAGTCCAAAATACAATATAATATTAGGTAGCAACAAATGCTATGGAGAAAATTTTCAAATTAACAGGAGAGATGATGGGAAGGGTACTATTTGGATAGATTAATTACTGGAGATATCCAGGCTACAGAGCTAGATGTATAAGCAGCAACTTGGCCATGTGAAGATCTATGATAAGAGGGAATAGGTAAACGCAGATGACATAATCAGGAATGAGCTACAAAGAGGAGAAAGACATTGCTGAAAACCATCCAATTGCCTATCAATTTAGAATAAAATCCAAATTCCTCACCATGCTGTATAACTCCTTATATGGCATGTAATCCCTATCCAGTGATAAAATTAATCACATGGATATACATGGTTGTGTGTCTGGTGAGGGTCTTGGAGAAATGTAAACTTTAGCTCACACATTTTTGAGAAAATATGGTTCAGTAAGATCTTAGTAAGATGAGGAGAAAATTGACCACTGGGTTTGGCAAGATGAAGATCACTGATGACCTTGACAAAAGCTCTTTGAGTGAGTAAGGGAAATTAATAAGCATTAGTGGTGATGTTTACAGGACTTCTATGAGTGAATGGTGTGCTGGTTAGAAGGTTATGGAGTCTGGGAAGTCTTTTTTCTTTTTAAACTGGAAGCTCTTTAGCATATTTGAACGTTATTATGATTTAATAAATTTTGAAGTAGAACCTGACAAAGTAAGAGAAAGGCAAGAAAGACCACAGCTGGGAATCCTGAGGCAGGAGTCCCCTTCCAACCAGTCCGCAGAAACTTCCCAAGTCTCCACTGTGTGCATCCACTAGCCAACCAGCCCTGCTGTGAGTTAACCTCAGCGCATTCATGGCTCACATCTACTTCTTGACTGTACTCTACAACATATGCACTTTTTCTGTTCAATGCATTTGATACAGACCGCAATGGAGCTGTGAGTTGTGAGGACTTCATTAAGGGTCTTTCCATTTTGCTTCGGGGGACTGCACAAGAAAAACTCAACTGGGCATTTAACTTGTATGACATAAATAAAGATGGCTACATCACTAAAGAAGAAATGCTGGATATAATGAAAGCAATATATGATATGATGGGTAAATGCACATATCCCATCCTCAAAGAAGATGCTCCCAGGCAACATGTTGAGACATTTTTCCAGAAAATGGACAAAAATAAAGATGGGCTTGTTATCATAGATGAGTTCATTGAAAGTTGCCAAAAAGATGAAAACATTATGCACTCCATGCAGCTTTTAGAAAATGTGATTTAACTTGTCAAATAGATCCTCAATCAACAGACAAATGTGAACTAGTCTACCACACTTAAAGTTGTAGCTACCACTTTTAGCTTAGATTGCTCAGCTTTATACTGAGGCATATTATCCAAACAAGCTTTGTTTTAATATAAAACAATCCCTAGAAGATTTGAGTTTTCCAGCTATAATTTGCATCATTTTCATAATGGCATTGCGTTCATGAGATGTTCTAATTCATTTCATACTCTGTGACTATACAAAAGTAATAGAGTCTGCCATATAGTTTTGATTCTTTAGTCATGGAATTATTGAGGCTTTCACACATTAGTGATTTTAAAATATCAGTGTTTTTTGCTATTCATTTGTATGTATTCAGTCCTAGGATTTTAAATAGTTTTCTAAAATACATTTGTATTTAATTTCCAGAAATTAATTTCATTTACTTACATTTATATAACATTAAAAAAATAAGATTACAATTAAAAACCAAAACCACATAATTCAATTTCTATAGATTTCCCACTTTCTGTTAAAGACATTAATTTATCTGGCATTTTTAATAACAAATTAGTTTACTACCAGAGGTCAGCGTATGCCTAATAAAATTTATTTTAGTAAGCATTTCCTAATTTTCTGTTTAACATATTACAGCAAAGACCTACAAAATATGTATGTTTTCGGTTTGTTTAATCTTACAGGTGGACTGTATCTAGTATGCCATTAAGTGAAAGTTCAGAATAAGGATGTTTACAGACATAGGCAAAAGGTCAGGATATCTGTCCTCCCATACACAGTAATGCTTAGTAAAAAGTAATCCTTAACACCATCAAAGACCAATTCCATCTCCTTTGCCATGACTTCCCAGCAACATGTTTATATTATAAGCGCTATGGGGTCAAAGAAACCTTGATCACCTAAAGCCTACTAGGAACGAACAGCAAGCAGAATCCATTTTGAAAACAACAGTGATTCTATCATATTGACAGCCACTACCAAGAGTTCACAGAAAAAGAATATAAATACTGAACAGCTCATCTGGATTGCATTACAATTTAGCTCAACATAGAACTCCAACTATTCAGATTCTACTTAACGATCTTAAGCCAAAACTGTAAAGTCGCCACAACAGTTCTATAGATACACACATCTTCCCTGCTTGGTAGAAATATCAAAGACCAAGAGGCTGCAGGAGGATGAAATCTTCAATTGTCTTTGCAACAATAAATCAAGTATCTATTCTGGTGTAGAGATAGGATGTTGAACACTGCCCTGCTACCACCAGTGTAGAAATTAAGAGTAGTAGTACAATACATGTACCCTGAAATCCGCCATTGCGTGTTTGTGTAAACTCAATGTGCATGTTTTGTATTTCAAAAAGAAAAATAAAAGCAAAATAATGTGTTTATAACTTTAAAAAATAAGAGAGAGAGAAAGACAAGAATGAAATCTTTGAGAAAGGAAGAGGAGAAAGAATCCAGTGCATCAGGAGAATAGCTAGCCCTAGATACAACAGCAACAGTTCATCGTTTTTAAGAAGAGGAAAAGCAGGTTTAAGGAGTGTGTAAGAGCTGGAGCTAGAACTCAAATCTATTATATCTCAAAGTCTATGTTACAAATTTTCCCAAGGCCAGCTTTGTTCAGGAAAAATGAATTTCATAACTTTCTTCTCCTCTTCCTCTTCCTCTACCACGTGTCCCTCCTCCTCCTTTATTTCACACCATTGTATACCATATGGTCCTTTGCTCCCAGAACCCATAGTTCTAGCTAGTACCATTTATTCATTCAACATTGTTTTTGTGCACCCACTCTGCAAAATGTAGTGTCCCCAAGTGTATGGTGTAGCATCTGGAGGTAGGGTTCTTATCATCCATGAGAAGTCATTGTATTGCTTATTCCTGAATGCATAGCTCTCAGGTTCTCAGGCAAGTGGTGTGACTGTCTGTTCACATTCATGCGGTTGGGTCCAGGAGGGGGATCTCCTCCATGAATGAGTGGGTTCAAGAGAGGAAGTAGGCAAGGGATTTCTGCCTTCTCAGTTGGATGAGCCACAATGCCCTGGGGATAAGTAAATGATAAATGTCACAGTCAGATCTCTGTCCAGACACAAGCCATCTTCAGATTGATGTTTTCATGTCACGTAACTAGAATGTTCCTTTAATGACTAATTATCTTGCTAAAAATTGACAAATGATTTTATAAATGTGTGAGTGAGCTTAGTTTATTTTTAATATTTTCTTTTATCCACACAGGTTTTTCTTGAGAAGGCTTTATTTCACACCGTTCTTTGATGCATAACTAAGAAGCTAGAAGGTACCCAGAGGGGATCTTTATGAAAAATAGAAACTCATATTGGATGTCCAACTCATTGAAGAGTTTGGATCACTAATTAATACTTACTACGTACCAAGTAAAAACCTGACATTAGGAGACATGGCCTGAAAAAAGAACATGAATAGTTAGTATGTTCATAAATACAAATTTAAATAGGATTGTGTGAGGTACAGGCTTTGAGTAATTTCTATGGTAAAATATATTCTGAGTTCTAAACAAGAATCTTAAGCCAAAATCCTGGAATACAAATCACTTGAAATTTAAGTATGCTTAATTGCTTTATTATCCTCAATATCTGAGATAATGAGAAGAAATATATGAAGGATCAGGGTGGGGCAAAGGGATAATATGGATCAGGCAGACTAATACCAGGGCTAAACTCAGTACACACAAGTGTGTGACAAAAATTTCTAACAGTACAGAAATTGTATGGAATATTTGAATATGTGTTATAAAACTAGAAGTGTACCTGAAGCTGGATAGAGTAGCTGTCAAGGTTCCAGGAGACTTTATGACTTTAGCTCATCTGTTCACATTTCTGGGTCTGAGGCTGGAAAGAGTGTTCATTCCCATGAATGGGGTGGTATTAGGGTATGATGTAGGGAGGGGATTTCTTCCCACTTAGTGTGTAGATTTTGCTAACTGAAAAATCTATTCATGTGCTCTAAACTATTAATATACAGTCAAATAGCCTGAGAATGCCCAGAATTCCACAGGGTTTCAGACAGTGCCTGAGAAAGAAGCCATGACTTTCAGTCTTAACCAATCTTGCCCCTCTGTCCCTGCCCAATCTGGTGACAATTCTAGTTTCCTCATTGCTGGTGAGCTGGGGGCTTTTTCTTGGGCTGTGGTAAACCCCAGGAAATGGAAAGGTTTTCTGTGTTGGGCATGGCAGGTAAGAAGCACCTCACTTTCCCTAACAGGTCATGGTTGGACCATAGAGCCAAAGATACAGAGCCTGGGATGTGGCTCTGGCATCTTCTATGTGGAAACAATATGTCCAGACATTGAACGATACACATGTGGATCTATTCCCTGATATAAATTTCATGTCCTTCATATAGGAAGAAAAGGGGCAAAGGGGAAGGGGAAGTGGGAGGGGTAGGGGAAAAGAAAGAAGGTAATGGAATTAATATGAGAAAAATGAAAAAAAGGAAACAAAGTCTTTGTAAATAGGGAGGGATGGAGGGGTTGAAGGGAGAGCAGAGGAAGGGGGGAAAAATAAGAACCAAGAGAGTATGTAAAGGTGAAAATTTCCAATGATGAATGTCATTATATTGTACACCTAAAATGCACCAATGAAAGGATATGCAAAAAAAGTTTCATGTCCTTCATACTGTAACTGAATCACTTCATAGAAAGTGGTGTCTTTTTAAAAAAAACTTCTTATCAGTGTTTTCTCCCCCTGTTTGCCTGTTGGGTACAAAGTAGAGCAATACTGTGTGCATTTGATAAACCAAGACTTTTATTCTCTTGGAGTTTTAAATTTGACCTAAGTCTATAGGAGAAAGGCACAGCTAATGAATTTATCTTTGACAGCACTCTATTTGAAGCAGGTTATATCTTTTTGTTAAAAGACAGTATTAGCATGCTATGCAATATATTTCCTCTTCCTTCAACATACAGAGTTACTGAGCTGCCTCCAAAGTAACTGTTCTCCAGAACTTGCAAGTAAACTAGAAGTGCCTTGGTTCACTCCAAATGAGGGAAAAACATCCGGGGTTCTGGTGATAAGCTGGCTGTGGGAAGCCGAGTGCCTAAAATGTGTTACTTATAATGCTCTCCTGCCTAATCCCCCAAGCACTCAGGGAAGACTCAGTGCCAGAGTTTGCTTGGGGGCTTATCCTAGAAGAGAATCAACAGATTTTCCACACACATCATTTTCATATCAGGTATACTGGGCTATCTAAATAAGTAACCTCGCCCTTCAGCAATGTCACTACTATATACAGTTAAATGACCCTTGGCATTTCTTCCTAACATGGCCTGTAATTAAACCCCTCACTAATGAGAATCAAAACTGTGCTGGGAGCAATGCTTATTTTATGAGGAGTATCTAAGAAAAGACCAAATTAACAGGATTATTTAGGGGTTTGGAGTTCTCATAGGGCAGTAATATTTGGCCTAATGCATAATGTAATTGTAATTAAATGTTGCACATACACAGTAGACACAAAAGGCAGGGTGGTTTTACAAAATTTGCCAATTTAAAGGAGCAGTTCAAGCTGAGCAGTCCATTTTTCTGTTTTTCTTTTTTAACCATGCTATCTCAGAGAATAGGGGTATTTCTCCATGGAATGAGAGAATCAGTTGTGTGGCTGACTACAAATGCTTTCTCAGGGGGTCCTTGCCCTTGGAAACTATCTTCTTACTATAGGGTCTTTTGGGCTGCAGGACTCATGAGCCTTTGGTCTTCTCTGGCATCAGCTCTGCCTCCATTCTAGTCCCAAGCCTGTTAGGAACAGTGAGGGTGAATGTTCTTATCCAAGTAAGCAAGAAGTCAAAATGGATGTAGACCACAAAAGATTGGCTCTATGTGAAGACAGGTTTTAAGGGCCTTCAATCTATTATGGTGTAGATCTAGATGCCCCTGAAAACTTTCATGCACTCAGATGTGGACTTTAGGAAGGTGATTGGATCATGAGGGTGCTGTACTCATCAGTGGATTCATCCACTAATCAGTTCTGTAGCTGAATGTGCTGTTAGGAGGTAGCTCTTGGTTCAAGGTGTGTCACAGGGGTGTGACCTAGAAGGGTACATCTCCCTTCCTGGCTCTTCCCTTTTCTCTCTGCTTCCGAGCCACCATGATATGAGCAGCTTTCCTCCATCAGATTCTTCCACCATGTCTTTCCTGCTTTGAAGCCAACCTACTATGGACAGAAAATGTGAGCCAAAATAAACCCTCTTCCTGAAAATTTCAGGTGTTGGGTATTGTGTACCAGTGAGAGCAACTAAGACAATCCATTCATCAGCCACATCCATCCTTTTTTCTCCTTAACAAAACCCCAATTTTGTTCCCTTTCTTTCAAGAGCTCTATTCTTAAGGGGAGGCTCAGCTTCTTCTCAGTACTTGAGTGAACCTTGGTTCATCTATGCCACATTGTCCATGTGTGGACCAGCAGTATCCAGTATCTAAGTGGACACCTTTAGAAATGCAAATTATTAGGCTCCACCTCAGATGTATTATGTCAGGAACTCAGGATGGTGACCAGTCATGTGCTTTAACAGGCCTTTTAGGTGATTCTGATGCCCACTCAAATTTAAGTACCTCTTGACTAAGCCAAAGGTAAAAGCTCATGCCCTCAGCCATGAAATTAGCCTAGGAGGGGGAATGTGATATATTTCTGGTCAATGAGATGTGAAGGGAAGCTTAGATTTCTTAAAAAGAAACACAGGCAGGGCCGGGGATTTAGCTCAGTGGTGCCACTGCCTTCTGCGCAAGTGTAAGGACCTGAGTTCGATCCCTGGTACCAAAAAAAAGAAACACAGGCAAATATGTTCTTCTATATTCTTGCCTCTGGGAGTTGTATAAAGATCCAATGTCTTCTGCAGTCAGAGAATTTAAAATTTTTATGTAACAAAAGGTGTTTATAAAGAAGATTGGCAAATAGTTGTCATTATGTCTTTGAAAAACATACAATGTTAAAAAAATAAATAGCAGGAAGGGGATAAACATAGTTTACGTGAATAATTTGGAATATCCCGGCCAAGGGAGACTTTATCCTGCTTCCTGCCCTCAGCAGGACCATGCCTGAGTCAGGCCAGCACTGGACAATGGAGCGTCCCTCAGGGTCAGGCCCTGGCCATTTGCTTCATGCAGACCCCTTCTCAAAGGCTCTCTCTCTTTTCCCAGGATGGCAGGGTATGTTTGGTTTTCACTGGGCTCACCATGTTAAGGCAAAGAGAGTCCCCTGAGTTGCACTAGCAGCTACTCAATGGCCACTTCTTAGAAATAGAGTAGTATTTTGTGGAGCCTGGTTACTTCTCCTTGAGGTTTATTTTTAGTGCTCACCAGGCTTTGGGGATATCTCACTATCAGCTCTGTGGAAGGGCATCTAAGTATGTGATATTCAGTCACAAGGCTCACCATTGAAAATATGACCTTTCATTTGATTCTGTTTTCTTAACTGAACCCTAATGCTGATGAAGTGTTACTTGCTAAGAGCATGGCTAGGGACTATGGCTTCCTTCCCATCTCAGTCAGACTTAACTTTGTAACAGTGGTCTGATTTCACTGCCTTTCCATCCTCTGGTCTTCTGTAACAGCAAAAATCTAAAAGCATTTTCTGATTTGGCCTTTGAGGTTAGGTAACACGTCCTATAGAGCCAACAGACTGATTTTTTTCTTCTCATTTTCAATACCAATCCCCAATAAAGAGGAAAGTACAGTGAGCTTTGTTACAGTGGCTGAACATAGAGATTAATTAGCAGGTTCACACTCCTTTTTCCTCCAAGTTGACTAAATGGGTAATATGGGGGGGGAGCTTTCTGCACTGTCATAATTTATGGAGCATTTAGCCCATTAGTTGGAGGACCTTTTAGCAATGTGGCCTATCTGTCCCTCTGTGCCTATTTATAGGAGTCTTTATTCCAACAAACCACTTTCATTCTATCCCCTTCATCTGAAATTGTTGGTATTAAACTATTTCCATTATCTATAAGGGTGCTATGAGTCAGATCTTATTTACAGTTTGAGACCATTTATATTGTTAGGATGGAGTGATTTAATGTGGCACATTGTGGATGAATGCACTCCAGATATTACCGTCATGGAAACAAATTGGGCACAGATTCATGGTCTACAACAGAACTGCTATAGGCCATGGCATTCAGTACAAAATGACAACAAACACATATAACATTCATTCCAAGTAGACATAGACCCATCAGAGTCCCCTTTGCCTCCTTAGTCTAGTAACCTAGCATTTAAGATTCTCCATGCCTTGACTCAAAGCCTCTCTCCTGCTCTATCTTTGTCCTTATATGCCCAATACCCCATGCAACTGTCCCATACTGCCTGGTATGGTCTGGGTATGCCCAGTGCTTCTTGCAAAGGCTTTTCTTCATGTTCTAATTTGAAATGTCCTTGTCTTACCTAACAATGGATTCCTGTATTTTCTAACAATATTCTGTTCATTTCTCAAGGTCTAAAGCACAGGTGTCTCTAATTTCCTCTTGGAATGAAAACTCCTGGCCACTCCCCTCTCAGATTACCTGAACCCTTTCCTATACTGTTTTGTGCACCAGGATGCTGCCCTGTGCTTTTTCAGCCTGTGACTGTCAGTAGGGTCAGTCAATTGGCAGGATATTGAAAGGCAGTTGGGAGGGAAGAGGAATATTTATTCTCTAAGTTCCTTTCTTTTGGGCTGGCTGTATCCTTCTATGGAAGGTCATAATTTCTGTCAGGTGGTCCTAACTACAGAGCCCTCTCTGTGAAGATTTTGGTAACTGTTCCTCCAAATTACATCTTCAGGCTGATGGGTGGGATATACCTAGCTGCTAGTAGGCCTGAGCAATTGAGCTTCCCATTGTGGTTAGAAGTACCTATACTTCCCTTCAGGAACACTCCTACTATAACCATGTTAATAGTCTCCACATTCAACTCTCCTCAGATGACTCACTCCTGCTAGGACTTGATTGAATCACTGTATTGTATCAAACACACCTAGGTCTCCAAGATTTGATGTCTATCTTATTAAAAAACTAGTGCTTGGGCTGGGGATTTAGCTCAGTGGTTTCACCGCCTGGTGTGCAAGCGCAAGGACCTGAGTTCAATCCCCGGTACTCCCCCCCCAAAAAAACAAAATAAAACTAGTGCTCAAAACCTCAGTGAGACAAGATAGGAAGTGAGGGGAGGAACATATGCACAAGGCTTGCTGTTTGGCATCCTTTTTTGTAAATCAACCCTTACCAATAAATCAATCAACCAATCAATCTGAACATGACTACAAATTCAAACAAACCAATTGAAAGAGAATTTTAAAATAAGAACATAAACTTGGGAAAAGACCTAGAAAATTATCTGAGGAGAGATCTGGAATGGTTTGCCCATTCCATTCCTAGAGCCCCATTCTGAAGCCAGCTTCCACATCTGCAACATCTTTTTTTGTGAAACAGAAGTATAAAGCAGATTCCCTTCTGTAGGTGCAAAACTTTCCCTTGTCACAGTGGCGAATCCTCACTAAAGTGAGCACAATGGTTCTTTGTATTGCCACGATCTAAAGGAATTGGATTTGGATTGGTGCCTGACGCAAAGATAGTTGTCACAGTTGGCAATCACGGTGGTAGAGGATGAGAAGATTACTCGAGATGAGACTTGGTCTGAACACTGAGAGGACCAGAGGGACCGTGTCCACGGGAGACAGTGAGAGTCTCCCAGGAGCAGCCCCGAAGCCCAGAACTCTCTGGCTTTTAATTAGAATATCAATGTAAGATAAAAAACAGAAGAAAAGCAGTTTGGGCAAGGAGAAAAGCAGTTTGTCTCAAGGCTGGGCAGTTTGTCAGGAGAGGAGAAGAGCAATGTCCAGACATAATGTAACTTACTAATCAAAACATCTTGTTATTTTCCCATATGCCTTTGCCCCACAGTTTCCTTCACAGTTTAACCATTCACTCCTCACAGAGCCTACATGCTTTTGCCCTGCAGTTTAACCATCCATTCCTCAGCCAAGTCTCCCACTGGTTGTGACTGTTAACCATGCTTTATTAACTTGAGTGGATTAAGAAATGCCCAGGGGATTAGTAGAGCACACTTCTGGGAATGTCTGGGTGGGTTGTGGATGGGGTGACCTTGGGTACCATATATGATCTCTTGCTCCTTCCCCTATGACCCTGTTCCCCTGCTCTGCTTTGTGGCCTCCATGAACTAAGCAGCCTCACTCCACCATACTCTTCTGCCATGATGTTTCTGCCTTGGTGTCAGCAGATCATGGACTGAATCCCCTGAAACTATAAGCAAAATTTAACCTATTCTTTAAGTTGTGGGTGTCAGGTATTATGTCCAGTGACAGGAAAGCTGATTAATATAATGGTCTTCCATAGCCAAATGTGAGAGCCACAGTCTACTGGAAGGCATCACATGGAGAGAATAGTCAGATTCTTTCTCTTGGGGAATTTGAATAGCAGGTGTACAATTACTTGGTCTATACTCCCAAAATTAGTTGGTCAAACTCTCAGTGAGTCACTGTTGCATCAAAATAGCAAAGAGCAGTCACCATCTATGGAGGGAGGCTACCAAAAGACTGGGTCGCTAGAGCATCTGGTCACCTTAATGATTTCCGTTCATACTCAAGCAGGTCCTTTCCTTACAATAGCTCTAGCTGGCTTTAAGGTTAATTAGCTTCAATTCCAGAAGAGTGAGAATCTTTTTTTTCAATAAAATTCCCAGGATTGAGTGTTGGATAAGTAGGGGTCACATGGTCATTTCAAACCAATCTCTGTGACCTGGAAAATGAAATACTTTCATTGACTGGACTGGGTCACATGCAGATGCCAGGAGCCTGGAAGTGAGATCTTTCCCATTTGAACCATAGAATGCTATTTTCAGAAGGGAGAAGTCTGAACAGTCCAAAAAGAGCAGATCCATGTTACGTTAGCATGTTTTAGCTTCTTACTACTGGAAAGGGCCCAGCTACGATGATTGCCACTCAAAGAAGCAAATCTTCCATAAAGAATCTTATATTATGTATAGCCATCTAGTCCTGAGGCCTCAATTTGAATGCTCCCAGTGACTGACTGCAAGCTTACTACAGTTCCATGTAGGCAAGCTGTTGTGTTGTCGAGCCGCCTACATCACCAGCAGGACCTTTCTTATTATGCACCAACCTGTGTGCTTCCAGTTCTCCTTGGTCTGCTTTTGTCCCATGTAACTGCACTCCCAAATGTCCTCCCTCCTCCACATGACAGCCTTTGGAATTCCAGAAGACAGATAACAATTATAAATGATTACAGGGAAATTAAAATCAGTCAATCATTTGCTGGAAGGAAAGTATTTTTTTTCATTTACCTATGTGTAATGTTAAATAACTCACTCCTACTCAATTAAAAGAAAAAGCCCCAAGCCAAAAGCATTAGGAATCCATGCATCCTTGCTCTCCTTCCTCCACCCAGAAGCTTTTTATAACAAACAACCATATTGCTATAAATAATGTGCTGTGGGGCTATGTGAGGGAGCACTGGGCCTAAATAATGGCATTCGATGTGGAACGGCAAATCCCCCTCTGCATGGGGAACATAACAGATAATCCAGTCTGACTAGTAGGGAAGGGAATGGCTTTGCTTCTGATTGCTTTTTGTTTAATGATATCTCACTTTAAAGTGTCACTTACGGTGTTACAAATGAGTTCACTGATCAGTAAGCAAAACTAGACACCCCTGGGTTTAACCCAGAGAGCACTATTGGGATCCACTGACTCAGTGGGCTGTAGAAGCAGCACCATTGCAACCCGGCAGCTAGGCATCTGGCTGACGTTCAAAGTGAGAAGATCCCAGTGACAACAGGCCAGTGTCCCTGACATTATCTCTGGGTACCTTGTCCATCTATCTAAACTTCCTAATCTTATAAAGTGAGACCTCCTTGAAGCCCAGAAAGGCTGACTTCTGGGGGTATGGCATGCTTTCCTGGCTGCTCAGCCTGAAGTCAAAGTCATATTAATCCCTCAGGTCACTGGAGCTTTCCACAGCCTTCATTAAATGTCCAACAATGTGCGGCAAAAAAAGAGTTTTGTTGTTGTTGCTGTTTGTTATTGTGACTAACCTCATATTGCAATAAAGCCCCTAGTTCTCCTAGTTCTGCCAAGGGCAGGAAAAAACAAATGCTCCAATATTTGATGCTCAAAGAAAACTCATCCATTACCAAACAGGAGCTCTGGGTAAATATTTATCTAGTTCAGTCCCTCTCAGAGCTGATTTTTGTGTTGTCTCCCCTGGTTGTTTTTGCCCTCCTCTGAGCTGTTCCTTGCCTGCCTGGTGCTGTGTATCTCCATGTCCTACCTGGTCTTGGGGACATTCTGCTGTACTCAGTATCTCTAACTGCAAGCCTCTCACTTCCTCTGTGCTATGTCACCTCTGTGATGCCGTCGAGGCCCTATTGATCCATGGCTGCTCTATCATCCATTCCATAACAGAGGTGACCGGAAAGCTGTCACTTCAGTCGTCTGCAGCCATTGCTGTGCTGTCGTCCTGGCACCCTGTCCCAGAGCCTGCATCCTGGCCTGTGTGGCCCTTCTCTGGATACTCCTGGACTCTGTCAGCCTAAGTAAGTGTTCTAGGTCATGTGTGATGGAGAATACGCGGGCCCTTCTGGAGGATCCCCACAGCAACTGAACCCATTTTTCTTTCTGATTTGTCTTGGAGCTCCTTCCGGGCTTCCCACTCCCCTGACCTCTGGCTCCTATGGCTTGTAGTAAAGGCTATGTCCAGACCTCTGTGCTCAGTCACCTCTATGATGATTTGTAAGGGAAGTCCAGGGGCTTAAAAAGCAGACCTCTCTCAGCAAAGTCATGTTTTATTTTCTTGTGTGTTTTTAACAGCGTTATTGAAATATAATTCATATACCATAAAATTCACCCAGAATAAATGTACAATTTAGTGATTTTAGTAAATTTATATAATTATACAACCATCAACACAATTCAGTTTTATAACATGCCCATAACCTCAACAAAGTTCCCTCATGTCTGTTTGCTGTTAATCCTTGTTCCTACTCCCAGCCCCAGGCAATCATTAATTTGTTTTCTGTCTTTATAAATATGTCTTTTCTAGACATGTCATAAAAAATAAAATTACAGTCATGCATGTGATGCTTAATGCCTGAGATACATTCTGAGAAATGCATTGTTGATTTTGTCATTGTGTGGATACCATAAAACGTACTGACACAAACCTGTATTGTATGACTCACTCACCATAGCCTCTTGATGCAATCAAGACAAGGAGTGAATGTGAGATGTGTAGCAACGCTACTGGTGTAAGTTAATTACTGTTTTACAGATTACTGTTTCTTCTCGTAAGTAGAAGGAGGGTACTCTAAAATGATGATTAAAAGTATCCTGTAGTAAATACTATGCAAGTATCAGTTGTTTATGATCATTATCTGGTGAATATTTAAATATAAAACTTATAACAGTGAAAGACACATTTCTAAGAACAATGCAATAAATATGTTCAAGCATGGGGAAATACTTTGAATATTTTGAGGGAGATTAATGGCACTGTGTCATTTACTGCAATAAATGTTTTATTTAGCCATTCACCATATTTTTCCATCACACTTCGTATGTGATTGGCAGCAAATATGTTTGTATATACTAGCATCACCAAAAACATGTGAGTCCCATTGTGCTATAATGTTGTACAGCTATGATGTCACCAGGTAATAGAAATTTTTCAGCTCCATTAAAATATTATGGCACCATCATTGTATATGTGGCTCATCACTCTATTTGGTCCATCACTACATAATAGGTAGTCTGTTTTTTGTTTAGCTTCTTTAACCTAGCATAGTATTTAGGATAATTCATGTTGCATGTTTCAACAGTTCATTCCTTTTTATACTTGAATAAAATTCCATAAATATAACATATTTTGTTTAACAATTTATCATTTGATAGAAACGTTGAATAATTTTTTGAGTTTTGGTTATTGTAAATAACGCTGTTATGAACATTCAAGTACTGTATATATTTTACATGGACATATGCTCTCATACCTAGAAGTGAAATCCATTGGTCATATAATATATTTTTCTACATTTTTAAAGAAATTGCCCAACTGTTTTCCATAGTAGCCATACTATTTTATGTGATAGTGAGCATGAGGTTCCCAGTTTATCCACATCTTAACTCATGGTGTTATTGTTCTATTATAGGCATGCTAGTGAGTATGTAGGGGTGTCTCATTGTGGTTTTAATTTGTATTTCCTTAATGACTAATGAGCTTGAGTTTCTTTTTATGTACTTATTAGCCATTCTTCTATTCTCTTTAGTAAAATCTATTAAAAAGTTTCAATTATTTTTTTCAGTTGGGGTGTATATCTTCCTTTTATTGAGTTATTAGTGTTCTTTAAAGAGGGTTACAGGCCTTTATCACATATATAATTCCAAATTTCTAAATTAGTCTATGATTTATCATTTTATTTACTCACTGATATATTTTTAAGTAAAAGAGTTATTTTTAAGAAGTTCAATTTACCATTTTCTCCCTTTATGGATTGTTCTTTTGGTGTCAGAGTTGTGTCAAACCCATGATCCCAAAGATTTCTCTTGCTTTCTTTTTAGATGTTTTAGAGTTTTGACTGTTAAATTTAGGTCTAATCCTGGCATGGTGGCACACACCTGTAATCCCAGAACTTGGGAGGCTAAGAATAATCAAGGCAAACCTGGAATACATAACAAGAACTTGTCTTCAAAATTAGGTCATGATTATGATTTTATTTTCGTGTGGGGTTTGAGGTGAGGGCCTAAGTTATTATTATAATTATTTTACATGTGAACATCCAATTGTCCCAGTACTGTTTTGGACAGACTGTCCTCAATTGAATTGTCTTGGCATCCTTGTCAAAATTAATTTATGGTCTTATAAGTGTAAGGACTTATTTCTGAACTGTTAAGTTCTCTTTCATTAATCTGAAGCTTATTATTGGCCAATACTACATTCTGTTGATTCATGTAGAATTGTAGTAAGTTTTTGAAAATAGGCAGTATATGTCTCCTAACTTTATTTTTTTTTTTCAAAATTATTTTGACTATTTAAATTCTTTCTATCTCCATATACATTTTAGAATTATTTTGTGATTTTTTTTAAATTTAAAAAGTCTGCTGGGATTTTGACAGGGATTGCAGTGAATTTCTAGATCAATTTGAAAAATTGCCATCTCGATGATATTGACTGTTCTAATACATAAACGTGAACATTATTTATATCTTCTTTAGTTTTTTAGTAGTTTTGTAGTACTAGGTATACGTAGCCTACTGTTCTTTTGTTAAATTTATTTCTATTTTATTATTTTTGATATTGTGATATTCTTAATTTCATTTCTGGATAGTTCATTGCTAGCACAAAGAAATAAAATTGATTTTTATATATTAATTTTATATTCTGTGATGCTGTGAAATTCATGTATAGTTCAGGAAATTTTTGACGAATGTCTTGGGATTTTCTATGTACAAGATTATGTCATTTATGAATAACAGCAATTTTACTTTACTTCAATCACAATGTCCTTAATTTACCTTCCTTTTTCTTTTATATTAGCTAGAACTTTCTCTACAGTAGTGAATAAGAGTAGCAAAAGTGTCTCCATGTTAGGGTAAAAGCCCTCTTTTCCTTCATTTAGTGTGATGTTAGTTCTGGAGTTTTCATAGATGCACTCTTTTAAAAAGTTACCTTTTTGTCCATGATTGGGAGAGTTTTTGTTTTTCAAGCATAAGTAGGTACTGGGTTTTATTAAATAGTTTTCCTGCATCTACTGAGAGATCATTTTTTACTCCTCAATATTGTTAATGTACCTTACATTAACTCTGTTTTGGATTTAAAAACAACCTATTGATTGCTTGATTGTGGCCTATTGTTCTTTCTGCATATGGCTGGATTTGGTTTCCTACTGGTTTTGTGGAGGGCTTTTACATTTTATGCTTATGAGTGCTAATTGTCTGTGATTTCTTCTCTTATTATGTCTTTGTGTTGCTTTGATATAAAAATAATACCTTAAAGAAATGGTAAGAATTGTACTGTCCTCTGTTTTCCAAACAGTTTGTAAAGCTTTATCACTATATCTTCTTAAAACATTAAAAAGAATTCACTGTTGAATTCTGGGCCTAGATATTTCTTTGTTGGAACGTTTTAAATTATTAATTCAATTTCTTTACTTGTTGTAGGTCTATTTGGATTCTCTTTCTTCTTGAATCAACTTCAATAATTTGAATTATTTTAAATTATTAATTCAATTTCTTTACTTGTAGGTCTATTTGGATTCTCTTCTTGAATCAACTTCAATAATTTGAATTATTTTAGTGATGTATCCATTTCATCTAAGTTGACTAATTTTTTTGGCGTGCAGTTGTTCATTCTTTCTTATATCCTTTCAAATCTGTAGGGTAGTAATGTTGCCCCATTTCCATTCCTGATTTCGGTAATTTGTTTTCAGTCAGTCTAGTTAAAGATTTATTAACTCTGTTAATAATTCATGAAACTAATTTTGATTTCATTCATTTTCCTCTTGCTTCTCTATGTCCTATTTCACTCCCACTCTAACCTTTATTGATTCTTTTCTTCTGCTTGGTTTCTGTTTAATTTGTATTTCCTCTTTGGGTTTCTTAAAGTGGAAGTAAACTTATTGATTTTAGTCTTCTTTCTGGCATAAGTGTTTAAAGCTATCAGTTTCCCTCAATGTGTCATTTTAGCTGCTTTCCAGAAATTTTTAAATGTTACGTTTTCATTTCAAAGTATTTAAAATTTCCTCTATTATTTCTTCTTTAAGCCAATGGATTATTTAAAAGAATGCTGTTTAATTTCCAGGTGTTTGAGACTTTTCCAGTTTTTTTCTAGTCTTGGTTTCTAATTTAATTCTGTGTTTTTAAATAATATACTATTATGATTCTGCCGTCATTGAGAATGGAGTTCTTTGACACATATTAAGCTGATTGACTGTACTTTGGGGAAGTTTGATTGTTCCATCAGTTATTGAGAGTGGAATATTTATTTATTTATTTAATTTTGGGTTTTTTTGGGTTTTTTTTGAGACAGGGTCTCACTATGTAGTTCAGACTGCCCTGGAACTCACTATGTAGCCCAGGCTGGTCTTGAACTCACAGTGATACTCCTGCCTCAGCCTCCCAAGTGCTGGGATTATAGGTGTGCACCACCACACCCAGCAAGAGGGGAATATTTAAATCTTCAACTCTTGGTGTTTAATTATCTGTTTTCTTTCTTAATTATATTCATTTAAGTATTTTAGTGTTCTGTCACAAAGTGCATAAACAATTTTCATATCTTACTGGTGTATAGATTGTCCTATTTTTACAAAATGTCTTTCTTTATCTTTAATAATATTTGTAAAGTAAGAATAGTTTGATGATATTATAGTCACAGCTCTCTCATACTGTTTGCATAGCATATTTTTTTACCTTCATTTTGTATTCAACTTATTTTTTCTTTAAATTTAAAGTGTGTCTCTTTGGGATAGCAGTAGCTGGGTCTTGCTTTTTCACCCAGTCTGACAATCTTTCCCTTTCACTTAGACCATTTATGTCTAATATATTTATTGATATGGCTTGATTTACATTTACTATATTGCTATTTGTTTTCTAAAAAGTCTTCTTTCCTTTTTTGTTATCTTGTTCTTTTTTTGCTTGCCTTATTTTGTGTTAAATAAATGTTTTAATTACTTTATTTGTTTAAAAACACTATTTCTGTGAACTATTTTCTTAGTGATGGCTCTAATAATTACAATATATACTTTACCTTAGAATACTTCAGATTAAAACTTATTTAATCATGGTAAAACATGGAAACTTTGCTTCAATGTACTTCATTTGCTCCCCATCCTTATTCATGTGTATAAAAGTTTCATGGCATAATGTTAAAATTATTCATTTATGCAATGCTTTGTCTTTTAATATTAAACCAAAGTACTTTTGATTCACTGTAAATTTCATTTTGGCTACTTTTAATATTTTCAGAATTATCCTTCTACTTCAGAGGTGGTCCACTTTGACCTCAATGATCACTCTGCTGAATTGTTCTCTTAACTACTGTGTTAAGTTGTCTGGATTTCAACCTTCCTTCTTAAGGACAAGTACTTGATCTTTCTGGACTTAGTGTCTTTTTCTTGACCTCATAATAAATTCCATGACTGGAATCCTCTGTTCTCATAACTGAACCTAGAACCTGAATTCCACTGAATTTGAGCCTCTCTATTATTGGACCATTTAATTCTAAGACTACCAGATTCTAATCTCTGCTTTTGCTGACAGGATGGTTCAAACCTTTATTAACAAGCAAGGCTTTCATTTAAAAACTTGTAGGAGTGCTCTTAATTAGAAAACTGGTAAAAATAATAAACTTCCCATTACTTGGAGGGTTTTATCATTGCTTAATATTTTCTTCATAAATCACATTTCTTGTAGCATCCTTTCCATTTGCTCTATTGCCATCCTGCTTGTCTCATTGCTACTTCTACTTCTCAAGTAGTGTATGTGCCATTTTATTACCATTCCTGGGCCCATGCTACACCAAAGTAAGCTCATTTAGCCATGAGATTGATAATCCTTTCATGCGTATCCTTTTATGTGGGTGATTCTCCGCGTTCAAGGTCTTACTGGTCTCCTTGGGCAAAAAGCCTTTGTGTGAGGCCTGGGAAGACCCTCTTGACCTTATTTGATCTATGGAAATTCTTTTCATTCTTCCCTTTCTGTTACTCCATCACAGGAATCAATAGGAGTTGTTCAAATCTATGCTATGTGTCAGGCCACATCTGTGTACAATCTTGGGCTGTTTTGTTGTACCTTCAATTTTTCTCATCAGGCCAAAAAGCAAGTCTAGTCTATTGCCTTCTTCTCTCCCCAACTCTTCTCAACCCTTCTTCCATTTACCCCATTCCTTCCCCAATCTGACTGTATTCTGTTAGATGTTAGGGCCCCAAAATATATGTACACGTCCTGATCTCTAATAATGAGAACTTATTTGTAAAAAATATCTTTGCACTTTTCTGCACATTGGTGAAAAATTGAGACATGACTTTATTTTCCTAAGGAGATCAACTCACACTAATTTCATCAATTATAGACTTTTGTAGGGTCTTTTCTGATTATATAAGAGGCCAGTATAGGGAGATATAAGTGTGGTCAATCCATAGTGTTGTTACCACTAAAATTCCTTTAATATTCCATGGTTAAATTGTTGCTGTCCTCAGTGAGTCAGACCACTCCTTGCTCAATCTTATTGGAATCCTTATCAGCAGGAATCCTTGGTATATCTATGGAGAATCAAATAAGCAGTTGTTTGACTTGCCAAATTCTTCCCCACATCAGTCAGCAAAACTTAATGGTTATATTCTGGGTAATCTGCAGCTGGATACCTGTTTGTTAAAAAATAAACTGATTTTGCTAAGTGAATTTTATCCCAAACTACTGGATTTTGTGAACTAAATAGAAAAAAGTCCTTGATTTTTCCTCTAGGTTATATATACCGACAGGCTCTCCATTACTTCAAGTATCATTATTTTTTCTGAGTATTACTATTTTTTGTTTTATAATGCAAAAGTAATAGATACTCATGGCAGGAAACCTTATACTACCAAAATAAATGAAATAAAATTTCCCCATAATGCCACTACCCACAAGTAACTACCAATGATATTTGGATATATAGTCCCTTTTTTTCTCTACAGAAATAGGTATTTTTTTGCTTCCATAAAAATAGAATCATAGTGTACATATTATTTTGTGAGCAGCATTTTCAGTGTGAGCAGCATAGTGAACATTTCCCCATTATCTTTCTATTAGAACTGGCAGTAGAAACATCATTCTCCCCTTGGCAGGATTTGCCTTATGGCTTGCTAACTCCTGCAGTCTCCTACTAGTCTTTCTGCCAGGAGTCTCTTGCACTTCCTGGATACTCTATACCTAGCTTCCAGATTGACCTGTCTAAAATACAACCCTCACCCTGACCAGAATCCCCAGTGAATCTTTTTCCCTTGGCTACCCTTACCTGAAGGAGGAGGGCACATCTGACCCGCTATTCCAGACTGTCTTCTCTGACCCCTATTTGATTTCTGTACCTTGCTTTGCATCACTTATTACATACATTCTTTTTCAAAATGAAGTTCCAAACAAAGTAGCTTGCTCATTCCCCAACAGTTTCTATAACCTTCTTCATTGAAGCTGTTTCCTCTGCTGAGTAACCACCCTTGCCTATTCTCTTTGTTTCCTAGGTTCTTTTCTGCCTAGAGCTTTTCTGACACTACCATTCTGTAGTTTCTCTATCTACCTTAATCCACAATAATCTCTTCTTCTTATTCTAAAATGTGTCTCTACTGTACCATTTGTTTTGATACACAGCCTAGGCAGCTGATTACCCATGAATGTCTGAAACTAGGAAGTGGACCGCCTGGAGAGGGGATGAGCTCACTACTGTTTTATCTCACTGAGGAATAGAAATTTTCAGCTGAGCAACAAAAATACATACAGATGACAGTGATGACAAATAAATGACTTCAGGACAGACAATATAAGAAAAATGAAAAGATGAATAAGTACAAAATACTAGCATGGGGAAACTGAAACAGTCCTTGAAAAATACTCAACTGTATAAAACAACCACAGTGACTTTAGTAACAACCACAAAACTGTCATGGAAAATAAAAAATTCTAAAACCAAGAAAATATTGATCAAAATGATTGTGTTTGAAGAAGGACATCATTTCCTTCTTTCTTCCTGTTTAATCTCAGCTCCTTGTCCAGTTTTCACACATGCTTAAGAGAAATTACCTATGCTTTCTGAAAGTTTCCATTATGAACTTGTGATAATTTTATAATGGAAAAATAGTTTTAAAAATTTATTCCATTTGACTTCCAAAAGTAATGCACATGCGTGGTAAAAACTTCAGGCAATATATTCAAAAGAGCCTAAACTGAGAGATTTTTTTTCTTTAAACTAGGAAATTTATTTGTAGAGTGAAAAAAACGGGTTTTGTTTTTAAATATAGCTATCTTCGTGATGTAGTGGAAAGGACCTTTGAATATGTGTTAGGCTATTTGGGTAGTGACTGGGACTCTACCACTAACTACTTTTGTAATATTGAGCAAGTTATTTAAGATTTCCTACTTTTTCCAGCTTTATGAGTTGCAATTGACAAGAAATATATATATTTAAGGTAGACAATTTAATGATTCAATGCATATGCACATGAAATAAGCACTGTAATCAAGCTAATTAACATATCTATCATCTCACACAGCTGTAACCTCCCTTCCTTCTTTGTGATGAGAACACTTAAGAACTACTGTCTTAGAAAATTGGAAGTATACAATACAATATTGTTAACTACATTCACCATGCAGTACATTAGATCTCTAGAACTTATTGGAACAGTTGAAACTTTGTTCCCTTGGACTAGCATCTACGTATTTCTCGCTTGTCCTAAATGTCCGGCAATTACCACTCTCTGCTTCTTTGGCCATTTTAGATTATACCTATGAATGGGATCATTTTTATTTCTGTGTCTTGCTTATTTCATTTACTATGATGTCCTCCAGAGTTTGTTCACACTATTGTAAATGACAGAATCTTCTTCAGTTTTAAGGCTAAATAATATCTCAATGTATACATACCATTTTATTCATTAATATATTGATGGACATTTAGGTTGTTTTCACATCTTTGCTCTTTTGAATAATGCTGTAAAGAACACAGGAGTACAGATATACTGTCAAGATACTAACTTCATTATTGTTGGTTACAAACTCAGAAGTGGGATTGCTGGATCATATGGTATTCTATTTTTAATTTTTAATTTAACCCCCAGGCCATTTTCCATAATGGCTATGCCAATTTAAATTCCTACTAACAAGTGTTCCAAATGTGTGAGTGTTTCCATATTCTCACCAATGCTCATTATCTCCTGTCTTTTTTGTTAATAGCTATCCTAACATCATTAGGATGTGAGGTAATAGAGAGCTTGATATTTATGTTCCCAAGATGAGTTTCATTCTAAATGTGATGAAAGGTTGAGGAGGTCTCTTACATTAACTCTCTATGATCTGACAAAGGGAAAGGCTTAAATAAAAAAAAGAGTCTCATAGAATATTGAATCTACTTATTTTACAACACTGCCACTTCAAAAATTGATGGAACAAAAAAGAAAATATGCTTTTTTGAGTACATAGCACACAGAACCTTTTCCAAAATAGATCACATACTAGTCCACAAAGCCTGCTTAAATAATTATTAAAGAATTAAAATCAACCCATGTTTATTATCAGAACATTGTGCAATGAAACTAGAAATCAACCATAGAAGAAACCACAGAAAATTTAGAAATACTTGGAAACTTACTAACACACTTCTGAACAATTGGTGAATCATAGAAGAAATCAAAGGAAGAAATTAAACAATTTCTAGAAGCAAATCCCAGTACAACACAACAAAACCTATGGGATACAAAGAAAGCAGTCCTAAGAGGAAAACTCATTGTAATCAATGTTCACACTAGAAAAACTGAGGAAGCTCAAATAAATAACCTGTTAAGAAACTTCAAGATACTCAAGAAATAGCAACAATCCAAGCCCAAATCGAAATTAAGGAGGGAAATCATAAAGATCAGAGTAAAAATTAATGAAAGGGAGACTAAAAAGAATACAAAGAACCAATGACTCAAAGAGCTGGTTCTTTGAAAGAATAAACAAAATAGATAAAAGACAAACTTACCAAAAGAAAGAGAAAAGACCCACATCAATGCAATTAGAAATGAAAAAAGCAAAATCACAATAGAACTGTCACAATCCAGAAGATAGTTAGTAACTACTACGAAAAATTGTATTCCAACAAATTGGAAAATCTTGAAGAAAAGAACAGATTCCTAAATACATATAAATTACCAAAACTAAAACAAGAAGACATAAAAATTTTGAACAGTCCAAAACAAGCAATGAAATTGAGGCAACAATAAAAAAATACCAACCAAAAAAGCCCAGGACCTGATAGATTCACTGTAGAATTCAATTCTACAAAACCTTAAGGAAATTATATCACCAATACTCTTCAAACTCTTTGATGAAATTGAAAGGAAAGGAGTGCTTCCAAACTCATTTCTGGAAGCCACCATTACTCTGATCTCAAATTAGATAAAGATCCAGCTAAAAAAAGAAAACTACAGGCCAATCTCCTTAGTGAATATAGATGTAAAAATTTTCAACAAGGTCTTGGCAGATAGAATGCACATTATCAGAAGGATCATACATCATGACCATGTAGTTTTAATCCCAAGGATGCAAGGATGATTTAACATTTGCAAATCAATAAGTGTAATACACCAAATAAACAGAAGCAAGGGCAAAAACCACATGATCATATCAATAGATGCTGAAAAAGCTTTTGACAAAATCCAACACCCTTTCATGATTAAAAACCCTGAAAAAATAGGTATAGAACTGTACCTGAATCTGATAAAAGCCACTTACAATAAACCAACAGTCAATATCATATTAAATGGGGAAAACTGAAAGCTTTCCCTCTAAAATCTGGAAAAAGACAAGGATGTCCATCATCACCATTTCTGTTCAACAAAATACTTAAAACATTAGTCAGAGCAATGAGGAAAGAGAAATAAAAGGCTTATGCATAGGAAAGGAAGAAGTCAAATTATCATTATTTGCAGATGTCATGAAACCATACATAGAAGACCCAAAGAAATCCACCCAAAACCTCTCAGAATAGCCAGTTTCAGCCAAGTAGCAGGATACAAAATGAACACACAAAAAATCAATAGTATTTGTATTTAGCAAAAATGAACTCAATAATAAAGAAATTAGAAGAACAATATTATTTATAATGCCATCAAGAAAAATGAAATGCCTAGGAATTAATGTAACCAAGAAAGTGAAAGACTTCTACAGTGAAAATTACAGTACTCTAAAAATAGCCAATTGAAGAGGTCATCAGAAAATGGAAAGATGTCCTCTGATCCTGAATAAGCAGAACCAATATTGACAAAATGGCCATATACCCAAAACTGGTATATAGAATCAATGCAATCCCAATCAAAATACCAACACTGATGTTGGTAGTTCCTCACAGAACTAGAGCAAATAATCCTACAAGTCATTTGGAATGAGAAGAAGCCTAGAATAGCAAAAGTAATCCTGAGCAACAAGAGCAAACCAGGAGGCATCACAATCCTAGACTTCAACCAATACTGCAAAGCAATAGTGATAAAGCCAGGTGTGGTGATGCACACCTGTATTTCTAGCACTGAGGAGGTTCAGGTGGGAGGATCACTGTTAGTTTAAAGCCAGCTTGAACTACATGATGAGACCCTGTCTCAAACAAACAAACACACAAACAAACAAATGATAAAACAGCATGGTATTGGCACAAAAACAGACATGTGGATCAATAGAACAGAATAGAGGATACAGAAACATCCCCAGACACATTCTGCTATATGATCTTCAAGAAAGAGGCCCAAAACACACACTGGAGGAAAGATATCCTATTCAACAAATGTTGCTAGGAAAATTGGCTATCCACCTGCAGAAGTTTGAAGCTGGACTCATATCACTCACCATGAACTAAACTAAAATATAAATGGATCAAAGATCTAAACATTGAAGCAGAAACTTACTGAAGGATAAAATAGGTAAAACTCTTGAAGTCATAGAAGTCATAGAACTACAACTGCATAAGAAATAACAGCAAGAATCAACAAATGGGATTATATCAAATTAAAAAACTTTTACACAGCAAAGGAACCAATCAGTAGAGTGAAGAGACAACCTACAGTATGGAAAATATTTTTGCCTTCTATTCCACAGATAGAGGAATATCCTGACATATATACAGATTCCTCAGACAGATTCTAATGTCTAGAATATAAATAACTCAAAAACATAGACCATATAAAATAAAAGACCCAATCAAGATATAGGCAAGTGAAATGAATGTCCACTAGGTAAAGGCAAATTAAAACAATACTAAGATTTCATCTTACACCAGAAAGCATGGCCATCATTAAGAAATCAAATAGTAACAAATGCCGGCATGGCTGCAGTGAACAAAGACCCCTGCTACATTGTTGGTGGGAATGTAAACTAGTACAGCCATTATAGAAGTCAGTACTGAGATTTCTCAAAGAACTAAAATTAGAAATGCCATTTGACCCAGTTATTCTCTTTCAAGGTATCTTCCCCAAAGAACTAAAGACATCATATTACAGCAATACATGCATACCAATATTTATAGCAGCAAAATTCATAATAGCTAAATGCTGGAAACAGTCTCTATATCCATCAACAGAAAAGTGGATAAAGAAAATGTGGTATCTATACTTAATGGAATATTACTTAGCTATGAAGAAGGGTAAATTCAAGACATTTGCAGAAAAATGTATATACCTGTAAAATATAAGTGAAATAAATCAGACACAAAATCTCAAATGCTATATGATATCTCTCATTCCGTAAGGCAAAGTTACAAATAAGAGCAAAATAAAGGATTGATAGAAGAAAACAGGGAGATAAATCTTTTGTGAATGGGAAGGGGTCCAGGAGAACAACAGTGAGGGGAGGAGGAAAAGAGAAGGGGCAGTAAAGAGATTTAAGATGTGTTATACATATGTACCAAACGTTACCCGCATTGACTGTAAGCATTATACGTCATAAACGTGAACTAAAAATAATAATAATAATAACAATAATGAAAATGGAACAAGGGGATTTAGAGGCAAAGAGAGGGAGGTGGACAGGAAGAGAATGGGATTTTAAAAATCATGATGTGTTATATATACCCTAAGATGCATGTAAACTTCTTGTACTGCAAACATGTATTAATAAAGTAAAAATTTAAAAATATACTTTTTAAGAAAACATAATACTGTTACAAGATAAAGAGATATGTGTAAAAACAGCTTTTCTCATCCTAAGGAGATGGACAAAATTGAATTGAAACAAGTGGGTTTTGATGCAGTAACTTCTTTTTTGAAAAACTGGCAGGTTGAATATTTTTTTCAGCTCCATAATGCAAGGTTGGCTTTCTGTGGAAAGCCCATCTAGAATTTGATTAAAATGAGTTTTGCAAGAGTAAAGATGAATGTTTATGTAGTCTCACTTGTAGAATACATAGTTTTCAGCCCAATTAATTTACATGATTACAAGTTCTGTTGTTTTTTTCGCCCTTCCTTCTAGAATACGGTAATGAATATAGAAACATATCACAATGCCTGGAACACAGCAAGTGCCCAAAAGCATTTCTTCCCTCCTTTAGATTTCAATTTCTATGAAAAGGGAATTTATAATATACTCTTGTAAATTATAGCTCATCAATTCTTTGAAGTATATTCTTTCCCCTTTGCTGAAATTGTGAAATAATTTTTCTGTCTTTTTTTTTTTTTTTTGGTACCGGGGATTGAACTCGGGTCCTTGTGCTTTCAAGGCAGGCGGCAGAACCACTGAGCTAAATCCCCGGCCCAGTGTGAAATAATTTTTAATAGCTGCCGACCGGGTGGCCGTCGTGACGCAGTTGCCAATGCCTGTAAGTGCGCAGCAAAACTTCTAGAGTGGGTGTCAACAGCTTGGAAAAAGCCCAGAGACAAAAGTTGAGCATCAGCAACAAGAAGTATGATTATGTAGGGAGATCTGGACACTGATAACTCTTGAGTATAAATAACATTCAGAAGTTTCAAATTCTGAATGTGAACAGTTCTAGGAACATTTTAACTGCTTTGATTCCTTCATATTTTTTATGTATGCGAAAGAGTGAACGTTTTTAGGGGAGTCTATGTCTAAAAAGCCTTGGCTGGGACCGGGGATTTAGCTCAGTGGTTCCGGCGCCTGCCTCGCAAGCGCAAGGTTCTGAATTTGATCCCTGGTACCAAAAATAAATAAATAAATAAATAAATAAATAAATAAATAAATAAAAAGGCTTGATTAACTGACAATAAAAAGTTTAAGGGATAAGAAAGCGTTGCTGAATAATTAACTGGCCACAATTCTAAGAATGTTGTTAGTACATGGAATAATGGTGTAGCTTTTGGTTGCTTTCATCTTAGATTGGTTAAAATAAAATAATTTTAATTATCTTTGAAAACAAATTCTCTGTGAATTAATTCTAGGAAAATCTTTTTTCCAAAGGCACAGCTAATACTTCCAACCATCTTATCCTAATATAACACAATGACAGAAATTATAATAATGGCTGGTAATTAGGAAGATAAGTAGTGGTTACAGAAGCCAAACAAACCATGAGTCCCTATTTCCTTTCAGCTATATGTTCCAGAAAAACTTAGGAGAAATTATCTACCATGAAGAAACCTGGATAAAATCAGCTGAATTGTGAATTTCTTAATTTTTCCACACCTATTTCCTATAAGCACCTTGCTTTTAATGTAAAAAGTGATGGATAAATATTGGAGATCTGTGGATGTTTCTGACATGTCAGAATTTTCAAATTCGGAAATATTTATTGGTGGCAGTCGATACAGTTTAAATGGCTATTGAAAACCTTGTGTAGCCTTTGATTAACTGTATTTTGGTTCTGGACATGAGTCTGCTAAGTGAGAACTTTCGTGTTAAGTCTGTCCTCCAACTTTCCTGGTGGGCCTATTCTTCCAGAGGGGTAAGGGAGTAGAAATCTGAAAGTTTCTTTTATTCAACACAGCCTTGAGGATTTCCAATTTGGCTTTTCAATTTTATTTTCTCTGCAATTCCAAAAACTGTGCCTATGTAAATGTGGGCCCATGCTAATTTTTATGGCTTGTTTCAGTTTGTCAGAATATAGTAAATTGTTCTTCAAAGGAACATTTTAAGTTTCTGGTAAGTAGCAAACTTTCACCCTAACAATTCTTTTAATCATAAATGATAGGAACATAAATTGGCTTGCCATCTGTACACTTACATGTTTAAAATTCTTCCAATATTAGCAGATTTTTTCTGTTTTAGATAAATCCGGTTTTGTCTGGCTACATAATTGAATGTTTCCTGGCCCCTGCTGGCTGTGGTTTCCAAATGGAATGTAAAACATAAGTACTAAGAGGACTTACTAAAAAAATGCTTTTGACTTTAATAGTAAGAAATTGAATCAGTCAGAAATTTGCTAGGTAACTTGTAATTGGGATTTTTTTTTTTGAGCAGTAGGACTAAAGAATCATGAAGTATTAAAGGGTTGGTAAAAGATGTATATGTACTCAAAACTACAAAACATATGATTTAATTGTGCTGAAATTCGTAGACTTTCTACATTGAATTTCCTTCAACCACTCGTAATAAGAATAAGATTTCTTTTTAAACTGTATTTATTAAATGGCACCGTTTGAAGCCCTTCTCACAAATCTTCTAGTGAGAAGCTACATGCACAGGGATTAAGAACCAAGTCCTAGATGTGGGCTACCTTGTTAAGTTCTATCTCTGCCTTTGTTACCTAGGGAAGGATGTTTAATTTCTCTGCATGTCATGTTTCCTCATCTGTAGGATGAGCTTATAATGATGGCCTCTTTTTTGGAGAGCCACTCTCTTGCACCATCTTTCCTTTGTGAGGATACAGAGGCTCAGAAAGGTTAGCATCCTGCTCAAAGGCCCCAATAAAAGAAGAGGCAGAGGATTCACTCTCACCTCCAACTGAGTCTACCCAGAAGTCCCCCAAGATGCCAGGAAGTCTCTAAGATGAGCATGAGGAGAAAAGACATTGGAATTCAGGTTTTGTATACTGTGATCTGTTCTCCCCCCCCATTAAATTTATTGGTATATTTTAGGTATAAAATACATTTACATACATCATTGGGATCTTGTACCATTATATGAGAATCTTGGTTCTTGTTTTTTTCCCCTTGCCCTGCCCACCCTTCCCTATTTACAAAGATTTTCTTTCCATTTTTTCCTTTTCTTATATTTTTTTCTTTTCCCTTTTTTTCTTTCCCCCCACCCCTCCCACTTCCCTTGCTCCTTTAGACCTTTACTTCCTATTACACAATATCAATTATACATTTTTAAAATTAAAATATAAAGACCTAGGAGACGTACCACAGATTTTACAGAATTTAAAAGGATATAGAAAGCATATTTTAAAAATCTGTTTTGAAATAAATTCGACAACTTCTAAGAAGTACCTTGGAAGACAAATTAATGAAACTAACTCTGGAGGAAATATAAA
>NW_004624730.1:33870905-33900382 GCF_000247695.1 Heterocephalus glaber
GAGTAATTATTTCTGATTTCATTTTTCCCAGATCCTCTTTTGTTGCCAGTTCAGGGAGTCCAGGTAGTTGAGTATCAGATTGTTCCATCTCCTTTCCCTTTGGGGTTGCTTTAGGTGATCTGGAAGTCTGTTTTTGAGGCTTGTTTACGTGTCCTCTCATTTTCACAGGGGGTGGGGGGAGGTGCTTCTGGTGCCCCTGCAGCTCACCTTCTCTCCCCTAGAAGCCTGGAATTGTGGTGGGGGAGCCTCCTCCCAGGTGCTGGGATTGGCTCACCTTCTCTGCCCTAAAAGCATGGAATCTGTGATCTGTTCTTAAACAGTCCTGTCACTGTGATCCAGTGTGGCTGACATAAATACCAAAGTGCTGAAATAGCAGGTAATGAATAGGAACCAGTGGCAAGTGAAAATTGGAAGAGTAAGTGATAATTTTTGTTCTGTGCAATGTTGAAATCTCCATATCTCTTTAAAATGTGAGGCATGATAAAAAAATACAGAAATGCTTAAAATTTTTTAATTATTATAGTAAAAGTCACATTACTATCAATCCCCCTCATTGTACTCTTTTGCTTCAAACACACTTATTCAATCATTCCTGCCATTTTCTGAAGTAATTCTGGAAGTCCTCCTTCATAGATATCTTTAGTTGGCCTGTCATGGCTGCATTGATGTCCTGAATCAATTGAGAACATTTATCTCTCATGGTCATTTTGACTTTGGGGAAGAGTCAGAAGTCACATCATGCCAGATCTGGTCAATAAGGTGGATGAACACACTGTAATGTTTTTATGAGCTTGTGTTTCCATTTGATTTTCATTGGGAGCAGAATTCATCATATTTTTTGTCATACCTTGTAAAGGCATTCCCAAAAGCAGACTTCCAGAACTGCTTCACAAAGTGCCAAGAATGATGAGATAAGTGAGTATTTTGAGGGAAATTAATGACAATGTGACTTTTACTATAATAAATTTTCTCATTCACTATATATTTTGATTATTCCTTGTATGCTTCATGGTATCTACAGAATAAGGGAAGAATCTTAGAAATTAATTGTATTCCCCTGAGAGAAAAGAGACATTGAGAGCTCTAGTGACTTGCTGAGCTTACAGCTGAAGTGGCAGAGCTACTTTGGAATCCAGGCCTCGATCTGGTGATGCAGGACTCTGCCCTTTCACAACTTCTCTGAGAGTGCTGATTCCTGGCCAAGCAGTATGAACACACCCTTCAAAGGCAAAATGGTAGAATAAGGAGATTACTAAACACAAGGGAAAATCAAAAAGTCCTTGAAAACCACTACTTCTATCACAAGTCACCATATAGTGATGTTCCAAGTTTATGGAGAAGAATATATGAATTTGTATTTGGAGTCTTTGGGGGTGCATTTATAGTATCAGCTTTAGGATGTATCAAGTAGCAAGGTAATATTTATCATGCTCTAATTGTGACTTTTACAAGCATCTTCTTTAGTGAGCTCTAGTAGTTTCTTATGATTAGTAACATAAAAATGAAAACAGAAACAAATTGTACCTGTCTCTGAATTAGTTTGTTAGGGCTGCCACAACAAAGTAACACAGACTCTGAGGCTTAAACAAGAGAAATTTATTTTCTTGCAGTCCTGGAGTCTGGAAGTTTGAGATCAAGGTGTCAGCTTTATAGGAAGACTCTCTCTTGGCTTGGAGATGGCCAGCTTCTCTGTGTCCCCACGTGTCTGTGTCCTGATCTCTTCTTATAAAGGCAGGCATCATATTAGGTAAGGACTCACCCTTCTGACTTCATTTTATCTCAATCACATCTTTAAAGACCTTAATTCCCAATACAGTCATGTGTAGAGGGTATTGGAGAGTTAGGGGTTTAGCACATTAGTTTTCAGGAACACAATCCAGTCCATACACATATCTGCATGTACTTTCCATCTACATCTCTCTGTATATTTATGTGTCTTATGCAAACCTGAAATGATAACAGTGAGCTCTCTTCTAAATCCTATTGTGTGACAACAAAGGGTACATATTTCAAGTTTCATTTCCCCAGCTTAATTAGCAGGTGGCCTGTTAGCACAAACTCATCAGGAATGAGCATTCTCATAGCCAACTGTTAGCCAGTTTTGGGGCTCCTGAGACTGACTGCTCCATTAATGGTTGGAAGGGTGAACACGGCTCAGGGAAGTTACAGAGCTGCTGGCTTCCTGTTAGAATGCCCACATGGCATCAGGGCTGAAGGGGAGCACTGCAGGCAGCAAAAAAGAGACTTTCACTGTAAGCATCCTCTGGTCTCAGTCCTTTGATGTTCTTTGAGGCATGTCCTGATGGCTGGGACACTTGTCTACACACAGGAGGTGCAGACATGAATGTGGGACAGTTATTCAGTTCTTTGAAGTAAGTGGTTTTGCTTAAAGTAGAATGCACAGGATTTCCTTTGGTTTTTGTTTTTAAGGAATTGAGTTTATCCAAGAATATGGCCTCTTCCCATCCAGCTACATTCCTTCCTCTCTCCCCCTTTTCTCCTTTGTTTCCGTAACTCCATCTCTCAGTTATTTATAAAGTGAGGGTCTGCTATGTACCATGCACTCTGCCTGGTCCTGTGGGGGCCTCAGGTGACTCAGAGACACTCTGCCTTGCATGTTTTATTCTGATAACCTATTCCCTGTTCTGATCTTGGGTATGATTTCAGCCATTTCTCTGCTCATTCTCTGGCAAATCTGAAAGCCACTTCGGCTAGCAGTGTCCAGACCTGCTCTCTCTTCACAGTTCTCTGTCTCTCTGTAGGATTGATAGTGCTTTCAGGCCAATGGTTAGCCACCTCCAGGTTTCTTCCCTCTCAGCTGGTACCCAAGTGGAGGCTGCTGGCTCTTGACCCCTCTGCCCGGATGTTGTCACCTCACTCTGTCTTGCTTCCCAGCCTGCTTTATTTTTTTTCCCTTTTCTGAGCTGTTCTTTCTGATTCCTCCCACTTCTTCCTATTCTCATTTTGACTCCTTTCCCGATTCACATTGATCATCTCTGATGAGCTGGCTTGGTGTGCAAAAATAAAGGTTCCCATGATCTGCTTCCTCTCTGCCCACTGTTGTTTATTCCAGGGAATAAAGACACACTTCCAATGTTCCTCCTAGGGGCCAAGGGTACAGAGAAGGGGTTTTCAGATCATTTGCCAGTTTCTACCACCCTCACTCATCCTAAAGTTACTTCTAATTATTGAACATTAGCCAACATAATTATTTTCTAAGTGAAGAGTGGGAAGAGTATGTAGGGCAAAGGATCGGACTCTATAATAGGGTTTAAATCTCATCTATAGGTTACAAAATGTTATATTCATGTCTGGGAATAGTATTCAACTCAGGCATATATTCTACTTGTAAATTTCATTCTTATAACTTTAGTTGTCGAGAAGAAGTGGTTAGAGAAAAAGAATTTTAAATCAATTATCACAGCCGTAGAGTGTATCCTCTCCAAGATCGGGGCTGACCACCTCCCTCTGTAGTCTGTTAGATAACCGCTAACCAACGGACTCATTCTTCATGCCCCACAAAGGGTGGCAGTCTTTCACTTCATCCCCATCAGGATGGCAGCCTGGTTCTCCCTGAGCTCCTTGAGGGCCCAGCCAGTCTCAGCCATGCTTGTGCCCCAGCAACAAGCAGAGACGGTGCCTATGGAGACTCAGTAGAAGTGAGGGGAGTGGAACAAAGGGAAGAACTTTCTCTGGCCTGCTGTAATCCCTCCCCTGCATCACTCTGGTGAACTTAGTGTCCGAAGCACTCATTTGGACATGTGCCGATGTGCCTTCCAATGCTGTTAATTAGCCCTCTTAAGGCTGGATACTTTGTCCTTCCCACCCAGATTGGCTGTTCTTGAGAAGAAGGACAGTCCTTCACTTTCCCCCCTGCCTCTTGGCCTCTGTTTCCTACTGCAGAAATGGTATTCACAAATATTGTTTAAGTGCTGTTTCTTTTTGCTGGACATCAGTGTCTATTGGGAATCACGTTTAGAAAGCTGATTTTGTAGGAGCCATGATTTTACTGTAAATAAATCTATGAGATAAGGTTGATTTCTGTGCATTTCAAAAGGAGAAGTAAATTATCTGCCACTTTGTGCTTAGTTTGGCCCAGCCACATTCACTGGCAGTTGCTTTGCCTCTGACCCTGAGCCAGACTGAGTTCCCACCTGGTGTGAGTTCAGAGACCTCAGGGAGGTCTTGCTGCCAGACCCTGAACTGGTCTTTCCTCACCAGCTGGCCACAGATGGTCAGCAGGTGTGTGTGTGTGGTGGTGGTGGGGCTCCTGCCAGCCTCCTGAGCCTTGCTGGGTGGTATTGCTACCTGCTGCTCTCCTAGAGCAGCCCCTGCTGCATGGTGCAGAACTGCTGCCCTCCTTGGTGTCCCGTCCCAGTCCATCCTCTGGGTTTCAGAATAGATTTTGCTGTAAGTTAGCAGACTTAACTCCAAAAAGCCTGCACTGTGGTTTTTCGTGAAACCTCAAACTTCTCTGCTTAAGAATAACGTACAGAGGGGAAATAAACCTTGACAAAGCTAACAGCAGGGATTTCAAGCAGTGTTTTAGCAAGCCAGTCACAGAGTATTCACGTGTTAATTCACTGGCATGTTCCTCGGCAGAAGCACCCCCTCTGCCTCCCCCAAGTTCCAACTGTTGTGCTGCCGCAGGATTCGGTCTGTCTGTCAGAACGGCTTCTTGATTCTGTTACAGCAGGAGTGTGGTGAAAGTGATCCTTGGCTTCCCATCGCACGCACACAAAGGCGAGCAGCTCCTTAAAGGGACCGGCCCGCTCCTCCATGCAGCTGCAAACGCCTGCCTGTGCGGGCTCATCAAGCCGGGCTTTCGCCCGAGGATGAGTGGGGAGGGGTCCTGAGGCGCCCCCGCGTCCTCCCAGAGCGGGGGAGGGAGGGAGCCGCCGGCCGGAGCGCCTGGCGACCACGGACCGCGAGGACCGGCTTTCCATTCGCTGCTAGCTGGGATGCTCCGAGCGCCAGCCGCGTCCTGCCTGAGGTCCAAGGATGCTGGCGGCGCGTCCTGCGGTATGCCTGAGCTGATTTGAGCCAGCGCCCAGAAGCGAGCTGCATTCCGGCGCCACGGACTGGCTCCCGGCAGGGCTGTGGGCAGTCACCATGAATGCTCAGCTCTAGGCTGCTGAAACAGCCTCCTGACTACTTGGATTTGGCTGTTTAATCAGCCGAGATTATCGCCGGGGAAGATTTCGGAGCCCGATCGGCGCTCCAGCTGCTGTGACAACTTCGGGTCTGGCTGTTTACTTCTCTCGGTCCCGGGGACTCTGTCCTGCACGGCAGCCACCCCCGCCACTCGGCCGGTTCGGCTCGGAAGTCAGCCGTCAGGACTCGTCTGACGGTGTCCCCGGGAAGGGGGAGCCAGGAGGGGTTAAAAGACGAGCAGAAACCCCCCAGCTGCTCAGCCTCTCGTGACTGCCTGTGCTGTGGGGTTCTGAGAGGGACCGTGAGCTTTCCGGGGAAGCAATGCAAGTCTCCATAGCCTGCACTGAGCACAATTTGAAGAGTCGGAATGGTGAGGACCGACTTCTGAGCAAGCAGAGCTCCACCGCCCCCAATGTGGTGAACGCAGCCCGGGCCAAATTCCGTACGGTCGCTATCATCGCGCGCAGCCTGGGGACGTTCACCCCCCAGCATCACATTTCTCTCAAAGAGTCCACCGCAAAGCAGACTGGCATGAAATATAGGTATGGATGTAAGATTCCCTCTGCCCCGGGATTCCGGTTTCTGCACAGGTGCAGGCAGGCGAGGCAGTCCATCGCTTTTGAAAAGTGACTTACTTAGAGTGGGTTGCTTAATTTAGAACTCTCAGGTGTTTTTAAAATAGCTCTTTAGAAGGATGGAAACGCTCGAGGTGGGGTTGAGTGCGTGTGTGTGTGTGTGTGTGTGTGCAAGTTTTAAAAATTGTGGCCCATTTTGTATATACTAAGTGTTATGAACACCTTAGGAGGTATATAAATTCCAGTCTGCTGGAGGAGACACACAACTGCTGGAAACTGGCATTTAGATTAGGACATTTTTAGGAGCAATTTTTAAATTTTGGGTACATATGTAGTTTCTGCGATTATACTATCAGAAACAGTTGCTCATCTAGTACTGGGCTCTTATTTGTCCTTTGTAAGACCAAATATCAAATGCTACATACACAAAGCTTTTATGGAAGTTTTGTTGTAGAAGAAATACCTATAAATTAGATTGAACACTGCCATATTCAAATCTAAATTCCTGCATGAAATAAAATATGAAATAAGGAGAAAAGATAAATTGTTGCCATACTACCAGTTTCTTCAAATTTTTAAGCTCCTTCTTCCTTTATATTGTTTTTTAAACATGGAAATCTCCCTGGTAATAGCTGATATTCTTTAATAGAGAATGACTTAAATTTGATAAGTAAAAAATTTCATGATTCAATTATGTGGTTTCTGCCTTCTCATTATTTGGGCTCTGCACCAATCCTTCTGGACTTTATTTCTTTAAAACTACTGTGCTTGGGCTGGGGATTTAGCTCAGTGGTTCCTGAGTTCGATCCCTGGTACCAAAAACAAACAAACAAACAAAAACCAAAACTACTGTGCTTCTAGTTTTAAAAGTGAATATAGAGGAGAGAATCTACTGACACATCTTCCAAGGTTTTTGTTACTCTAAGTTACAGGTATGGTTTTGCTAATTATTTACATTTAACTATCTCTCATCTCTTTAGGAATCAGGTTTTGGGATAGGATGAACTTAATACAATTAAAATAATGCACATCTAAGACTCTGCTTTCTATGTGGGGTTGTTGAAATAAGCATTTAAATCTATTTCTATAAAAGTTGTCCTTGAAAAGTTTCTTTGCAGAGTTACAGGAAAGCTTCTCACAGCAAGTAGTAAAGCACTGTTGTTTTGATGTATTTTTGAGCCATTGAGAAAGAAAGCCCTTAAAAGAAAACAAAGCAATTGTAGTTAAATCTCTTTTCCCAGCAGCAGTACAAACTCTGACCCTTAGCAACTCAGTAAAGTGTCAGCAACCCCTCTGCTTTTTGTGTTATTCCCATGGTGGAGAAGAGACCCCACAGTGACAGTTCTCTAAATGAGTCCGCAATCTCTAGTGCATTGGCCTTTCCTACCCCTGCTGCTGTGGCACACACCCACTCCCTGCCCTGTGGACGTGGTGCTGCTCTCTGCATGCATTTCTACTGCTGTGAAGACAAGCTGCTGCCTCCCTGGGAGTTCCCCCAGGAGGGGGACACTCTTCCTGGAAGATCAAAGAAAGTGGTGTGAATGGTGGTGTCTAGCATTTTGTGGCACTATAAACTTTCTTATTACAAATCAGAAGAAATCAAAGTAACAGTCTTTGTTTCTTGTGGCAGTGTTTCATAGTTGCTTTTGGATGACTGTATTGGAAGACTGTGGTCTTTTGAGGGGTTTTAGAAGTCTGAAGCTTTCTATTTAAGTTTTTCTGTCAACACAGCTCAACTCAGATTGATAACTGCTTCTGTTTCCCAAAACCTAGTGTGGGAGCAAGATTCTCTTGGGTATCTTTCAGTATCGGCAACTGAGGACAGCTTTTCTTTGACAAGTTAGTCATGAAGGTCTCCAGTACACTTTGAGATATCCACTGTTTGTGGTGACTAAATAAGATGCCTGCTCCTTATTCCTTCTCTTATTCTGAACCACTGTGTCTGTGACAGTCAGGTGGTGTGAGTGTGTGTGTGTGAATTCGATTTACCCCTCTCTTTCAAATTCTATGTAGAGTGATCTTTGTGAAAGAAATTATGAGATAATGCTGAATATATGCCATGGTTTCTTAGGGTTGAAAGGGAGACTCTATGCTTCATAAAAAATGACAGAAATATTTTTATTAGTTGAATTGTCTTTTTACATTGCTGTCCCCAAAATATGATATGCCTATGTGGACTATGTATTAATGATAACAAGTAGTAGAAAATAAAAATAATGCCACGGGATAAGGAAGGTTTGGGTAAACAAACTGGAGAATACTTGGAGGAACCAGAAAAGAAAGTTAGCACCTAGTTGTGGGCATAATATTCTTATCCTTGAAGATGGTTTCCATAGGCAGAACTTCCAGAAGGATCCACTAACCCAATAGAAAATAAAATGTATTGTTTTTCTATTTCTCTGAGGAGATTTATAACTTTCATCAGAATTTAAAGCATCTACTAGTCAAAAAATCATCAAACTGTTGTCAAGTGAAGAGGTACTCGTTTAGTCAACAAATATTTGCTGAGCACCTATTCTGTACCAGTAACTGTAGTAGAGCTGGTACACAAGGGGCATAAGCACGAGGAGGCTTGGGGCTTACATTCAAGACCATAAATAAGAAAACTAATAAAATAAATTTTTCTATTGTGAGACATTCTTATGAACACCTTGTGTTGGGTAGTGGGCGCCATACCTGGGCCAACTTAGTTTATTCATTTTTAGATGGCCAATGCTGCTTTAGTTCAAGGTTAATGACTACATCCTGCAGCATGAATAATTTGGCCATATCTGCCACCCATTTTGTTATCCTGATGGACATCTTGCAGGGCTAATCCTGCTGCAAGGAGCTACCTGGCAGTTGAGGACCTAATCATAACTTTGAAAACTAAGTAGAATGGTTTTTTCTTATATAATACCTTATGATATTTCAATACTAATTTATATCATCATCTAAGAATACCATCCACTTATCAAGAATTCATGAAATTGGGATTTCAGAAAGAATTAATATATGCTTGTGCAAAGCATCTGAATTCTGCAAGAAAAACGCTCAAAGGCTCTACTATATTTTTACCATCATTGTACAATAATCTTGCTTTAAATTGACTCTTGTTTCAAGGCTGAAGATCAGATAAAAATCCACTAAAACATTCATCTATTCAAATGTTGCTATTAGTCCAAGGGAACAAGAGTCTACCTATCATCTATCCTGGTGACTGTCTTAAATGTAAACCACAGAGCTATTCTGTTTCTTGGAGTTTTCACAGTTGTGCCTTGTTAATGCTTCAGTGTTCTTTTGTTTTAGTTTTGCATGTGTTTTTAGTTTCAGAGTTAATCACACCATGTTAATTTTATGGAAATTCTGCAATCATACGTGAAAGATTTGCACATGATAGATGTAGCTGAATATCTGAACCTTTTATCCTAAGAGCAAATCACTCAGAATAGAAGTTAAGTGAGGTTGGCTTGATTGGTTTTGCTTGTTTGTTTAGACTTTTTGTTTTGTTTTTAGACAGTTTTTTAGAATGATCCAGCCACTAATGTTTGACGTGGTTTCAGAACTTGTCATTTCAGGATAGAGTGCATTTATATTGATAAGTTCCTGCCCCTCTGATTCTGAAATCCTTCTTTAAATTCTAGAGCAATGTGAATATCAATGAGCCAAATTTCATTGAGAAAAGTTTTATTTGAAACATACACATCTGTAACAATATAATCTTGGCTGTGTAGTTACGTGCTTTGATAATTCTAACAGAATTCTTTGTAAAAAGAAATACAAAGTCATAATTTTTAAATTTCACTGAAAACATTATTTTTAAAAAAAGTTTAACCACACTTTAGCACTCATTTTTTGAAGTAATTATAGAATTTCTGTGTATGCTTATATTTCACCTTTCTCTAATGGTAAGATCTTGCATAATGACATCATGAAGTCAAAACTAGGAAACTGACATTGGTGCAATCCAAAGAATTTATTTAGATTTTACCAGTTATACATGTATTTATTTGCATATATTTATATGTTTGGGCAGTTTTATCACATGTATAGATTTGTGTAGCCAAGACCACAAGGAAGAATCATACTTTTTCTGTAATCACAAGGCTCCCTCATGTGATCCCTTTAAAGCCACTTCTATTCTCTTCCCCCTCCTTAATCCTAGGTAACCACCAATCTGCAAGCTATCTCTAAAATTTTACTCTTTCAAGAATATCATACAAATGGAATCTTACAATATATAATCTTTTGGAATTGACCTGTTTCCTCAGAGGATTTGTGCAGGCAAGTGGGGACAGAAAATCTTGTAGCTGTAAAAGAGGTCAGGTTGTGGCACTGTGCTGGTCAGGGTGCACCATTTAGATGTAAGGTGAACATCAGCAATGGAGGAAACAGTAGGAGCTTTTCAGCAGGGTGTGTGGTTACAAAGTTCAGTTAAGCGAGGGTTAATCTGGCAATTATTTCTCCAAAAGCCTAAGAGTTATGGGTTTCAAGTGAGAGAATTTATGTTCAATTTCATAGCGCTCTCTATTTTCCTATAGAAAAGCAAGACTATACAGAAAAGACTCAGTCCAGATACCAGATACCTCTCCCATGCCATTCCTTTTTGTCTCTTTAGTAAAGCATACATTGCAACCACCATTCCCTGCCTCCCACGAATGGTGGGCAGATTTTGAATCCAAGCAATTCAAGTGAAAGATCAATCTTGTCAACAATTATGTAAGAGGCACTAAGTGCATGTGCATGAGTGTGTGTGTGTGTGTGTGTGTGTCCGTCCATATGAGGAAAAGTAGGAGGAAGGGGTGGACTAGAGAGGAGGAAGAGAAAACCCAGCTCTGTAGCTGTGTTTCAAATAGAAATATTTGATTATAGTCCAGAGAAGAGAGCAGCTTGGTTATTTAAAATGCCAAGATTTTAATTTTGTTAGTAATGAGTGCCATCATCATTTCTACTGTCATCCATGGATGTGGGCTTTCCTCTCTGTCTAAAGAAAACTGATGAGAATGGGGAGGTGGAGGCTTCCTAAAAATTAGTTGCTGAGTCAGTCTTGTAGAGTTTATTCCACCTCTGCAAGGCACCAGCCAGAAGTCTGGCATCTATGGGATGGTGAGAAAATGGTAGGAGGGGACGGAGCCTCCTGGAAGTTGTTAGGCAAATGTGTTCTAGTTCTAGTCCTGGTTCTAGTTCTAGTTCTAGTTCTAGCTCTAGGAGGGGGGACTGTGTTTGGGTGTGTGCATAGGTGTGTGCACATGGATGAATCCATACAGCTTCCAGAGATTTCTCATTTCTTATCTGTAATCTTCAATTTGGTTGCTGCACAGGGAGTCCTTAATCTCAATTCCACTTAATCTCTTTAGAAATCCCCTCACTTTTGAGAAAAAATTGTTTTTAAAAATTCTGCCAACATTTCAATTTGTGGTAATTTCAAATTTTTCTGAGGGGAAAAAATTTCTGAGGGGAGAGAAAAATCTCATCACACTTGAAAAGAAAATCAGGTTCCTAAATTTCACTTGGATTTTTCAAATTTCTTTCATCAAACTCTTTATTTTCTCCTTACTACATATATCAGTTCAGGAGTTGTGGGTTCAGGGAACCTGATCAAAACATAGATCTCTTGATTTCCTAATCTATTCTTTAAAACTTCTTTTAGGAGAGAAACCCCTCTTATGAGAAGAAGTGAATTCACAAGCACTGATTCATACTTTTCCTTCGAGAATTTCAAAGCTGTTCAGATCAATGCAACCAGACATAGCAAAAAATGGTTAGATGTTGTAAGTTAATCATGTTGTATCAATGTATTAAAAAACATTTTTGTGACCCATTTTCCACTCTTTTTATAATTAGAAAATAGAATAATTGAAGCTGTATAATTTATGATGAAAGTCTTTTCAATGTCCATTTCAATAATAAGAATTATTAATACAATGTGGTCATGAGAAATAAAGGAGTTAGCAGTTGGCATTCCTTAGGGATCAGATGTGGACTTAGGGAGTAACATTATTTTAGGGAGAGCACTGATTCTGTGGTCAGAGTAACCTAGGAAGTAAAAGGGAAGGTCAAGGTTAAACTCAGGTCTCCTGACTCTGACTATGGTTCCTTTTGTTCCTTTAGCTTTTACAATGCAACTTCTTGTTTATGCCCCATTTTCAACACAGTGCACGAAACACTTCTAGAAAGCACAATTCCCTTTTCTGCATATGCAGAAATTGCTGCTGAAGCTTTTATATCAAGAAGCAGCAAAGCCCTGCTGTGTGCTGAGAGAGCCACACCAGCTCTCTCTGTCTCCTGCAGAGCTGTAAAATCCCCAAGGGGTGCCTATGGCAGCTCTCTGCTGGTACAGTGTTCTGAAGCCAGACATAAATTACCTTCCAGATTGTGGTGTGCTTAGTATCACAGTAGCTAAAACTCTGATGTCTCAAAAGAGATGTACAAACCCATGAGCACAGTTGATGAGATGCTGCTACATATCAACACTGATAGGAAGTGCTCATCTAGGCACTGGATGTTGGACTGTCTTCCATGTCCTTGGAGATTATTTTGAAAATCTTGCTCCTAAAAGTCAGAATTGAAAAACATTTAAAAATCCTTATTGCAGGTTGGTTTTCTGTTACCCAGATTGGAAACCAAAACAGAAGCCCAGCAGTGATCTTTTTTCTTGGAATCGACAGGGAGGACTCTGAGAGCACTTGCACAGGCCATCTGGCCCAGCCCTCATGACTGGCCCAGCCCTCATGAGAAATCTGTCTGGTTTTTCCAATTTGCACCATGCAGCAACTACTTACAGAGGCCTCTGGAGAAATATTTTGTAATCTCCTTTCATGGCAGTCATGAAAAAAATTGGCTGTTCTTTCTAAGAATCAGAATCATTCATTGAGCTTTGAAGTTCTTACAGGAAGCAATAAGGTAAAGGTTGTTAGAATTCTTCTCTCTTGTCTAGACCCTAATAGTCAAGTCAGAAAGGAAAATTAATATAGAAGGTTGAAGGGCAAGAAAGCAAGGGCACAGCAGTGAGCTCAGGGAGGCACATGGTGGTGCATGGAGGGCCTCGATCTCCTGTTGACACCTGGAAAGGGGAATTGTTTTCCATTCTGGTCCTGGTACCGCTCAGCTGGCCTGACCTACAGCTGAACCATCCAGAACACATTTCACCATTACACAAAAGTCCTTTTTATAATTGATTCAGCTCCTTTGAAGCTACACTGGAAGCTTCTCGGCCTGTTCACCACTAAGATGAAAAGAAGCTAGTTATAATTTTCTGTCTCATGAGGCTTCTAGTACTTAAAAACTATTACTAGAACTCAGCTTCCTGATTTCCAGGATGGTTGTATTCCTTTCCTCCTAGATTTCATTTTCTGATTCACAACTGTGACTGTGTCTCTCATTTAAACCTTCCCCATGATGTCTACCTCTTCTGTAAGTCATCCAGGACTGGCTACACTTCCGAGTAAAGGTCTGGACTTTCCAGTACTAAAGAGCAAGATTGCCTAAGAACGCATATGCTCTGGACCTTTGTGTACACTCCCTTGTTATGTTTACAGTTTTAAGAGAAAAAAATGTTTTTAATATTTTAGCCTTTCTTAGAAAAATCATTGTGAAACATTTAAAAATATTCTACTATATTTATTGGAATAACAGAAGGTAAATATGCAATAACATGTAACAACTCTTATTAGATCATCCATTCTAAAAGTTGTAATGGTAACAACCTAAGCCTCTTGAGTTATGGAAATATGAAAAGGTCAAACTTGACATATAAATGTCAATGGTGGCTGAGTATCCATACAGGAAAACTCATAGCTTAGAATATTATTTTGCTTATTGATGTACTCTTATAGAGAAGTTTTATTTGTTTTTAACCTAAGGCTTTAAATATAAAGGCAACTGTTGATAATTGGTAATATTGAGAAGAGATGTTTTCTGTACTGATAACATTTCCTAGAGACTTCTGTCAACTGCAGGAAATTGTATTCTTCACAACAAGTTTACATATACAAACACAGGAAAGCTTTTATGTAAGAACAGTAAGCCTTTTCCCGAAGAACACATGCTAATAAGCACCTTGCTCTTTCTTTTCTTTGAAATTAGTTTTCATTCTATTTCTTCTGTTCTGTTGGGGATCAAACTCAGGGCCTTATGCCTGCCAGGCAAGCACTCTACCAGCTGAGCTACATTCCTGCCCAGCCAGTTTCTGCTTTAAACCAGATTTTTTGTTACTGAATTTTTTTTAGTGTTTTTGGCCTGAGACCACAACAAGTTCATTATAAAAATAATCTACAGAAGTAATATGACTTTAATGAATACTACTTCTTCCTCAACTCAAGAACTAGTAAAGGCTTCCTTTGGAGTATTTGATGAAAATAGACCTTTTGACTTACTACTGCTCCATTTCCTACCTTTATATGTACAAACGCTTCCACATTTTGGTGTCTTTGCATTTATTGAAAATAACTGGAAATGCTCAGGAAAAATCTTACTAGTCTGATTCCAAAGGATTTTCTTCTTGATGGAAAACATATTTGTTAAGCTTTTTTAATGAAGAGAAAATAAAAAATTACTACCACAACGAGAGCCAAATAAAAAAGCAGGAGTTGGGAAACTCATCCATCATAACTGTCTTAGTTACTTTTCTCTTTGCTGAGACAAAATGCTCAACACTTGAAGTTAAGAAAGAAAAGGTTTATTTGGCTCACAGTTTGTAGAGCTTTTAGCACATAGTTGGCTGGCTCCAAGGCAGGGTGTTGTGGCAGAGGCCCTTCATAGAAGAGAAACAATCATGGCAGGCAGAAGGCAGCAAGCTACAAGTGACAAGCAGTGACCCTCTTTCTGTCCCTTATATAGCACTCACATCCAGGGTGGCACATCCTTAATCCTACCCAGAACTGTGCTAAACCAATCCGTGGACTAATATAGTAATCACATGATCTTGATCCCAGCATTACACATTCCATGTCCAGACATCTCTGAAAAGCCCCACCTATGACTGCATGAGGCTTTGGGGGTACATCTAGGCACAAGCCATAGCAATAACGTCTTGTTCAGTAACGGCTTATATTTCAATTTAAGTATATACTTTCACTCATATATAATTTTTCCAGGAGCAATCTTCTGGAAATCAGGAGGCTTGGATCTTAGACCATAAAAGCTTGAGATAAACTTTAATCAGAGAAGCAAATGGATATTTGCTTGAGGACTTCAAATTCTACCAGGTATCTCCTGAGGGCTTCAGCAGATTCTTTTCATGTTCTTGGTCAGGAAAAAAAAAAGTGATTTAAAAGGAGACACAGCCAGTCGTCTTCCTCCTCCTGCTCCTCCTCCTCCTTCTTCTTCTTCTTCTTGTTCATATGGGGGTTCGAACTCAGGATCTTGTTCTTGTGAGGTAGACATGGCACCACTGAGCTAAATCCCCAGCCCGACAGCCAGTATTCTTAAAAAAGCTAAGTGAGAACTTGACAGCCAGTATTCTTAAAAAAGCTAAGTGAGAACTGTCATACTATATTAGTTTTGTATTGCTACTATAACAAATTACCACAAAGTTAGTGTCTTAGAACAATGCATATTTATTTGTTTACAACCCAACAGGTTAGAGATCTAAAATCAAAGGGTCAGCAAGGTTGTTTTTCCCTCAGACTGCAGAACAGAAATCCATTTCCCTGCCTTTTCCAGATTCTAGAGACCACCTGCATTCCTTGGCTTGTGGATTCTTCTTTTATCTTCAAAACACATCAGTCCAGCTTCTGGTTCTGTCTTCATATCTCCTTTTTCTCACTTGGATTTCTTTTCTCTTATAAAGCCTGCTGTGATAAGGTGAAGCCCACCTAGGTAATCCTGAATAATCTCCCCCATTTATGATCTTTCACTTAATTCCATATACAAAATCCCTTTTACAATCAAAGGTAATATATTCATAGATTTCAGGGGTTAGGATATGATATTTTTCACAGACTATTTTATAGCCTGTCATATTTATATGCAAATATGTCATTTAAGAGAGGGGAGCATTAAAGAATATCAAGCACTATTTGTCCATCACTTTCTCTAGAAGAATTTCTCAGGGGAGGGAAGACACCAAAAGGAATAATGTGATCACTGAAAATGCAGGGTGCTGAGGATTTCCTTTTTGTAAGGCTACATTTTGGATTTTGAATCCAAAATAAAAACTTCCATTCACAGTGTGTGGCTCCAGTGTTATAAAGTGCAAATAGTTGATAGCAAATACATGAATGTGCTCTTTCCTTCAGCCCCTCACTAGGATGGGTGGGTAGTTATGGGCATTTATAGAAAAATCAATAGATGCCCATAAAGATCAAACTATATCAAGCTGTAATTAAAATACCCATTGCCTAAAAATATAATGACTGCTATCAGTGAAGTGTGGAACCTAACTCCTTCCTAACACATGGAGTTCTGGAAATGTAGCAGCACATCCTTCATCCTGATGGGATGCATCTTTGAGACTGAACATTGTATAACAAGACCTCACCCTTCTGTAAAATCTATATCATCCCTGCTTCATTAATGTTGTCAAAGCACTGTTGTGAGAGAGGACAGAAGGGGTTTCTTTCAGGAATATGAAATTATTTTTCTGAAACTTTTATTAAATATTATTCACCTGAAACCATTAGGTTATTTTAATCTCAAAGTAGTTTTATTCTTATGAATGAAATTTCTACATATACTGATACAAATGTTCACATCTTAAATCAGATGCAATTTCCCTCTGTGAAGAGGAAAATGATTGTTCAAAGCTCTTTCCATCCCTTTCCAAAGACCTGCTGCTCTTCTATCACCGCCTACATTATTGGGCTTTGAAGATTAGGCTCTTGACCCCAAAACATTTAAATCTATGTGCCTTCTCTTGGCATGTGAGCAAAACGTACCTGATTGCATCTTCTTTGGGGAGAAATATTAGTGGTTATGAATCAAAGTACATTAGGAAACAGATTGGCCATTAAAACATCAGGAGAATTAAGAGTTAAAACCCAACCTTGGCCTATAATTTAGTTTCTTGTGACCAGATATTGTTTCCTGGAGGCTATAAGAGACATAATGCTTGAGTAAGAGAGAAATGAGGAAATGGCCCCTTTGGGGTGTTGCTGATTGTGATGGGTCAAAATGTAATAGCAGAGGAAGTAATGACAGAGCATTGTATAGAGCCCTTTGCAGGTCTGGATAACTTCATATGCATTTTCAACTTGGTAGCATTATCTCTGTGTATTAGAGTCAATACTACCAGGCCCTTCTAGTAGGGTAGACAAGGGAAGAGCATGACCTATCTTTTCTTCCTTCTGGATTATTGCCCACAGAGTTTGTATTCTAACTCAAAAATTTTTTTTCCTGAGGCTCAATGCAATGACAACATTGATTAATGTTGACAACAGGAAAAAGAACAAGGTTAAGTTGCATGTGTATTCTGCTAATGACTTCTGTCTGATTATAAATCATTGATGGCTTTTTAATTTTTTTTTGTTTTTTATTAGTACATGTTTCCAATACATAATGATAATAGTCATCCTGGGGGTTGGTCTCTGTATATAACACATCTTAATTCTTTTTACATTCCTACTGATGATTATCAATGAAGCAAATACGATGAGTTCTAAAGTGTCCTTCAATTTTATTTCTTAGCAGAAAGTATTAAGACAATACCACTTATCAAAATGTTTGGCTTTACTTTAACAATGATGAGCTTTAGAAATAGAAATATTCACAGAATGCTGATTTATAATTTTGCTTGTTGGTTATTCCTGTTAAGGACATCAGTTCTATATATATTTTAACTTTGAAATACTTTGGGAACAAGGTCTGATAAAAAGAAATTAATTATCAGAATATCTGAATAACATTTTTTGCCAACAAAATTTTACTTTACATAGATTGCTTCATGTAAATATTTTTTAAAAGGGATTGAAAGAACTTCATTAATATTATCTCTGTCCTTAAAAGGGAGCAGCAAGTTGTGTTATGCCCATTTTCAGTTATGACACCTGAAGAACAAAAACAGAACAAAATCACATATTATATTCCTAAATACTGGATTTTTGGTTATGTTTTAGTAGGACCTTATGGCCTACTGTCTGTCTTAGTGACTGGCATTATATTTCTGCCAATAGAGATTTTGGATTAAAAGAAATCTAAAATGAGCAAATAACATTTCTGGGCAAGGTTTATTTTCCTTTGTTGACATGAGGCAGTGAAACGGTCCTGTTGTGCAGGGTCTACACCATTACTCTGCCCAGAGAAACAGGGTGAAGGAAGATTAGAGAAGTGTTGTGGTGCAGAGAACCTGTGCTGAGCAGCTCAGAGCTAATCCCAGAATCCACAGGCTGACGGAAAGTTCAACAGCCATTGTGGGTTTTTGTTGTTGACAGGTTGAGCTATTAGAAATCTGCCTCAAAGGAAGAATAAGTGTGTCTTCTTCTGGTAATAATAAGCAAATTTATATCTAGCTTATGGAAGTAATATATTTTGAAAATATTTTTGGCAAGTATTAATCATATATGTAGAGTGTGTGTTTCATCATTAATATTAAGAGTATATATATGGATTTTTTTTCTTTTTTTTTGGTACCAGGGATCAAACTCTGGACCTTATGCTTGCGAGGCAGGCGTCGGAACTACTGAGCTAAATCCCTGGCCCCCAGAGTATGTACATGTTTTTAAGGTGCACATACATCTTTGAGGATGAATCTGGGAAGTACATGGCGTGGTGGCAGCATGATCTAGGATTTAAGGGTACCATAGCATCCACTTACCTAGGTTTTTCTTTACTAGCATTTTCTGTAAGACGGATCCAGTTATTCTTTTCAGGGCTTCAGGGTAGCTTTGACGAATGCAGGAGATAATATGCATAAAGTACCAGTTGTTCTCTGTTATAACTGTTATTAATATTGATATTAGCATAGAATTGGACAAGGAGAAATGAGATTCTTTGATCATATGATATTTTTGCAAGAGTGTTTTTTTCTCTCTTTTTTTAGCATTTTTTTTCAGAGTGTTCCTATTTTAATCATTCCCATCCTAACACAGTCATCTGGTATGCTGTAAGTGATCAATAAAGGTTTATTAGCTAGATGAATGATCCAATTTTCTTTAATTTCAAAGGCTTCCATGGGATACTATTATAATAGAGCTCTCTTACTTCCATTACAGACTTAATTCTCTACTAGGCTTGTCCTTTTCACATTCATGATGGCTCTTCTCTCCTTTAGAGATAGAAATCCTGTCTGTTTTGAACCTTAGCTACTAAAGACAATGACTTGTCCTGGCAGTTGCTACAGCAGGCTGAGGGACTGAATGCCCCCAGAACCCAGGCAGCAGGGCGGCTTGAGACCCAAACTCAGGTCCACTCACTCCAGCTCACAGAGAGCTCCATTTTCTTCTGAGATTCCTGAGCAGAGAAGGAATCTTCTGGCATGAATATGAGGCAGGTGTGGTGAGACCATTTGAAGACATTAATGTATGAGATTTCTTTGTAGATCCCTTCATCACTTTTCTGCACTCAGTTAAGTAGCTTATACTTTCTTATTTGCAGAAAGTGTAATTTTTGTTTCGTGTTACCTAAGGCCATTTTAGAGAATCATGTTTGAGAGAAAAGACATTTCCCAGATTAACTGAGATTCTTCAGTTGGAAGGTCTAGGGGAAGATTGTGGGTCACATGAACCTTGCTGCCTACAGCACTCAGCACTCATGATAGAGTCTCAGAGGGACTCATGGCCCTGGAGTAATGGAGATGCTGGATCCCAAACCTTGAGTTCCCAGTCTCTCTTAAAATCTGGGAACCTCCTGTGGCATCTGAAAGCAGAGTCTGGAAAAAAGACTATCTCTGTGCTAACCATGGACAGATGACCAAGAATGGATGGAATCATGGGTCATTACATGGTAGCCATGGAGAGAATTCCTATTCCATGGATCTTGGGAGCATATGACCCAGACCTTGGCCCAATCTAGTAGCATTAAGATAGGAGAAACAGTGAGGGAACCAATATTGTCTGAAAGTTAGATGAAATTAAGGTAATTCACAGAAAAAAGTTGGCGTGCTCTATTTCTTGAATACCTAAGATTTTGGCCTAGGTTTGTTATTTCATGTGCATTTTGGAAGCTGGATAAGGAAAGCAGGAATGAAAATCCAGGCATCATTTCAAGATGGGAAACAAGCCAACCAAAGTATGATGACATATGCTTTGTACTACAAAGAGACATGGGCTTCCAGACTTAGCCACATGGAGACTATACCGATTTGATTTTAGAACAGAAGAAGTTATTTTTATGAAAATAGGGAACTTTCTTCTTTTGGAAATTTTTTTACCATCTTTTTGTTGTTGATTCACTTCCACAAGAATAGAAATTATTTACTTGGCTAAAAAGCTCTTCTGATGAGTACACATTTTATCAAAAGGTTGGTTAAATGGAGTCTCTACTTAGGTTTAGAACATGACAAAAATGTATTATAATTGAAATTGAGTCTGCAGTTCAGAGCCAACTGTAAAGAGAAAATTAAGGCTCTGAAATTATTCTGGTACTGTTATCTTGCTTCGGAGAAAGGCGAAACCAACATAGCTCAGTTGATCTCTGAAGGTGCAACTGGGTAAATGGGAGGCCATTGACTGACAGCATTATTCCTAAAATATCATGCATTATTCTAACCATGACAGCAGAGTTGGAGGACAGAAATCACTTGTTATCAAACTATTGTTATTAAAACTTTTTATTATACTTAATTGTGATTATTCAGAATGGAATAGGAATTTGTAGAATAAACAGTCCCTAACAGCATCATGCTCATAGATAAGGATTATTTCTATCAAGGCCAATATGATTTTGCACAAACTAATTCATTCAATAAACACTCCCTGATCTGGTGTGAAGATAAGGGAGCGAACAAAAGTAGAGTCTTTGCCTTTGAAAGCTTTTATATTAGAATGAAGAGAAAGAGAAACAAATACATGTTTAGCATATCAGGAAGTACAGGGTAAAAAGTCACAGAGGGTGCTAATTAAAGTGGGTGTACAAGGACATTTCTTGGTAACTTTCAACCATAGAATGGAAGAAAGTGAGAGAGTGAGCCTTTGAGATTAGGGGAAGATCAGTCCAGGTAGAGGAAATTGTGAGTAAAGGCTTTGAGTTTCCCTACTGCCTTTGTGGAACAGCTAGGTATACAATGAGATTGGACTGGGCCAAGAAAAGAGAGCCAAGAGCCAGAAAAAGCCCCATGGGCCTTGCCCAGGACTTTGGAATTTAATGTGAATGATATGGAGCCCTTGCAGCATCTGTGGCTGAAGAGTGACATGACCTGACTTAGGCTTTGTAGATTGCTCAGGCTATACTGGCAGAGAGCAGACTGTAGGGAAGGAGAGCAAGTTGCTCTCAACTTCCATCAGTCAGGTGGATGCTACAGTCACCTCCTTGAGAATGATGATGGTTGAAATGGGAAGGATGGGAGGGAAGTGGTGAGAAGTGGCAGACAAGCCCATGGTGATGGTGATGCAGTTCTCTTACACACGGGAGCATCTAGTCAGGGCTGTTCACCATGGTGGTTAGCCTTAAGCTGAAGTCCAGAGCTGCCACTTATACACTGATGCTGGGCAAGCTTTCATCAGTAAAATGTAGATGATGACAGTGTCTGTCTTATAGGTTGCTAAGAGGATTAATAAAAGGCTTAGCACAGCAGTGATTCTGATATTTTGACATTTTAATTTTATCAGGTTAATGTTACAACATATCTTACAATAAATGTCTAGGACTTTTGTGGCCATCTCTTTTTGCTCTGAACAGCTATTATTCAGTCCATGGTGCCATTTTCAACTGATGGAGCATTAGAATTTAAGACATGCAATGCCAAAATAAAAAATTGGCACACAAACCTATACTGAGAATTTATTTCCATGAGCCTTCAGTTTTTCTCTAAAAGTTATTTTTTCCTTTTATTTAAGTGTTCATTATTTATTTTTCATTTCTAAGGGGGAAATCAATCTACCTCTCCTACCACTGCCAATTTCAAAACTGGAAATCAAACATTTCATCAGGAAATTTATTAGAAGTTTACTTTTTTCTTGCCATATCTAATTCTCTCTGGTTTTATTCTGAGTTGTAAACAGTACTTGAGTTTATTTTTTTAATAGAAGGCAGGGATCTTATTACACAGATGTTCTATTTCCCTGACATGAAAGGTCTGAACTTTAAATCTGGACTGTTTGAGTTTTTGATGAACAGCACTGGTGTTGGGTGTTGTGTGGACACCACTCTATTTGGCTGAATGAGGCTACAGTTCTCTGTATCACAGAGGTCCCAGCCATCCCCAGGTCTAATGTGACAGTTGCAGTCACCACAGATTGCCCTTGTGTGGGCTCCTAGGGCCTATAGGCCCATGCTGTACCTCATGTTTGTCAAATCAAATCTAGTTCTTATCTGTTGTGTGCACAGCATCACATAGGGTCCATTTAAATGAGTTGAGAAAAATTTAGGAAAACATAGACTGCTCAATAAAGTTACATCAAATTGAATGTTATAAACTATGGACCTCAACTCACCCAATCCTTTTGCTCAGTATCAAAGAAGGGAGGGTAGCTGGCCTATATTTGCAAAAGGATGAGTGAGGAGAAGCCTGAAGCCCCCAGTATTGCTGTCATCTTTGTGAGCCACTTGATTATCGTGTCTTATAAGCCAGAGAATGCAGAGGCAGACTAGGGCTTCAACATTCTAGGAACTAGAGAAAATGCTTGGTGCCTACTGCAGTGTTCTCTATTGTTCAGATGGCTGCCAAGTAAAGGCACCAAGCACTTTCTAGACGGCTTGCTGAAAGGTAGGATTTCAGCAGAACCAATTCTGGCACCAGCTCCATCATCTATTCCCCGTGTTAATATAGAGAGGCCAGCTATGAGATAAGAGGTTTCACTATGGAGTAGTGCAGTGGTCTTTTCCCCCTGCTAACCCTGTACAAGGCAATGGGGTATTTCTCTCCCCATCCAAGGCTAAAAGGAGGGCTCCAAGAGAATAATTTATAAACTTGCTATAACCACCCACCATCCTCAATGTCAAAATTGGTAATAGAATCTCATCTTCATAGCTTTCAGCCACAAGTAGCTGCCATTGGGGAGCAAAGGTCCAGAGAGAAATGGATGGTGTGACATAGGGCAAGAGCATTAAGTATGAGGAGTATGAAGGCAGGCTCCCAATTGCTATGGCAGACCCTAAACTCTGAACCCAAAGGGATGAAACTGTAGGCTGAAGACTTCTGAGTGGTAGGGAAGAAGTCCTTTAAGGGAGAAGGCATTTGAAGAGTTGGGAAGAAACTACAAGCTGAGGATCTGTAGGCTTATCTCACAGAGGGTCCCACCTCCTGGGAACCATCCACCAGCATCCACTTGCTAAGCTCCAAGAACACAAGCCAGAGCGACATTTAGCACCCAACCATGATGAGGACTAGAGCTTTCCATAAGAAGAGCAGAAAGAGGCTTCTCTCTCTTTACCTTGTTCTCTCAGACCAACACAAGAAAAAAAGGTGCAAGGAAAAGAGGGAATGGTGTCTGAGGGTAAAAGATCCTCCCCTTTCTCTACTCATTGGTGCCATTGTCACCTAAGGTAGGGCTAGGATGAAAAGAAAAGAGAGATGTGAATTAAATATGAGGTCATTTTAAAAGAAGCAGGACTGGGTCTTGAAAATGTTTTAAAGAAAGAAAATGCTTGAAAGTAATGGAATTGAGCCAACGTAGTCTCAATGGGAACTCTTATTCAGTGGAAGGGGGACAGGCAGTGGCTCAATGGAGGAGTTGAAAACAGTGAATAGGAAAAATAAAACCAATAGTTGCTTATATTACCAAAGTTAAGGCAAGAGTGTATGTTATGGGGAATCAGGAAAGGGAAAGATCAGTTTGGGCCAGTTATCAAGAAGGCTTTGAGAAGTGGGTGGGGCTTGAACCATAGGTAATAGGGCATTGAAGGGGGAAGGACAGGTGAGCCATGGCATTTGGTGACAGGACCAGCTTGGCTGGAGCAGAGACAGGGAGTGTGACAAGTTTCACACATAGCAGGCCCACACTAGAGATGTCCAAGCTCCCAGGTAAGAAATTTCATTCCCCCAGAGAGATGGTGGGAGCCATTGAATACCTTCACCACTGATCTTATCGAAAGGTTGCCTAGGAGGTTGGCTCGGGTGTGGGAGAGAAGAGAGGCGGAAGTACCACATAGGACATTGCTTCAACCCTCAGGTGTAGGGCTACAGGACACAATGGCACAATGTTGACTTGTTACTCCTACGTCTTTCCCTAGCCTCATTTATTGACTATAAATAGTGCATCCGTTCACTTAGTCCCTTTCTTTTAAACATTTTAAAGTGCTCACCAGGTAGAGGATTGGAGGCTTGAGGCTTTGCAGCCTGTTGACATTTTCCCATTCAGAAGCCAAGGTACCTTGTTTTCATATGGCAGTAATCAGTGCTGGCATACCCTATTTGGCACATGGTTTATTTACACCACTTATATTTCTGCTGTTATCTATAATTTTAAACTATGCTTCCCCCATTCCCTCTCAATGCATTAGTAACTATGGGAACCTGATGCTATTAGAATGGGCAAAGCTTTGCAACACACAGATCTCAGTGTTACATTGGCTTTGTGTGATGGATGGCAGTGTGGATGTCACTGCTGCATAAAGTAGGTGACAGGAATTGTAACTACAGTTACACAGAATGTTTCCTCTGGTAGCAGATGTGGATACCAAACACAGAAAAGAAGGCTACATCTTTACCTTGAAGGAGACAAGTTCCCAGAGGTTTTAAATAGCATAAAAAATTGAACTATTGAGAATATTGTGGAATTTTAATATGCTAAAATACATATGATTTCTCCAAAGTGCGTATGTACAAAAGCCAATTGTGGAAATGTCAAGTATCTCATAATAATGAGATTGCTTCTATGTGTGTTTGAATGACCCAAGTCTACCCTGAAGAAATAAATGATTGCAAGCTCAGAGGATACGGGCTGACTACTCATTTGGCCCTGTCCCCAAGGTTTGTGAAAAATTTTCTCAAGGAAGGAAGCATGTCGGCAGCACCTCTTTTAAGCTCAAAGCCCTCTTCTACATGTACACTTTCTTTTTTTCCATCTAGTTAGAAATGACCACAAGCCTTCATGAGCATTCCTTTCCCTACCTATGTTTCCTTGACTCTTCATCCCATCCAGCCTGGATCTTTTGATTCACCTTCTATTTCTTAGGAAATATTATCATACACTTTCTCACCATCAGTGAAACACAACAGTAGCTCAAAGTTGTATGCTTCAGTGAAATTCAATGAAAAAATGTAAGCAAGTTCTGATTAATACTAGATGCAGTGTGTAAAGGGTATATGTCTTATTAATTTAATTCACTGAGGCATTTGCTGGATTCAGTATTAAGATAGACTGGGAAAAAAGCCAAGTGTTCAGGAGGTGCTTCCTCCCTCCCCTTTTGATTGGCTATGGTGCTGGTGTGAAAAATGGCCCCCAAAGATATCCAGGTCATAAACCCAGGCCCTGGTGACTGTTTGTGACAAAAAAGGACTTTGTAGATGTGATTAAAGGTCTTGTGATAGAAAGATCATCCAGGGTTATCCAGGTGGGTCTCAGTGTAATCACAAGCGTCTTTATAAGAGTAAAGCCAAGGAAGGCATGAATACAGAAGGTAATGTGATGACAGCAGTGAGAGATTTGCAGATGTCACACTGCTGGCTCTGAAGAGGGAGGGAGAGGCTGAGTGCCAAGGAATGCAGCTCTAGGGATGAAAAGGGCCACGAGATGGCTCTCTCCTAAGGCCGGCCTCCAAGAAAATCCAATCCTGTCTGCATCTTGACTATAGCTCAGTGAAACCGAATTGGGAAGTCTCACTTCCATAAGTGTCAGAAACTAAGTTTTACATTGTTTTAAACCACTAAGTGTATGGAAATTTGTTTCAGTAGCAGTAGGAAACAATATCCCTATCACTATTAGTGTACCACCAGGTTAAAACCTAGAAAATGGAGGGGGAAATACTGTCAGTGTTTGACCAGAGTTGGAATAAAATTCACTTTTGAGCTCTTTTCAGTTGAGGGGTAATGATTTAAGTTCAAATACCCCCTTCTCCATGTAGCCTTCCTTTCCCATCTGGTCAGAAGTGTATGTAACACTCATAAGCCACTTTTTTCTGCCAGCCATAAGTACTAGTATCTGGTACATAAGTGTCTTATGTGCCAACGGGCAGGGATCTCTTTTTCTATTTTCTGTTGAATCATTCAACCAATATTTACTGAGCAGCTGCCATTTACTAGGCAGAGTTCAGAGCACTTGGAGGTGGGAGTACATTTATAGAATATGTTAAGTCCTAAAATGTACAAAGAGAAGATAACATGCACTGTGTATCAGGCACATTAGTTAGTATTTATATTTATTCTTGTTTAAAATTCCCAATATTCCTGTGAGATTGATGTTATTAACTCCACTTTATAAGAAAGTAAACTGAGGTTTAGGGAGGAACAGCCCACATGGCCGGACCCAGAGTCTTGCACATCAAAGACACTAAATGTCCAGTGCCTATTGTCAGATTGACATCATAAATTTAGGACACATGACAAATATATATTAGCGATTCCAGATCAGATTCAAAGAATTGATTGCCCTTCATTGTTTTGTGTCATCATTTTTTCCTGAGTCTCTGAAAAATCTAGAATCTTGTGAGCAATAATCAGGATGCTGGTACATGCTTTGTCAATAGGAAAATCGAGTCATTGAATAATTAAACATTTCCAATACCAGAGAATGAGCCAGAACTGTGCCCAGAGGGAGGTGAAGTTTCTGCAGAATTGTGTGAGTGCCTGCTTTTCTTTCCTGCTCCTATGACCAGCCAGCCCTGTGGACCGGGGAGGAGTTCACTATCGACTGCTTGGTGAGCAGAGTGGACCACAGAGCAGGGCACACAAATGGTCTCTGGCTTCGCCTCCACTTGACCACGTCCCATTGGCTAAATCCTGGAGGTTCTCTGGGATCCCACCTGTCCACCATCTCCACAACAGGGGGCTCTTCACTCCCTGAGGCTCCTGAAATTCCTTGCCACCCAAAGCTTTATAGATTCAAGCACTGCTTCTCATTCAGAGAACCTGTGCCCAGAATATTATCAAATATCCACTTATATCCTTACTGGTGGGAAAGAGTGGAATTCATCTTCTCATTATCACTAACAGAAGCTTTTACTGGATTTTTTTTTTTTTTTTTTGATACCAGGGATTGAACTCGGGTCCTTGAACTTGCACAGCAGGTGGCGAAACCACTGAGCTAAATCCCCAGTTCCTACTTGATTTTTATTTCAACCACAATTAGTATGCATTTATGCTTCAACTGTAGCTTAAATGGACCCAATGTAAGGAAAGAGGTTCCCTGTCACTTCTTCATGTGGAATAAAATCATTTTACAGATTTCTTTTTATGTCTTTGTTACCTTATTTTCTAAAGTTAACGGTTTACCTTGTTACACAGAAAATTTTCAACGGTGAATTAAGTTTTCTTACTTTTAAAAATAAATGAATATGAATTGTAGGGTCTTAATATTTAGAACATATGCAAAGTTAAATGATGGGAAAACAATAGTAGACACCCTGAAAAAGGTTTTATTATAGAAGAACAAAGATATTTTAAGCTACAGAATGAATAAAATATACATCTCACACACATATGTACACACAGACACATACACAAATACACATATATGTATATACGAATATGTACATCTCAGCACTGTTAAAAATTATATAACCCAAATAAAAATAACTTACATAGCATTCACATCCCTTTATGGTTCTTTCATATTTATTATCTCATTTTTATTCTACAAGAATCCTGATCAGTAAGTGGAACCAGTCTTATTTCCCCCAATTTATAGATGATGAAACCAAGGCACAGGGAAGCCAAGTAGCTGTGAAAAGCCAGCATCACTCAGCCAAGAAGTGGTAAAGTAAAGCTAGCTCCTTTGCTGGGCTGGAAGCCCAGATCCTGTTCTGGACACTTCTGCAGAAAACTAACAAAATGGAGACTGTTAAATACACACACACACACACACACACACACACACACACACCCACCTCATATTGGCTAAGACCTGGGCTAAGGTAAGAGCTCAATTCAAATCTTGCCTCCACATTTACTTGCTTTGTAATTTTGGACAATTTCCATAACACATCAAAGCCTCAATATGATTTCATCCATAAAATGGAAATGATTAAATGGTATTATCCAGGGACCAGGAAATAGATGACACATTCAAAGTAACTGAGAGGGTGTAGTAAGGGACTAATGACAAGAATGTAGAGAAATTTAAGGGCATTCAACACAGGATGGTGAGCATCCTGGAATAGCAAAGCAGCTCCCATATCTACAAGGATGGGAGGGAGCTGATACTGGCAGCTGAGAAGAGTGTGGTGGCCAGAGAGAGCCTCTGCGAGGAGGTAGGCTGACAGAGAGCTGTCCACCCAGGGCCCCAAAGGACTGACCTAGAAGAATAAATATTACCCAGACATCATTCTTACCCTATTCTGGGAAACTGACAGAAGCCCGAAAGCATGGGAACCCTGAAGATGAGGGCCATAGAGGTGAGTGCCAAGGGCACAGAGCAGGGTGAAGAAGAGGGATAGCAGATCTGCATGAGGCAGCGCTGGAGGACTGCATGACAGGGCGTGGTCTTGATAGTTACATGAGATAAGATGGGGAAATGGTGAGCACAGGGCCCAGAGCATAGCTTGGTTCAAAACATGTTGTTGTTGAAATGATTATTTTTTACTATTATTCCCATTAACATTAGATGTTTTCATCTTCAGAGATATTTCTAGAATTTTGACTGAATCTTTGATCTGTAACCTAGAATAATTCTGTTCAGAGGTGGGATAGGTGTGTCAGATATTAGAAGTATAATTCTAGACATCTACAGGATTAATTCATAGGATAAAGCAGGCACATTTACATGTACATTTTAACATTGTATCTGGTAACAGTGTAATTAAGATTGTGTCAGGATTTCCATTGTGTTTTGCTATTTTCAAGCATTTATAACTTGGTTATAAAATTTTGTACTGGTGGAAAATTGGCTTACTGTGTCTCAGCCCTTAGATAAAAAAATTTTACAGAGAAAACAGCTTTTTTTTTTTGCTTAAATTCTTTCCTTGGTACATTTTAGGTATACAATACGTTTATATTTATCACTGGGTGCTTGTACCTGTACGTGATGCATCTCGGTTCTTATTTTTTCCCCATTCCATGTCCTCCCTTCACCCCCTTCACCCTTCCCTATTTACAAATACTTTGTTTCTATTTTTTCCTTTTCTCATAATTTTTCCTTTCCTTTCTTTCCTTTCCCCTTCCCCTCCCACTTCCCCTTCCCCTTTGGATCTTTTCTTCCTATTTCAAATTATCGATTATTCATTTTAATTATTTTAATCCTTATTTACACTATCAGTTTCTCACACCAGAGAAACTATTCAGTATTTACACATGTGTGTCCTATTTATTTCACTTATGCATCCATTTAGCTATAAATGTCTCTAGTTTCTTGTTCTTTATGGCTGAGTAGTACTCCATCTTATAAAATAAAACCCCACATCTACTTTATCCAGTTTCCAGTTGATGGGCACTTGGGCTGTTTCCAAGCTTTAGCTATTACAAACTGTGCCGCTATAAACATGGGTGCACATATATCGCTGTGGTATGATTCTTTTAATTCTTTTGGGAAGATACCCACCAGGGAATAGCTGGGTCAAATGGGTGTCCTAGTTCTTTGAGGT
>NW_004624730.1:33900863-34042344 GCF_000247695.1 Heterocephalus glaber
CCAATGTCTTCAAGAGTTCTACCTAACTTATCTTCCAGCAAGTTTAGTGTTTCTGTCTTAATATTTAGATCTTTCATCCACTTCGATCTTAGTTTAGTGCATCGTGATAGGTATGGGTCTAGTTTTAATCTTTGGCAGGTTGAAATCCAGTTTTTCCAACTCCATTTATTAAATAGGCTGTTTTTCCTCCAATGAGGGTGGTTGGCTCCTTTGTCAAAGATGAGGTGGCTGTAGTTGTTTCTGCGTCTTCTAATCTATTCCACTGATCCTCGGGTCTGTTTCTTTGCCAGTACCATGGTGGAAAAACAGCCTTTTAATTGTCTTTTATTTGAGTAATAGAATTATATGTGTGCAGTGTGAGTGTAGATGGTGTGTGTGTGTGTGTGTGTGTGTGTGTATCTATCCACTAATGTTTGTGGTAATAGCTTTCTCTTGTCTTCCTTCTTCCCTATCTCAACACCATTAACCTTGCTATTTTAAAGGAAATGACTCAAAAAGATGACTCACCTACTGTCCCACCTGAGAGGGAGAGCAGGAAAAGAAAAACAAAAGAAAAGAATGACTACAGTCCAGATGACTTACAAAAACCTTGCAAATAATGTTTTATTACCTGCTAGCTCACATATTTTTCATAAAACCAGTTCCCATTGGAGCTGAAACACAGAACCATTATTCTGTACCCACATGTCTTCTTGTATTACTGGGAAGGAGGACAATGATAAACTTAGTAAATAACATTGCAGCACAAACAAAAGACATCCAGAATCTCATGAAAGTGATATGTTAATTTCCCTCCAATGGCACAACTAAAATTTTAGACAGGAAGTTAAATATTTAAATACCTAGGATATAGGTATCTTTGCTTATTTAAAAAGCTCATCTGCATCTCCAGAATGAAAAGGCCACTGGGAAAGCAGCTGCAGAGAGTAAAAAACAACACAGGAAGGAAGCAAAGGAGACAGAGTGTGCTGGCTATATTTCTTTCTTTCTGAAAAACTTTAGTCAAGTGAGAGATGGTAAGGCTAAGAAGGAGAGAGGACAGAAGCTATATATCATGCTACTCTGTAACACTTGAAAATATTTAGTTTTCATTTTATATTGTGTGTACTTTTAGAATCTTAGTTCTTAGAAATGAAAGTCTCTGAGAAGGTATTAGTCTAAATATCACAAACTCAGATGCCTACAGGGCCCAGGGAGGTAAAATGAGTAGTGCCTTGTGTGGGCCTCCTTGAGGCAGCTACCACATGCCTATTCTCGAGGAATCAGCTGGTCCCCAGCTTCACAGAAACTGTTGTTTTATTGAAATATGGACCCCAGGCTGTCAGAGCTTCCAATTATTGAAGAAAAGCTGGGAATTCTCTAGATTGTCAACTTCATGAGGATTTTTATCTGTTTATAAGTGTGACCCCTGCCTAAAGGAGTTGTAACACACAGCAAACACTCAAAAATATCTGTTGAATGAATGATGTAGACAAGAAAGTATGCAAGCAAGCAAGCAAGCAAGCTGCATTTTTTAGGTGAATGCTCTTGGGTCTTAATGTTGACAAGTTGATTTTTGTTTTGTCATGGTTTAACTAAACGTGGCAGGGGAACAAGTTCTGTGTAGACCACAGAAAATCTGTCTCAGGGCTAGGTGTGCTTCATTAGGGATACTACTGTGCCACCTGCCATCTAATCTGAGTTTCATACTCTGCAGGCAAGGAAACCAAGCCCCCAAGACATTAATGACTTGTTCATAGATACTTAATGGCAGTTCCAATAAACAGTTAAATAATCTTCGACTTCTAATTCTCCATTTGCAGCTTTTTCCTTCTTCACTGGACTTTGTTGCTTCAAAAACAAATACAACAACAATGACAATAACAAAATATCAATAGATAATGTTCCTTTATAAGAGGTCAAAGGAGAACAAAGAGCTTTGATAGTACTTAAAAGGGAAATTGCAATGAGGCATTGGAGCAGTCTATAATGATATAGGAAGAGCCCTCTACAGAGAGTCTTATCAACCAGCCTGTCTCATACTTTGTCAGAACAAATAGTCTACAGAAGAACCCCTAAATCTCAGCAGCTTTGAGCATAAGGATTACTTCTCAATTATGGTACATTTCCACTCTTCATTGTTCTTACTCTAGAACCCAAGGTGACAGAGCAGCCACCTCTGGGAACATTGTCCTTTACTGTGGCAGACTGATAGAGTATGGCAAATGACACACTGGTCCTTCAAGCTTCTGCAAAGAGGTGATATGTCACCTCTGCTCACATATCATTAGACCTTTTTAGTCACACGCCACACATCACTTTAAAAGGGCAGGAAAGCACAATCGTATCACATACTTAGAACGCAGGAGCCAGACACACTGGAGTATGTTCCTGTTGATTACCACACACAACTTTGCTTGGCTCTTTCCTCAATGCATTCTTAGTTTTAGACTGATGTCTTGAAAAGCACTGATTTATGTGTACATGTTTTTTCTTAGACATAGGCCAGTGAAAGGAAAATCACATGCCCTTTTCATCCATATCACCATTGAATATTCTCTCTTTCACCCTGTCTTTTTTCAAATTGTTCCCAGTAACCTGGTAATCAGGGGCTTAGTTAGATGGAAAGAAATAAAAAGTTTAGAAATGTGGCTTCATTGCTAGTACCTTGTTAATATTTTAGATTTCTGAATAAATAAGGATTCTATCTGCTTTGATAAAGTCCAGTTTTAATGCTGACCCTGAAAGCCCTAATGTCATAAGCATCCTTGTGTACTTGACAAAAGTGTGCTCACTTTGAGTGGGAGCAAGCATGGGTATTCCTTGGAAAATGAAAAGTGCTTTCTACCATTTTCCCTTTCTGTGCTCTCTGAGGAGTCTCCAGGTAACCAGACAGTGTTGTGCACAAGGAAGGCAGGCAACCCTCTGTAAAACACAAGTTTAGCTGCTGGGTCCCAGCTATGCTGATGTACAAAACTTTAGTTTAATAACTGAAGGTAAATAAAGCTTAATCAAGGTGACTCTCCCTGATTTAAACTGTCTACTCCCTGAGGGCAGCAATTTCTTCTTCAAACAAAAAACAGAAGTCTTATATATTTCTATATTCTCAGAATGTAGCATCATCTTATACACAGAAGATTTACTAAGGGATGAGTCAATGAAAGAATCATACAAGCAATTGATATGTGTTTAAGTGAATTGAAAGAAGTCAGGAAGTGTTTTTTCCCCCAGACATGTCCGATCTGATGACACTTTCCTTAAAATAGAAAAGATTGTACAAGCCCATAGAGGATTCTTGGTATTCTCACTGGTGTACGATCCATTTTCTTTAGCCACTTGTATTCATCTGTTTTCTGTTGCTATAACAACATACCTGAATATGGATATTTATATAAAGAAAAGAAGCATATTTCATACAGTTTTGGGGGCTGAAAGTCCAAGATCCAAGACCCCCATCTGTTCTGCCTTTGGTGAGGGCCCCCAAAGTCCAAGCCTGTGGAATGGCCTCATTAATATCTAGAATATATAAAAAACTAAAAAATATTAGACTCCAAAAGCCAAGTGAACCAATCAAAACATGGGCAAATGAACTGAAAAGACACTACTCAAAACAAGGAGTATAAATGGCCGATACATATATTAATAATGTTCAACATCTTTAGCCATTAGGGAAATCCAAATCAAACCAAGAGATTCTATCTTACCCCAGTCAGAATAGCTATTATTAAGAATAGAAAAAAAAAAAAAGCTGGTGAGGATAGGAGAGAAAAGGAATCCTCTTACATTATTTGTGGGAATGTAAACTCATATAACCACTATGGAAATAAATATGGCAATTTCTCAAAAAACTAAAAACAGAAATACCACTTGACCCAGTTATACCTATCCCAAAAGTTCCTATACTTAGTCCCAAAAGAATTAAAAACAACTATTGTGGTGCAGGCACTCCCATGGTTATAGGTGTGTTTTTTATGGTCACTGAATTTTTCTTCTCAAGCATGGCTGATGTTTGGCAGTGTGCAAGCAGTTGACATCCAGAACAAGTATCAGGGCTTATTTATAAGCTGGATTTTCCCCTTGAATTTCATTTTAAATTTTAGGTAGTTAAAATGGCATTTTGAAGAATCTAGGAAGACTGGCTCCAGAAAGTCAAGATTATCGAATGTCCTAGAATTCAAAATAGTAGAGATGGATCTTACATGAGCATTATGTTTCGAAGTCAATGCGCAAGAAGAAAACCAGGTGTAGTCTACATTACCCTTGTAAATTCTTTAGGAAGGTTCCACACTGGAGGCCAGTGTAGCCCTGTGATTTCTTCGTTGAATGCCAGGTGAAGTAATCAGTTGTGTTGTGAGCCATGACAAGGCTGTAACTCTAGGATCCCTGAAAGCCAGTGAGACACTTGCACAGTAATAGTCACAAGGGACCAGGTTGACTAAGGAAACAGCAGACTCTCCAGGCTAATGCCCATACCTCCAGGCTCATGGCCATACCAGGCTCATGCCCATTCCTTAGATGAAGGAAACCAAGATCAGAATTTCTTTTGTGTTCTGAAGTTATTTGTTGAATATGACTATGTTAAATGAACATTTGATGTGAATGAACTCAAAATCTGTGCAGTTGTCACATGGTATCTGTGAGAGTTGGTTCCAGACCCCCTCACAGATCCAAAATCTGTGATACTCAAGTCTGATATATAAAATGGAAATAGTATTTTTATATAACTTGGGGGTGTCCTCTTGTATACTTTCATGGCCAGCCTTTTGACTTGCATGGACAACATTGAGTTTACAGGAAATTGTCTTGGGCCATATATAAAATATATAATATAATGTATATAAGTAACAAAATTCCCTTTTAGATACTTTTATTATAAAAAAGGGCAAGCAGCCCATGGACTGCAGGTTGGACACACCTGCAGATCATCTCTTAAATACTTTAAATACCAACTACAATGTAAATGATACACACAAGGCTGTTATTCCATGTTGTTTGGACAATGATGAAAGAATAAAGTCTGTACACATTCAGTAGAAATGCAGTTTTGGGGAGAATATTTTCTATCCAGAATTAGTTGAGTTTGTGATCATGAAACCGCTGATATAGAGAGCCAGCAGACACAGTAAGATAGGCCAGCGTAAAATGTGGGCCTCAGAATGATTTTTAAATGCATCATGAAAGCATTCTAATTCTTGTTTCTTCACTGGCCTCTGTAGAACACATCAATATTTAATAGAATAACTGGTTTCCAGGAGATTTCCCATAGAAATGTGCTACTAAGGGACAGAGAAATTACCAACTGTCCCAACTAATTCTGAGGTGTCTCTCCCATAATGAGCCCATATCTTTTTTTTTTTTTGGATAATTTTCTTTATTAGCACGTGTTTGCAGTACAAAATGTTTACATTTCTTGTATAGAATTGATACATGTACCTAACACATCTTAATTCCTTTTTTCATTCCCTTTCCCTTCCTTCCCTCCATTTCTCTTGATGCCCTTCCCCTTTGATAAACTTATCTCCCTTACTTCCTATTATCTATATTTTATTTTGTTCTTTATTTATACTTTGGGGTTCTCATACCATGAGATATTTAAGCTTCGGTGTCTGATTTATTTCACTTAACATTATGGTCTCAAGATGCATCCATGTGTCTACTTTTCTTTCTTTATGGCAGAGTAGTACTACATTGTGTGTAAATACCACATTTCTTTATCCATTCATCTGTTGATGGACATATGGGCCACTTCAAATATTTAGTTCTTATGAACTGTGCTGCTGTAAACATCAGTGTGCACGTATCACTGTTTAACTCATGTCAAGCCTCCAGGTTTTAAATTCCATGTGCCTGAGGAGACTTTGCCCTATAGAAAAAGCTATTTAAATTATGAGATATAGGTTCCAAGAAACAGCTCATATTTTAAATAATTTTTCCGATAGATGAATCAGCACCAATTGGCGGCCCACTCCCACAGGCCTCTGCTCGGGTTCCTAATTGGCAGTCACTTGCCTAGGTAGTTGTGGACTTACACTCATTATATGAGTCTTGATTTTTTAATGATTTGGGCCTCATTTATGTAGCAAATGATCCCCCCCACCAACATACACACACACACACACACACACACACACACTGGTGTGTGACATGACTACAAGTGACTGGATGCCAGGGTGCCAGGAAGACCCTTTGGATAAAATGGTAGATAGTAATGTCAATTTGGACTGGGTTGCAAGTGTCCTTCAAAGCAGCATAAATCAGAAATATTTATGTTTCATTGGTATTTGGGGAAGGAAACAACACTGCCATCCATTCAACTTTTCTAATCAATGTATTTATTTACCTCATTACAATAGAATTTCAAGCTATTTAAAACCATAAAAACGTGTAACTCAACCAGTCACACACTTGATTCATCTTCAGTCTGCCCCTACTTTGACCCCCATTTCCTGTGGATCTTTCAGTCATGAAAAATAGAGTTAGAGAAATATTTTTTAAACAGTTCCCTTGATCTGTGTAAGATCTGTGTCATTCTGAAGAAAGAATTTGAGGTTTTTCTTTTGTCTGGTTGGAGGTCGAGTTGCCATGGTAATGGCGTATTGTGCAATATTGGGAGAAGAGCATTAGGAATGTTGCACGTGGCAACTCCATATTGTTCTCCTGTCATAAACAGCCTGGGTTGAATCTGAATTTTCTTGGCCCAAACAGCCTTTCCAAGCTTTCATAATAACAAGAATTTGCATTTCCAGGCCCAGCCCAGGGCTGCCTTTTTTTCACCTCATGCCGTTTTTAGAACACCAAAAAGAGAACCATTCTGGAAATGTCTTTGTATCAGGTATTACAGAGAAAGAAAGTTCTCATGATTTTTACAGTGTTTTAAATGTGTAGAGTACTGTTTTTAATTCCTTCACTTGTGCATTGCTACTACTTCTTAAAGACAATGAATATCAGTTACAGAGAATGATTAAGAAAAATTTATTTTGCATTTTTTAAACATTTCTTCTCATGTCCTGGTGACAACATATATGTTTTATGAAAATGTATGAAGAATTGAGTGTGATTCTTGAAATATGAGTCAAAATTAATTTTTAAATAGAAGCTATAACTGAGATGTTGCTACATCAGCATATTTTGAGCTGAATGGATACTTTGTGTTTTTTTTTCCGGTATCAGGGATCGAACTCAGGACCTTGTGTTTGCAAGGCAGGTGAGGCGCCACTGAGCTAAATCCCTGGCCCAACATGTATTTTAATTTAACTATTTCAAGTTCACCCTGTCCTTAGCAACAGCTTACCTCTCTCAAGCCTTTTGTAGGTCAAGTTGTGTTTTTCAAATGAGTCTTTATTGCGATGCACTTTAATTAAGAAGCATAACAGGTAAGTACAAAGTGATTTATTAAGACTTTGCTCTATAATTTCCATCTATCTCTAGGAAAATGTTGCCGGTGTGTTTTCCATGAATTACTGACATTTTTGTGATTATAGTGAACAGATTTTTCAGAGGATGCCTTGTTTATTCATGCACTTAGTCCCCAAATAGATACTGCTGAGCACCTACTATGTGCTGAGGATCTAGCTGGATGCCATTCACCTGGTGGATGGAGTTCTCAAGTTCAGAACTAGTACTGAGTGGGAGCACCAGCACTCTGAGTCCACCCCTATTTCTGGGGCTTTGCTAGGTGACTCCCTAAAGCCTAAATGACATGTTCATTGTACAGTGGCTCTCCATCATGATATCACTCATTCATTCACTTGGCATTTATTGGGCAATGCTGTCTACCAGTCTCAGGGATGTAAAGACTAGAGTAATTTCCCTAAGAGGCCCAGTACAGATGATTTTGGAATCCAGAACATGAGCCCAGAGGACTGTCCTTTCTTATTGAAGCACTACCGTCATGCTTAGGTGTTCTTCAAACTCTTCCCTGTCTTTAGTTCTCCCCTCCCTTTCCTCCTCCAAGCAAGGGACTATGAGGATGGAATCTTAAAATCATGGATCTGAGCTTCATTTACCTGAGAGTGGTCAATAGCACAAAAGATAACAATTTTCATTTATGGCAGGTTTGTTATGTACCAGATATAGTGTGAACCGCTTTACATATGTTGTCTTATTTAAGCCTCACAAAAACCATATGAAACAGATACTGCTTTTATTTCTGACTTGCAAATGAGGAAACCAAGGTTCAGAATAACTGTTCCAAGATCTCTTAGGCAGAGGTGGAATAGCTAAGATCAGTTTTTCTGACTTTAGTGTAGGTTCTTAACATTTTCAATACAGTCAAAATTACTTTATCACAAGTTCTGGGCCTAGTTGTAGTGTCTTTTCTCTTTTTGTAAACTGTGATACCTATGCCACTATTTTTAATGTTATGCCTTGTTGAGAAACATATGTCTCTTACAAGTTTCTTTCAAAGCAAATGTGATTCATAGACCTAGGAAGAAGTGAATACTGTTGTTTGATGTACTTCAGAAAGATTTAGAAATTAAATCCTCTTATTTTTGTTTGAATACTTTCCCATATTCTCATAAAGTGAATTTTATGTATTAACAAACATAAATTTTATTTTTAAGTAGCAATGCATCTACATTAAAAAATAAAAGTTTTCAGCAAAATATGCACAACTGAGATAGATATTGCCAAATTAAAATGATAATACTAAATTCCAAAGTTAGTAAATACTAAACAGAGCATAAATTTATCAATATTCAGCCTAATTAAGTTTTTTCTAATTGCACAAAATAAAAGTCTCCTCACACTGTGTCAAGCAATACTGTACGGGTACCATCAGGTAAAGGGCCATGAATAATACAGGCCTCAGAGGAAACCATGGAACTGCCAGTTCTCCCTAAAGGGCTACCAGGCAGCCCCAGAAACCTTAAAACCAGGATTCGGTGCTTTATCCCTTAAGGGTTTCTCCAGTCACATTCAGTTTCTCTCTGGGGTCTGCTCCCTTCTGCATCTCTGACTTGCTTATTCATTTCTTCTCTCTTATGTCTTTACCTATAACGTTGGGTCTGCTTATTTATAACTCATCACTCCCTTTTCTATGGCATTTCTATGCATCTTTTCAGTTCCAATCTATTAACAACCTCATTTCTTCATTATATCCTAGCTAAAGTTTCTATGAGACAATATCAGATAGATCTAGCTTATGAACATTATCTGTCTATGCAGAGTTTCTGACTATAGATCATGGAACACTGATGATTTTATAAACATCTCAGGCCTTGTGGAGGTGCCCACTCTGCACAAGAGTGATAACGATGAAGAATGAGATTCTCCTGATGAAAAACATGATTTCCTTCATACTTCAACAAAAGTCAAGAGTGGGATATTTTCCATGAGGAGCAAGAGTTATGGTTGGCACCATGACAGACGTGTCTAATTCAGTCAGAACACTTATTTTTCTGTGAAAAATTTCAAAGATGTCCCAGAACACTGGTGTGGACAGTTGTGCCCATTTGGCATTCTAATTGTTAAACTTCAAGATAGATTATGATTTTGTTTTTGTTTTTGTTTTTTGCTAGTTGTTTCACCAGTTGCCAAAAGTGGAATTTTCTACTTTTTCAATTGTTGTTTAATGCCTTTTGAAGTTCTATTATTAGGACCTGTGTATTTATGAATGTTCTGTCATCTTCTTCTTCTTTTTTTTTGCATTTCAGTAATTTTATTGAAAGGTATATTTATTAGTACCAAACATAATGGTAGTTTGTTCAGTTACATCTACGAACTCAAAATTAATATTGATTTTTCAAAATATTAAAATATATCAGCCTTATGGTAAAACTGAAGTTATCCACAAAACATGGTTTTCAAAAAGTTAAAGGTAGACTATACTGAGGTTCTTTGGTTTATTTCTCAAAGCTTATTTATCCATAATATGATGTCAAAATTGGTTACATCCATTCTAGATAGACTCAGGCCCCAGGCTACACTAACTGTTTACAACATTAACAATATATGTACATCTCCTTACATTGATTGGCTCACATGGAGAATTCCAAACACTACCTCAGCAATCTCATAATTGTGGCGGTGCCTCCTTATTTTTCTTAGGACACATGGAAATTTTTGAAAGTATGTTCTATTCCTTAATTTTAAAAAAAACTGGAAGCAACAGCAGTTTTATAGAAATAGTCCATAGTAAAACCTGAAGTGCTTTATCTAGCCAGAACTTAGGATAAAGCAAATTTTCATAGTGATAATTGATTTTGACATATTATGTAATACAATAGAACATATTTTTAATGGAACTAGATAGACTGATGAAGTAGATTCTGTATAAAAATTTTTATCATCGATTCAACTGTCACCTGTTTTTTAGAAGAAGCATTAAAGATAGCTCAGTGACTATGTCAAATTTAGTAGATCTGTATTTTGGCTTAATACAAAATGTTTTTAAATTTAAATGTAATTCCCACATAGCAATAACATTCTCATCTCTGAACTATTACTTGCATTATGGGTTCCAAGAAATCATTACATTATCTAGAATATAACCTTTATTATGCCTTTAAAAAGTGCATGTGTGAAATGTTGGTTTTGATGTAAAGCTCATAATTTAAAATTTAATACAAATTAAGTAGGTTACCATTTTCAATATCACCTAAATATAATATATTTGATCCAATATAGAAAGTTAAATTAATGTTAGAAATGAAGATCAAAGTTCACCTTTTCAGGCTTGTATTAAGTGTTTCACATTTATATCTTTAGGTTTACAGATGAATTCAAATCTAAACAATCCTACTGTAGCATTATGTTAATTAGGGAGTTTCCAAAAGATGGAGAACATAACATTAATCTAGTTGTGATGTTTTGTGGGTTAATAACTTAAATCCATTATAACATTATGGAAGCTATAGTTCAGGATTGTGGAGAAAAGCTTCAAAGAAAATTTTTTGTTGCTGCAATAATTCTATTTAGGTAAAAAACAAAACCCTCAAACTTATCAAAAGTTTATCTAAATACTACCAGCTGTTAAAAGTAAATTTTTCATGCCTGTTTCATAATCATATGTACATGTGTTAAATATTAACATTTAGTTTTGAGTAGGAAAAGAAATCATTACTGTAAGTTAATAAATTTAGATGGCAAGAACATATACAATATATGCAGTGACTGAATTTACATTTTTTATGAATATAAATACTTTCTATCATTCCAATTGCAATAGCAGTATGGTGGAATATACTGGCAATTTTCAGAAACCCAAAAGAGAACATCTGCTTTGTATTACTTTTTTTTTTAGGTATAACATTCAAGTTCATAATGATTCTGCTTAAAAGCTAACAGTCTCAAATTAGTTCATATATGGATCAAACTTTTGGTCCTATTATAACTTTAAATGAGCTTTTTTAAAATGAGCTAGAGTTTAGGCTACATTTAGCAAAATGTGCAATTGAAAAAACCATTACTTCAGCACTACCTTAAAAATTCAGATTATTAAAGAGGATGTTGTTTTCTAAGCTGTTAATTTAGTGAAATGGTTAACATATGTATCAGAGATTGGAAACTTCTAAGGGTGTTTTTAAAAAAATTTTTTGGAGACAGGGTCTCCCTATATAATTTAGGCTGAACTTGAACTCACTATGTAGCCCAGGCTGGCCTCAAACTCATGGTGATCCTCCTGCCTCAGCCTCCCAAGTGCTAGGATTACAGGCATAGGCCACTGTGCCTGGCCCTTAGGGTATTGTACCTATAGCAAATGCCTTCAAATGTTAGCTGACTAGATTGGTGATACCAGTTTTTCCCTTTTGCTATTCCAAGTCCAGTTGCTTTATTTTGAAGATTATATTTCAATACTTCAATTGTAGAAGAAAATTATACAATTTTCTCTATATAGAGAATAACAACCAAATTTATCAATTAAGAAACTGTTTCAGGGATTGTTAGGTGAGTTATTCTATAGTAACTATGCTTCAGTTGCCATGCAGTACAGCCAGAAACAACTCACTTCAACTTCTGAGCATTCAATTTGGAACACTTGTTTGATGAATATTCAGTTAAACAGTTGGATACAAGCTCTTGCCAGAAGGTCAGAACTCTGCCATTTATCTTTGAATGTTTCTGAAGACATTCTACTCCTTCTGTTAACTCTACACACTTCTGTGCTTGGATCTCCAATGCAGTGATAGATAAGGCCAACACAGAAGGCTTTGCTTTAGAAAATATGATCCTGCAGCGACATGCCTTAAGCTAAGCTTCTAGTCTTTCAAAATTTAGGCTATTTTTCCTTTCAAATGGCAAGCTCTCTTGAATGAGTGAATAATAGAGCTGTAGAAATTGAAAGGCAGTGAGTGGTAGCTTTGACTTTCCAATACACCTTCTCCAATACAGTCTTTAATATTATGTAAGTCTATTTGCATCAAATCTGAAACCATGAACCATTACTGACTTATTCAGATCAAGTCAGTTGCCAATGGGACATTTCTTTCCTCTTCTATTGATTTCACAGCCAAATAAAAGCAGCTCAGTCCAACACACCCAAGGTGCTTGGGCTATACCTTCATTTTAGACAGGAATCTGTCCAGTAAATTTACAACTAGAGAAAATGTCTCGGTATCAAACCCAAAGAACTGAGTTAGACTAAGAAGATCTTTCACTTCGAAGTCCCTCAGTCCTGCAGTCATTCTAAGGCAGATTCAATTAGTCTCAAGCCGCAGACCTTTGACTGACATCTGGCCTCCTGTTCCAACAGGGTATTCAGCTGGTGTAGCAGTTTCTGGGAGTCCGTTGTTGTCAGTACTTCTGTCATCTTGGTAGGCTCCTTGGCATGATCATCCTCCCTGGGGCTGCTCTCACCTCACCCCAGGATATGGATAGAGAAGCCAGGGAGGCCAGAGGCTGGGGAGGGGGAACTGTCCTGGGTGGAGGTCTCTACAGCTGCTGAGACTACACCAACCCCTCCGGTGTTATCTGGATTAATTATTAACCCTTGATCTATCTCTTTATTTGTGGTTAAAACTCTTTCTTAAATCTACTTTATCTGATGTCAATATAGTCACTCCAGCCTCCTTACTGTCAACATGGCAAAACTTTTTCCATCCATTTACTTTCAAACTATATATAAAAGACTCATTTCATTTTGTCTGTTTATTTTTGCAGTGCTAAGGATCAAACTCAGGGGCCTCTTGCACACTTAGGCAAGTGCTCTACCACTGAGCTACATTCCCAGCCCCAAAACGTGTCTTTTGCAGACAAACTATTATTTGGACCTTGATATTTACTTATTCTAACAATACTTGTCTTCTAGTTGGAGTGTTTAGTTTACTAACATTTAATGTAGTTGATGATAGTGCTGGACTTATGTTTGGATTTTGTTTGCCCTCTCTGGTTTTTTATTTTTTATTTTGATTCCTTTGTTCTTATTTACTACTTTCTTTTGGATCATTTGAATATTTTTTAAAATTTCATTTTAATTTATCTATTATCTTTTTTCCATTCTACTTAATATTTAAATGGTTGCCCTAAGGAATGCAATATGTATCCTTAACTTTTATAGTCTACTTAGAGCTAATATTTTAACACCACAGATAGAATTTAGAACCTTGGAAAATATGTAAGTCTATTGATAGCCAACATCTTTTAGATTACATATTTTAAACTTTCAAGAGTAAGTAATAATTTTTGCTTTTGAGTTAAAATATTTTAAAGAAATTAAGAGGAAAACATCTTTTATATTTACCAGTGTACTCACCATTCCAATGATGGTCATTTCTTCCTAAGGATTTGGTTTCTTACCTAGTATATTTTCTTTCCAACTGAAATACTTCCTTTAGCATTGCTTATATTAAAGAATTGCTAATGTTAAATTTTCTTAGTTTTCTTTTACATGGAAAATATTTTTATTTCATCTTTACTTTTGAAAGATAAAGAATTCTGGATTAAATTTTTTTCAAATGATTCAAGGATAGTGTTCCTCTGTCCTCTGGATCCTAAAGTTTCTACTAAGAAATAAGTGGTTTTGAGTTATTGTTACCACATCAATAATGCATCATAGTTTTCTGGCTGATTTGAAGGTTTATTTTTCTGTGTCTTTGGTTTTCAACAGTTTGACTATAATAGGTGTAGGGATAGTTTTGCTTGTATTTATCTTGCTTGAGTTTTGATGAGATTCATGATCCCCTTTAAATTAATGTTTTCACAGCTGGGTGTGGTGGCACATGCCTAGAATCCCAGCACTCGGGAGGCAGAGGCAGGAGGATCACTGCAAGTTTAAGGCCAGCCAGGGCTACATAGTAAGACCCTGTTTTAGAAAAAAAAAAGAGGTTGCTCATAAATTAATCTGATCACTAAATTTGGGAAATTTAAGTCATTCTGTTTAAAAATATGTTTTTGGCACATTCAATTATATATTTTACTTTTATATATTCTCTCCTAAGCCCTTGAAGTTCTTCTCATTTTTTTAAAAATTTTATTTTATTGGCACATTTTAGGTATACAATATAATGACATTCATCATTGGAAATTTGCACCTTTGCATAATTTCTCTTGGTTCTTATTTGAAAAAATAAGAAAAATGAAAAAATGGAAACTAAGTCTTTGTAAATAGGGAGGGACGGAGGGGTTGAAGGGAGGGCAGGGGAAGGGGAAAAAAAGATCTTCTCATTTTAAAGAAATACATTTTTCCCTCTTCTTTAAATTAGGCAGTTTATTCCTCCTACCTTCAAGTTTATTGGGTTTTCCCTGCCTTTTTATATTTTCCATACATTGTATTATTTAATTCTGGTGATTGCATCTAGTTCTTCTATATAGCTTCTATTTTCTTTGAAATGTCCAAGCCCAATTTATGAGCATATTTTCTTTTCTGTCTTTTAAGCAGAGTCATGATTGCTGCTTTAAAATCTTTGTCTTCTAATTCCAAAATCTAGGACATTTCAAGGTCACTCTCTATTGGCTGGTTTTAATCTTGAGAATGGGTCACACCCTCCTATTCTTTGTATGTTTAGTAATTTTAGATGATATTCTGGACATTGTGAATCTTGTGTTGTACAGACTCTGAATGCTATTATAATTCTCCAAAGACATTTTGTTGTTGTTTTTGTGATAGAAGGCAATTACCTTGGCTGAATTTATAGTGCAAACCTTATGGGCAGTAGCTGAAATTTTATTTCTACACTTTTAGTCTTGCCCCAACCATTTGTAGTCTGCCTTGCAAATACAGGGGTTCAGGGCTCAACCAGTAATATGAATTGAATTTATACCCAGAATTTATGATTCTCCTCTCTGGCTCTCTCACTGCTGTGATTTCCCTCTTACTTTTTAGGGGCTGTATTTATCCCAAAGTCTGTCTTCCAATTCTTCAAAGCCAGACAAAATAGAATGTACATATCAGAGTCTTAGTCTTGCCACATGACATGGGATGAGATATCCTATCAGGCTAGAATTCATGAAAATAGGGACTCCCTCTAGCACTGTTTTCTTCTTTCAAATGTTAACTCCCTCCCCCTCTTTTAGAGCCTGAGATTTGATTTTACCCTACTTACAGGCCAATAAATTAACCTGTCACTATTCCATGGGTCAGAAATAAGAAGTTTATTTCATCTGAGTATCCACAGGCTGGCATTGATCTCCCTTCTCCCCAAGTCCCACATGGGTGACCCATAGCCCAGGTGGATGGGCATGGTCTGCTGCATTACAGGGGAGGAACGCCAAGATTGAGGAATCCACTGCTTTTACGATGAGTAGTTAACAAGCCTGCTCTTTGTCCCTGAGGGAGCCTTTAAAAGACTTCTTACTGCAAATTTGACTTTTAGTAAAGGCCCTGGTTAAAAAAACAGTTAGGGCTGTACATCTTTGCCATACTCATCAAAGAAATGCAGGGACATCACGGTTTAGAGTGATGCTCTCTTCTGACACTCCAGGATGTAGCTCGAGTTGCTCTTTAGTGCCTTTAGGTAGTTTTGTTTTGTTTTGCTGTATTTTGTCTAGGGCTGACAGTTTTTATCTTTAGAAAAAGAATTCTGATAACAGCTTATTGGCCATTACAGGAAGTGGAATTGGCCACTTCATCATTGTTGGTCATATTGAAAATAGTAATGTTGTTAGTGGTTTGGGAAAAACAATGAAGCACTGAGCGGACCAGTGCTTACTGCATGTGACTCTTATTTAGACATCAAGTCAGCTTGTATGAAAGGTCAGGTATAGGTCAGGTCCCCAAGAGCCACAGACATGACCTTTCTACCCATCTTTCACAAGCACTAAATCAGCAAATCTGACACACTTTCATCTTGGATTTTGGCTCAATAAACTGAGTTCCTTGGAAGGAAAATGTAAACTGATGAGATTCTCATAACCTGTAAACTGTTTTAACAGAAAAGATCTTACTGTAGCAAATAGAGGCTTCCATCATGTCAAGCAAATACAACAGTAGTACAGGGTGAGGAAGTCCCAGGCCAGAATCCAAAAGCAGGAAGACAGATGGATCTGCTTTTCTCTTTGGTGGATGGCTACCATGGTGGGTGTCTCACAGGCCAGTCCTCCCTGAAGGCAGAAACCTGAGCAGGTAGATCCACTGACCAAGAAGCTCTTTCTAGTGCAAACAGCAGAGAAAAATCTGTCTCCAATGGGTTAGTCAGTTGTATCACATTCCTTGTCATCCACAAGTATCTTACACTGCTCCCTCTCCCTCAGCAGCCAGAGTAAACCTTTTAAATACAAATCTTGTCACATCACACTGCCACTCAGACTTCTAGTGACTTTCCATCACAATGAAAATAAAATTCAAAATTCTTTTTTAACTCTACAAGATTTGACATCTGGCAACTGTCTAATCTCAATTCTGATCATTATTCCCCCATTCACCATACTACAGCTTTCTCACTATTCCTCAAACACTCCAAGTGTGCTTCTACCTCAGGGCCTTTGCACATACTGTTTTCTCTTCCTAGAATGCTTTTCACTCAGCAATTAGCATTACTCCTTTCTTCATTTTAGTTTTCTGCTCAAATACAATCTTTTTCTTTTTCTTTTTTCTTTTTTTGGTACTGGGGATCGAACTTGGGTCCTTGCACTTGTGCAGCAGGCTGCGAAACCACTGAGCTAAATCCCCAGCCCGACAATCTTTTTCTTTAGGTCATGTCTGGATATATTATTTAAAACAGTAATTGCTTTTTCCTGTCTTCTATTTATTTTTCTTTATAGCATTTGTCACTTCTTGGTATAATGTACATTTATTTAATTATTTGTTGCTTTTCTATTTTCTGCATTAAAACATAAAATCCTGAAGGCAGTATGCTGCCAGCTCTGTTACTTGATGAATCCCAACACCTTGAGCAGTATCCAACACATAGTGGGTGCTCAATAAATACTTACAGAATAAATAAATGACTAAAACTGATGAGCATCAAAAGTACAAAGAACATTTCTGATATTGTAGCTCAGACTTTCATGGCCTGAAAAGCAGTCAAGAAAAATTGGCAAGAATGCTTGTCCAGGAAACTCCCCTCACCTAACAAGGGTTGTCCTTTCCAGCCAAAGGCTAAGTTGTAGCTACTGGAGGAGGATGTGTTTTGAATGCACAGAGTCATGGGATTTATCCCCAGTAGTGCAAACACAAAAAACAAAGTTTACTGCACCAAATTTAACATATTTTTTAAAAAATCTGGCAAAGGCAAATATAAAACCAACAACAAAAAAAAAATAGCAGGTTTCTATGGTAGAGATTCAGCCCACTCACATATTCAAGACTTGAAAGACAGGGGAAGGATTTTGTGTTAATATCAGGCACCTTATTTCCTTTTCAAAAAGAGACTTACAATCCACCTAAACCTGCCCTAAGAAGACAAGAGGGTATATGTCAGGCATCTGTGATACTAGTGCCTTGCCTTAGAGTAGATATAACTAACTTAGAACATGTGAGGAAACCATTTTCTACTGAATAATATAGTTTAAAAGATAATTCTCTCATAATGAGCTAGATCAGTATGCCTCAATTCCTATATGCTAATATTAGCATGATACTTTGAGAATATGATTTCTGAGCTATATTTGACAAGTTAACTATACTGTTAATTTATTGACACATGTGTAATGTGTGTTGTAAAACCCACGCTATATTACTAATACAAATTTAAGACCCTGGTCTAGCCCCTGGGCTTACACAGGTGACTAAGTCACAGTCCTATCATCAAGCAAGCATTCATTCTGGTAGGGAATTGGAAATATGAACAAAAAAACTGAAAATCTGGGCTTTATGAGACTTAAAAGAAAAATACGCAGGGTACAGAGGTGCTACAGGGGAGAAAGTGTTTAGCACTATTTTGGAGTCAGGGGAGGTGGAAAAGATAGATTAAAAGTTTCTGGCAAGGATTTAAGACCAGAAAGGGCTGGTGAGCCCTTGCCTTGCTACTGTGGTGGAGCACTTGCCTAGCATGAGTGTGGCCCTGGGTTCAATCCCCAGCACCAGTACCACAACAAAAACAAAGGTGGCAAATGTCTCAGGTTGATAATTTCCACCACTTACCTCCCTTGTTTGAGATTCCTGACTCCTTGCATAGCTTTAATGTCTCCCTCTAGCACCCACCCATCTAGCATTTTGTTTCCACAACCTATCACCCCCAAATTATGCCCAACTGCTAATATTCCTTTCCATCCATCCTTCCCAATACCGTATATCAGAGGTGAAAAATAGGGCAAGGACAAAATGACAAAGAAATAAAGGCACAAAAATGCATGACTGCATGTGCTTTGGAATGAGACAGCAGATAGAAACTAAAGGCAATGGTAAGTGAGGCTAGATAGTTGAAGTAGCTCACAAAGGGTTTGGTACACCACAAAATAGAGCTTGGGCTTGTTCTGGAGCAGTGAGAAGCTATGGAATGTTTCTGGGGTGGAGTATAGCAGAAGCTTGGAGGCTAGACTGAAGGAACATAAACTAAAATAGGATAAACACTCCTTATGGGCACTGATCTTCTAGTAACACAATTAAAAATCCAATAGATTTCCCAACTGTTGTGTCTCATTCTTGAAGCATATAACTATTATGGTTAATCTTCTAGAATATAAATTTGTGCTCGTTTATCATTTAGCTGGGCAATCCCATTGTATGGTTATGATTTTAATGCATTAAATCTAACTAAATGCAGAACATAATTATTATCCAATTGAGTTTCATTAGTTTGACTCAGCCCATTGTTGTACCCAGACTGTCCTTCCTAGCTGTGGGCCACCTACAAGTGCAATAATCACTTCTTCTGTTCACAGCAAAATAATCGATAAAGTTGTTAAACAAAATGCTGTACAGTACAGAACTGTGTTAAAGATCTCCTTCTGGGAAGAAATTGATCTATAATTCAATAAGTTTTGAGTAAGTTGACAGTCAACTGCAAATCCACTTGGCTCCACAGTCTCTCTGGTAAGTCTTTGCCTTGTTAGAATGAAGTTGTTTGATATTTTTATCATTTCTTCAGTCTACCAATGTAGTTTACCTAATATCTCATATTTGAGTAGGAAATGAGTCTACCTTTCTATAGTATCCACATTGTCTAGGTGTTATTTTCTGGGTGGGATGTTATGACAAGATTTAAACAACTATCTTATTCTGGTGACCACTTTGTTTTTAGCCAGTCATCTTGAGATTTCCAATATCTCTGTGGTATGGGGGTAGATTAGAATCAGACAGAAAAAAAGAAAACTGAGACATTCTTAACCTTAAACATCAAAGTCAAGAGGCAGGGCAAAAATTTGACATGTCTTGAGATCATCCAGAGTTAGTTCCATCTTCACCCTCTATTCTTTTAGGTGAGCACAAAATAAAAAATAATCTGAAAAGGGATGAAGACAGAGAAGGTGGGGAATAAATATGAGCATTAGATGCTGGGCGCAGGGAGTAGGTCACATCATGACAGCCACGGTTCATGTCAAAAAGGAGAATAGAAATGACTGGACACTCTTTACCTTTAAAAATCTAAGAGTCAAAGGATCTGAAGACCCTCTGCTTATCCAGAGCTCAGGGAGAGAGCTGGCCTGCAGATAGGGCCTGCACACCAGTAGCATGAGTTGGGGATGGTGTGGACAGTACAAGAGAGATGTCTGTGAGGGATCTCTTGAGCAAAGTGCCCTAAAAGGGCCACACAGAGCCATAAGGGGTCACACAGAGCCATCTGCGGCCCCAGAAGAAAGGGGGAAAGCAGCTTAACTCTTCCAGTATCCAAAGTAAAGTGGGAATGTAGCTGATAAAGAGAAAGAGCAGAAGGATGAAGCTATCTGACAGTTGCAAGAGGGACCACCAGAGAAGAAAGTGGAGTGGACCGTCCACTAGAAGACAGTGAAAGAAACCAATGAGAGACTCTTAGCAGATGAGGACACAGTGACAACTATCCTTTGATTGCCTTCTATCAATTCTACATTTCAAGAGAGTTGAGACCAGGACAGATTAAGATGCGCTTTCCTCATTTGACATCTGCATTTGCATGAACCCTGAGCTTATAATCAATCCCAAGAGTAAGGGCATGAATAAAAGAAGAAATCCTGAATGAGACTGAGTCTTAATTCCAGAACAACTTTGAAATCATGAAATTCACAACTTTTCCCAAATATAATTAGATTAAAATTTCTGAAAATGAACCTGATGGAAAATTTCAAAACGTCCTCTTCTTACAAACTTAAGTATGTAAAATATCCCATCGGCCACTTTCATATTAAAAGGAGAAACAATGAAAAGTGAGAAAAAAGGGCCAACTTTATGTGTCTTATTATCAAATCCATGCTGGTGGCTAATTATGAGTTAGTTATCACCTCTTTCTCTGCTAAGTGTAATCCCTGGCCTAGGAACTAGTATTAGCCTTGCTGATATGAAGTTTCCATGGATCACTTCTTTCTGTTTTTAAAAACTGGGGCAGCATTTGCCTGTTTGCACACTTTGTACATTTGTTTAGCATGATTTCTCACAAAACCCTGACCGTCTCCAGCATGTGAGTCTCTAAGCTCATGGAAGTTGACCAGGAGCTTTCCAAATGGAGCTCTGCATCCACGGGGCTATTTTACTCTGTTGCCCGCAGTGCTAGATCTCAGTTCCATTTGGACCCATTTCTGAAGTTTTACCTCAAGACTATTTTCCTCCACGGAGAAAGATGGGCTCAAAAGGCCAGCCGAGAAATTCTGCTCCCGGTTGTCACAACCACATTGCACCACCAGCCCTAAGGTGTGACCGTTCTTCCTTCCTCCCCTAAGACAATGCTCAAGCAGGGCAGATACAAAGAAAATCTTTGAGAGAGGATCAGCATTCCCAGCATGTCTCTTGTGGTCCCTTGCCATTTTTAGTTGTCCTTTGCTGTTTTGGGTAAACCTCAGTGTCTTTCTGTCCTTCCATAGCACACCGCAGGCCTTTTCAAGATTTCTAGGCCTTTCAGGCTTTGTAGCAAAGCCCCTGGCATTCCTGCTTCTAGGTTTCCATTTTGATGCTCCTCTTGTAGGGTTTTAATATTAAAACTACTTTTTAAAAAAGCATGTGCAGGGAAGGGAGATGGAATCTCCTCTGCATCCCTCACCTCAGCTCAGGAAGATGTTCCTGTGGGTAGAGGATGTGTGTCTGGTCCAGCACAGCTAAAGAGGGGCTGCTTGTCCATGTCAAAACTTGGTCACAGGAAACCCATTTCTAGGAACCTTGAAGTGATTGACTTGACCAACAAATATATCCTATGATTCTTTTAAACACTCAACAGCAGCATTTGTCCTAAAGCCATTCTAATGGTGGGCACTTGGTCCTATTAGGCATGACATTCAGAGGCTACTAGAGAAAGAGGTGAAGTGACAAAAGGAAAGGATGTATGTTGTGCAGACTGGTACCCAACAGCTGCACAGAGGTCATTGCTGATGCAGGAAGATTCTAACAGGGCATGGGAAAATGGAAAAAATAAGAACAAAGAGTCAGTTTTTCAAAACCATCCATTCAGTGTAAAAAGGAATACCCTTTTATTCTTTCTTAAGATATAAAAAGATATAAAAATGTTTTATATATAGGCACACACATAATTTTATATAAATGAGAACACATATATGATGTTTAAAATAAAACAGTATTTTCTTTCCTTTTTGTAATAGCGTAAGATGAAAGTGTAGTTAATAGTGATGGGCATTTTGTTCGCATGTTTGCAAATGTACAAGTTTAGCAAAATAAAGTTTAGCAAAATGTTCATTTTCTATATTCTTTTTAGGACATTCACTTTGTCCTTGAAATTCAGACTTCTGGAAACCCCTGTTGACAAGTTCCCCATGCACATGATTTGGCAGCAGAGGGTGAATGTTTCCAAATAGTCTTGTGTGCTGGAAAGCCACTAGGATGGGCCAGACTATCATTAAGAGAGGAGAAAGTGTCTAACAGAAGTCAGCAGTGGCATGAAAACTCCCTGCTCTCATGGGAAGGTGCCCGAGCTCAAGGGTCTACAGCCAGCTTTCCTTGCAGCCATCCTGAAGTTCATCCCAAGGGAATGCACACTCTACCCCAGCACCATATTCTCAATGGGTTTTGCTTCTTGACAAATTTTGTACAAAAATAAACCATGGATAACATGTGGGTTTTTAAATAAAAATGAATTGGTTACCAAAAAAGATTACTCATTTCTGGGCTTTATGTGTTTGCATTCTTAATTAAAGATTGTGGACATTCTTACATTTAAGTTGTGTTTTAAAATATAAAACACTAGAGAAGCTTTATACAAGCGAAAAGGTCAGGGCCAAGTAGTTTGTTGCCAAGTTTTTTCTTGCTTTCACACAATGATCTCACTCCCTCACCAATCTGTTCTCACCATGCTTAGTCACCTACTTTCTCTTCACAAAGTAAAATCCTTTCTACCCTGTCCCTTTAACCTTCTGAACAGTATCAAATTTATCCATAAAGTTGTGAGTTACTTTTAAACTATTCTATCATAGAACAGTGCTCCCCCTAGTGCTTGGGTCGTTCCAGACAGTGTCGGTCAAAGTCCATTTGCCATGGAAGCTCAGCTTTCCCTCTCACAGCCTTGGCATCTGCAGTGAAGAATGTCTCTACCTGCCATGGGGAGCTGAAGCCTCCATGCTCAATAAACTTCTGTCTGCTTGGAAATGCCGTGAGTTTTGCATGGCCAGACCAAGAAATCTGATTTTTCTTTCAGAAAATATGGTCATTGTGATATAAACTCAGTGGGTAAAATTTAAAAACAGTAATGATATTGTGGTTAATCATTATGAAGACTGCCTTATCCATAGGTTAGAAAAAAAGTACTCTGTATGATTTGTGATTTCCTCTAGGATGACCAGTTTTGTCCCTGGAGTTTATGATTAATTGTTAATTTTCTAGTTTCCATAAACAAGTTTGGTGAAAAGCATAGATGTAAAATAGCTTTCAAAATTCCTTATCTTTTATTCAATCCTTTCACTAACACTTTATGGTGCTAACAGCAAAGAACCTTGAAGCTGGCCTCAGACGGAATGGCAGTGGAGTTAAAATCTGTCTGTAGATTTTCTGCAATCTTATCCTTCTTATGCATCATTTTTCACTCTTCTGTCCTCTCTTACACCACTCCTTTTATTTTTGAATATGGAATAAATGCAGCTACAGTTTAAAATTCAAACAGTAGAAATGGAAATAGTGACAAGTAAATATTTTTAGTTGTCCTTAGCTCCTCCACCATGGACTATAACCTGTTTTCTATACATACTAGTAGTCCATGTATTCATTTTTCCCTTTTAAAATGGTAATGTGCTATACAAATTGGTCATCATCTTGCTTTTTTTCCTTTATATCCTGGAAATCAGGTCATATCAGTATGTCTCTGCCTCATTCATTTTAGAAGAATATTCTTAGTATAGATATACTATAATTGGTTTAAAGGGTCTCTATCAATTAATATTTAAATTTTTACCTAGTTCTTCTCTGCACCCATACACATACACAATAGCTGCACTGAACAACATGATACAAAATTTTTGTATACAGATGTGCATATATTCATAGAGGAAATATCTAGAACTAAAACTGCAGTGTCAAATGGAGTGTCCAATTAAAGTTTCATACATATTGCCCAATCACTCCATAATAAGAGTTTCAATATACACTCCTGCTGATATTTGAAAATACTTATTTCCTATACCTTAATAATGAATAGCAATATCAAACTTTTTGATATTTGCTAATCTTACTGGTAAAAATATATCAATGAAGTTTTAATTTGCTTCCTTTTTGTGAATTTAAAATTCACTGTTCTTTCTTTCTCTCAACTTTCTGTGAATGTGTTCATTTTTCTATTGATTTGTGGATATTTTCCTACTGGGGAGCTAAAATATTATCTTTATTAACATCAGGTGGGATACAGACAACATTTCCCCACAAGCATTTAGTTTTTATATATGTAGTCAAATGTAGCAAGCTTTAGGGTTTGTGTCATGCTTTGCAAGGCTTTCTGGATTTTTTAAATCCCAATTTTCCTTGTAAAATGTTTATGGTTTCATTTTTTTTACATTTAAATTCCTATTCTGAAATTTATTGTAGTGTAGTGAGTGTGTCCCTACCTTTATTTTAGAGGAAAAAGAACCTTCCCAGTTGTGTCAGCACAGAGTCAACGAACCAGAAACAAAGTCAAGTGAACTAGCTCATTCAGAGTCACACAGACCTGTGGAAAACCCCACTTTACCCTGGTGACTGTGATGAGTTATTGGATCTGAGCCTCTGAATTTCTGCTTCTGTGAAAGTGAAGACAGAAGTTCCAACATTTCTCGGCTGTTATTGAGTTAAATGTGAAAAGATACATGATGTTGCCTGGCACAGTGCCAGTATCTAAAAGCTGCCCTATAAGTATGAACTTAATTCTCAATTGCCTTTTTTACATTTAATTTTTTCTTATATAAATGTAAATTAACCTAGTGAGTAATCGTGGTCCTTAGCCTTCATTTTGACCTCCTTTTTCACAATTCCACCCACTCTTTTCTGGTCCTTTGACCCTGCCCTCTATACCCACCAGAACCCACTGTGAAACCCTGTGCTCCTGAATGTGAACCTTTGACTTTGAACCGGGAATTACACCTTGATTTCATCAACTTCCAAACTTTTTCATTTCAGTATGGTGATCATTGAGCTGATAATTTCCTTCACTCCAGCCTTGGCCCACCCTGAAGGCATGCTAGTGTCTGCTGCTAAATTGAGCTTCCAGAAACAAATCAGATCCTATTGCTTTCTTGCTCATAGGATAAAACCCCAATGGCTTTGCATGACAGATGAGCACTCTATAATCTGCTCTTGCTGGTACCTGGCTTTGGTTTCTCATGGATTCCCTGACCAGCTTTCCATCACTGTGACAAAATATCTGAGAGAAATAACTTTAAAAAAGAAATGTTTTTTTTTTTTTTCTAGTTCACAATTTTAGTCCATGGTCAGTTGCCCTTGTTGCTTTAGGCCTGTTATGGCAGAGTGCATCATGGCAGGAATGTGTGGCAGAAGAGGCCTGTTCACCTTATGGAGGCTGGAAAGAAAAATAGAGGAAGAGGCTGCAGTTCTAATACCTCCTTCAGAGGCATGGCTCCAGTGACCTAACTTCCTCCCATCAGGCCTCAGCTCTGAGAGGCTCCACCACCTCCCATTAATGTCACAAGCTGGAGACCAAGCCTTCAACACGTGGTCCTCTGGGGCGGATACTCCACGCCCAAGATACATTCCTTTCCTTGCCTCTGTGACTTTCCTGCTGCTTTTCCTTCAGCCCAGGATGCTCCTTCTCTTATTCTTCTTTGGTCCTGGAAGCCCTTCATTATTCCTGAGAGCCTGTTCCAATCCCTCCTCCTCACTCTGTGTTTACTGCCTCCCCTTTCCCCTGGCTTTGCCTTTGCCCCTCCCCAAGGAGAGTGGCTTACATTGATTACGGCACTTGCCATGTGACCCTGCCATGACTCCTCACATGATATTAAATTGATTACATACATGTCTGGTCTTCCCGAAACAGTGAACTACTTGTAGTTGAAAGCTGTAGCTCTATTTGCTCCTAGAACATTGCCTCACATGTCCTAAAATTTCAAAATTATTTTTTAAAAATAAAATATTAGAACATTTACAGGGAACAACAGAGGATGGAGGGGGAAAAGAAAGGACAAGAAAAAAAGAGAAAATAGAAGGAAAAAAATGGAAACAAAGCTTTTGTATATAAGGAGGGGAAGAGTGGTCAGGATAGGAAAAAAAGAAGAAGCAAGATATACCATGTACAGGTACAAATTCCCTGTGATGAATGTTATCATTAAGTATATCTAAAATGTACCAATAAATGTTTTGCTTCAAAAAAGTACTAATCCATTAATATGCAGACATATTTTGGGCCTCCGGGTAAGGAATAAACTTGTTAGGATTTCTAGGCTTTAGAATATGTCATTACCAACAAGCACCAAGGTACCTCAAGGGAGAGCTTTCATTTTTCTGTTCATTGTCAGCATTTAAACTATTGTTTAGTATTTCAGAATATGAGCCTAATGTAAAACAGTAGCTAATGAATCAAAATTGGGCTTAGGAAAAAGCACAAATCCTTTATTTTAAAACAGAGTTCTGTCAATGTGGGATATAAAATGGTTTTATTAGTTATGTGGATATGCAGATATAAGCTTGATGTCCTTTTGGCCAATATTGCACACTGTACATTTTTAAACTTTAATTAATTTTATTGATACAATTTAAATATACATAATGATCACATTCATCAAAAGAAATTTGTACCTGTACATGATATATCTTGATTCCTTATTCCTTATTCTTCCCATCCCTTCCCTATCTTTGAACCCTCCTCCCCTCCTTATTTACAAAAGCTTTGTTTTCATTTTTTCTATTTTTTCTCTTTTCCCTTCCTTCTCTTCCCCCTCCACCTTCCCAGTTTCCCTTCCCTTTTGAACAATTTTTTCCTATTTCACATTATCTATTAAGCATTTTGGGCCTTATTTGCCCTTTCACTTTCTCACACCAGAGAGACAATGTGATATTTACATGTGTGTCCAATTTATTTCACTTAAGAGTATAGTCTCAAGGTGCATCCATTTAGTATAAATGTCTCAAGTTTACCTTTATTATGGTCGAGTAGTAGTCCATTGTATTAAAAAAAACCACTTTTTTTTTTTTATCCATTCATCAGTTGATGGGCATTTGGGCTGTTTCCAAGACTTAGCTATTACAAACTGTGCTGCTATAAACATGGGTGCACATATATCATTGTGGTATGATGGTTTTAATTCTTTCGGGAAGATCCCCAGCAGAGAAATAGCTGAATCAAATGGGATCTCTAATCCTAATTTTTTGAGGAATCTCCACACTGATTTCCACAATAGTTGGACCAGTCTGCACTCCTGCCAACAGTGGAGCAGGGTTCCTTTTTCCACACAGCCCTGCCAGCATTTGTTGTTGCTTGATTTCTTGATGTTAACCATTCTTTCGGGAGTGAGATGGAATCTCAGTGATGTTTTAATTTGTATCTCTTGGATGGCCAGTGATGTTGAACATTTTTTCATATGTTTATTTGATGTTTGTATTTCTTCATCTGAGAAATGTCTACTCATTTCAGATGCCCATTTTTGGATTGAGTCTTTAAATTTGAAGGATCTGATTTTTTTCTATTCTTTGTATGTTCTAGATATTAGTCTTTTATCTGAGGTACTACTGGGTAAAATTTTTTCCCACTCTGTGAGTTGTCTCTTCAATCTGTTGGTGATTTCTTTTGCAGTGCAAAAACTTTTTAATAGTATTAGATCCCAGCTACTATTTCCCATGTAGTCTGGGTTTTGTTCATGAAGTCTTTGCCTACACTTATGTCCTCAAGAGCTCTACCTATTCTCTCTTTCAGCAGAATTAATGTTTGTTTTAATATTTAGATCTCTGATCCCTTTTTATTTTAGTTTAGTGCATGGTAAGACACATGGATCTAGTTTTAGTCTTCAGCATGTAGTTTTAGTCTTCAAGCAAGTTTTTCCAGCACCATTTACTAAAGAGGCTACCTTTCCTCCAGTGAATGTGTTTGGCCACTTTGTCAAAAAGAAGGTGGCTGAGTATGTTTGGCATTGTTTCTCCTTTTCCAGTCAGTTCCATTGATCTTCAGTTGTTTTTTTTTGCCAGTACCATGCTGTTTTTTATCACAGAAGCTCTGTAGCACAATTTCAAGTCAGGGATTGTGATGCCCCCTATCTTGCTTTTGTTGCCCTGAATTGTTTTTTCTATTCTAGGTTTCTTCTGGTTCCAAATGAATTTTAGGAAGTTTTCTCTAGTTCTATGAGATATGCTAATGGTATTTTGATTGAGATTGCATTAAATCTGTATAACGATTTTTGGAGTATGGCCATTTTTACTATGTTGGTTCTTCCTACCCAAGAGCAAGGGATATCTTTCCACTTTCTGATATCCACTTCAATCTTCTTTTTCAGAGTACTGTAATTTTCGAGGTATAGATCCTTTACTTCTTTTGTTAGATTGATTCCTAAATATTTCATTTTTTTCTATGCTACTATGAAAGGTATTGTTTTCCTAATTTCTTTCTGGGTGAGTTTGTTATTTGTGTACAGGAATGCTATTGATTTTTGAGTGTTGACTTTGTATCTGGCTATGCTATTGAATTTGGTTATTAAATCTAGAAGTTTTTTGGTGGAGTTTTTGAGGTCTTCTATGTAGAGAATCATGTCATCTGCAATGAAAATTTAACTTCTTCCTTTCCTATCTTTATTCTTTTTATTTCTTTTTCTTGTCTAATGGCTCTGGCTAATCTTTCCAGAACTACATTGAATAGGAGTGGTGACACTGGACATCCTTGTCTTGTTCCTGATTTTAGAGTGAAAGCTTTCAATTTTTGTATTATGTATTATGTTAGCTGTTTAGTATTATGTTGGCTATTGGTTTGTCATAGATGGCTTTTATCAGATTGAGATAAAGATCATCAATTTTCTGGTTTGGGTTTTTTGGGGGTTTTTTTGGTATTGGGGATAGAACTCAGGACCTTGCACTTGCGAGGCAGGCACAGTGCCACTGAGCTAAAAACCTGGCCCAATTTTCTGGTTTTTATCATGAATGAGTGTTGGACTTTGTCAAATGCTTTTTCTGCATTTATTGAAATTATGTGATTTTTGTCTTTGGCTCTGTTGATATGGTGTATCACATTTGATTTGAATGTGTTGAACCATAAATGCATCCCTGGAATGAATTCTATCAGGTTGTGGTTTATGATCTTCTTGATGATTTTTGCATTGTTTGCCAGTATCTTATTGAGGATTTTTGCATCTATGTTCATTAGGGAAATTGGCCTGTAGTTTTCTTTTTTGATTGGGTTACTTAGAATTTTTATATCTTCATGATTCAGCTTTGGTAATTCATATGTCTCTAGGAACCTTTCCATTTCTTCTGTGTTTTCCATCTTATTAGAGTACAGGTTCTCAAAGTGGGTATTGATGATCTTCTGGATTTCCACAGGATCCATTGTGATTTCTCCCTTTTCACTCTTAATCACATGAATTTGAGTCTCTTCTTTCCTTTTTTTGATAAGGTTAGCTACGGATTTATCAATTTTATTTAACCTTTCCAAGAACCAACTCTGATTCTTTGATTCTTTGTATTATTTTCTTAGTTTCAATTGCATTAATTTCTACTCTGATCTTTATAATTTCCTCCCTTGTGTGAGCTTTGGGGTTGACTTGTTCTTCTTTTTCTAGAAGTTAGAGGTTCAACATTAGGTTGTTTATTTGAACTTACTCTGTTTTCTTGATGTGAGGGTTCACTGCTATAAATTTCCCTCTTAGACCTGCTTACTGCTTAATTATGCCCCATAAGTTGCAGTATGTTGTGTTGGCATTATCATTTAATTGTAGATACTGTTTAATTTCTTCCTTAATTTCGTCTGGGACCCATTGGTTGTTATGGAGGGTGTTAATTCCCATGTGTTTATTGAGTTTTTGTGGTTTCTTTTGCTGATGATTTCCATTTTAATTGCACTATGGTCTGATAATATGCATGGGATTATTTCAATTCCTTTGCATTTGCTTAAGCATGGTCTATGGGCTACTATGTGGTCTATTTTGGAGAATGTCCCATGTGCAGCTGAGAAGAATGTGTATTCTGATGTTTTGGGGTGGAATACTGTAGACATCTACTAAGTCCATGTGTTCACAAGTTTGATTCGGTTCTGATATTTCTCTGTTGATTTTTTGTCTAGATGATCGGTCTACTTGTGACAGTGGGGTATTAAGTACCCCCATTACAATTGTGTTTGTGCTTATTAGATTTCTCATGTCTGTTAATATTTGCTTTACATAGTTGGGTGCACTGATATTTGGTGCATATATATTTATAATTGGCGTTTCTTCTTGTAGTTTTCCCTTAACAAGTATGTAGTGACCTACTTTGTCTCTTTTGATCAGACTTGGCTTGAAGTTCACATTATCTGCAAATAGAAAAACTATCCCTGCTCTTTTCTGGGTTCCTGTCACATGAAATATTGTTTTCCATCCTTTTACTTTTGGTCTATCAATTTCTTTTTTAGTTAAATGTATTTCTAATAAGCATCATATTGTTGGATCTTATTTCTTGATCCATTCTGCCAGTCTGTTTCTTTTGATTGGTGAGTTGAGACCATTTGCATTGATGGTTATAACTGATATGTATCAGCTTATCCTTGTGATGTTATTTTTCTGCTGTTGGTTCCTTGTCTTCCTCCTCTATGTAATTGCTTGCGCTGCCTCCTGGGTTCTTTCTATTGGTGTTCTTGGAATTTTGGTTTCATTATCTCTTTCTAAAATGCCCTTCAAAACATTTTGTAGAGCTGGTTTGTTGGTCATGAATTTCTTCAGTTGTTTAAGTATTTTATTTCTCTGCTGATTAAGAAAGATAGTCTTTTAGGATACATCAATCTGAGTTGGAGGTTGTTTTCTTTTAGGGCTTGAAATACTTCACTCCATGCTCTCCTTGCCTTAATGCTTTGTGTTGTAGAAGTCTGCTGTCATTCTGATCAGCTTTCTTTTATAGGTGGTTTGTTTCTTTTCTCTAACAGCTTTTAATATTCTGTTCTTGTGCTGAATTTTTGGGATCTTGATTATTTCTGTCTTACATATATATTATATCTTGGTGTAGATTTATTTTGGTCATGGGTATTTGGAGTCCTGTATGCCTCACTTATTTGTATGTCAAATTGTTTTCTCATGTTTGGGAAGTTTTCTGGCATTACATCTGTGAAGAGGTCTTTTATGACCATTTGCAGTGTCTTCTGCTTTTTCATTAACTCCAACTAATCTTATATTGTTTTTCTTTGCATCAGGTTGCAATTGTTGGATTGATTTTTCATGGCTTCTTGCTGTTTTTAAGGTATCTTTATCTTCATGGTCGGTAACTGCAGTCGTGTCTTCTAGATCTGAAATTCTGTCCTCACCTTGGTCTAAATGATTGCATATACTTTCAAGGGAGTTTTTAATCTCCTGGCTATCTGTTTCAATCTGTTTCATGGATTCCATTTCTTTCTTGTGTTGGGTGTTCATAGTTTCCTTCATTTTTCTATGCTCTTCTATTTTTTTGTCTACTCTAGATTAGTTGAGCATGTGCTTGATTTTGATTGTCATTTCTTTTTTAACCTAAAAGATTATTTTCTCTGTAGCCTCTTCTATCTGTTTATTTACTTCTGCAGCTATAATTTCAGAAAGTTCAGGTAGATTGCTTCCAGTTTCCCCTATCTCATCCCCTGTACTTGTCCTGGGTGGGCTGGAGATCTGGGGTTGCATTTTGCTTCTATGTCTTGTCATTTTCTATTTTTAAATTTTATTCTGTTTACTGAGCTGTTGCTTGTAGATTTCTTAAGGTAGATGGCTTTATCACTAATATGGAGGCTTCTCTAGGAAATGCCTATTCCTCAGAGATGTCTTCTAGGTGTAGGTGCTTCTTGGTCTTTGTGTTTATCCCAAGATCCTACCTTCCCAATCTATTGAGGATGAAAGTGTACCATCTATTTAGCTCAGCACTCAGTCCTTTGGGTGCTGGACTATGGCAGTGACAATGGTGGAGACATATGGTATATGACAATCACAGTGTTGTCATACAATGGAGATCAACTGATTACAACAGGTATGATATCCTGGCTAAAGTAGTACAATTAGCAGTATCAATAGCATATACCACAGCCTAGTAACTGACAAACTGTAGTCCCTATTAGTTTGGTACCTTTAACCACATGAGCAAGCTCTACTATTGTATAACAAAATCCAACATAAACCAGAAGCTTGTATGCAATGAGTTTCCTTTTAGTAGAATGATTTTATCCCATGGGAGGGAAATTTAAGAGAGATAGGGACAAAACAGAGAGATAAGTGAAGAGAAATATAGTAGAAGCAAAGCTGGAGGGCAAAGGATGAACACCCAGGCTTTGGGATAATGGAGAAGAGAATAGGAAAGAAAGCATGAAGGAGGAAGCAAAGGAATATCGAAGTGAGCTAGAAAGACAAGTGATACTGTGTACGCACATGAAAATATCATAAAATTAAGAGAGATGGTTGAGGAAAGAGAGAAATAAGACAAATAGAACAGAACAAGAATAAATGTATGAAACCTAAACAACCAAATAAAAAACAAAAACCCAACCAGACCAAAAAAGGAAAATAAATCAAGCAAACAAGGAAAAAGAAAGATAATAAAAATACTAAAATTCCTCTAGTGTGCACAGTTCTGTGTTAGTGTCTGAGACACAGCCTATAAATGCACTGTGCAGCCCTACCAGGTCCGTAGTAAGATCAGTCCTGGACACAAGGCTGTTTCTGGCTCCTGGGGCGTGAAAGCTGGGGCTCTTCTCCTGTCAGTGGCCTTCCAGATGTCTCTCACCCAAGTCTCCCCACTGTGATCCTGTCTGCACAGCTCTCTCATCCTCTGTGGCACCGTCTACTGGAGTCAGTCCAAGGCTATTCCCAGGTCTGTGTGTAGTTGGCCCTCCCAGGCCCACTCTGGCTGGGGCCGGGGGGGGGGGGGGTTACCTTTGTCCCACCTCTGGCTAGGGTCATTTGCTTGTTTGTGTCCATGATCACAGTGCAGAGGGCAAGTGTCCCGTTCTTGCCACTGGCCAAAGCCTCTTGCCTGCCCCCATCTCTGGTCGCACAGCAGAGGGGATGCCTCCAGTCTTTTGTAGTAAGGGGCAGTCTTAGTGGCTGTGGGTGGTCCTGGGAGCAGAGTTTGGCTGGATCCAGTACCTACTTCTCAACATAATACCTTCAATCTGCTGACCAACTGCCGGCAGTCTACTGTGACTGGATGGCCTTTCCCTTCTTTCTCTGAAGCCAGCAAAGCGATCTGGAAGAAAGCCATGCTGTTCTGCTGTCAGAGTTCAAGCGCTTGTCTCTGTGCACAAAATGGCGGCTTGTGTGCCAGCTGCCTGTTCTTCCCAGCTGTTCCATCTCACCAACTATTGTCTCTGGGGTGGAGTTCAGGGAATAATGTCTCGCAATTTCACAGCTGCCTCCGACTGTACAAGACTCTAGATCCAGCTCCAGTCTGTGTTTCTCGGTGAGCAGCAAAATTGTTTTTGCTGATCGCCGCACGGCTGGAACACAGCCTACCCGCTGAGTCACGTGTTCTCTGATCTGCATTAGTAATCTCTTCTGTAGCAATGGATCCTATTTTCTTCTCCTCTGTTAGTTTCCTCATGGGTGGTTCACATGTGCCCTCTACACCTTTTTAATTTTTTTGGTCTCCAGGCCACTTGGGGCACTTTGACTTAGAGAAGCTGTGCCACTGGCACTCATTGCTCCACCACTTTTTCTACCTCCTCATTTTGTATGCACATTGAACACTGTACATTGTGTACTGTGTGAGATGTCGCTCTTGTAAGACTGATTTGTGGTTACCTACTTAATAGTAAAACACCAGAAACACTGTTTGAAGCCAAATGAACTATAATTATTTATCTAATTTAATTTTTGGAATCTAGAACACATTTAAGAGTAACAATACTGCTAACCATAGAGCTAAATTCTTGGCTGTTATTGAATTAGTTTTGGGTAGGGGAAAACAACCAAAATTCGTTTACGCTAAACCTACAGTCCACAACTCTGGATAGCAAAAAAATTTGGAGTTTAATTCTGATAATTCACAGATTTTACCTGCTCAGGATGCCATGGATCAGGGAAATTTGGTTGCTGATGTTTACAGTGATGAAAAAATGGATTGATTTGTTCATTTGTGATTCTAGTAAATTTCCAAAGGTAAATTCAGTGATTCTTAAAATTCTAAGAGAGATTATAGTGTGAGCACTCGTATTCCCCCTTGGCACCTGGTAGGGCTACTGAGATAGGCAGGCAGCATGTCATAGGGCGGGAATTGGATACTTCTGGGTCATCTGCCATGGTACCACCTTACACCGTCAAAGCCTCACTGGCACATACCTTTAAGAAGTCCAGTCAAAATGTACTGAACTTGCCAGAAGGAGCTAAATGATTTCCAGCATGAGGAATAGTGAGGGTTAGCTAGGCAGCTCAGACCCAGAGGGGAAGGCAGGAACCTGGCCTGGGCTCAAGGGTCAGGCATATGAATGAACCAGTGATTCTGGCCCATGCTAAATGATAGTGAAATTTTGCCTAGGGGGCTACAAGCACAGGCTCAATATGATATGCGTGTGTATGCATGACATCTACATTTTAGCAAATATTTAAGGACATTTTGCTCCCTAGCCACCCTTTTTGATATCCTGGAACATAAGGACTAGTTTATCCACCTCCTATAATACAGTTTGTGGCACTGGCTCTATCCCAAGTGTGTATATGCCCCAGTTGGGCCCAATATAATAATGACACAGCATCCCCGAATATTTACAGGCTGCTCTATATTCATCTCTGATTTCTACAGCAGCCCTGAGTAGTGACAGTTACTCCATGAAAAAGTGATTTGCACAAAGCCTTGTAGGTAATAAGTGTCAGTATTATTTGAACTTCAGTGCCTGTTATCATGGCCTAGCTCCATGACTTGTCTACCTCAGTCCAGGAAAATGTTATGGCCCATTTTGGTTATAGTAACACCTGGGTCTGTTGTCTACTGATCATTTATTCAGGCTGTCAGCAGGGCACATGACACAGTTTCCCAGTAACATTGTGGGTTGCTCCGGTGTGCTGTACTCTCTGGTGCTTGCACACTTACAGTTTGCACAGCCCAGTGGAGTGGTAGGGGACTCACTAGCCACTCAGGGATAACAGGCACCACTTCTGGTTTCATTGCTTTTATCCAAAGATTATCAAAGAAAAGGGATATTCCTTCATTTATGCAATACACTAATTTGGAAAATCTAGCACATTTTTACAATTAAACATAATCTATGGCAAACCTAATCGTTTGAAATATACTTTGAGGGCTGGGGTTTTCACCGCCTGCCTTACAAGCGCAGGGTTCTGAGTTTGATCCCCATACCAAAAAGAAAGAAAAGAAATATACTTTGAGACTTGACATGGTACAAGAAATATAAAAACTTACTTTTAATATTGTCATTTATTAACACAGATATACAGTTATAGAAATGCTTAGAGTCTCCTAGAGTACCATACATACATTCAAGGTCAAAAGCAAGTCTTCAGCTGTCAAATGAGAGGCCCATGCAAAATAAAAATCAAATCCATGTGATGGGTCAAGTTCTTTTGAGGCAGTGAAGTCATCAGACTGGCTTCTGAGTTTGGTTCAGGACCCAGAAGCAATGGCGGTAAACTCATCTCTTAGCACCTTAACCACTGTCAGTGGCTTTGTATTTCTCTGAATTTATACAGCTTGGCCTGTAAGTCTCAGTCCATAGCTTTTCATATTTGTTCACATACTATCACGCCTGCCTTCCTCTTTTTGGTGGTGTTCTCATAGCCTCAGTGGTCTCCAAGCTTTGTCAGGGTAAGACAAAGCTTATGGCTTATCTTTCCAGTGATGCACTCATAGACTATGTCCAATAATATTTTCTCCTTATTCTGGTGCAAATACATGTAATCCCGTAGTTCTTAAATAATTTTCCCATAACCATAGAATGATACAGCTTTCACTGTGACTCAATACATACATCTGTTATACCATAAATCAAAGTCTCATGAAACAATAATTATACTTAAATATGGGATAGTCTCTGGGCTCTAATATTTTCTATTCTTTCCATGCCATGCCATTTAATCTTCCCTAAAAATACTGGACATGCCTTTTAAGATAGATTTTATGAACAACAAATGGGTCACAACTATCAACTAAAAAGACGCTACCTATTTATATCTGACAAGGTTTACTCCATGCCTGCACCACAGCCCCCACCAACCTGTTCCCTATCTCCACACCATTTTCGTGCCCTCAGTTGAGCTTGTGCCACCCTGGGCTTCCCTATGGACACCACAAACAATACCTGGTCACAGTTGCCTCAGTCATATCCTGTCAAAAACAAACACACAACTGCAAATTAAGTGTGAACATGGGGAAAGCATGGTGCCCAACATGCACTCCATCTCAGGGTGGAAGGAACCTGACAGAAACTAAAATGTTCAAGTAGAAGTTTATCACCATAAGCTTCATCAGTTGTCCTCTTAATTCAAGGGAAGCAGAAAAGAAGTGAAGCTCTTCACATGGGGTCTCATAACCCCCACCCCCACCCCAGTCCCCTGTTCCCAAGTTCCCCATCTTTAATAGATAGTGCCATGTTTGTAGTATTTATGCATCCCTTGGTGTTGCTCTAGAATACATCAAAATGCCACCTTCACTCTTCCCCATCACCTCTGTGACACCTGCTCATTTACCAGTTCCAAATTAGCCTGGTCTGTACAGTATTTTTTTTTAATGCCCAGGGTCTCATACCCAGAGATTCACACTTACCTGCTTCAACATAGGCCCTGAGCATTGGAATTTTTGAAAGCTCTCTCTGGGTGTTTTTAGTGAACATCAGGGCTGAGGAACACTGGGATTGATTGACATGACTGAGGAGCTTCCTAAGGAAATCAGAAGTAGAGGTAGGTGATTAGCCTATTTTAAGATGCTCCACCACTCAAGGAATACAGGGAAAATTCCTCTCAGTCGTGTGAGTAAAAGCTGTGGGATCAGACATATAAATACATACTTCTCAAAGAGATAAATTGTTAGTCAGTGAAGTTTACATATGCGATAAGGAAGAAGGCTTTTTTTATATGTCATATAATCTTCACAGAACCCTTCATCTTCATAAAGAATTATGTCAGCCGTCTTACTTCCACCCCCTTATTCAATTTCTGCCTCCAAGGATGTGAATATAGATCTTCCTGAATCAAACAGACTTTAATCATAGACCTTTTCAGCTATTGGAGCTTTGAGGTATTTTTTTCTCCACACCTTTGGCCAGTGTTTCTTGAATTTTAACGTGCATTGAATCACTCCACAATTATTCTTAAAGTGCAGTTATTGATTCAGTAGATCTGTGAGTTTGTGCCCCTCACAAGACCCCGGGTGATGCAGATGCTGCTGGACTCTGTAGTACAGGCCCAACAGCAGCTCAGCTTCTTACCAGGGATCTCCTCCATGAGTGCTAGGATCAGATGGGAAGCCCTGTAAGTATGTGTGATGATCACACAGAGTGTACTCAGACACCTGGGGTCTAAGGTGAAGGATGGTTCTCCGGTCACAGAGAAGTTTTGCTCGGCAAAATGGCCTCCAAAGTCAAGGTCTTTAGAGCCTTCTCAGCTTGTGGGAGAGTATGGGGCTTGTCAGAAAGGCCCTACATAGTTCTCAGTCTAGCTGAGATCTTCTTTCTTTGCCTTCCCTTTGGTAATTGACTTTGAACTTGACTTTGACAATATCAAAAACATTACGGTTTAGGAACCAATATCTTTAGGACTGGAGAGTTTAATATGGCTGAGGAAAAACTGCAGATGACTATACAAAAAGTCTATTTACTTATAGTAACACCATGACAGTTAATTTATATAAATATATAAATCAAGAAATACCAGGAAGCCAATGAAAACAAAGAAATTCTCAGTGGAAAAATGTATCCTGCCACTTTTCACTAGAATATAAAGATCTGATTGGATACATTCAACTTCTTTTGGATTGTTTTTTAATAGCTAAGGTCTTGGCTAGGTTACTGCAATATTATTTTCCTTCTCAGTAATTTGGTAAAACTAGTATCTTGAGTCTATATCCTCTTCTCTGATAATCAACCAGTCTTCTTCTTAGAATGCCTGAAAAAACTCTTGGGAACATAGTCTCCCCTTTCTTTCCATTTTTTCAACAGGTCTTTCTTGGTCAGAAAAACACTCAACCCTAATTTCTTTTTATTAGGCAGCTCTATACCACTATCATTGGAATATAGAGCTTAGCTCTTTCTGGTTAATTTCCAGAAGGCTTTCACTATTTGGAGTGTAAAGGGGGCAATTGTGTTAGATACTTTTCTCCCGTTGCTGAGACAAAATACCTGACAACCAAAGTTGGAGGGGAAGGGGTTTATTTGTCTTATAGCTCATAGAAGTTTCAGTCCATAATCAGCTGGCTCAGAAGCTGGGATGGCAAACAGGCACCACAGAGGAGAAACAGCATGGCAAGCACAAGGTAGCAAAGGCAACAAGAGAGTTTAACAGCCTCTTTCTTGCCCCTTTTATTTTATTCAGACTACCAGGATTAGGGTGGTGCCAAACTAATCACTCACATGTAGTGGTTTAGTAATCACACACCCTTAACCCCAGCAACACACATTCCAGATTCAGCTACCTCTGAAAAAGAAAGTCCCACCTCAACTGATGAAGCTTTGGGGGGACATCTAAACACAAACCATAATATTAATCATATCCCTAAATAAAACCAAACTTGGTCCCCCTCAAGGTCCTTTGTAAGGAAAAAGGGGGAACTTGTCTTATGGCAAAGAACTGCTCAGTCAGTCAGCTCTGATCCCCTTCCTCTCTGCTCTCTCTTTCCCTTCCAAGCGCCACCGTCCTCTTCTGGGAGCTGTGCATCCCTCTCAGCCTTTTTGCTACACATGTAACTACTGAACTACTGCTATCTCCTCAGCAGCACAGCTCAGAGAAGAGGGGATTTTTTTTTTAAAGTCTTTACCAAAGACCAGAGTCATGACTCTTAAACTCCTATGTCTAAGAATTCACGGGGAGATAGAAATCCCTTTAATATCAGATAACAAAGTAATCCCAAAGATTCTGCTTCAGTGGGTCTGAGATGATTCTAAGTGTAAGAGGACCCAGGGACTGCACTTTGAAAAATATAAGGTAAAAAATAAACAACATGAAGGAAAAAATACAGGAGGGATAGCATTCAACTAAATAAGATCAGTTTATAGGTTTATGTGTTGTGCTAACATCTCATCATGTCCTATTTACAGGAAAATGGAAACTCTCCTTCTTGGGGATCCCTCTAGAACAAGCATGGCACCCCAAAAGGAAAGGCCTTTCACCCCAGAGCTCACATTATAAACAGACAAAATAAATTCATGTTGATGGGAGTTCTCCCCCATAATAAACCATAAGCTGCTTAAATTCTTTCCTGGAATGAGAAGTATAACTAGATAAATAGCATAATTTGTTTTATTCATTTGTACTTTAATTACATGCTGTGTTCAGCAGGCAGTGGATCAGATTCAGAAGGTTTTGCAATTCTTTTCCTAATGACAAAGATAAAACACTGATCTCTACACTGATAGCGTGGTGAAAGAAATGAATTGCTATCCCAAGAATAAAATGCAGCTTTAAAGTTACATTTTAATTTAGTTACTTTTTATTATGGTCCTAAGTTTTATATGTTTATCATATAATTAAAATAAAGAAATAATCTTAATACAAGGGAAAATGCAAATTTGCTAAACCTCACATAGCCTGGAATTTTAGATTATGAAATTTGAATATAAGGCAAGTTAATACACTTGTAGCTTGGTATCCATCTCCATGGTTCACATTTCACAATGGCCTAAAAAATAAGTACATTTTAGTTTGAGAACGTTCTGCTTGAGAACTTTGAAGGCAATAGGAATGTAAAAAGTTGTTTGTATCGTTACATTTGGCCGGCACAAATTCTATGGGAAGCAGAAATAGAAAGTTGGCCCTGGTGTTGGAGCAGGGCATTAGCCCTTTAGTTGCAGAATAGCAAGGACTGGCAGGAAACAGGGTAGAAGATGAACTTCGGTTGGGACATGTAGGGAAAATTTGAGGCAGTAATCTTCACCAAATAAATTGGAAGTACCATGTTTGAATATTTTTCCAATAAGCCTAATTTGAATTAGAAACTGAGAAAAGAATAAGATCAATTCCAGCTTGTATATGAAAGAATATAAAGAAGAACAACAAGAGAAAGAAAAGAGAAGGGAAAATAAATTTATGAGCTGTCTTATGCTATGCTACTGAGCAGCTTCTTACTAAAAGTTGACTGAATTGAAATTAATCTAATTTTTGGAGCCATCTCGTTCTGAAGGGACAAATGGAAAAGAAGCTTAAATTAAGTGAACACTAAACCTTTACTTGAAATAGTAATGGATTCATGCCTGTCATGGTCTGATGTATAAACTTATCATTTCCATAAAGTTAATTATATTGTCTGGAGTAAAAAGCTCTTACGCTAGAGACCTAAAGGGAAATAAACCAGATCAACCACACTTTATGGTCTACATTTCATCATTTTTGAACTGACAGGAGAAAAGCTCAGAGGAAATAATGAGTTTCTATGTGCACAGTGCTAAGGTGTAGGTGGTCTATGACAAGTATGGCCACATTACGGTCCATGAAGAAATGAATGATCAGCAACACCCTGTTTCTAGACAAATAAGGAAAAGCTATGATTCACCAAGGAGATTGATGCCTGGTAGAAAAGGGCATAGAATCTGTTGCTGGCTAAGATTTCAATTCAAATTTAAATACCATCTCTTAAATGCCCTATGACGAGAAGAAACCTCAGTAAGCTTCAATTGTCTTTTCTAAAAACAGGTATAAAAGCGTTGGCATTGGTGTGAGGATTAAATTAAATAGTACATGTAAATTATTTTATTCATAATAGGGGATCAACCAAAGCTAGCTATAATAATTATCAAAAACTTAAGTAGTCAAATATGAAGGAACCTAGGAAAAAATACTGAGTTAATTAATGTCGTAGAAACATTTTTTCAGTTACAGCCCTTATATTAATTCAGCAAATTAGTTTTTAGCAGAAATTTTTCCAACATCTTGCTCATCCAGTTTCAGTCTTATCAGCACGCTATTGTCTTAAAAACTTATGAGTAGAGCAATTAGGGTGACAGAATAAACCCAGGTTTCTTACTAAGGTATGGGGGGGGTTGATGAATGATATATTTTCTTTTCAGAGTACATTTGCTTACAAGAGTATACAGAAAAAAATACCTAAAGGAAAAACTCAAAAAGATGAAACATATATTTATTTATGTTTCACTCGAGTTTAAAAGAGCAGAAATCTTAAACTGTTTAAGAAACAATAAGAAATTAGAAGTTTAGCTGCAAGTACCAAGAGAAAAGTATGATCAGTATTTATGATATGAGAAAGAAAACTGTAAGGACGAGAAAAATGGGTGGCCCTGTACTGAAATAATCCCTGCAGAGATGAGATGACTGGTCAAGTTTAAGGCAACTGAAAATGCAGATCCCACCCCCAGGAATCAGCCCTGACAGGGGAGTTGTAGACTGTTGCCACTGTTTTGAGAAGCTGCCTTTCTGGGCTTGAGCGCTCTGCAAACCCTGAAAACTGAGGACACTTCTGCCTTTGTCTCAACAATTCACCATTGATGTGAACCTGGGTCTTTGCTCAGCTTCATATCAAAAGAAACTCACCTACCAGTTAGCACATACTAAACAGAAAGGCAACTCTTACAGCATTTTGTTGTCTCTGTGAAAAGAGAAACTCAAAACAGCATTTAAAGAATCTGGAAATTTCTACCCTTCAAGTGTTTCATAGACTCCTGTGACAGGTGATTGGGAGAGCTCGTCCATCATTTCTGAGCCGTATTTTTCTTTCACACATTATTTTCTACTGCTTCCAAATTGTGATCTTCACATTTTCTCAAAATTTACTGTAAGCTAACTTTGTGCTTCAGGTGAGATTTCCATGGGAAATTCTTTAAATGTGTGCAGCATGAATCTGGCAGAATCAAGCCAATGAAATCAGAAACAGAGGGACTGGTTACAGAATTATTGCACACTCTTCTTTAAAATTCAGTAAATACATAAAAATCATCGAACAAAGATCAGACAGGAAATTCAGGAAGGACAGAACACACAGAGTCCCTTTTTCCTAAGTATCGGCAGACACAAATAGGCACATTAATATAATAATTTAGGTTGTAATAAGAGGAATGAAGGAAAAAACAAAATGAGAGGTTGCGATGGAAATTCACAAAAAGAGATCCCTTCAAGGTAGAGTGGTCTTTTTGAGGCAGCGGCATTTAAGCTTGAACCTAAAACTGAGGGGTTGCAGAAGGGGATCCAGACAGTGGGACACGCATATGGAAAGGCCATGCGCTGAGAAAGAACTCCTCTTAGGAAAAGGGCTTGGGTTCAGGACAGACAGGAACCGTTACTGCAGTGTAGGCCAGGCTGCAATAGAGGCAGGGGATTCAGCAGTGGTTAAAGTCAAGATAATGTTGGAGATGCAGCTGACTTTTCTCGCTGGTGAGTTGGGCATAAGAAATTAAGAAACAGAATTCATCAGGTTTCTAGCCTGAGTAGTTGGAAATGTGGTGGTTCAGAAGAACAGGCTTGAGGGGCGGAGGGAATAAGAGTTCCAAAAAGTGGAAAATTGGAAAATCTGAATGACATCCGAGTGGAGATGTGCAACAGAGAAGTATGTACGTGGGCAGGAAGCTCAGAGTGCCCTGGTCTGAAAAAGTAACTGTGATAGTCATCAAACTAAATTCAGTACTGTTACAGAATCATCATGAATGGATATGATCCCCAGGAAGCATGTGTCTAAGGGTTGGGGTCCACCTTTGAGTGAAGGGAAAGGAGCTTCCCTCATGGTACCCATTTGTAATAAATCTATCTATAGCTCTGTGGGGTGACACATGCCTATAATCTCAGCACTCTGGGAGGTTGAGGCAGGAGGATCTCAAGTTTGAGCCCAGCCCAGGGAATTTAGTGAAACCCTGTTTCAGAATTTTAAACAATTAAGGACTGGAGATATACCCTACTGAGAAGGCCCTGAGTTCAATCCCCAGTACCATACACACACACAAAAAAAGGAGGAGAGAGACGGGGTACTGGGCGGGGGGGGGGGTGAAGAAAGGAAAGGGAAGGGAGAAAAAGAAGGGGAAGGAAGCGGAGGGAAGAGGAGAAAGAGAGGAGAGAAATGGAGAAAAGGGGAGGGGAAGGGAGGAAGGAAATTAGTTTTTAGAGGGAGTTGTTCTATTCCTCCTCCAAAATTTCTCTCTGGATTCAGCCAGCCCTCTGATTCTTATGCTACTCCAGAATGCCTTTCCTTAGATGATGTTATCTTTAGTCTGTACTGAAAAGTATTGCAGAAACCCCCTGAGGAATTCATCCTGATATGCAGGTGTACAGAGCTGCTATTTCTCCCATTTTACAGAGACAATTAATCATGCAGCTCCTGAGCTCTCAACTAGGTTGAATAACAGAAATGGTCATCAGTTTAGAGGTGCCATCAAATTTATCCTTCTGAGATTGTTTGGAGGGAAATGGAAGAAAAGCAAAAGGAGAGAAATCTGGAAGCAGAGCACTTATACCATGTTCCAGCCAACATGAACCAACTGCAACAGAAACCACCCTTCCTGTCTTGGCCTGATGCCATGTTGAAAAATCAGCTCATAACTACTTCCCTTAAAATAAAAACTCTACAAGAGGTCATAACAAAGTCCCCCGTACACTTCTCAAATATCTTTAATGAAAGGGAACAAAGTAGCATTGAGGCAGTTTCCAGTCACCTTACACCCTCTCATTCTGCTTTCAATTTTCTCCTTCTTTATTTTTCATTTCTTAAAGAGCTCTTTTCTCTCCTATATAATTTTATTCTCTGGATGTTGTTTCCTTTATATGTAAGCACTATTGACATTGGCTAAAATCATTTCTGAATTTTCTTTTAAAATAAGACAGAAACCATTTGGACCTTTGTTCTTTTTCTCCAACTGTTTTCAAAATTCAGAGTTAAATAAATGTTTGGTTTTTGTTTTGTTTTGTTTTTGCAGTAGCTGGGATTGAACCCAGAGCCTTTGCATTGAGCTACATTCCAACATTTTTTTTTTTGAGACAAGGTCTCACTAAGTTCCTCAGACTGATCTCAAACTTGAAATCTTCCTGCTTCAGCCTCCCAGAGTGTTGTGATTATGTGCATGTGCCACTATGCCCAGCTTAGATGTTCTGTTTTACATATACCAACATTTGTACATATATTCTATTGTTTCTATACTACTGTTACTTGTGTCTTTATCATTTTATTCTGAAAACCCTTAAAGGACAGTGGGACAGTGACCAGGTCAGTGACTTTGGCTCTCTTCTCAGCACACCAGTACAGATGCTCTTAAAATTCTAAATAAATAGATAAAAAGCTGGGATGATCAAATAGATTGATGGGGGGGTGATTCTTTTTCTCATGGAGGAAAAATTCTCCAGAGAGGAGTGTTCTGAATATATTTAGGTTTTTGTTTATGGAGCACTTTACTTGATAGAAAGATTGAGAGAGGAAAAATGAAATTCAAAATTGCCTCATACCCTTTGTCTCCTGAAGATGAATACGAAATAAAAATAAACCATTTCAGACATTAAGACACAAGTCCATGGTTATGCATGTTTTGACTAACCCAAATTTCCAGGCCAGCCTTGTTTGTGTGCTGTCGGAGACCCTGCATCACACATTCTGGTTAAGCATTCACTGTGCAGCTGCTTGGACCTATCAGATCAGTTTGAATGAAAGAATTCCTAGCACCTGCCACTGAGCTAGGTGCAGGGGCAGTTGACAGAGGCTGCCGCTGTCCCCACCCAGCAGGTGCTCAGCGATGAACACACACAAGGTGTTTCAAGTGCTTTGAGAGCTACGCAGGGGCACCTTGGGAGGCCCTGTGAGGATTGGAAAGAAATGAAGTCCTGCCCTCGTCTGGAAGCTCTCCGAGGGAAAGTCTCTGGAGTCCATCGGGGCATCTCATCTATGACCCAGCAATGCTTTTGTTCCTCTTGGTCACGCAGCACGAGTCTTAGACTCTGTCTTGGGAAGGTAGAGCCCAGAAAGCAACAGGGAACCTCTGGAAACAAGGGCCAGTGCTATGGAACAGCTCTGTGGCTGCAGATGGAGGCGCTGCTTTGGGGCCTGTGGGCTTCATGGGAAGACACACAGAGAGGGGGAGACGGTGGGACAGAGGTGGGTGTCTTTCAGTCCTGTAGTGTGCTGTGCTCAGCACATGGGCTGAGCCACAGTCTTCCAGCAGGATCTCAATTAAAGCTCCCATTTATCTCTAACTGAGCAGGTATTCACTCCTGTTGCTCATCACCCCATAGTTTCTTTTTACCTTTTCATCCTCATCGAGGCGTTAGCTGGTAGTGCCAACCTCTGGAATCACATGGAGAATTTCTCCCAGCTCTGTGTGGGGGTGGAGGAGCCTGGGGTACTGAGTTACGGCAGAAGTTGGTCTCCCCCCATACACCCCCTAATTTGCCTTCCTGATAAATGGGAGGCTCTCAGGTAAGAGCCTCATCCCACCAACTGAGCTGTGAAAGACCTGTGCCATTCTTTACTGGTCTGTGAGCAAGCTTAGTTTATTTACTTTTGTTCCTCATTCCAGTGGGAATGTGAAACTTAATCTCTGGCGATTCAGCACCTCTCCCTGCCCTTGCTCTGGGATGGTGCCTGTTCTGGAAGACTTACCCAGAGCCAAGGCAACTGTGGGTGGAGCCAACTTTTCTCCCATATGGCTGTGGGTCTGTGATCCCGCTGGTCCCATGCCACCCTGTCCCATCAGTAGGACCTCCTCGGGCTGACGTCTGCCCCTTTAGAGCCCAGGACGTGCTCTACAGTTCCCATGCCACAGTGGGAAACTGCAGAGCTCTGGAAAGCTGCCTCTACTTCCTACCAGCCCTTCCGTTCAAGTCCAGGATGAGGGCCAGGAGGAAGGGGGCTTGGGTGAGAGTTGAAGGAAGGGACATGACTGTCATCCTGGGCCACATTTCTTCCCTCGGGGTCGCCACTCACAAACTTAGCAGTGTCTGCCAATAATCCCTCTCCTGTGGGCTCCTCTCAGTCTCATATCAATTTCTAGTTCTCTTACTTGGCCTTGGTCTCTCCTTTCTCACTGTGAAGACTGTTGTCTAGGTGTATCTGATCACCCATTCTTCCAAAGCTGTTCTTTCCCTCCAACTCTGAAGGTAAATTTCTTCATTCTGTAGTATTAGGACCCCTCTGAGCAAGGAACTCTGCAGCACCAGCTCCTTAAGTAGGATGGTTGGGGACGCTGGGATTAGAGTCACAGGAAATATAAGGAAAAGAGCTTCTGTGATTATGTCATCATATAACGCCCACACCCAGTTTACACAGTTGTAAGGGACCTCAGCTTTCATCCACCCCACTCCCCAGCCCAGCTTGAACCTTTCTACAGCATCCAAAACATTAATGGCACTAGGACAACCCTTCAATTGCTTGACCATCTCATCATTAAAAAGACTCCCCATAAGGTTTAAACCTTAGTCGGGTGTTCCCTCGAGGTCACATGCCATGGATGGAGTCTATATTCCCTTGGTCTCCTGGCCTCATATGACCATCCTGAAAAGGAAACATTCTCCAACTATAAGTAGAAGACTTTGGACAGAGGGTGTCATCCCAGTCCTGGAAGCCCTACCAGAACACACTGACCCATCCCTGCCGTCTTGCTATCTTCTGATTGGCTTCTGCCCCAAGGATTCCCTGCAGTGGGAAGCTGGCTACCTTTGGGCAAGCCCATCTGCAGGCCACCTTGTGCGACGGTGGAGTGGGGTCTCCCAACCAAGAGCACAGACTCCTGGGCTCACCCAGCTGTCTAATAGAGTGGGCATTCTGTGCTCACACATTTGACAAGCTCCTTAGATGATTCCAGCACATGCCCAAGGGAGTCTGCTGTGAGCAATTATTAAGCAACTCACCAGATATAAAATTAAATCAGAAGTGGAGGTACAATCTGTCAGTTGTCTGACTCTTCCTCCTTGGCAGTCAAGTGTAATTCTCAATTTTCTTCCACATAAACTGGAACTTGAGTCTCCATTTTTTTCACTGATACCTACTGTTTCCTCTTTCTCTCTCCCTCTCTATCCTTTAATCCTTTTCTTACTTCTTTGTTTCCCTTATCAAAGAGTTTCTGTATGTTCCAGGCAGTGTGCTAGGGACCAGATGTAGGTGGATGAATTAGACCCAGACACTGGCCTCAAGGAGCTCACAGACAAATGAATATATTATTGTAAGCATTAGAGATTGTATTAGCTGTGTGTTGCTGTGTAACAAATTGCTCCAAAATCTAACAGCTTACATCTCATTTACTGTCTCACGGTTTCTAGGAATCAGGAGTTGAGGTGTGACTTGGCTGGATCTTCTGGTTCAGGGACTTTCACAAGGGTACAGACAAGGTGACGGCCTGAGCTGCAGGCATCTCAAAGCTCGGTTGGGAGAAGATCCTCTTCCAAACCATGTAACTGTTTCTGGGCCTTGGCCCCTGTTTGCCTGTTGGCCAGAGGCCTCTCTTCTCCTTGCTACATGGACCCTCTAGGGAACAGCTCCCAAGGAAGCCAGCTTCCATCAGAGAGAGCAGGGGAGAGTGAGCAGGAAGGAAGCCAGTCTTTTGTAACCTAATCTCAAAGTGACATCCCATTACTTCTGCCAGATTCTATTTACTGCAATAGTCATTGAACCCAGCCTACACTCAAAGGGAGTGGTTTATACAAGGGCATAAACACCAGAGGGAGGGATTTGGGGGACATGTAAAGGGCACAGAGTCATTGCTGTAGTATCTGTGACAACATTTGAGCCTCAAACTACCTGGTCCAAACACCACCCTTTCCTTAAGATGCAGTGAGGAAAGCAGGTGAGGAAACTTTAGTAGGATTAAAATGAAGCCCATAGGTATAATAAAGATGGTTCATGGTTCCTATTTTTTTTCTTTTTACTTTGCCCAAACATACATTTCAGTCTCTCTCTAATGGAGATTTGAGATAAATTCACCAGTTCTGTTTAATTCAGCATGTTCTTCCCTATTCCTCCCACCCATGACCCACAAAGACCAGTGCCGGGGAGGGAGGTAGAGAGCTTTCAGCTGACCCTATTTAGCTGCAGAAATGTGAAGGCACTACAACTTGCAATGTATCTAATTTGACTTGATATGTTTTATATTCAAATTTCCAAGCAGCAAAATTTGGAACCTTATGAATACTAGTACATACACAATATTCAAATGACAGATTTTCATTCAAGAATTTAGTCAGCTAGCTTAGTTACCACTTATCTATAATGTCAGATGAGAGATTGAAGGCATTCCTAATTGTCTGCCTTAGGATAGTGCATTTGAAGTGATTTATATGGACTCATGTCTCAATCTGAGGATTAATACTGTATCATACAAATGGCTTCTGCAGCGCAATTTGTTTAATAAGACTTTGAAGAGTACATTCATACATTTGCTCTCATTTTTAAAGAAACAATTGTAGATTGGAAATATCAAAGTATTTTATAAAGAACACATGATACATCACCAAAGAGTTCCACTATTCTAATTTACATAATTTACTGATATTGAGATGAGACCACATTCTTAGATTCTAACTCAGTCTTACAAGCATCGACACACAGTGACCTGACCGTTGCAAATCCTCAGAGAGGAAGGTCACAGACTGGGAAATTGAGGTAAGGGAGGCATCCACACTGCCTGCTCCCTCATTCAAATTCTGTGTTGCACTTGCTATCTTGTAAAACAAGTAGCCTTCTGGGTTTCCCTACTTAAAAGTCATTGCTAATTGAAATACTACCCACAAAAAAAGTATGAAAGTAAAATAAAGTCAACTCATATTTATAACTCAAGGTTAGCATTTTATTGCAAATATTGTCAGTGAGTAAATTTGTCTCTTTAATTAAAATCCAGCCTGGGAGTAATTACATATAATGCACGTTTTTCAATTTTCACCCAGAGTCACATTTGAAGAATTTGATTTTTGAACCCTTAGTTTCAGATATTGTTTTTTCCCTCTACACTAATATTTCATTATTCTCAAATGCTTGGAATTTATACTATAGAATATGTGACTCCAACTTACTGATAACTGAAAAGAATACATGGAAACTTCTCTTAATACATCGCTTGAAGAGGGGTGAATGTGAGCAAAGACTTTGCACTCTGCAAAGCCAGTTTCCAAAAGAAACACATCAGGCAGGACAAAGATGACAACCAGAAAATATTATATTTTTCTTTTTAAAATACTATAATTTCTTCAAGAGTGCATTTAAAATTTATTTCATAGTTTATATCATTCCTTTGACCGTGGCAGCCACAGGGATCATCTGCCAAAGTTGCTGATGGGACAGACGAGTCACACAGAAGGGCTGGGTGACATTAGCAGTCAGGTACTAATTAAACCTAAGCTTTCTGATTTCACATACTATTTTTGTAAACACAAGAGGCTCCTATTTTTTAAAATTTGGAAATTAAGCAGTTCTCAGTGCTCCCTTTCTCTAGGCTTTCTGTGCAAATAATATAACAAAATACAACACAAGTCAAATCTGCAATTAACTTGGGAATTTTTCATCACTGGCTCCACAAAGAACACTTTAGGTTTCTAAATACATTTCCTTTAGCGGTTGCACATGCTTCTGCAGAACTATCTTACCAGCTTAGAAAAGAAGGGCTAGAGAAGCCAGATTTCTTTGCATCTTTCAGCAATGGTGAAATCCTACAGAGACCGGAGTGGGGTACATGAAAGGGACTCTGGCATCCAAAGTAGGTCCCAAGAGGAATCCTTCTACCTTGTATGCTCTGTCTTTACCAGTTACAGCAATAGGGAGTTCCTTTAACTTCCTACTCAATTGGCAGGATGCCTCTGCTGTGTTGTGATTTGGTGGGTGTTTAAGTTGAGATGGTGAAGTGGAAGAAACAAACAAAGCCTCTATGGCCAAATCATAATGAAGTATGAATGTATGCATGAATGTGTCACATCACACACCCTCCACCCACCCCCCCACCCGCCCACCTACAGCCTTCTTCTGAAACTGTGGATTCTCTTACCAAGCTGGATAGATGTATGCTGCTTCTTAATGAAAATGTTGAAAGTTCCCACAGTGAATTTCTTTGCTGAGGAATCAGTTCATGCTGCAGTGGGTGGCACTTTCAAGTGGGGACACAAGTGGAAAAGGATGTCATAATCTTTGAATTATAAGGAAAAAAATTGTTAGTATTTATGAGACACTCAGGAGTTCCATGTCTTGCTTTCTGTATGACAGTATAATGCTTCACAAACCCAGTGACTCTGCATTGTATAGTCCAAAAGTCTTACTGTTTTCTCTTTATACAAGTTCACCTGTTAAAAAATTACCAAAGCCCATTCAATGCATAGGATGTTGTTTCAGAAACTTGATAAAAGCTTTTAATAAATCATAAGGAGGTCTAGAGCAGTATTAGAAACAAAGATAGAAAGGAGCTGTAAGTGTAATTTGTAAGTTTAAATTTTATAGTAGCTGTATTTAAAAAAACAAAAAAAGTAAATTAATTTTAATAATATATTTTATTTAATCTATTGTATGTATATTATTATTTCAATATGCAGTTGTATGTCACATGATACACAGATCATGTCAATATATAAAATAAAAATTATTACGGATGTGGATGTAGTGCAATGTAAAGGTTCTGGTTCAATTCCTAGTACCACCAAAAAAAAATTATTGAGGTATTTTATCTTCTTTTTTCATACTAAATCTTCAACATCTTAGAAGTAAATCTGGTACTTCAGGGGACATTCAATTGGATGCTAAAATCTCATAAAAATAATCTATATTTAGATTTCATAAAATTTACAGAGGAAAAAGTTGATTCAAATTTCCAAGTTGTTCCAGACATGCACAACCAAATTGAGTGTTTTTAAGTTTACATTTAAGTCGATTAAAATTCAATAATATTAAAAATTCAGTCTTCAGTTGTGCTAACCACTTTCCAAGTGAGGAGTAGCCACTTGTGGTCAGTAGATACCATGTCACACAGCACAGATGTAGTCCAGTGAATCCCTGTTGCACTTTAAACCACCACCGTTCTCCCCAAAGATGCAGTCATTTTAAAGGATTAGAACATAGGGCAAAAAGAGGCTTGAGAATTTCCCTTGACCACTGCACACCATCCATCCACCTAAACCACCACTACCAACAACAACGCCAATGCCACGACATCAGTTGGTTATTTCTGTCTTCCCATTAGTCAGCAGCTCTCCAGAGTGATAGAAGCTCTGTTAATCCCGTGGAGCTGCATGCCAGAGAGGGAAGGAGAGAGGGGAAAAAGGAACTGTGCTGTAGACCTTGCTGAGAGGACAGCAGAGAAGCCAGAGAGGGGCCCAGCGCAAGAGCACCAAGGAGGCCTTTCGGTCCCCTCCCTTCCACTGCCTTCCGGTCAGTACAAACCACCTCACAGGATCTGGGGTCACTTCAATTTCCTTGGAGTCTCCTGAGAAAGGGTAGAGGTTTTCATGCAAATTAGAAAACACTCTTATCTCTGTGGAAAGGATTACAATCAATCATCGCCAATAGGTTTTTTTCCTTTTTGCTTTTCTTCAATTGCTTTGAAGGGAGAGGCTGAACTCGCTCTGGGCCGGACTTCTAGCTCCCTCTTTTCCCACCTGTGTGTCCTTGGATGGGAAAACACAGCTCAAGTCCCTATCAGTGAAACATGGTTTCAATGAGCATTAAATGAGTTGACATTTAAAGCAGCTTAAAGGAAGTATGCTGGATGAGAAGCTTTCAAGAAACAGGAAAGTGTGGTATTATTGTTTTAGACTATGTATTCTTATAAAGTTTATCAACAACGAACTATATAACTTCTATGTACAAAATGAGCATTGAAAAGACATCACCTCCTAAAGTGCACAAAGGAGTAAATGCATTGCGTGATTTGGCAAGGAAGTATTTGTTTTTAAGTAAACAAATATTGGGCTTATTTCACATGAATGCACCTAGCAGCACCTTCCAGTTCTACCCTAAAAAGGAGCATATATTACCTGCAGACCTTTTTAAAACCATGCTGTTTGTGTCACTCAGTTAGTACTCATTAAAAATAAATACAGTCTTCTGCATTGCAGAAGAAAACACAGATTTTGCCAGCGGCCACTTGTCTGCCTTCACATATAAGCTCATACATTTTTCCTTAATCTTTGCCTCCTCTCCTCTACATGCTCCTTTTCTAGCACCTTATGCCATCATTGTCCTCCAAAGAGACCACAGCTCACAAGGGACCTCACACCCAAGCTCTCACCATACAAGCTCTTAAAGTCAATGCTCAAGTCTCTAAGATAATTTGCAATGACCTTATGCCTTGTCCATCCTCTCCTATAACCCATAGCTGTTGTTTATTTAAAGGGATTTATAAAGCCCTGTGAACAGGCAATGATTTCCTTTCAGGTCATCATCTCAGATCAGTGGATTCTTACTGCCTCTGGATTAGAAAGATCACTGACCTTAAGCCAAAATCCAGGACAAAAAAAATGAGCAAGGAAACCAGAGGCACAATGAATGATTTCCTTAAGTAACAACTGAGGAAATCCTCTCCATGTGGGTATACATCATTATGTGAATCTATGCCATCTATAGATGATCAGCTTAGAACTTGCACATCCTCATGTTATCCATTGTGGAGAGTGTGGCATTATAGAGGCTATTTTGGGGCAACATCGTGAGATATTTCACAGATATTTAGCTGCAATAACTTTCTATCAATTTGTCATGGGTCCAGAAAAGTGCAATGTTAGGACAGTGGTGGTTTGGTAGAAAGAGCCCTCGAAAATCCAGCTTGCATCCAATCCTCCCAAGTACTGGTGGTGACTTTCAGCAGGTCATTTTACCCCACTGAAGGCTCAGTTTCCTTATTGGTAAATAACCATCAGAATAGCCAAGGTGTATACGTGAGGATTAAGCAAAATAATCTATTTTTCTAGGCTGTTCTTAACCATAAAGGGTTTATTAAATATATATATAATATTATTTAGCTACGTGAAAATATATTCATAACATATTGTTTAATGAAAAAGTAGATCACTTGATACCATAAAATGATATAAACTGTGCAATTAATGACCACATCTTTGTAATCATTCTGAGTTTCTCCTAAACTCTAGATTTGTAACCTCACCTGCCTAATTCTCATCTCTACTTGAATCTCAGATCTTTACATATCGCAACCAAACTCCTGATCCCTCTTCCTCACCTAACCTGCCTGTCTTCAGCTTTCCTCATTTTAATGAATGACAGTTTATTTCACCCATCCTTCCTGAAGAGAAAAGCAAAACTTTGGAGTCATCCTTGGCTCTTCTTCCATGCCTCATGTAGGGGTGAAGGAAAAGCCTCCCCTTTGCCCTCCAAGGATGGGATGAACTGACAACAGGCAAAATAAAAGACACAAATTTTTAACAGGAAAAAAAGACAGCGCAGGAGTCATACACAAAGTATGAGACTCAAAGCAAAGATCAAATACTTGAAGCATCAATAACCTTTATAGGAGATAGGGAAGCGGTAGAATAGAGACTTAGAGACTGGGCCTGCAGACGGCCAGTCTGTAACTAAAAGCAGGATAAAGCTTGACATCTTTGCCTTCATTTTGTATCTTTATTACTTTAAACTTTGTGTCAGATACCTGCACAGCTCTGTATATAGGCATTTTAATCACTTAAGAAGTGTCTGTCTGAAAGCCAGCAACACAAGCTTTATTGGCCCTAAATTTGCCTAACCTCTCTCATCTCTCTTCAAGACTGAGGACACTGGCTGCCAGCTTTTCAACATCCTTGTCCAGATCCCCAGGAGAGACACCTAGTCATTGTCCTGACCCTGCAGTCACTTTGGATTCCAGGAATGGCAGAGCATTGCAGTCAGGTCATGTCATGATCAGATAACTGCCTCACCTAAGCAATTCTCCATGTCAGGAACTGAGGCTGCCCCCTAACCTGGTGCCATCATCTTCTGAGGACTGGATCGTCCACTCGAGCTGTAAGGACTTCACTAGAGCCAATGTGCAGACCCAGAAAAGAGATGCTGATTCACCAGATCACAGTTTGACCAAGACTGTTTAATTATGCCTACATCTCACCCCCAATTTATCCAATATTTAAGCCTAAAGCTCCTCTCGGTACCTATGAAGACAAAGTTGAGAGGTTTAATCTCACTTGTTTTCCCATTATGGCCATGTAATGTAAATTCCTTTCCTACTCCACCATTAGTTTTCATGTGTGATTTTTGGAATGGCCAGACCTGATTTTTTAGGACCATCAGTCAGGCCTCTGGTCTAGGATTCCACTAACATTGGGAGTATAGGCAATTTTTAGTAGGATAGTAAATGATTTTTAGGCGAAGTTAGTGGGCTTGGAGAATGCACAATGTGCTGGGAGAAATTCTGTTGGGCCCACAGAACAATGGTTTATAAAAAAATTCTCTTTGAAGTATGGAATGGGACCAAAATAAGAGAAAATGAGTATATCACAAAAGTCTATCCAGATGTGGTGGCAGACTTTAGTGTTCCTTTCTGAGTTTAGTCTCCTCTAATCAATGAAATTTCAACAAGAATACCAAAAGCAGCAATGCAGACAGCCTCTCTCTGTGCTGGGCAAAGAAACAAAAATCCCTTGGCACATCAAAGTGCCAGCTTAGGGGGATCATTTTCTGAGCCCTAACACTTACATTCAATCTTTCAGCATATCCTATTGTTTCTACTTTCAAAATATATCAAAATGCCAACTTTAGCTCACCTGCTCCAGTGTGCCATCGAGCCCAGATCTACCTCTCCCCAGGTTACTGCCATAGCCTCCTAACTGGTCTCCCTGCTTCCGCCCTTACCCCAATAGCCCACTTGCATCCCAGCAACCAGAGAGATGCTTTTAAACCCTCTGTTATTTCACATCTCTGCTGTGTACAAAACTCTTCATGACTCCCATGCACTATGAGTAAAAACAAAACACAAAGGCCTACCCAAGCCTGCATGATCTGACACCCCAATTCCCCAACACCTCTGGCCCTTACCATTCTTCCTTTGTCCACTCACTCTGCTTCTGCTACCCCAGCCTCCTGGGTGTCCCCAGATAGACCCACCCCTGCTCCAGGGCCTTTGCACTCACATCTCCCTGCCTGTTCTTCCCCAGCCACCACATGGTTCCTCCTCCCAGTCTTCAGTGGCACCTTGTCAGTGAGGTTGGCTCACTAGCTCCTATTTTACAGAAACGTCCTCAGCCCTCCAGCCTCCCCTGGGCCCTGTCCCTGCTTCATTTTTCCTCATGAAGCTTATCATCTCCTGATACAAACCACTTCATCACGTTAACCCTATAGCACACACCCCTATGCATGTGTATGTAATTTGTTTAGTATCAACCACCTATCACTATCGGATAAGCTCCATGGGGGCAGGGATTGTTTTTAATCACCAACTGCTCTAGCTCTACTACCAAGAACTGAGCCTGGCAAAATAAGGCTCTCAATAAATATTTTTTAAATAAATGAGTGAATTATTCACTAATTCAATGGATATTGCTAAGCCCCTTCTGTATGCTAAACATTGTTATAAGAGCCTGAAACAACAGAGTAAATAAAATAGACAAAGATACTCGCTCATAGAGCACATCTATATATAAATCCGTACCTATGTCTGTCTCTGCCTGTCAGTGTATCTCTGTATTTACCTCTACACGCACTCCATCTTTCCACCTGGAGAGAAGGCTGAAAAACGTGTAGTGACAGTAATATGGGTGATTTTTTACATATTCTTCTATACTTTACAAATTTTCTAAATGGAAGTGTAATTTTTTTATATTTCTAGGGCCTGAGTTGTAGCTCAGGCTACAACTTACCTGCATGCACAGGGCCTCAGGACCACCAAAACGTTTTTAAAAACTAAAATTTCTAAATTGACATATGATTACTATTGTAATAAAAAAAACTAATTGTGTAGAGGGGAAAGAGGAGTGAAGTGACAGTTAAATAGAAGGGCAAACTTTAACATCTATAATGTGTGCTTATGAACGTAGTCAAACATCTGGTTAAGTATCAAATCTTAATAGTCCTGCTGTTGTTGAGGCAGTGTGGCATTTAAATTAGGAGCAGAATTGCTGAGGAGAAATTTCCTGGGTTTGAATCCTTTATAGTCACATGACCTTACTCAAACTTTCTCTGTAGCTCAACTTCCTCATCTGAAGATTAAAAATAATAACGGTACTATTAATAGGAGTACTTTGTAGGTTTACATGAGGATTAATTAGCTAATGTATATAAAACGTTTGTAACAGTACAAGATACAGAGCTAATAATCAATGAAAAATACCATTATTGTTTTTGTTTATGTTATATATTTATTAAGTGAAAGAAAAAAGATTTGTTCTCTAAATCACTGTATTTAATTATGCACCTACTGGGTCCTAGGAAAAAACTGTTTAGTATTTTATTCTCAATCACAAATTTGAATAAATGATTTATAGTATGGGCTTCTGTTGGTAAAACATCAAGAAATAAACAAAAACTGTGAAAATAGAAGCAGTCAATCCTGATAAGCCCAGTTTAGCTCTCAGAATTTTCTCAGACATTGACTGTGAAAACCAAATTCTAGCCACCTGAGAAGAGTTAGGATATTGCCTTCTGAGCTGCCATGAAAAGAGGAGTGAAAATTAATTCGACTAATTGGCACTCTAAAGTGAACAACGAGGCACACAATGTGTTAATTATGTTAGGGTTAGACAAACCGTTACATTGTCTCAGAAAAAAATGTTATTTAAAATAATTCATATTTAAAATTAATGACACTGTCATGTACTGGGTAAATCTAAGTAATTTTTTGAAAAACTCATCCAAATGCCATAGTTTGGCAAACGGTTTTGCCTTTTCAAATTTAACTTTGAAGGCTTTAGTATTTGGGGTATTTATTTGTTGCTTTGTTTTGGACACGAGCCAAAACAATTGTGTTATTAATTGAAAATGTTTTCATTTCACATTTTATCATAATCATTTACAAATAATCCAATTGAATCTGATCAAACAAACTCCTCAATGCAGGAATGCAGGAATTTGCATCTCCATATTCTATACTTTGGCATATTTATTACAATCATATTTATTACAATTAAGGATGTTTACAATGCAACTACATAGAATGGTTCAGAGTCTCAACGTTAATCCATGCTCTTTAAGACAATAGACTAGAATGCTCTAAGTCAAGACTCTATGATGCTAGGTCATACTGTTTCTATTTCAACCACTAATAGAAATGACAAACTGAAAACCTGGTGCAATGATTTAGATACACTGTACTATGTACTTGATAATTGAATAATACTATTTCCTCTCCATTCTCACATCTCTTAGCACTCTCTCAAAATCTTTCCGTTACTACCTGCTCAATTCTTAGAATTCCAATAGAGACCACCAGAGTGGCAAGGCAAACGGGTGCAGAATTATCAATCTGAAGAGTTTTGTAGGCCATTTGTGCTATTCCTCTGACTTCAGGCTGAACTGTACAATTATGAGTCCAAACTTGTACAGTGCTTTGCCCTCCCACAGCAATTGAGATGTATGTATGATAAAGGACATGTATTTGAACACCAGGGTAAAGTGCTTAGTTAAGATTAGTCCATTTTTCATGTCAGGAATTCTCCCTCATAGACCTCAGCTAAGCATAAAACCAAGTCCTTTGAAGAATAACAAGTGATCAATCATCAGTTCATAGGAACACATATTAGGAAGTAATCAGAGCAGGTGGACCCTCAGGACAGAAATGGGAATGCCTCTGAATGGTTTAAGTTCCAACACAAACATAGTCATCTAAATGAAAAATAGTTCAACATCTATTTCATTTAGAGTACCTTTGTCATGACTGTCAGGCAATAGGTGTCAGAGGGAGGAGGGGAGGGATGGAAGCCAGGAAAAAGCTAACATCAAATCTATATATCAGACGCAATCCATTACTGGTGAAGACGTGGACTGTCCTCTCCAGAGATGACCTACAGTGAAGGAACCTAAGGAACTTAGGCCTCTGCTGAGAAAAGAAGAGGAAATTCAGGTTTTTCCTAAGTGTTTGTTGTCCCAGAGACAGGACACTTGCCCTAAAGTTATGCTGTATGATAGACAAGTTAAAAGCAGGGCTTTGGGTGAATGTAGCCTCAATTTGAATTCTGACCCTGTTATTCACATTGTGACTCTAGGTTGCCTAACTTCTACATTTCTCGCTTATGAATTGGGAGAAACTGAGCTGAGTTACTTGCTGTGGTTTGAATGTGGTTTGTCCCCGAGGATTCCTGTGTTGGGGCTTGGTCCTCAGTGTGGGAACCTTTCAGAGATGGGGTCTAGTGGGAAGTGGTTAAGTCACTGGGGACATTCCCCTCGAAAGAGATTAAGGTAGCTCTCATGGGACACCAGTTAATTTCCAAGAGAGTGAGTTGTTATGAAAGTGTAGGCCAGACCCCAAATCACTCTCTGGCTCCCTGTCTTGTGCAAGTTTCCACTACGATGCCCTCCATCCATCACCAGAACTCCTCACCAGAAGCTGAACCAATGGGGCCACCTGATGTTGAGCTTTCTGCTTCCAGAACTGTGAACTAAATAAGCTTCTTTATATACTACCCAGCCTCAGGTACTTTGGTGTAAGAATGGGAAATGAATGAATACAATGGTATTAATGGTACTTAACTTCACAGGGTAGTTGAGATGCTTAAAGCTATGTGTAAGGCGTCTGGGGCACAATGTCATCAACTTTCTTGTCTGTACAGAGTAGAACTGCTGACAAATGAGTGCCGGAGGCTCATCTCCCCCCACCCCCCAAGAAAAAGCTAATTTCCCCTGAGCTCCCTTTAGCCTCACAAAACGTTAACATTATGAAGGCATTTTAATTCCTCCAAATTCTCATAGCATTGCACCCCTTTTCCAGTATTTATTCTTATATACCTGCATTTTTCACGGTTGAAATCACAGTGATTACATGCTTTCATATTCAGATAGTTTCATTTCATCTGCCTTTTAGTCTAGGATCCTGCTGTTCTGTGCATTGTACTCTTTTATTGGAGGTGATTTGGGGATGGACTTGAACCAGGATAAATCAAAGCCTTTTATCAAAACAAGTCTGAGCTCTTTCATCTTGAATTCCTACTCACCATTGCTAATTATCTTGTCAAGTATTTGGCCCTGGCTTCAGCCTTCCAAAATGAATTCCAATAGACAGAAGTTTACCTCGTGGATGAAGAATCAGAGTAATCAAGGCAAACAAGTTTTTAAAAACCGCAGATATGAAATTGCACAGATTGCAGAAGTCTAAGGGATGAACACTATAGCCTGAAGAGATAGACTCACTGTAATAAAAAGCAATAGGCTTGCATCTTGGTGAGTACAAAACCAAAAGGTACAACTGAGAGAGATAAGAGTGGAGAAAGACATTACCACCAACAGGCAAAGAGAGCACTAGGACTATATCCAAACCAATGCCTTCCCTGAGCAATGGAGGCATGAAGTTTTTATTTGGGGGAGAATATACATACTCATATAGGAAAGAACTTTGGGTGGGCACATCCCTGAGCATGCTCAATTTAAGATTATAGTTCAAGAAGGAAAGATGATGGACATATATCTAGGCATGCTGTACTTAAAGTAACTCAGCACATGTTCAAAAGGTTAACGTGGAGGAGACAAACACTTGTGGATATGCTCAGTTCAGGGTCATGAAGATGGAACACAAATACTATTGGACATGCTCCGTTCAATATTATAATGAGCCAAGTTCATTCTAGGTGCCTAAAAGAATGAGTTAGGGTGGCTCAATGACCTTGGTTGGTTCTCAATAAGTTGCTCAAGTCTTAGCTGGAACAAATAAAGAAGGGAGAACTCTGAAAGTGTGTTTATGTGGGAGTTTGTACCTAAAGGTGCTTGTCTTGCTTATCAGCTAACATCACTGTTCTGAATGGCTGGAACAGATGGAAAAAGTGCTTCTCTTTTTAGCCTTTCTTTTTCACTAATAATTAGTATTTTGCTCTACACTTGGCCTAAGATGTAAAAGTGAATAAAGAAAGTAGAAGTTTTTTGGCCTCAAGAAGTTGTTAAAAATCCTTATAACTGATACACAAATATCACATATACATTGTACATGCAATATGGCATTTCATGAATATTGAAAATGGAAAATGGCAAACATTTGTTGCTTACAGCTTCCTTTTTGAGACTTTTCCCTTTTCTTTTTTCCCATAGTATTAAAAATAAATGTGATACAGAGTAAACTTTGGATATTTGTGATTGTTAATCATGATGGATCAACTTGATTGGCTTAAGAAACATCCAGTAAGGCACAGTTCTGGTTCTGTCTGGGTGGGTCATATATGTGGGACCCTGAGTACCATGTACGGTTCCTGGTATCTTCCTCTTTAGTGTTGTTCCCCTTTTCTGTCTCCTGGCTGCCATGAACTTGCTTTACCATGCCCTTTGCCATGATATTTCTGCCTTGGAGCCTGCTAATCATGGACTGAATCCCCAGAAACCATGAGCCAAATCAAACCTTTCTTCCTTTAAGCAGTGGGTGTTGGGTATTGTGTCCCAGCAACAGGAAAGCTGATAAATACAGTAATTTTAAAAGTCTGATGCTAAAAATATTGTGGTGGGAAAATATGAAATTATGTACTTATTTGCTGATTTATTATCTGTCTCCCAGTTTGCAACAATAAGGACAACTTCTTAACAATAGGGACATTAGTTTCCATGACCACCACTGTGTTGCTAATGCCTAGAAAAGGGCTGAGCCACAATAGATGCTCAAAAATCATCTTAAAGAATTGGAAAATAAAATTTAAAAAAATAACTGGAAAACAGACAAATTACAACCTCTAAAGTTGTAGCGTTTGATAAAGTTGGATAGCTCCAACTGGAATGGCAAAACTGCCCATGGACTCCCATCTCTCAGCAGCCATAATATCCTCTGAGGTCATTTGAGGGAGAACTTCAAATCAGGAATTGAGTATTTCCAGCATCTCATTACTTTCAATGAAAAGAATTAACATTCCTGCCTACAGCACAGAATACTGTATTGCCACCTGAGCCTATATTCAGAGGTATTATTTAGAATCAGTACCCATTAGGACAGAGATTCAGTTTCTCTGCATCTTAATTTTGTTTTAATAATATTTAAACAGGGAAACCACTTTGCTCACTGTGAGCTCCCAGGCAATTTATAGGTTGCATATGTCTTATTTCAAAGTACTGCTGCATTTAAAATTTAAACGTAGTTCCCAAGAAGAATATTCTTTAGCTTCTAAGGATAAACATAAAGTTACCAAAACAAAAGAACCTGTGCTCAGGAATCTTGGGAAAGAAACAGAAAGTCATCATGTCCATGGTTAATCCAATACCTGGGTTCATGGATTTTATTCACAATTTTAAATGGAAAATTTTCAGAAATTTTTATAGTTCACACAAGTTCTTTGCATTAGTTATTAGTACCTTTAGCAACTTCTCTCTGTTGCAAATGGCATCTCAGAGATGTCCAACAACCTTAATGCAAACCAAACTGTCTGGAGAATATGAAAAAGTAATCTCCATGTATGCCTCCCACCCCTAATCAATAATTCAAAGTTATAGCTGGTGCTGTTTTAGTAGTTGGTGTTGTGAAGATACTTTTCATTTTCCTTGACAAATTGCCAAATGCAAATGGATGCAACAGTAGCATTATGAAGATCTAAGAAGGATCTAGTGTTTAACCTCTCTTCTTCATTCATCCCTGCCTTGCACACTGTGGACAAGTATGCCAAAAATACAAAGGAACCTTGTCATAAATACACTTACAAAGCTAAGAGATCTTTTTTGTTTTTCTATTCCTGAAGGGGAATGACCTTTTCACAAACAATGAACAGGTCAAAAATTGTATGTGGCAAAAATAGGGCCCCTTTCCCTATCCTAAACCCCCAAACTCATCAAAGCTGCTCTGAGGTTTTATTTGTATGCACATTTGGCTTCCTGCTGTGAAACCTAATTTCTGATTATAAAATGAAGTGTCACAGAAAATATAGAGTAGAAATGGATAAAATTGCCAAATTTAGCAAATAAAAATACAGGATGCCCAGTTAAATTTGGATTTCAGATAAACTAATTTTTCAGTATAAGTATCTTTCATGCAATATGTTGGGTGTAATTGTATTAAAAATGTATCAGTTGTTAGAATCTGAAATTCAAATCTAACTAGGAATCCTGTGTTTTATCTGGTAAAACCTGGGAGGAGTGTCTGAGTAAAGAGCATTTCCCTTTCTCCCCAACATCTGAGTGAGGGCAGCTGTATATAAAGCTCAGCTGGAGACCTATCCAAGAGTGGCCAGAGTGCTTTAAGATGAGCCACACTTTTATCCTTTGATTTTGTTTGTTGTTATTGTTGTCGCTCTTTGGAGAAAGATTTACCCTTTGCTTTTTATACCTTTATTTGCAAATAAAGTTTGCCTTATAATAGTAGCATGGTGAATGGAAAGTGCAGCCACTTCAGCGCCAGCGTACCTGGGATATAATTCCAACTCTCACATTTATCCACAATGTGATCTGACTAATTAGCACACATTCAGTACCAGGGATGATAAATATCTGGTCTGTATATTCCCCAGGTTGAAATGAGAATATAAAAGGAAAGAAAAACTACTGTCACATCAGTGTATAAGTCAACTGTCCAGTGTTCCTCCATTTCCCACCAGTTTGTGCCCCCAGAAAAAGGAACGCTAGATTTATAATTCTGAGTTTGTTGGTAAAGGATCAATAGGTAGGTTTACTTGCTATAGCTCTTTCTTTGTTTCCTTCTTTAATATTTTTATTGATATATAATTTATCTGTGGTAAAGTGAGCAGTTCTTCAATGTACAACTTGATAAATTTTTATTATGCATTCACTCATGTACCATGAGGAAGTCAAGATCTAGAATATTTCCATATGCCCAGAACCTTCCTTGAGCTTCTTCTCAGTCAATACCATCTGCCTAAAGGGAACAATGATTCTGATTTCTATTAGCATATATCAATCTGTTCTTGAAGTTCATGTAAATGGAATTATAGTAAAGGTATCCTTTTGGATCTAGCTTCTTTCACATAGTATATTATATGTTCGAGATTCATCCATGTTGTCTCACATATTAGTAGTTTACCTTTTTCATTCCAGCATGCTATTTCATTGTATAAATACAGTACAGCTCATTTATCCATTTTAAGGTTGGTGTACGTTAGCGTTTCCAGTTTGGGAGTATTATTAATAAAGATACCATGTGCATTTTTACATACCTTTTTGTGAACATATATATTCACTTCTTTTACATGTAACTATCTAGACTATAGAGTATTTTATGTTCTCACTCTCTCCAATCCTATGTGAATCAAAAGTACATAACTTGGGTGATAAACTTACAAATGTGTGTGTTTTTAAAAAGAGGAAAGAAGAGAGCTGGAGATTTAGCTCAGTGGCGCCATACCTGCCTCGCAAGCATAAGGTTTTGAGTTCGATCCCTGGTACCAAAAAAAAAAAAAAAGAGGGAAGAAGAAAGTAAGAAAGCAAAACACAAAGGAAGTGTAGCATATTTCCTTTACCAAACCACACAATTCATAAATGAATGTTTCAAACTCAACTTTTAGTGTCGGAGAGGCCCCTGAATTTAGGGAAACAGCTTCTTTAACACCGTTTAGAAAACAGAATCCATGGGCAATTTTGGACTTTATATACTTAGTCACCTATGAGCAATGTACTTAAGTTTAAACAAATGTCATTTAATATAAGAAAAAAATTGTAGTTTTTATATACAATTTATATTTAAACCTTTGCATTTATCTTACATCAGTCTGAACAATACTTTTTTCAATTTTCAAGTTGCTAAAACTATCACATCATAGCACTTTACTTCTTACAAATATAAAAATACAAACAAATCAGTTTAGAAGGATGAAAGACATTTTAAATGTCATCGTTAGTTTCCATTCTGGCAAGAAATAAGACATACTGAATTTTATGCAAAATAAAATTTTATAAAATAGGGCAAATATAAGCCTTTCACTTTCTACCCCCATGGGCAGTTGATGCTTCTTGCTGCAATGCCCCAGCACAAGCCCACAGTGCTCTCACATGGGAGGAGGCAAGGGGCTGCCCTTCAGCTGGGTCACTGCATGCACTCGAACTCCTCTGATGTCAGCACTAATGTACTGCAGTGTTGAAGCTGCTCACAGAAGCAGGTTTATGGGGCTGAGTCAGGAGGAAGAAGCAGAGCTCACCAGCACAGGAGTGCTTTGAAATAAAGGTCTAAGAAATTCAGAATGTGCTTGTAAAGTACAGTCACTTATAAATCACAGACAGTGATTTAAAAGAGTTCAATTTAGGATTTTTTTTTTTTTACTTTATGATGGTATAAAACTAATATGCATTCAGTAGAAGCCATACAGAACATTTTAAATTGTGAGCTTCTTCCCGGCTAAAACTCCACAGTAAGATACTTTCTCATGATGCAGCAGCAGTGGGCCATTGCTGCTGGTCAGCCACCTGATCACAAGGGTGAACAGCTGACACTTCACAGTGGACTGTGTTGCTAAGCTAGGATATCCAGTAGGTTACATGTATTAAATGCATTTTTTACTTATGATATTTTCAAATTCAGATGGGGTTATCAGCATGTAATTCCATCATAAGTCGAAAAGAATCTGTTTTGTGAAATGTATTATTTGGCCTGCAAATATTTTTTAGCAACAAAATAATCAGTAATGCCAAGAGCCCAGTAGTAGGATTATAAGATTAAGCCCTCAGGGGACATGCTTATAATGCCCCAGGGCACTAAGAGGGATGAGGGTTCTGGAATAGTATTTGTTCATTCAAAACACATCTAGCAGAAACTGGTATACGAGATTGAAACAGGTCACTGGGAAGAGAGGGAGACATAGTACAAAAGAAGTCAAAGGGTTGGTTCCTCACCTCTAAAATTAGATCTCTCTGAATTGTATCTGTCCTAGCCTCCCCGCTCAAGTAGTCAGGGGAGGTGGCAGACTCAGGCTCAAATCTCAAACTTGCCATTTACCAACTATGTGACTTGAGGACATTAATTTCTTGAGCTTCAGTTTTCTTATCTTAAAAAGATGTAGTCAACAGTGGCCACCACAGGATTGTCTGCAGGGCAAAGTTGAATTGTGGAAGTTCAACAATGTTGGTTTGGTAGGAATCAACCCTCCCTCAGCCCTTCCCCATTCTGTTTTTCTGTTAAAATACCCTGAGCAGTTCAATAGTCATTTCTGCCTCTTGAGATGATTTTGCATGCTGTTACTTGTGTTTCAGTTCCTGAGACACAATTTTATTTAGAGAAAAACAGGAGTGCCTCAGAATTAGTATCTTCAACAAACATGTTTGAAAAATTTATGGAAATGCAATCTGAAAGGGTGGAGTTCAGGGTACATTTTCCCCCTGTTTAAAAAACAACAACAGGGGAATTAGAGCTTGAATTTACTGCAATACTGATCAATTTTAGTAAAAGCCAATTAAACCTTCCCCTCCATTTTCACAGTATTTCACGTATAATAAATACTGAGCACAGCCAATAGGTGTTGAAATGAATTGTAATGGTCAGCCTAATTCTACATGTAATATAAGCAGAGCCCAAGCCAATTTTCCTCTCAAAAGTGACTTCAACAACCAGAAGGTCATGGGATGAGCATGGTGAATCTGTAAATCTTTGCTCCTTAGGGAATATAGGAAATGCTTACAAACTGAATTTATTGCAGCAGAGTGTTTATAAAACCTTGTGATTGTTTCATTTTTTCCTTTGATTATAAGCAAATTTCATCAGCCATCTACCCAGAGCAGGCCTGGGGTTAAGGAGAATTACCTGCAGATTCCAATATAAAGGACCTCACTGTTCTCAGGCAAACTGGAACATGCAGTTATTTACTATACGGTATAATTTGCAGTGGGAGATTGGATACGACAGGCTGAGCAGTACAGAAAGAGGATTTTAGAGGACAGGGGAATTTCTTCATGGAAGAAAATAAAATTCTTAGTAACACAATGAATAGTAGAGTAACAGTGGTAAATTACTTAATTTACTTGGGTAAATTATTTAATCCCTGGCCTAAATGAGCTCAGATATGAACAGGATAATATTATCTAACTTCATAGGGTCAGTTTAAGGGTTGAGTTAAAACAGCAGTTCTCAAATTGGAGCGTGCACCAGAATCATCTGGAGGACCTGTTAAACCACAGATTCCTGGGCTCAATCCACCAATCCTGTTTCAGTAGGTCCAGGGTAGGCCTCTACCATTTGCCTTTCTAGCAAGCTCTCAGGTGTCACTGATGTTGGTGAATTGGGTGCTGAGACCCACTGGGTTAAATACAAGTGCAGGGCTTAGAACAACCCCTAGCACATGGCAAACAGTAAGAGTGAGTTATTATTTATGAGCTTTTGAGCTGGGTTTAAATGGATAAATAGGAGTTCTCCAGGTGGAGGATGATCCTCCAAGAAAAGTTACTAGTCAAAAAAACCAGAGCAATGTTTCAGGGATTAAATATATTTGGTATAGCCAGAATATAGAATGCTTTAGGGCTAGCCTGGCAGAGAACATTAGAGGATAGCTTAATGATTTGATGAGGCCCTGCTATTACAGTTCTCCCCCTGTTGGTATTTCTCTTGTGAGGTATTTCTCTTTGGAATGCTAGGGGTAGGGCCCAGGTGCAGGCATCAGCACATGCCAGGCACACAGTGAACATTCAGCAAATGCTTGAGATCCGAGTGCATATAAACAGAAAAGGTAAAATTTTGTGTAGGTTTTAAAGGGCAGCAGTTGACCAGTTAGCAACGTCCTAATTTGGAAAACACAGGCAGCCCTGAATTTCTTAGGCCAAATACAGGATTTTACGGCAGCTAAGCAGCTGAAACTGTCTTGTTATTTCATCCCAACAGAACAGGGCAAATCCACAAAGCAATTTTGTCTACTGAAAAACAATTACAGTCTGATGCGGGGAGAACACCACGAAAGGCTAGGAAATTTCCAAAGAGCCAGAGTATATGAAACCTGGACAGATTTAATCACCCTTGTTGTGGCCAATTCTTAAATGTGGAGCTTAATTTCTTTTTTATTTTCCATAAAGAACCAAATTGGAGAGGCTTCCAGAAGTGAGAGTCAAGGCCTCAGAACTGGAAAGATCTCACCACTGAAAGAAAGGAAAAAATGCAAAATGCAGGTTACAAAAGCTGAAGGGCATCTCAGATGTTTATATCCTATAAGTTCACGCTTGGAAGGTAAAATGTAAAATATAAAGTGATTGTGTTTGTCACAGGATAACAAGGGAATTTTTGTAAAAAGAAAAAAAACCACTCAGTCTATATGATAGGCTATGTGGTCAGGCTGCATAGTGAAGTTTGTTTCCATTTTTTCAATGTGTCGAGTGTGGCCTCAGCAAGATGAATGCCACAAGTCTACATGTAAGGCTCTTCATGGCCATCAGCCTGGGACCAAAGGGCCTTTCTGTGTTTGGCCTTAGCAAGCAGAAGCAAGCAGAATTTAACTTACCTCAGGTACTAAGGAAGGAGAGAGCAGGGAGTCCCAACAGTCTGGTGCGCACAGACCAAACAAGGGACCAACTCCTGGATGGCGCTCTGTGAACATAGAGTGGCTCACGGGAAATCCAGAAGAAGGGAAAGCGGAGAGGGCCAAATGGCCAAGGTTAGAGGCTAGGTTCTGCTTTGGTCACTTAATCTCTCTTTACCTCAGTTTCTTCATCTGTAAATTGGGACCAATAATAGTGCCTACCTTACAGTGTTGTGAACATTGAGTGGGTTATATCTTAAATGTCACCACCCAAAAGGCAATGCCAAAATGCCTACCAGCTGAGAGGCCCCAGGAAGTTAGTTCATTTAACCTCCCTGGGTTTCAGTTTTCTCAGAAAACAAGATGACAGAATGAATGTATCTCTGAGGTTTCCTGTTCTTAACCACTGGATTCTGTGTCTTGGCTGTGAATGTTCTGTTGTGAGGAACAAAGACTGACTTTTGTCTTCTCTCCTCACTAACCTTGCCATGAATTCCTGAGCTACTTCAGCACTGAATTGTACCCTAAGAACATGTCATTTACTCAGGAACCTTGACTTGTTCATGACAGTTTGCACACAATGAGTGTCTATTTACAAACATCATTTTTCAGAAGGTACACCAATACTGAGGTTTAATTCCTGGCACTACATAGCTCCAGTCCAAAAGCCTTTTGGAAACTGCAGCAGAAATATTGACCTTTATGGTTGAGGGCAGAGACTCCATCTGCCTTTGCCCTTCCCACTAGAAAGAATTGCAAGGATAGAAGTGGATGGCACAGGATCAACCTCTCTGAGTTGGGTGTGATTTCATATAATCTGGCTCTCTGGAGTTGGGTGTGAGTAGTCTTGGCCAACCTACTCAACTGGAGGGAAACCAGGATGCTGTTAGTAGAAAAGCAGACAAGATTTCTGGGTCGGGAAACAACAAATAAAAGAAAGTATTGTCCATAAGCATTTGTGACAAGGAGATAAGAATACTTGGGAAGAGGGAACACAGAGGAAATCCAGGCTGGCTGCTTTGTTTCGTGGGAGGTGGGAGGCCAGAGGCCTGACTTGGCAAGCAGCCTCTCTGGAGCCCACACTTCTACTCAGAAGAAAGGAGCTTAGGAAGTTGAGAGGTGAGTTTCCCCGAAGGAAAGCCATGCCTAACAAGAGATGGAAAGAGGCTCCCTGCAGAGGAGACACCCTGCAGGTGTGACATGAGAGACAGTAGCAAGGAAAACTTAAGCTGTGCCAGTCTGAGAAAACAGTTTTTCAAACTCATTAGTTACGGAAAGAAAGGCACAGTGAAGATCCCAGAAGAACAAGCTGAGCTCCTGGAAAATGCTGAGAAAAGCTGGTTTATTCTCGGTGTGTTTCCCTATTTTTATAACTTATCTCAACTCTTCTTCAGATGGAAATGGTTGGTCCCAGCAGTGTTGTGTGGAGAGGCTATCCATGTGAATATGCATGGGAAGGTCTTCAGGGATATGCTTGGGAAGGATGATTTCAAGCGTGGAGATTAGCCCACCTGGCTTGAGGAGCAAGGATGATTACTGAGCATTTGGCCTTGCAGACAGTCTTTATCTTCAGAACACATTTCAAAAGTGAAAAAGCAAACAAAGCTGATTATGAGGAAAATGGATTTGCTATAACCAAGTTGTGAGAACAGACATGGGGAGAGGAGTAAAGACCACAAACTCAGCTCTTCAGAATGTGAATGCTCTACAGCTTAGAAGTGAAAGTTGCTTGTGTTTGAGTTTGTAAACTAGGGCATCGCCAAGGTCCCAGAACAGAGAATGAAGGAGGTGGGACTAGGAACCACTGTTCTACGGAGGTGCCCTGACCCTTAAAGTCCACCCAGAAAAAAAAAGGCAGACATCATCTACACACATTTTGAAGGAAGACCTCTACCTTCATCAGCCCAGAATTTTGCCCCTTGGATTTGGGCTTCAACTATCTATGCATGGTCTGGGTGTTTCTGAAAAACCTTCTCCTTAGGCTGGGTTTTCTATCTCTTCTCAGCCCTTCTGTGTGTCTGAACCCTATCCCCTCTATGAATCCTTCTCTGGGCACAGTGGTGTCATTCATTCAACACACAATGGGTCCTTTTTCACTGTTTTCCTTCTTATATGCATTCGCCTCACTTTCCCAGTAGGGCCATCATATCCTAGAGAGTAGCATCCTTGACTGGTTCATGTTGGGGTCCCTACAAACCAGCACAGTGCCTGGCAGGATGTTGATACTCAGAGCATGCTTATTGGTTGGATTTGCTCTTGCCTTAAGGTGGCTTCAAGCCCAGGAACCAGGAGAGTCAAGTGCTGCACTGGCTTCAATGAATTCCAGGAGCAAAAGGACAAGGACTAAGGGAAGAGGCCCTGAGAGAGAGAAAGAAGACATCTCCTAAAGCTTCATGGAAGCTGTGGGAGTCATCCTGGAGTCAAAGGCTGCCTCTGACCATTCTGCTGAAAATCTCTACAGCTATGGAAGCTCCTGCCTGTAGGGATCAGGATTCTTACAGGATTTATGGCCAGCTAGTCCCTAGGAACAGTTCAAAGGGATTTGCTGAATCATAGGTCATTCAACAAATATTTAGTATGCCCTTGTTTCATCTGCTTCAAGCACTAGGCACAGAGCAATGAACAAACCCGACAAAATCCCCTGTCCTTGTAGGGCTTACATTACAGTCAGGGGAGAACAGGTAATAAGATGAGGAGAATGTATAGTATGTTAGCCAATGTTATATATTCAACATTAGATAGGTTCAGGAATTAGGCAAGACGATAAGAATAAAACACACACAAAATGGATATGGTCCCTGCAATTGAGGGACAGAATCTTCTGAGGGAGACATCAGCCTCCAATAAATTCATTAACATAGGAGACAGGAAAGGTTTATGCTACAAGAGAGCTGGGAGTGTGGAAGATACTCAGTATTTAATGTCAACCCGTGGGGTTGGGAAATTTTGCAGCCAAGAGGTGATATCTGAGCTGGTTGGTTAAAGGATGGAATTTCAGCAAAAGGAGGAAGAGCATTTTCAGCTGAGAGAACATGAGAGCTACAACTGCATGACAATTGTGGAGAAAGAGACTCAGTGCCAAGACTGTGGGGGAATTTAGCAATACTGCAGGGGTGGGAAATGAACCTGCTGTGGTGAAGGGTGTGAAGCTTCCAGTGTGGGGAGGACAGAGTACTCACTCATTTGCAAGGCTGGGGGGTATTGCTCACATGGAAGTGTTTCTGCACTGTGTCCTTCAAGGGGTCATAGTAAGCGTCTTGTCACAGGTTTCCTTAACAGATTCTTCAGAAAATGTATAGACCTTCTCATCTAACTAGCTCAGCGGATGCTTTCAGAGCTAGAAGGCAGTGACCAGAATGGTCAGAAACCCAAATTAGGAAAGGATCTATTCAGGAACATGGAGCAATTTCCCATGGCAGGAAATGCAGGGGAGTGGATCTCAGCCACTGCTGCCACCCAGTTCCTTCCCTGTTCATCCATCACCCTCTTGTCTCTAGAAAAGATGAGGCCTGGGTAAGACTGGTGAGACCCATTTACTAACCTAGCATGTGACGAGGTCCCCCAAACTCAAAGCATTTCCCCCTTGGCTTTACAGAAATGTGTAATGTTTCATTACAGATTTATCACTCCAGTTGGGAAAAAAAGGCAATTGTAAACTCTTGAGGAAGCACAGCTTTGGGTGTTTTTCATCAAGGGTCCTCTAAAAATTCTGCTCTCTGGAAACTCTTTTGTGAGTATCAGACCTAAGCTTTGCATCACAATTTGGGCCACTTTGATCCACTTTTAGGGTGAATAACCACCCTGGCTTGCCCAGAATTACTCTAGTTTAGAAAGAAAGTCCCACATTCTAGAAACTCCTCAACCCTGGGCAAACTGGGTCAGTTGGTCACCGTACCATGGGCCACTTTGTTCCTTTCCACTAACATCACTGTGAATTTAAACTCTCCCCACCCCACCCCGGTAGCTGGCAAAGTCAGATTTCAAGCTCTTTCTATGAGTTCTGGCTCAAGTCAGGGAAAAAATAAGCCCTCAACAGCTTCTGTTCTCCAGAAAGAGGTTATACAGTTTTCAACATGCCAGCCAAAAAAAAAAACATTATTCTCGGCTTGATTGCTTTGCCAGTTGATAGGCAACGGCAGAGATGAGCGGTCTCCAGGAGCATTATTCTGCTCCTGGGCTGGTTTTGAGCCTCTCAGCTCTGCCACTTGACAACACCAGGTTTCCAGATGCTGGCAGGGATGCCACAGTCTGTCACCCTCAGGTCCGCTTTGAATTTTCCTGTTCTGACAACTAGACAAGATGTCTTTTGAAGGATGTTTAATACTTGGGTGGTTTTTTTTCAAGATAGACAGGCTCCAGAGTAGATTTGCTTTAGGAAATACTATATGTTGGGGTCTGGTCAGTACCCTATTTGAAGAGACTGCCTGAAGGGTTACAAAGTTTAACATATTTTGTCCTGCAATTTAAATAAGTACGCTGACCTTTTGCTGACAATGGATAACATAGACTTGAATAGAAGCTTGGAGGAAATGGATGGAACCTTGACTGGTTAAAGCTGATACAGCATTTGCTTCACCTCTGGCGCATACAGGGTATTACAGAGTGACTAAGATTATAGTAAACCTTAAGAAGATGCTTCTAATGCAAACTATCTACCTGAAAGTGCTGCTGCTGTGAAGCCCCATAGAAAAGAAGGGATTTGAGGAAAATCCAGATTCTCCCCAGCCTTATTACCTTCCCTCCTTCAGTTCTCACAAGGTTCTGAGTCCCAGACCAAGGATTGTTCTAGAAATAGTTTGCTCTTGGAGAAATGCACAAGGAAATGTGAATACAAAAGGAAAAGAATCTACTTCCAGGGAAGCAGAATTAGGAGGAAATGAGAAAGTGATGTGTCAAAGGAAATATGTGGAAAGGAAGCAGGAAGGGGGCATTTCCCAAGCAGGGTGATCGTGTGGTAGGCAATTTTGCTGGGTGCCAAAAATATAGTTTGAGAGATGTTGGACAGGTTTCTTGTTTCATCTATTTACTCTGGCAGAGGAAACACGGTGTCAGAAATTCTTCTTTTTCATCTTCTAGATCAAGTTCAGTCCTTCTCAGAAAAGTTCCATCCCATGAAAACCGCCTTAGAATGTGAATGGGGTTTCCAGGCAGGTTTTACTCTACTAGCAGTAAAGTGGAGGGCCCTGCAGGGGCAGGGATGTCAGAAGGCTGAAAAGCATAGGTAAAAGTGTCATGTTAAATAAATATTGTCCAACTGCAACACCTTTCCAGCCAACACTGGTCCTGTGGGAAGGAAAAGAAAACAAAAAAAGCTTAAAATTGTTTACCTTGGACTTTTCTCCTAACCAGACTGCTCAGGAATTAAATCTCAGTAAGATTTGTGCAAGGCACACAGGTAATGGGGAAAAAATAAGAACCAAGGCACATCATGTACAGGTACAAGCACTCAATGATAAATGTAAACATGCTGTATACCTAAAATGTACCAATAAAAGAATTTAAGAAAAAAAAAAAGATTTGTGCAAGTAGATCTCCCCTAATGCCTTTCATGTTTTACAAGACTCGCTTTTTCTGCCAAGGCCAAAGCACCAGCCAGTGGCCTTCGGGGCTTCCTAAACCTCAAGCTTTGAGGGAGGCACCAATTTTTAAGCAACTTGTGCTCTGAGAAAGCTCAGAGATAGGAATGATAAGAAAGCTTAGAGACAGGGATTTTCTCTGGCTCCACTGGGCTATATCTCACTGTCTCCAAAACCTCCACAGGCCCCTCTTCCGGTCTCTGCAAGGCCTGGTTGGAGCAAATGTGTCTCCTAGATCTGTAGTTATTAGTCTAGAAAAAAGGGTGTATCAGAGAAGGAGCCAGTTTTATTCTCCTTCAGACATAAGGAGCATCTAATTAGATGGAAGAAATAAAAAAAATTTAAAGATTTAGATATTGCTGAAAAAATTATTCTAATGTACTTTTCAAAGAAGACATTTTAAAAATTTATTCAATTAGATTAAAAAATTGGGTGTGGCACAATTACCAAATATGGCAGAAATAGGACAAAAATTAAGTATAGTAAAATAAATTTATAAAATAATATTCTAGATAAGACCAGAAAATTACATATTAAATGAACACAGCAGAGTAAGCTCTTAAAATTTTTCAAAATATTACTCTTTCAGAAGCTTATTCATTCTCATAAGCAGTAATTTCTCTATGACTAGCTAATTAAGAAAAATGAATATTTTCTATTTTGTGTATGTATTTTACTTTACAGATTGGATTTTAATTTTTAAATGTAGTTTTTCTGCTTATACAATAATTCAATATTTAATCACTTCTTTAGGCCTCTAAAAACATTCATGTGGCCCTTTTTACTGCCTCCAAGCTTCTAAGCAATGGGTAGTTCAAATGATTGTACCATCAGTCAATGTTATGTCAAGTTAGATCCAATTACTCATTAGACACAGGACATTGGTTAAGGTTGCCTCATCTCTGAGGAAATCTACTAACTCTTTCACCAGATTGAGTCAGGCAGGTCCTTTGGGACTCTCATACCAAGTAATGGTGACCCTTTCCCATCTTGGAGCAAATGGAGCAATCTGTAAGGAAAGATGAATCTCTGAAAATGGGAATTGGGGATACAAGGCCCAGTTTTCCTTCCATGCCAAGTATCCATCCTTTGTGACCTTGAAGGATTGAAGCTTGTTTATTTACTACTTACTTACTTATAAAGATAGCCTGTATTCTGCCTTACAAGCTCCATGGAACTATAAATTCTCCCTTCTAAAACTGAAAGATTTGATGTGTTATAGGAATTTGGCCAGGGCAGGACAGATGAGGCTAGGGCTGATATTGATGTAGGGCTGAGGTCTAGGAGTCCAAAGGGAATGGATCTAAGTGGGTACTGAAGTATCCTGGGGCCACAAATGGCCAAGGACAAAAGCCTTGGTGTTTTCTAGGGATTACCCAAGGCCAAGCCAGGACTGCTGAATATTGTGATCAAATCCCAGGGAGTACATACAGAGATAGAAAGGAAGACAAACCTAAAGCTTAGAAGCCAAATAGAATTGAGAGAATGGAGAGCAGGAGCAGCAGGGGAGTGATCCAGGGGAATCTTATTCTCAGGTGGTAGTGTAGAATGTCGCCTTTTAATTCAATGTGGCTTCCTGTCATTATTTGGTAATTTAAGACATTTTTGGTGGCTGTATATATTCCATCATATAGTTGTAGTGTAAGATCCTTAACTATTTTCTATTAAGTTATAGAGATTGATTTTTAAGATTGATTCTTATTTTTAATAGATTTTTTTAAGTAAAATGGAAAGGAAAACTACTAGGAAAATTTGGATATATTAACTTAGGAAAAAATATCGTTTTCACCATAAACAATGTGAATGCTTTTAACAAGTTGGGGATATCTTGAAACCATTTAGGAAAATCAGTATTTTAAATGAGGCATCACTGAACCCTGAAAAAGGTATAAATGAACAGGCAAAATCTTGGTGACATGTGCAGAATATGAACTTTCTTTTTTCAGAACTAAGGATTGAACACAAGGCCTTCACACTGAGTTACATCCCTGGCTATTTTTGTATTTTATTCTTGAGACATGGTCTTGCTAAGTTCCCCAAGTGAGACATGAACCTGTGATCCTCCTGCTTCAGCCTTCCAGCATGCTGGGACTATAGACATCCACCATCCAGTTTGAATCTATACTTTTAATAAAACACACTATAGATGAAAAACATAAAGTTTTTTTGTGTGAATAGTGGAGTCAGGTCTAAATTAAATGGTGAGGAAAATTCACCTGGTATCTGTTATTGCACTTTAAAAAAAATCTTGCTCTAAGTTCAGGTTCCATTTGTTAATTTTAAACATGTGAATGTTATTTTATACTAAATTTCATTTTTATATGAACGACATAGATAATTTAAGGTCAATATGTTGCTTTGTCATCTGTGCCTGAGAAAAATCTGGACAATTGGTTCATAAAACTCAAGGAAGTTATCATGGATAACCTGGCATCCATGAATTGAAGTACAGAGATGATAACCAGTCCAGGCACTCTGCACATGCAGTAAAAATCATAGGAAGTAAAACCTTGTATCTGGAGTTAATCCTATCTTTAAAAAAATTGCTTCTGACATAAGATTTAACAGGAACCAGGAATGGAATTGGGACCAAAGTTCCTGGAAGGCTGAGCAAGGCTCAGAGCTAGGAAAGAGCAAAGAGCCTTATAGTCAAGGCAGAAAGCAGATCAGACCAGATGGTCCCGCTTCTCAAATTCTTGTCCTTAAACATCCTAATAATGTTCTAACATCATGTGTCCTAACACATTCCAACCTTGAGCTGACTGGCTTCTCCCTGCACCCTTGGAAAGTTCTAGTGTGCACCTGAATCAAGACTGCATTCCTGTGAAATGAGGATACATTACATAATGGAGTTTCCCTAGGGAAGGACAAAGGGAAGGACATCTGGGTATATGTTTGATTGCTATTTGAGCAAATGTCCATGGAAATAATTATGCCCATTCACCTTCTTTCAAGTAGGAAACCCCAGAATAGGCTCCAACTGCCTTGCATCCTGTGGCAGCTCCACCTACAGTTCAAATTATCTCCAGCATCTGCTCACCAGCTGGCTGGCTAATCCCTTGACAAGCCCATAGGAGTTGAAGGCAGTATTCAAGCTCTGTGTACATCAGCCTCCAGCTTTGACAAATCCGTCCTTCCACATCAGGGGCATTTAATGATTAAAGAATTTCAACTCTTGTAACCTCCAGGAGGTTGGAATTATTAGCAAAACAGAGAGACTGGGATGGCCAAGTGGAGACGTTCTGTTAGGTTACCACCCCTAATTGTTTCACTGAAGCCTGCAGTTTCATAACTACCTGTCTAGTGAGGTGATTCTGAAGATGTATGGTCTGACACCATGGCAGTCATGGGGCCCAGTCACACCGTAGCCTCTCATGTTGCAGCAGGCCTTTGTAAATTCTTTATGTCCTCTTTTCCTGGCACAGAGAGTTCCCCTGGTCACTTCTTTACTCGATTACAAGTAAAGGCAGGCAGCCTGGCCAGCTGCAGCTGCAGGGAAATGGGACAGTCTGACCCCATGGAAGCCCTCTGCAGAGCTCCTTGTCAACATCAGCTCCTTGCCAGAAGCTCCTTGCCTGGCCATGCTCTTGACTCCTTTTATTTCCATGGCAGCCCTTTCCTCAACTCTGTAAGGGGTCAATTAGAAGAACAAGCAGATCCGACTCTCCTAGCCACCTCTAGTTCCCCCAGCTCTGGCCTCTGTGCATTCTTCTGGCCTGAAGGCCCTTCCTCAGATCACACATACAGAAAGCAAGCTATTTATTGCCATGGTTCTCAAAGTGTGGTCCTGGATGTGGGAACCTCTGAGAAAGGCAAATTTTCAGGCCCCAGCCCAGAAATACATAGACCGGGGCCCAGAAACCTGCACTTAATAAGCCTGCCAGGTGATTTTGATACACACCAAAATTTAATTATTTGCATTTTAAACAGTGTCCCAAGTAATCTGAATTCTATATATTGAAAACCATCAATTTATTCTATACCAGGCCTTGGCAAACTACAGCCAGTGGTCCAAAAATGGCCCACCATCTGTTTTTGTAAATAAAATTTTATTGGAACATGCCCACATCCAGTAATTTACATAGTGTCTATGGCTGCTTGCTTGCTACATAGAGGTGAATCATTGCAACAGAAATCATATGTCCTACAAAGTTGAAAATATGTATAGAAAAAGGTTGCTGATCTTTGCTCTATACAGAACTATCCTGTTCATAAAGTGAAAGATTTTATATCAACAGTGTATTTCATTAGTATACCAGTAATGGTGAACCTTTTAGAGACCAAGTGCCAGATTGCAACTCAAAACCCACTTATTTATCACAAAGTGCCAACGCTGCAGTTAAACCTGAATAATGAGGTTTTAGTTTAGAAAATAACTCTACGTTAACATCTTTTGTTTTAAAAGAAAAACGTATAACACACATGCCATAAGTTCGCCACCAGTGGTATAAACTCTTAAAGAGTGTTTGAACTTGTCCTTAGCAGTCTAAAAACTCCATTTTTCTTTATTAACCTCTCATACTACGACTGACAATGCTTTCTCCACACGTTCCAGTTGCAAGCTTTTCCAGAACAAGAGCAATCTGCAAATGGCTGAAAATGTCTTTAGAGCAGCCCTCCATTTAGACATGTCCTGTGTCTGATACTCATCAAGAAGGCATCTTCCACCTTGAAAAGAAGCTATTTTTTCTCTGTCTTAAGAAATACAGAAAATGGGAATGGCTATTCTGAAAGCAGATCCTGAAAGTCAAGTTAGAGCCTCTGAATTTGAATGCTAAAGCAGAAATCTCAACCTTGTAGTTCTCTACTGGAGTAGCCTTGGGCACTTTCTTAATATTAGCCCCTCAGAAATGGTTTATTCATCTATAACATAAGAATCATCACAACTGGGGCAGAGATTAATCAATGATATAATAAATTCCTAGTATGGTTTAAGGATTTCCAATCAATATTACCTTTATTTGTTCCTTTAGCCTGAAAATAGAAGTTTTTCTTTTATGTTTTAAGATTTCAGAAAATTTGTCAAAAATCAGAAAAGAGAGGTTTTTTTGAAACAAATTGTGTGGCTTTAAGAGGACTAGAAGAATTTCCCTACCTTGCCTGCCTTGTAAGCACAAGGTCCTGAGTTCGATTCTTGGTACCAGAAAAAAAGAATTTCCCTAATTCGAAGAAAATGCTTCACTTATTCATGTCTGCAGAGTAGCTGTCTTTGAAACTGCTTCTTCCTGGTTTAATGTCTCTACAAGATTTGAGAAGAGGAATTGCTGGCTGGAATGAAAGGACCCCAGGCATGTTCTTACCATGGAGGATAAAAGCCAGAGTGTAAAGAGGACACTAACAGAACAGGGTTCCTGACCTGCCTCAGACATTGACCAGGAAATGGCATTTTTACCTCAGAGCTCACTGAGAGTAAAGCAGCCCTAACAGAATTTATACTTTTTTACCAAATCATGTGACTTAGATGGGACACTGAAGAAAGCAGAGCGTAGTGGCCCGAAGAAGAATGAGAGCACCCAAAGATAATTTCTAACAAACATCTTAGCCTTTGTAGTTTGCTGGTGCCCAATAACTTATGGATCATTAAAAAAAAGAATGTTTGTGATCTCTAGAAATAAAATACCTAGTGAATAGGCGCTTTTTCACTAAGGTCTATGCCCACTATTCTTTTTTTTTTTTTTTTTTTTTTTGTAGCACTAGGATAAATCCAAGGCCTTCCAAATGAGGTGGATTCAGGCCTCTTTTATTTTTCATTTTGCAACAAGGTCTCAATAAGTTACCCAGGTAAGACTCGAACTTGCAATCCTCCCGCCTCAGTCTCCTTCCATGCTGGGACTACAGGTGTGTCCCACCACTCCAGTTTATATGTGGTGCTTTATATAAGAAATAGGTCAATTTGTTTAGAGAAAAGAACTAAAATGTTCTTGGTATGTATTATGAAATCTCATTCAAGTCAACACTCACTTTCACCTCCGTAGAGAGGAATTTCATCTACTGTCTAAAGTCATTTCTCTCCAGCTGCCTACCCAATTCACAGTGTCATCATGTGAAATTACAGCCATGCACTGCTTAAAGATGAGGACATGTTCTGAGAAGTGTTAGGTGGTTTTGTTATTGTGTGAACATCAGAGACTGTACATATACAAATTAATATGGCAAAGACATCAGGAGGTAGCATCATTTTATGACACCACCATATATACATGGCCTAAGACAAACCAAAAGACATTATGTAGCACATGACTATATATGGTGTATTTATCTGGTTACTTATTTTGGCGGGTTCTTCAACCAGAACAAAAATGCCAATGCTTTATTCATCAGTGTATCCCCAAAGGCTAGAGGAGCATCTGACGGGCAGTCAATCAAGTATTTGATCAAGAAACTAATTAATCCTCCAAAAAGTTTTTTTAAATTTGGGAGGGAGGGAAATTATAGAAAGAGGGGAGAGAACAGAGAGTAATGAAGGGATCAAAAATGATCATGATGCCCGGGATTTAGCTCAGTGCTTCCACCGCCTGCCTTGCAAGTGCAAGGTCCAGAGTTCGATCCCCAGCACCAAAAAAAAAATGATCATGATATGCTACATACATGCACCAATTCCCCAAAATGAATATTACTATTATGTATTGGAAATATACACTAATAAAAAATTCTGCTTAGAATATGTGTCCCATTGTAAAGGCAGGTTTCAAACCAAACCAATTTTGATAGTCCCTTATTTTAGGAAAACTATTTCTGGGCTCATGATTATCATTCATTCACTCATTTCTGATCTTTATGCCATTTTTCTAGACTTGCTGAATGATAACAATTGGTGTCTTTTTCTTGTTCTCAATCACAAAGGGAAACTTTCAACATTACCAATAAACATTTACATTACTGGTAAACATTACAGTACCAGTAAATATGATATTTTCTGTAAGATATTTGAGACACCCTCATCAGATGAACAAAGCTCCTCTTTATTTCTAGTTTGGTAAGTTTTTAAAAATTATGTATGAAGGTTAACATAAGCAAATACTTTCGCTATACCTATTGGAAAGATCCTAGGATCTTTTTCTTATATTATCAAATGTTAAGCCATCCTTACATTTCTGATGTAAGTCCAGCTGAGCCATAGATTAATTTTTTCATAGTTTGCTAGAATTAATTTGCTAATATGTTACTGATAACCTTGGTATCTATGCTCATGAGTGACATAGGCTGGTAACTTCCTTTTTTCATAATGTCCTTGTCCAATATTAATATCAGGGGTGTGTTGACCTTACAAGATAAAATGGGAATGTTTCCTTTATCTGTTTTCTGGAAGCTTATGTAGGACAGGTGTTATTTCTCCCTCCAGTATTTGGCTTCATGTACTTCCAAAGCCAGCCATGCCTGGAGTTTTCCTCTTTTTCTCTCAGGGCTAAGGAAGCAGCAGATTATATCAATCCAGTTCCAGGACCTGAGGAGCCCAAAGCCTAGCTGCAATCCCTTCAAGGCCCAGTGTACTTCCAATTCACCTTTACTTCTGGGATTTGACTCTCCAGGTCCTAAACCAAGGTGTGGGGTGTTATACAGCCTTCTGCCATCATCCAGGATGCGAATTATATCCTCTTAACCTAGGAAAGATGTCAAAAGTCCTGTTCAGCTTGTCAACCTTCTCTTAAAAATAAGCACAAAATTTGGCCCCTGCCCCACAGCCCTGGGATAAAACAGCCCCCAAGTCCAAACTCATTGCTCTGGGTTTCCAGCTCCTCCCAGATCACAGTTCAGGGATTCTGCACTGAACTGTTACCTGCTGATGCCTTCAAACAGATACACGTTTATGCTTTCTAGACTGCTTAGTTGCACAGCCTGTCTGAACTCCTTAGACCACTATTACCAGATGGTGGTTTGTTTGTCAAATACAAAAAGAAATTAAAACCCCTGCACTCAGGTAAATTCTTTCAAAATGGCTATTTGTGGCGGTCCACAATCTCACTCCAACAATACTACTTTTGCTGGGAAACTTTGATTCCCCTCAATGGCATCATCTTCAGAGTGAGACTTGATCTCCATCCCCTTATTTAAACTCAAAAATCATTCTTGGGTGTATTCTACACAAGGTATGAAGAACACAGAGCATGGCTCACAACCTACTGCCAAGACAGACATCTAGATGGAAAAATCCCAGCACAGTGGGGCTTAGATTACAGAGGCAGGATCCAGGGTTCTCTCCACAGAAAGAGACAACCCTGATTCTGCTTAGTGACACTGGCAAATGGGTTATACTTTAGTCTGGGCTCTGAAGGAGGAGCAGGAGTTTAGCAGCAAAGAGAAGGCAGAGAGGTGATTCCAGGCAAAGGGAACAAATAGCACAATAAAAAGGAAAGAGGGCCACATCTCAGGGCACTATGGTACCCTGGTAAAGAGGGCACCCCACCCATGGGAAAACACTGGCTCCAATTGCACACAGTGTTTCAGAGTACTTAACTTTCTAAGCTTCAGTTACCGCCTCTGCAAAATAGCAATAATATTTCAGCCTCATAAGACAGTTTGATTAAATGAGATATTGCCTATAAAATCCATTAAAAATAGTGTTTAGTACATAACAAGGTCTCCCTAAATACTAGCTTTTATTATTGGAGCATATGAGGTAGGCAAAGGGGATGGTAAGGGACAGGAAACACAGATTTTGTTCTTAACCACTTTAGCTGGTTATTTTATGAAGATCAACCATTACTGGGGATATTCAGAGAGTGGGAAGGACATAGAAAGGAGTTAGAGGAACAATTGCAAAAAGGAATTTCAGAACAGGCCCCTCTAGTGAGGATTGTGAGAATCCTTGTCTAGTTGTCCACAGAGACTGCTTGGCACCTCTGCTGGCTGAGGCTGAATTGGTTTAATAAGATATTACTTTCTGGTTGCCCTAGGCACATCCTATTTCCCTGAGCAACCACGCATACCTGCTCATCCCCACTGCCACCCTTCACTGGCTTTGACCTCCCTCTGGGGCTGCCCTCCCCCTGATGACTGATCCAGTCCCCGCTTCTGCTGGGCCCCACTTCCTCTGCGGGACCTTCTCTTACTAACCCTGCCTCAGCAACCACAATGCTGTTCCAAGTTCTATTCCTGCCACTCTGCTTTATGTAATCATTTCAAGCCCCTACTCCTGTCAGCCCACAGGACACCTTCTTCAAAGGGAGGATCATGCTTCCCATCCTTCCATGGCACAACAGGAGATGTACACTTTCTTCTCAACAAAGGCTTATGAATTAAATAATAACAGCCAGCATGGAATAAAACAAGTGCTAAAGTCTTATTACTAGGGAGGGTTGAAACTGGGCTGTTCAAAATAAAATAGCTCAACCTAGCTGAGAAATACGTGATTAATCTATTCATCTGCACAAATTGAAACCTGTCTTGAATTGCCACGCTGAAAATGGTTGCCACAGGAGCACCAGGAAGAAGATTTTTTCTAAAAAAGGCTTTTTGTTATCTTTAATACATTTACTTTCTCATCCCATAAGAAACCATGGCCAGGAGTCAAACAACTGGGTTTGGAGTCTGATTCTATCCCTCCATTTCTGCTCTACAGAGTCAGTTGACCTCTGCAGTGTTAATTAGACACCCATGAAACAGGAACAATAGCTATCCTGCCCACACTAAATGAGAGTAATGAATGGGGTGGTCAAATAAACCAGTGTTGTATAAATGCGCAATTGTTTTACAGAGATAGGATTTAGCTCATGCTGGGGGAGAAAAAAATGGATTAAACATTCCATTTTATCACCTTCACTATCTCTGCTAGAATCTTCTAGAATGGAGCATTGCAGTAAGTAGTGAGGGAGTTAGAATAAGACAAATGTTGGTTCTGCCATGTTCTAAAAATGGGGCCACAGGAATGAAGTCTATTTTCAAAGGTAGGCACCAGAATTGGCAGAAGACGTTGGGCTAAGATAGGAACATAAAGCCTTGGAAGCTTTTCAGCTGGGAGATAATCACACCATGTTGATTCTGGGCAGAGGAGAGATGAAGAGAGACGTCCTCCTCAGATGACATGTGCAAGGGAGGCAGCTGCCTCCACAACCACGTGCCAGCCTCCTACCTTAATTGAAGATAAGCCCTATGGGACTGAAAGGAAAAAGAAGAAAAGAGTGTTTGAGGCCAACTCACATAGAGGAGTTCACCACATCTACCTCATAGGGATGAAGTTAAGTTGCTTGGCTGCCATAATGTCTCTTAGCAGAACACACCAAGGCAGAGGCACTGCACCAATCCTTGTAAGTACCAATTAATCTTTAGTTTGTGCACATTTCTGTTTCCCAGCTTGATTCTGTTCTCTTCAAGTCCAAGAAAGAATGCAGTAGGAGTTCCTGATACAGTGTTCAATGAAACTTGGAAATAGCCCAGGATATAAATGAACATAACTCTATGGCAATCATCTAGGGTTACCAAAAGGGACTCAGTGCAACATGGAAATAACCATGACTAAATAACCAAAAGACTGGGATTTGTGAAATGTTTTAAATACAAGATCTCTCTAGTACTGTGCCATTCTACTTCATATAATATTCAGATATGAAGTAGAACTTCCCTAAATTAGCTTCTTTGTTCAAAATGTTGAACTAACGGAGTTGTACTCTTTAATCCCATGGATTGTGATCATTTTCTCCAAACACAAATGTTTACTAGACATGGTTCAATTTTAATTTATCAAGACAAATGTCTTGTTCCCCTGTTTGTGTACTTAATCAATATATTTTCAGCCAGGCCAGGCTGTAACTTGAACTTTCAAAACCAGGCATTATGATTTGTGAAGGCCATTGGTCATAATGTATTGTTTTCTAAAGGAAGCTGGTGCTGCAAGTTTTATTGTTTTATTTTTCTACTAAGAAATGAGTGGATTTGGAATTTACAGTAAACATTCCCAAAGCAGAATATTTCATCTTAAGACGTGTACTTTCTCGGTTTTTAACACATTTTCTGAAAATGGTGCACAGAGCCTCTAAGAGAGCAGCCTGCAGGGACAGTTGTGTGACCACAGAGACTGATGCCTCGAGTGCTCAGGGAAAGCAGCCTCCTTTCATCCTACTTCATCCTTCAGACAGTACACATAAAACACCCACTCAGCCCTGCCCAAGGACGAGGCTCCTAAAGAATACTGAAACCAGACTACATTGTTATCACTTCAAAGACATTTAGGACGTTGTACCAGTGGTAAGAAGGTTAGGCCAGACAGTGACTCCAAAAGTTTCTTGTAAAACCATCTTGCTCTATAAGCTTTATTTTAGATGCCTTTGAGAAGCTGAGGCACATTCTCACTTGTCAGGACTTGTTTTTCTTTTCCAAAGTTATCTCTAGTCATCCTAATGGACCGACTACTTATGAGAAATAATTTTTCATATATAGCTTGTGGGACTCTTGCTTTTTTCAGGCAAATACAGCCAAGTCGCATAAACCTGTTTCAACATATAGACTATGGTAAGTCTAAAAAGAAAATATGAACTATAGTCTGCTTAAATTTTTAATTAGAAAATCAAACTATAACATTCCACTGCAAAATATAAACATCTAACAGAACAAGCACTTTCATCTCCCCATTCTGAAATGCATTTTCAACCAGAATGAGGCATCACTTCTCACCAAGTTTTGCTTAAAAGTGCCCTCACTTACTGAAAGGCTCAGTCATATCACGTTATTATCAATCAGATAAATTGTTCAATACTTCAATGTATCCCTCTCTGCCTCCCATGATTTCATTCTTTCCCTTCATCCACAGAACCAAAGAACATTGTAGAGGGGTCTGAATCTTCCTGGCAGATGCACAATTTTAAAAAACACACTGTTCCCACTGCCTCAAGTTTTCTGGGTTAGCCTTATCTGACTAGGTATATATTTTGACATTTTTCAACACTTTCAGTGACAATTAATTATTCTAAAAATGGGGGTGGACAGCAGACAAGTAATCACTCAAGAATGAGTAAATTAAGGTTGGAAACTCGGAGGTTCATGGGGATTCTATTTTAGTACTCTGGCATCCACATAACCAGTTGCTTCAGTTCAGATTCATATCATCTTAATTAGGACAGGCAATGTAATGACACAACTAAACACATATGGTAAGAAATATAAAACATTTGGGATGGCTTAGCTGCTGGCTCCTGATCTGGTGCTATTTACTAGGATACATTGATGTGTACACGAAGAATAGTAATCGCCACTGTACCTAGAGGTGAGAGAAACAGCACTTGGTAGTCAGAAGTCACTGCCCTTTTATGAGGCCCTCGAGAGCTGCATCACATCACAGAGAGAACTGGATGGATTCCTCACTACTGTTTGCTAGCTAAGGAACCTCGAAGCAGTCACCGAAACTCTCTATGACTCTGTGTTCTCCAACTCACAGTTGTTACCTATCAGGAGCAAATGAGGTAATATCTGTAAAGAACTTGACCCAAGTTCTCTATGGAGAGAACATCACTATGGGTACCTGGGCTGTTACCATGCAGATGAGAATCTCTTACTCTTCAAATATTTAAACTGTTTAGTTTATACTAATGGAAAGAAAGATCTCAGAAATGGCTCACATTGGAAGATGAGCAGGTTTCTGAAAAACTGAATCACTGAGGGTTTCAATGCCTTTTTCTTCTGCTATGTAAGGATGATCTTTTCCTCCGGAAGCTATACTGGCTTGGCTTTGACAGCCTATATGAAGATACCTAAGTTTCCTTCCCTGGTCCTCTCACAGAGTCATTAAAATATCTTTTGCCTTTGTGTATTAAGAATCTTTCCCATGTAAGAATAATAAACTCAAACCCCAATTGAGGATGAGATGGAGGTTCTTTGCTCTTTGTCTCAATTTTACTCATTCTTTATCCTGCATCTAGGGTGCTACATCTTTGAGAGCCATACCATAGTTATTGCGTGTGTGTGTGTGTGTGTGTGTGTGTGTGTGTGTGTGTATAACTGGGAGGAAACCACCAATTCATGCTTGTTTATGAAAGCTCCCTCATTAAAACGGAAGCTTCTAACGGTTTAGATCTTAAATAATCCCCAAAGATGGGTATGCTAAAAGCTTAGTCACCAGCCTGTGGTGCTTTTGGGAGGTGGTGGAACCTTTAAGGGATAGGTCCTAGTGGAAGGAAGTGAGGTCACTTCCTTCCTCTCTCTTCCTTGAATGGAGCAGATTTTTGATGCACTGCCTTGCTAGAGCCCCAAAGCAATAGGGCCAAGTGTCTGAGAACTTAACCTCTGAAACCATGAGCCAAAATAAGGTTGATTCCTTTTTTTTTTTCTTTTTTGATACCAGGGATCAAACTCAGGACCTTGCACTTTTGAGGCAGGTGTCAGAACCAGTGAGCTAAATCCCTGGCCCAGGTTTATTCCTTTTTAAGTTGTTTGTCTTGGGCATTTTGTCTCAGCGACAGAAATCTAACACAAAGCTCTTTGAAAATAAAAACTTTAATATATGATTTCTTTGTGCTACAGTAGATAATTCCAAACTGCCTTTGTTCTGTGCCTCAATCAGGAAAATCAAGCACTTTTGAAAAAATAAATATTTTTAGAATATATATAATATATGCACTGCTATGCTCATATTATAGTAATTATAAAAGACCCAGAAAAGTAGAAAGAAGGAATTAAAAACGATACATGAGTCAAGCATTTTCTTCCCACACTACTGCAGATTGGCTCGTGGGGTGCATTCACTCCATTGTGGAGATGGCTGCCCCTCAGGCAGCCCAGTCTCTCAGCACTGACTGGTCACAGCGGCCACCCAGATCACAGGTGCATTTTCTCTGCAGCTTTTGAACTCCCATCAATCTTGCCCCCATGTTTTCTCTCTCTCTCTCTCTCTCTCTCTCTCTCTCTCTCTCTCTCTCTCTAGTGTCTCCCTCTCAATTCACATCAGCTCTCCAAGTGTCTGGGGGAATCTTTGGATAACTGGTTTCTTCCTTACCATGCTTTCCAGGATTATTTTCTTGATACAAGAGAGACAGCTGCCTGCATTTTCCCCTCTTTCTATTAAAGACAAGGAGCCCCTTGGAGGTGAGATTGTCATTGGTAAGGAGCTGGCAGTGTGCCTCGTCCTTTGCTGACATGAGATGGCTGCCCATGATGATGGTGGGGAATGTTCTTTGCAAAAACAATCTGGCTGTTTGTTCTAGGGTCCAGAAGGGGGAATGGGGAAGGAATGGTGGGTGAGGCTGGGGTACATGTGATGGTGGAACCTGGGCCCTCCTGTGATTTCCAGGGAGCCCATACAATAGCTTTCTACCAAACATGTGGTTAGAACTCCTAAGACAGGAGAGTTTTCAATCTTCCTTCAAGACAAAATGTGGACTAGAGAAACTAAATTAGAATGTAAGCAACTGATATTGACAAGATACAACCAAGTTATTAAAAGAAAGATATTTTTGGCCTGTCCAAATCCTGACAACATAGAATGTGGGACCACAACTGCCCACAAGAGATGGCCAAATTGACTAGAAGTGGAAATTCATTCTGAATAGAGTACTGTGCATGCCTTTCCCATGTTGCTGACACTATTCTTGATGAATCTAATCTGCCTTGAAGAAACAGAACACCAGTAAAATTTAAGAGGTGGCAGGTTTTATCACTGGGAAAATTTCCCATCACTGAAAACAGAAAAATAAAAACCATTCAAATGTAAAAACAATGTGAAACTCTCCCCCTAGAAGCAACATCAAATGACTGCACCACCCTCTCAACTGTAATTCTTCCCTCAGGCTCTTGACCTCCTTCATCCAGGTCCCTCCCAGATGTTGCCTGCTGGTCTGCTCACCCCACAGGGAACGCGATCCTCCCCACATCCCTGCCTCATAAGAAGCTCCTCTCTGTGATGGCCATGGTTCTAAACACCTCACAGTAGAGAAGAATTCATAATTATTTCTTCCTGTGATTCCCAAATGTGAGCTTTTCGTTGCTTTCAGTGCTCCCAGGAAAGAAGACAAGCTATCTGTCAGTGAGAATGAAAGGAGAAAAGACTACAAAAGCTTGATGTTAATGCTAAAAAATGTCTAAATTTCCTGAGGTTGTTTCTTGGATTGGTCTCCCTTCATTTGCCAAGCACTGGAGCAGTGTTTTTAGAGCCCCTGAAACACTGCAGGATGCAGAGGTAATAGCCTCTGTGCCCCAGGTCCCACAGAGTGCTCTTGTCAACTGCAGGCAGCTGCTGCAGTTTAGATTCTGATACTTTCTTCTTGAGACTACCAGAATTGCCTCCTAATTGATCTTCCTCCCTCTGATCACTGCCTCCTCCAATCTATCCTCCACACTGCTGTCAGTATCTTTCTGAAATGCAAATTAGATGACATTTTATCCTTGCTTTAATTCTCTGATAGCTCTACATCACCCACAGGCTACATTTCAAATTAAACATGACATTCAAGCCCTTCTCACTCTAGTCGCAGTTGATTTTCTACCTGTTTCAAGATCCCCAGCTCTCTTCTGACCTATTGTCCACCTGTCAGCCATACAACGTGCCTTCTCATTTAGATGCAGCTCTCTACTCAAGCTGGTTCCTCTCCTCGGAACACCATCTTGCACGTCTTCACTTAGTGAACACCTTTCTCTATTCCAGACCTAGCGCAAATCTTTCCTTCCTGAGAAGACTTTTCCAAATACCACCAAGCAGAGTTCTTCACCAAGGTCTCTGCTCCCTTCTTACCTCCTCCTTAGCTCTCTGGTGTCCTCACCACGTCATAGAATGATTCCTGTCCCTTATCTTCCCTGCCCCATACCTTCAGACACCCAAAAGTTACTCAATAAATCCTCTATGACCAACTACACAGAAAAGAACTTATTGGCCTTTAGGGCTTCCTAATAAGGAAACCTCCTTGGGAGAGTTACATATTTCTTGTTTGTAGGTGGCCCATTTTCTAAATTCCTGGATGTGGAGGATCTCAGACTCAGATATCACTTCTCTGTAAATATCTTTAAAAAAATTATTGAAGCTTAAGTACATAAACAGAAAGTGCCAAGGTAAAATAGAATATAAACAAGTATTCCTCAATGCTAACTTTTCATATATATATTCAGCACTTCTTAGATATTAGTTCTCCTTTAAGCTTATGTGTCTGTACAAACCATACAAGTCCTGCATGAACCAGCTGCAGTCTGTATTTCATCAGTGGCTCTGCATCTGATATTCTATGATTGGACCAGCCCTTGACATTGAAAATGTACTTAATGAATCACTGAATTGAGTCTTGATTGTCTTTTTCTTTCTTTCTATTTTTGTAGAGAGGCTGTGAAGTTCAAGTTAAGCCTTAGCTAATAGATGTGTCTTGATGTTGAAGGAGGCTGCTTTGATAAATCAGTTTCTAAGCCCATTCAATAAATCCACAGAAAAACCACCATGAAGGACCAAGTCAAGATTTCTACTCACTTTGCCTAACAATTAGAACCCACTTTCCCTTCAGCTAATAGTTCACCTCTTCAAGGGCTCATCCCCTCAGCAGAATCTGTATTTTTTTGTAGAAAGACAACAAAGGCACACAATGACCTTTCCAAGGTACTTTCTCCAAAATGTGGCAAATTAAATTTAAAAATCATTCTGGACTATGTCCTTCTGTACATTTATAAAAGAATGACTGCTTTAAGAGAAAAGGGCAAAGACTCCTCAAAGATTTTCAATTTCATTTTTACACTAGTTTGAAAAATGTTCAGAAAAGCAAATTGTGGTTTAACTATTAAAAAAGAAAAACAAAGAAAAGAACAAGAGTTGTAGGTGAGAACATTAAGAAATGCAATAATCATAGTGTTTCTTAATCCCTTGAGACTAATATTAATATTACCTGTGTCTAAAATCTTTAAATACAGAAAAACTATAGTTATAAGTTAGTCCAAGGATACATCTTTCTATTTACTTAGAAAAGAGAAATAGGCCTATTCCTAAACTTCATACAAGCTCTCTTTTGTAACTATATATTTGGTTTACCAGTATTTTCACTGAAACTATTTATTTTAGGAAATTTTAATGTAATTATCACTAGGCACTTATTTGATTTCTTTTTCATTGTTAGAGATTAAATCTAGGGTTTCTCACATGCTAATCATGTACTCTACCACTGGAGCTCCACCCTACCCCAACAACTGTATTTTTAAATTTAGTATATTTGCCCCTTTGTAGATCAGTGGAGGTGATAATATGTAATTGTTCGAAATGTATTTTGGTCAACTAGTAAAGATTGAGACCCTGGGATTTCTTTATCTGAGCAAGATCACTATAATCTATTAATTGCCTCTGGCAGTAGTCTATATAAAATGCTGTAAAGGAAGCTGAATTCTTGTAATAGTCTTATAATATTATGCCACAGAGAGACAAATCACTATCCACGGAGATTTTGTTGGTTTTCCCCCCAACATGTTATGGTAACTATAACTATAAATGTTGCTTTAGGAAGTATTTTAATATTTTTGTAAGATTATGCCAGAATGGTCTAAGGTTTTATTGTCCTTTTTTATGATTTGAAGTTAGAATCTCCACTCAACAAATATGTGTTAGAAGTTACCCTGCCCTGGCCCTGTGCTGAGCCTTGAGGATATGAGTGTGGCTGGGATAATATTTGCTCTCCCTACTTAGATGTGGGGGAAGACATTGTTTTCTATAACTGATCTTATTTTTCTCAAAATTTCCATTCTTGCTGATGGCTGATGCAGAGGGATTTAAAATATTCCATTCAGAGCTAGCTCTATCTCTTCTGGTTAAAAAAAAAAAAAACGGTCTGGGCCAGGGATTTAGCTCAGTGGCACTGTGCCTGCCTTGCAAATGCAAGGCCCTGAGTTCGATCCCCGGTACCACAAAAAAAAAAAGTTAAATTTTCCACAGAGATTTCTCTTCCCTCTTTTCTTCTTCCCAAAATTGTATCAGGAGTGAAGGAAATGTAGGAAACTTCCAGACTGTGAGAGAGAAATCTTGTCACAATGTGGTGCTACTTTGCTGGCCACGCCATGTAGTATCCTGAATGCTTCAGGCCAGGACTTGGAATTCTCCTGGGCATCCTTGGGCCTGAGAAGCAAGTTCTAAGTCTGAGATTCTCACAGACCTCTCTGATAATTTCTAATCTCTCTGTCTGGGGAGTTTCAACCATAGTAAGCAGGTGGGGAGAAATTGGGAAAGAATGAACTCAGACACTTCTGATTCCACGCCCCCTTCCTCCCTCCAGCTGAAAGGGATTCTAATTATCTTCCAGTGTGAGGCTTAAGGACACATAGCTGTTAATTGGATTACAGTGAAATGATCGAATGATTTAGCATTAAAAGAGACCCACTTTGAAAGTAAAAAGGTGGGCAAAGGTACCACTCGTAATGGAATCAACCAACAGGCCTGGTCTCCAATTAGATGGGACCAGAATTCAAATACAGAATTCTTTGTTCTATGTTTATGGTGGCACTTCCTAAATAATAAAGTACAATTGACATAGCAAGAGATCTTCTAGTAAAAACTTTGCGTATACTAGGGTTTTTAAACAAAAGGTCACCGGTGTGTATATATATCAAAGAAGCTGAAAACGTAAGTAGCCATTGGCTGAATATAGTAAAGAAATCATCTCAGCAGCTGCTGTTATGTTATATTCATAGAAAAAGAGGCAGAAACTAAAGAAAATACCTTATAAGTAGACTTTGGTCTGTGACACATTTTCTAAAACTACCTAATTGGTTGGTTTCTTAGGTGCTTATAGTTGTGATGATTATTTTCTCTAGCATTAGATACAGGGAATCAATATATCAATTTATGTTTGAATGCATATATATATATATATATATATAAAGGTCAAGGAATGAATTAGGGTGAGTCAGGGTTTTCCGTGTTTTTTGAAATTGTGGAGAAAATGGCCAACTCCAGGGCACTATTTGTTTAACTGAAAGAAATATTTCTTGACTTAGTTGAGAGAGACTTCATTTGCTCATCCATTCATCTCTCCATCCACCCATACATCCACAGCATGCAATATTCCACTTGAGAAGAACAAGTGTGGTGGCTAAAAATGGAGTGCTAAGGCTGAGGTTAAACATACACACTACAGTGGCAAATAAGTGAATGCTCTGTGGGCCACAAAATTGCCTCAAAGCTTCCTAGGAACCAATCAGTTAAGCTCTTCCAAGTTACACAAATTATTGTCCATTAGGTAATAGTTAATAATACAACAGTAAGTATAATAGTCAACATTTTTAAGGCTTACTGCATGTTGGACATTGAGGCAGGCTTCCTATACAAATATATTTTTAAGTCTCTTAGGAACTTTGTGTAAGAAAAACTAAGGTATGAATTTTATAGATGTTGGCAAGTCTTAATAACATACCCATAATCCAGTGGTCAGGGGGCTGCTTGCTCTCTCCCATTTTTACTTTGTTGTAAATGCTTACAAAGGCACTTCTTGGTACTTAAATCTTGCCACAACTTCTTATTGAAGGGCTTCATGGTGAAACCTTTTCTGGGCTGTGATATGCAAGACCCTTCATAACAAAGATGACCTGTTCATTCCACCCTATACTCCTTCATGTAACACTCGACACAATGTAATATAATTATTTGTTGTCTCCTTAAATAGACTTTATGGGCTATGAGAATAATGACTGTGTTTGTCTTTTCTATTGCCTTGTCAGTCCTTGCACATAGTGGATATTCAACAAATGTTTAAAATAAGTGACTTTAATAACAGATTTCAAGGAATTGTATGTAAGACAACCTGCAGTTCTAGTTACACAAAAGAACTTCAGTTCAGTCTGTGATATTTTATTTTGCTCTTCCCATCTTTTCCCTCAACGCTTCTCCCCCTCATTATTTATTACTTACATAATCAGTGAAATTACTTCCTAATTCCTTTTCTTGGCCTAAAGTTGAGTAAAAGTCTCAAAGAACAAAGACTAAGAACTTTCTTTTTCACAAAACATTTGTCTCCACTTCCAATTTAGTCCTTTTTTGCTGCATAACTAGCTATGTAGAACTTTTCAACAGAGTTCTTACAGTGAATTATTTGATTTTACTACAAAGTCTGTCCATCAGTTCATGGAGCTGAAGGCTATTGTTGCCTTGAGAGCACATAAATGATGGATTATCTCCTCCTCACTTGCTTCAGCTTATGCAGCAGCTTCTGAAGCGATTAAACCCAATAGTTACCATCATAGTAATAACCAACATTTGTAAAGAACCTAAATCTCTATAAGCCCTTTCACATCTTACTCTCACCTGACTGATCTTCACAACCACTTAGCAGGTTCAGGCAAGCACTAGAGTTATGCACACTTATCAGTGGAGATGCTGAGAATGAGGGAGGATAAGTGACTCGCCCAGTGTCCAAGTGCATACAAGCCTGTCCTGGTTTCAGTAACAGGAAGAGGCCAGTCTTAAACCAGAGGTTCTTGCTGCAGATTGCAGCCTCTTTTCACTACACTGTCTTGTCTCCAGTTTCACGTAAAAGGCTTTTTCTTCTGGTGGCAGGGTAAGAAGGAGAAAGGTCACACATCATTTCAGGGAAAACAATTTGATAGCTTTGAAACTGAATCTGTCTGATTTGGGGACATGAGAAAGAATTAGCTGCAAAACAGATGAACTGAAGTTTCAGGAGCAAAGCTCAAGAGAGTTCACTCATAAACTCCAGCTATGCCTAGAAGGTTCATCTGCCGGTAATGAATAGTGAGTACACTTGGCCAGATGTGATTCACTACTCCAGAAAACTTGTCTTGACTTAGTCTTCCCAAATGACAAAAAGAAGTATGAGCCCTACTGAGGTTAGGAGCTCACTATACCTGCAGAGAACCTACTCGGTAAAGACACTGCTGCTGCTTTCTGGAACCAGAGCCTTGTTTCCATCCCCACCCGAAAAAACTGCCAATCCTTCTAAGGCTTGGCCCAGGTAACATGGAAACACCCCCAAACGTGCCTCTGTGCTCTCCCTCACCCCACTGTCCAGTCTTCCTGTTGCTACCTACAGCGGCCAGCGTTCCAGACCTCCCCTAGGCTCGTAGCCCATCCTCACAAAGGCTTGCCCTGGACCTGCAGTTGTCCTCATCCCTCCTGTTCCATTTCCATAGTCATTGACCTCAGCAATCTGAGGTTCTGGGGTTTTTTTCTTACCATAAAAGCAACACAAGCTCAGAAAAAGTAAAGCTTAGAAAATATAAGTATGCAGGAACTAAAAGCGAACCATTACTTTATCATTTTATTGAACTACCACTATATTTGGAATGAATTTCCTTCTAGACTTTGTTAAAAATCATACTGCAACAAACTTTATATCTGACTTTTCTACTTAACATGGTAATGAAAATATTTTCTTGTGTTAATAAAATACTCTCCAATGTAATTTTATATAGTTATAGCATAATCCATCATATTAATGAGACTTGAGTCTTTTATTATTAGTTTGCTTCCTTTCCCTGTTATAAATAATGACTATAATCCATATTTTGTGCACAAACTTAATTGAAGAACTTTGAATTTTTCCTTTAAACAAATTAAAAGTAGAAGTATTAAATCTTGACTTGGAGCTCTTAGTTCAACACACAAAGAAATGAGCAGTTCTTAGCACATTCCTTAGTATCTTAGTGTGAGTGGTGAGACAGGGTATAGCACTGAGTAGATACAAATAAGTATTTGTTGTATAAATGAATAAGCTTATTTCCACTAAGAGTGTTTTAATTTTAAGAGACATTTGCCAAAAAGTCTGTCATAAATTGGTAGAAATTTATAAAGTAATATTTATAAGGTTGATAAATTTATAATGAATACAGAACAATACAGGAGGGAAGAGCTTTTCATGAAGATTAATTCAGTCAGTGAAGCCCATAGCCTGCCATAATCAAATAATCTTTTTACCCTTCCCAACAATTTAGTCAGCTAGTCAACATGACCCTGCCATCTGACGAGGCCCCAGGGATCTGATAAATGTGACATAGAGTCTCTCCTCAACAAGTCTACGTGCTTATGGGAGAGACAAATTCACCAGGCAATATACAAAGCAGCACAAGACAACAGAGTTGAGTGGCAGCATAAGCACAGTAGTGGAGGAAGCAACCAGCTCTTGCTGGGGACATCCTCTTAGGAAGGGGACTTGAGATGGGATTTGAAGGAAAGTATGTGAGAAAACCATTCTAAGCAGGTGCAAATACCAAGAGACATTCTTCTCAGGTGATAGAATGACAATCTTTCCATCCCTTCCCCACCTCACTCAGCACTTCCTTGTGCCATACATTTACACCTTAGTGAGAATGAATTGCCCTAAGTTTTCTCAGAGCAGAATTTAATAAAGGGAAAATAAACAGCTCCTGAGAACTAGAGATACTTGAGACCAAAGGGGCAGAAAAGAATACCAGTAAAAAGGAGAGGAACACATGTAAGGAAAGCAGGGAATATAAAACAATATGGCCAAACTGTACAATTGGGAACAGGAGATACAAACATAGAATATGATGCATGTCTAGAGTTGTACAATACTACAACCCTAGGTCCCAAGCACTAGAAACCTCCCAGTGTAGGAAGGTGTAGCCTGGCACCTACCTTATCCTCATGGTATCTGTCCTCTTCTAAAAATTCCACTACAAAGTCAATCCCTTCTCATTTTACAGCTCTATTTTATTTGCTCTTAGCATATAGTCTACAACAAGTGGGCCATTTCTCTCTGCTCTAGTAGAGAGGGGCTAAGCTGGTTGCCAGCGACCTATTAAGTATAGGCCTCTGTCTCCAGCTCTCCATTCACACTTGAACTGCACCAGCCTCACCTCCTTTCTTCCCCCTGAGCCTGTCCTTATGAGGTGGTTGCTAGAACTCTCTCCTTCAAGATCTTTGCAAAGCCGGTTCCCTCCCATCTTCCAGATCTCTGCTCAAATGCTCTCCTCTGAGAGCTGTCCCTGCCCCCCTTACCTTTGCCATTATATGCTTCTGTGTTTTGACAGTACCTGTCCTTCACTGAACTTCCCTGTGTGTTTAGTTGTTTGCTGTGGATCCCTCACCCCACTAGAAAGTTAGCCTCATGGGGTCAGTAACTTGGCCTATTTTGATCACTGCCATACCCTTGAATCTAGAATAATAGCTGCCTTCTGGTAGGTACTCAATAAATATGCAATAATCCACCTTTGAAATATGACTTATTCCAGTTTATATCCTTAGCTCCTTGCCCTTAGCTGCTCTGAAGTGTTCCCTGAAAATCACTATTGATCCAGCCTTCTTAAAGGCAGGTTAACCCAGTTCTTTCAAGCATTCCTTTCCATCCCCTTTTGAAGCCCTTAACCGCATATTGCAAAACTTGTAAACACAATCTCTTCCAGTTACATTGCTCACCCCATCTCCAATCAGCAGAGCACACAAATGACTTCATATTTTTTCTTTCCAAAAGCACACACACAAACAGGATGAAATCAGTTCTGATGAATCTTCAGCCAGTTCAAACTGTAAAGTTCTTTCTGCCTTATTTTCTCACCCTATTGTCTCTGGCTGAGCGCTGATCGGGAGAGGAACAAGACGAGTGGCAGCTCACCAACTCCCACTACTGCAGTGACATCAATCATAGCAAGACTAGAAAGCTGCAGGGCAGGGACAGGGGGCAGAACAAAAGGGAAAGCAGTGGGAGGGGATGGGAATGATCAGCTGGAGCTGCAACCACTTTTATTTCCCCCCTTTTCTAGGTCTCCAAATGGCTGACGTAGGTAGGGACCCTCTGCCGGATCCTAGAGGCCCTCCTGAGCCTGTTGAACTTGGGGAATAGGTACCAACTGATTGGTCATTTTGGGTGGGCAGAGCATGTGAAGCAGGGCAAAGCCACAGAAAGAGCAGGAGCTTTAGTGCCACACGGAAGGGCTTGGATGCACATGGCTCTGCCCTTGCTAGATGCATGCAGCTGTGGCCTGTTACTTAACCCCTCTCTGCTTCCATCTCATCATGGGTAAATGGTCACAGGAGTGATAGTCCACAGGGCTGTGTGCATTTATATGTGTGGATTGTACAATAGCACACAGACTAATGCTGTGCATGGCAAGTTCTCCATACGTGCTATTATTGAGAAGCTGAGTTTAACTATAGGCAAAATAATCAAAGAGTGTTTATCTCCACTGTGAAAAAGAAACAAAAAATAGATTTTTATTGGCTGTACTTTTCCATTTTAAGTCAAAGACATGTGCTTTGACTGCTAAACATACTCATGAATGCAAGTAGAGCCAAAGCTTTATTGTATTGTCCAGATTGGCCTCATACTACAAAAATTCAGTGTAACTGAAGTTTTTACTAAAATGACCAGCTATTTGACGTTATAATCCACCTTTGAGATATGACTTATTCTTCTAAGAATTATGGTCAGTGTTCAGTTTCCACAACGATTTTCCTTCCCATCATATAGGGATACTAGATATTGACAGCTTTGGACCCACATCAAAAAATTCTCAAACTCATAGCTTTCTGCTATCACTATTGAGCTTTATCCCATCGAATTCTGTCTTCTAAATCTTATTTAGGATCAGGTAAGTCGTTCAGCTTGAATAAAGGTACCAGTAGTGATTTTAACCAATTGGAATTTACTACTGTAATTCCCTGAGATGGATTAATTCATTAATGTATAAAACAAGATTATTTCACAAGACTCTATAGTTTCGATAAATTGATTAATTTTTAAATGCCTCAAGTCAGTTTTTAAAAAATATGTGTTATCTTAGCACTCTGGGAAGCTGAGGCAGGAAGATCACAAATTCAAGCTCGGCCCGGGTAACTTAGTGAAACCTTGTCTTAAAATTTTAAAATAAATAAATAAATACATAAAAATGGCTGGGGATGTAGCTTAGTACAAAGTCCCTGGTTCAATCCCCAGTGCCAGAAACAAAACAAAAAATGACTCTCATTAGTAAAAATTCACTCCGGTCCAAGAAGAGGTAGTTTGTGGTTCCAATTCAAGAGAATATCGATATGGTTTTATCTTAAAGCCCAAAGATAATTTCTTTGATGCCTTGCAGTTTCACAAGAGGGTGATCTTCCCTCTCTTTCCTGTCCATGTGCCTACTGTAAAGAGCTTCCCTTTGTGTCAGATAAAATCAGAATTGGAAGAGACCTCCGGAACCAGCTGGGCAATTGTCACCGATAGTGGTGGGTGTTCTTTTAGTCACCACATGGCGGCGCAATTTCCTGGCCTCCAGTCAGATGCTCCTTCACCGCTGGTCACTCCAGAGTAAGTTTAAGTCCCCAATTTGGAGACATGACAAACTAAGATACCAAGGAGGAAGAAGGAAAAGAGAGAGAGAGACAGACAGAGAGAGAGAGAGAGAGAGAGAGAGAGAGAGAGAGAGAGAGACCTAAAACCAGAACTCTAGCCTGCCCAGTCACCAGCCATTTCTAACAGGGCTCAGCCACCATGGGCCAACTGCATTCAATTTCCACCAACCAGCTGGTTAGTTTTTTGTTATTTTTCTGGAGAGAAGGAGCATTCATCAACCTCCTAGTAGGTTCCAAGCTTCTGATGAATCTTAGTAGATACTGAGTTAACATTTGCTGAATTAGAAAAGTAGAAAACAAACAAAAACCAATATTCTGGCAATGTGAGAGTGTTTACAGGTGAATAAATATAATAAAAGATTGCTGGCTTCAAGAGGTATTCAATTTTTCTCTGCTTTTATTTAATTTCTGGATCTAGCATTCAAGTCTTTCCTCACTACAGTTTTTGGTCAATCCTAGTATTCAACCCTAGTTTCAGAATTGCTAACACATAACCTCATAAGAAATGAATTTGCTGAATATAGTGTTTATGTACAGATCTTTTTGTCCTTAGCCTTTCAGTATCCAGGCAAAAGACTGTTTTCCCAAGTTGTCAGATCCTTTGACCCCTACCTCTTTCAGTGTGTTATGTCATTTACTCATAATTGTTATCTTCATTTCTCACAGTCTGCATTACATTTCAGGTTCCCCTTAACATCCTGGTAAATTTTTTAAATTATTCACAGAGTAAAGTTCACTTTTTATGCATTTACTGTTATAAGTGTGCAAATCATGACCTCGTGGTACCATACAGAACAATTTCATAAACCTCCACAGGCAGCCTTTTTCTCCATCTCCAAACCTATTAATTGTTCATCTGTTTTCTGTCCCTCTGGCTTTGTCTTTTCCGGAATATTACATAAATATTTTCATTCAATATGTAGCAGTTTAAGCATGACTTCTTTCACTTTGTAAAATGCTTTCAAGATGTATTCATGTCATTGTATTAATCATGAATCAATCATTCATTTCTTTTTATTGCTGAGAAGTATTCTATTGTATGCATGTATCTTAAATTGTTTATTCATTCATTAGTTGATAGACATCTGGGTGGTTTCCAGTTTTGGGCGATTTATGAGTAAAGATGCTATAAATATTTGAGTACATTTTTTATGTGTAAAGAGAAGTTTGCAGTTTACTTGGGTAAATACCTGCAAGTAGAATTGCTGAGTCATATGGTATAAATATGTTTGACTTTATAAGAAACCATCAAACTATTTTCCAAAGTTGGCTACAAATTCTAATAAGTATGTGGTGGTATCTCATTATGGTTTTAATTTTTTTCTAGTGTCTAGAAATGTTGAACATTTTTTCATATGCTTATTTTTCACAAAATACCTTCTTTGTTGATATGTCAGTTCAGTACTTTGATCATTTTTTTAAAATTTTTTTTTAACTTTGATCATTTTTAATTGGGTCTTTGCAGATAGTTTATTCCAATATTAGCTTGTAAGAGTAATTTTTAGAAAGTCTAATTTTTAAGTAAATTGTCCTTTTGGTTACATATCTAAAAACTGTCAAATTCAAATTCACACATATTTTCTCTTATTTTTTCTAGAAGTTTCACAGTTTTGTACTTTATAGTTAGGTTTACGATCCATTTTGAGTCAATTTTCATACAATGTATGAGGTTTATTCCAATGTTCATTTTTTTCACATGTGGACAACTGTCCCATTTGCTCAAGGACCATTTATTGAAAAGACTATGCCTTTTCCATAGAAAAGGCATCTTTGCATCTTTGTCTTTGCCCTTTGTCAATAATCAGTTAAGTATATGTATGTGGGACTCTTGCTATCTATTCTGTTCTATTTATATATGGTTCCCTCTTTTTGATAAAACCACACTGCCTTGATTACTGTAGTTTATATTAAATCTTGAAATCTTTTCAAATTGTTTTAGATATTCCAGAGCTACCTTGTTAATATTTATAAAACATTTCATTAGGTTTTAAATTGTATTATATTTAATCCATAGGTCAAAATGAGAGAAATTGACATCTTAATACCATGGAGTCTTGTAATCCGTGAACATGGTGTGTTGTTCTTTTCAGTTATAATATGTTTTCTTCATTATTTTGTGAGGGTTTTTTTGCATTCAAATCCTATTTACATCTTGATAGATTTATAAATATATTTTATTTAGAGGATGTTATTATAAATAGTATTATTCTTTTATATTTCAAATTCCAGTTGTTCACTCATTGTTAAAACTACTTATATACTAACTTTGTAACCTTCAACTTTTCTATATTCACTCATTAGTTCTAGGAGATTTATTATTTTTAGATTCTTTGGGATTTTTCTACCCAGCCAATTATGTTGTCTACAATGAGAGATAGTTTTACTTGTTCCTTTCTAATCTTCATGTCCTTTATTTCTTCTTATTGCCTTATTGCACTTGATGTTAAATAGGACAGTAAATTTTAAGTCAATCTAAATACAAAAGAATTAAGAGTAAAATAACACCTGTATCGGTCAGCTTTCCATCACCATGACCAAATACCCCGAAAAAACAAAGAAGGAAAGATTTATTTTGGTTCACAGTTTCAAGGGTTTCAGTTCACACTCAGCTGGCTCCAGTGCTTTAGGCCATGGTGAAGCAAAAACATCATGGTGTGAGACAGGATGGAGGAGATAATCCCCTCATGGCAGCCAGAAAACAGCACAAGAGCCCAAGAAAAGTTATATCCTTCAAGGCACACCCAGTGACCTACATCCTCCAATTAGGCCCCCACTTCCTAAATCATTTCAATCATGAACTCATTGGTAGGTTAATCCATTGATGAGGTCAGTGCCCTTACAATCGAATCACCTCTCTGAGCATTTCCTAATGAAATCAAATTGACAATCAAGATTAACTGTCTCAACATCTAACTTTGCAAGTTCACATCAGGGAGTCAAGAAAGATTTCTAGACTTTTTCATTTGATCATTTGGTCAACAAAATATTTACTTGCACATACATGAACAATAATTACTGCAGACAAAAAGATGATGATAAGGTTGATCAGAGACAAACAAACAAAAAGAACAGAGAGAATCTAGATACAGAATAATAGGGAAGAGCTGTTAGCCATGAGGGTCTGACCTGGTAGAGTGCATGAAGAAGTCAAGGTGGAGGCGAGGGATGGTGCCGAAGGGGCTCTTTAGGTTTTGCAAACTTGTTGTGGAGGTTAAAAGAGAGGAAGGAAACAGATATGTCTGGAGTTTGACCCTTGTTGCTTTTTTAGGAACTGGGGGACCCACAGACTGACATTCTGAATTTTAATTATGTGTTGAAGATTCAAGTGAAGTGACCTGTATGTGATTTGAAGTGCTGGACTGATTAGAACCAGAATAAGGTCCAAGCTGGATATGGAAGTAGACCTTGGTCAGGTTACCCCCTCTTTCCTCAGTCTCAGGCTCTGAGGTTATAAATACTTGAGCACTAGGACGCATACACACACACACACACACACACACACACACACACACACACAGGAACAGTGACTAAGTTAACCAGAGAAGCAAGAAGACAAGAAGAAGGGTAGACATGAAAGACATCCCCCTAAGCAGGTTTACAAGCTCTATCCTCTTGTAAAATAGAAGAAGCAGCCCTACCACCTACACTGGTTGAAAGAAGAGTGAAAGGCTGGAATGTTTACTCTGTTCCTTCACTCAAGAGAGGATAGAAATACTCTTTACAAAGCAGGATACCTGTGGGAGGAGAAAGAAGTTACCCATAGCTACCAGGTTCAGAACTTGGATTCAAACCCATGTTTTTCTAATACAGCCTACACTTGGGAAACATTTAACATGTGCCAGGCCCTATCTTATGTGGTTCAATCCTCAATTAAGTCCCACAGCTTCTCTGTGAGGTAGTTTCTATTATTATCCCTATGGAGCAGATGGGGCACAGGAGGTTCCATGCATGTCCCAAGATGCCACTGAAAGGAAGTGATAGAGGCCCAGCATTTTCCAATAAACCCAGAGCCTTCTTGGTCACCAAGAATGTCACAGGTGAATAAGGAAGCAAGCTCTATCCACAGAAAAGCAATGGCCTTAGAGCCACACTATGAGCATCACTGAATATCCACTGCACACCAAGCACTATGCCAGGGGTGAGTGCATGCAGATGCATTAGATTCAGTCTCTGCTCTTACAGAGCTCAGTGAGAATCAGGGTGGGGGTGGAAGGCCTCATACACAATGGGTATAACATGCACAGTGACACATGGCATGTGACAGGAGATGTAGAGGATCCCACACACAGAGAAAACCAACACCAATTTTCTGTTCCCCTGTCAAGGAAAATGAAAGGCAAACACACTTTCAAGCCAAAAGCATTTACCTTGGATTAAGTGCATATTTAAATATCACCCTCACACCAGCCTTCAGTCTCTGCCATGATGCTGAGAGCTTTCTTCAGAGAAAACAGGAAATTCACCAACAGAAACTGATTCACAGCCAGGTGTAGTGACATTCACCTTTAATCCCAGCACTCTGGGAGGCTAAGGCAGGAAGATTCCAAGTTTGAGCCTAGCCTAAGCAACTCAGTGATTTAACAAAACCCTGTCTCATAATAAAAATAAATCGAGAGGGCCAGGAATTTAGCTCAGTGGTTCCATCGCCTGCCTTGAAAGCACAAGGTCCCAAGTTTGATCCCTGGTACCAAAAAATAAATAAACAAATATTTTTAAATGGCTGGGGATAGAGCTCAGTGTGAAGGTTCAATCCCCAGTACAGCACCACCAAAATCAAAGGAAGGAAAGAAAGAAGGAAGAAAACAATGAGGAAAGGGAGGAAGGAAGGGAGTATGGGAGGGAAGGAAACTCAGAAAGGTGTGGAGCGTGGGACTCAGGCACTTTTTGCTTTATTTGGCCTTTGAAACTCACATGGCTGATTACAGTGGAAACCAATCATAGCTCTCATTACAGAGAAGATGCCAGAGAACAATTTACCTTTGTGTTTGGAATTTCATGTTTGAAAATAAATCATCCAGGCGGGGGATTTAGCTCAGTGGTTCCACCGCCTGCCTCACAAGTAAGGACCTGACTTCAATCCCCTGTACCAAAAAAAAAAAGAAAGAAACGAAAAGAAATCATCCACTAGGTGAAGAAAACTATGAAAACTTTAGATAGTGTCTTCTTAGCTTTAAAAATGGCAAGTACATATATTGTATTTACTGAGGAAAGCGTGATCCTAGACAACATTTGGAAGCGTGTTTTTGCCTTTGGAGGCCTTTTTTTTTTCATCCTCCCCGCATCCATTCCCTCACCCCTTTCCTACTGTGCATTACCTGGGAAAACACTGTTTTCCCCTACTATACTCTCTACATTCAACATGCAATATATCTGTGACCAGATGTGGCTTCTTTTCCTGCCCCACCCAATTCCTCCATACCAGCTGAGTGCCCTGCAATTCAGTTCAATTCTGATAGTCATCAGTTAATGCAGAACCCCCACAAGTTAAGGGCCCAGCCATACAAGCCTGCCCCATCAGCCACAGCTGCAGTTTTCACCAAAACTTACACCTAACTTGGCTACAGATCAGAGGCTTGCATGATCCCTTCATTTATTTGATCATTTGCTAATATGGCTCATAGAACTCAAGAAAGGGCTTTACCTATTATTAGGATACAACCCAGAAACTGCTGGAAGGAAGAGATGCATGAGGCAAGGTCTGGGGCAGCAGTCAGGAGCATCTGCATCCTCTCGAGGTGTGCCACTCTCCACACCTTCAGCGAGCTCACTGGAGCTCTCTGAACTCTGTCTTGTGGGCCATTTATGGAAGCTTCATTATGTCAGTATGCTTGATTGATCAATGTCCATTAGTAATTTATTCAACCTCCTGCCCCTCTCTTCCCCAGTGGCAGGTGTTGGCTGTTGGATGGTAGGAGAGTTGGGGGCTGAAAGTTCTAACCCTCTAATCACACAGCCAGTCAAACCAATCTCTGTCTTGAAACTATGCAGAATCCTTCCAGCCACCAGTCATCTCATTATCCTACTAAAAGACACTTATGATTTCTGAGATTCTATAGAGCTGAGTATCAGTAAAAGAGAGTGGGCAGAGATCTAATACATATTTCTTATTCAATAAACCCCCTTTTCATCTCTTGCAGATATTTAGCACTTTGTGGCTTTATGGCTTTTTTGTACCTTCACATTTGTCCAAACTGGTGTAAGAAAAAGCTCAGAAGTTCTTTCATAGTAAGATGTAAATGACTGCTAATAGTTTAAAGCCAGGCCTCTCTCATGGAACAGCTCAGGGTATCCAGGGCCATCCAGTAAAGACATGGTGCCAGTGTAGCACATCTCGGAAACCACTTTGCTTGAAGACTTAGGGAGGGAATATTATTATATGTTAAAACAAATATGATTATAACATGAAGTAGACTATAAATGGTTGGATGAGTGAGTCACATGGAAGTTATAAAAATAAAATATTGTGTACTTCTTGCTAAGTGCTCAGAGCTTAGCAGGGTTGGTAGGTCATCTCCTCTGCCCTCTGCCCATAGAGGGTGAGCAGGAGCAGGTGAATGTCCCCTCTGCAGGCAGGTGGGTGAGGGTCTTGAGGAGCCATGAGTGGGAGACCTTGGAGTAAAGAGATTTGCATGCAAATAAAGATAACAGAAGCAACAAACCTGAGTTTACAAGTAAATCCACTAAGACCCCAAGAAATATTTAATTTCCTAAAATTAAGCAAAGAGAAAGGGATACTAGACATTGACACTATACATACACACTTTAAATACTATCAGTGGAGTATCACACATTTAATTTTGCTTTTGAAAACTTTTCAGGATTGTCTTTCCTCTCAGTTTGTAAAAAAGATGCTTGTAAACCCACATTGCTTTGTGACAGATGGATGTACCTACCAAAAGGCATTTTGTAACAACTTTTATCTTTCATCTGCATGTGAAATTCTTTTTTTTTATTAAATTCTTTTATTAGTACATTGTAGGTATACAACACAATTACATTTCTCATTGGGAATTGTACCTTTACATAATGCATCTTGGTTCTTATTTTTTCCCCATTCCTAGCCCTCCATTCACCCCCTCCATCCTTCCCTATTTACAAAGACTTTATTTCCATTTTTTCCATTTCTCAGCATTTTTCCTTTCCCTTCTTTCCTTTCCCTTCTTTCCTTTCCCCTGCCCCTCCCACTACCCCTACCCCTTTGGACCTTTTCTTCCTATTTTGCATTATTGATTATTCATTCTAATCATTGGTACATTTTAGGTATATAATATAATGACATTCATCATTGGAAATTTGCACCTTTACATAATCTCTCTTGGTTCTTATTTTTCACCCTTGCCCAGCCCTCCATTCAACCCCTCCATCCCTCCCTATTTACAAAGATTTTGTTTCCATTTTTTCATTTTCTCATAATACTTTCATTCCCTTCTTTCCTTTCCCCTACCCCTCCCACTTCCTTCCCCTTTGCCCCTTTTCTTCCTATTTACATGTGAAATTCTTGAGACAAAAATCCCTCTGGCAGTCTTAGCGAAGCCTACAGGCTCCTTCTCAGAAAAAGAGTTTTCAAATGTGCAACATAAAATACACAGGATTCCAATTAAATTGAAAAATAATTTGTGGCCAAAGAATACTTCACTTCTTTATTATTATGTTAAATATGAGTTCTAGGGGTGGGATGAACCCCACAATTTCCAAGTGGCTATAAGTATAAATAGTGAGTGTAAACAATTCTTTGAGACCTCTGAAGCAACTATGCCATGATAGAATTTGAATTGAGGCAGAATCATGGGTAATGTGAATATTTTGTGGTTTCTCACCTACATTCATAATTAAAAGAAAGGCTAACTTTTAGTTAAAAGTTGATGAAAAATAAAGATGTATCCTTACAAGTTCATAGACCCTCAAACTATACACCTTTGAGATTAGAAGTTCTTGATTGTTTTGAGTTAAGACTCTGAGTTACTGATTTCCAGCTTTTCTGATGCCCTGGGTGCTTCAGACAGAAAAGCCACGAGTAGCTTTTATTTAAGTACTAAGTACACCTAAGTGGGTATCTCTCCAGCCCCACTCCCATGGGACACCCACATCTGTTACTTGTATCTACACAACCTCATGTCACTGTTCATTCTCCCTGCCTAGTGGTCATGGAAGTGTGGTTCTAAATTTCTCAGACCCCCAATATTTCTGAGACTACCTTCACCAAAAAATGCCACCTGATTTGCCTTGCTTCTCTGTCTTCACCACCTGCTTCCCCCTTTTCCAATTACTCTTGTGAAATAACTCACAATTCACATGTGAGAGATTCAGGATGTCTGGGAGATGTCTGAGCACAGATCCGCCCAGGCTGGAGTCCCACCAAGAGGACCATTGGAGGAGGAGGTGGGTGTCCCCAGGCCCAGACTCTGTGCAGCACCCACATCACCCCATGAAGTAGGCAGCACCCTCTGTAAGGAATGAGAAAGCCAGGAAGCATCTCACATGGACTAAATGCGGGAATGTGCCAGGACTGAGGCTATGTTTATATTTTCTCCATCTTCAAGATAAAAAGTAGTGGATGATCAATATCTCCACTCATGAATGGGAAAAAGGCTTTAAAAGGCGGTGCAACCTGTCATGTCACACACAGCTACTAAAGGTTACACTGGCACCTCACCCTCTAGCCAGCCCACCCAGCCTGGCTTTCATTGGAGAAACATGGCGCCGCAGAGGGCTCAGTGAGCCCTGGTAGTCAAACATGAGGGCCATTTCATCATCCTTCCCGAACTTGGTCTCTCAGCAGCCTCGGCACCAGCACCGTTGCACACTCACTTCCTGTTTAAAATGGCCCCTGCTTGGCTTCTACACAGACACTTTTCTTGTCACCTCCTACATCTTTTGCTCTCCTGCCCAGTGTCCCCTTCCTGTGTGCTCTCCTCCCTGCCACAAATGTGGTCAAAACCCCATGAGTCCCCTTCCTGGGCCTCTACCCTCTTCTTACCACCCTTCACAGCCAACTCTGCCTGTGGCACCTGTTAATTCTAGCACTCCAAAAGCCCCTCTCCAGGTAACTAACTTGGATGTGTTGTGGGTGCTTTGGTTCCCATGTGAATTCAAACCACTGTTTCTCCAATGAACCTGCTTCGTGAAAATCGCCCTTCTTCACCCAGCTTCTCACATCAGACCTGAGAACAGCCCTTACTCCTTCCCTGTTACTCTTGTATTCAATCAAACCCTGTCTTACAGATTTGACCTGCTAAGAATACCTGGAATCTTCCTTGTTCTAATTCCACTAAAATCTATTTCGAGACACCATCATTTCTCATGAACACTACCTAAGGAGCCTCCTTGCTCCTCTTCTTGCCTCCCCTCAACTCTTTTCCCCTGCTTATGTGTTCCAGCACTTTTCTACTCTCCTCCCTATTAAAACCCAAATCTACACTCTCATCTGTAAGGCTATGGTAGGTCTGGTTCTCGTTGCCCATCCTCATCTGGAGTCTCTCTGCCTTGTGCTTTCTGTTCTTCCCCTGCCCTGAACTGCTTTCAGTTCTTCAATGGCCCACAGTTTTTTTAGCCTCTGAGCCTTTGAACATGCTGTTTTCTCAGCCTAAAATGCTAGACCCTGCTCTCTTCACTAAATCACTCCTACTCCTCCTGTGAGCCTTGGTGTAAAAGTCACTTCCCCAGAGATGCTTTTCCTGACCATCCAGACTAGGTCAGCCTCCTCAGCATCCCAATCTTACATTTCTATGATGCTGTCCTTTTGTTTGGTGTCATAACCATTAAAAACTTCCAAAAATGTGCTCGCTTTGGCACCACATATACTAAAAACTTCCAACAAATTAAATGTAACAGAACTTAGTTGAGCAAAGAGCATGTCAGGAATCAGTCAACTCTCAAAACCAGAAGTTCATAAAGCTCCACTCTGCACCATGGGCATGTAGCACTGATGGGAGGAAAGGAGATGAGGTGCAGAGAGGGTTTCCTTGACAAATGCCAGCACCAAGACAGCTGGGTGTTTGCCTTATTTGAATGTGGTCTAACTGGCAGCAACCTGTGATTCCAACACCCAGCTATTTGTGACAAATGTTCTCTCCTAAGAGAAGCTTTTGGTTAATGTAGTTTTTGCACTGTTCAGTTGTAGTTCCTTACACGAAGACTTTGAGTCTTCGTGTAAGGCATCCCCAGGCCAAATTTAGGTTAACATAACCAAACAATTAATTCACTATTTAGTATTTATCACCCCCTCAATGATGTAAGCTCCATGAAAACAGCAGCTATCTATTCTCAGCCAATCCCCAAAGCCTCTCACGAGGCTTAGTATGTAGTTCAAACTCAGTGCAGTCTCTTTTGAACAAGTGAATTATAGGAATATCACTGTTTGCCATACTTCTCTAGACTTTTCTAGAATTTGGGTCAATGAGTGATTTTAAAATTTTTGCTTTGGAATTTTTATTAGTGCATGCTTTCAGTACATCGTTATTACACGTGTGGAATTGGTTCATGTCCCTAACACATTTTAATTATTTTTTCCATCCCCTTCTCTTCCCCTCCTTCCATCTCTTGATCACCTTTCCTTTTGAAAGAGATTTATCTCCTTGTTTCCCATTATCTTTTATTTTGCTTTTTAATTTATTTATGCTTTATGTTTCTCCTATAAAAGAAACCATGCAATATTTAAGCTTTTAAAAATGTGGTATTAATACACAATGGATTACTACTCTGCCATAAAGAAGGTAAAATTTGAGTCATTTGTAGGAAAATGGATGCACTTTGATACTATAATGTTAAGTGAAATAAATCAGTGGGTGAGTTTGGATGTTCCAAGAAAACAAGTAAGAATCTGGGGCCGGGAATTTAGCTCAGTGGTTGCACCACCTACTGTGCAAGCACAAGGACCCAAGTTCGATCCCTGGTACCAAAAAAAAAAAAGAAAACAAGTAAGAATCTAGTTAGATTTTACAACTGACAGTGGCTTAAATCTTCAATCAAAGAACAGAAAAGAATCTTATTTTACTTTGTTGCTCTTTACAGATAGGTTTTCCTATCCTACTTGTCAATGTCTCCATTGAAATGTATGGCTACATCTTTTATGTGGCTTGTGGTTTCAAATGAGTCATCACTCACTGACAGTTATGAGCAGTGCATTCATGAGAAAATGTTATTATCACTGTAGTCACCTTCATGGGATTGAAATGTACAACCTCGTGGAACTGCAACCAGCTGGCTGACAAATAAATATACTTTGGGTTCTGTATTTTTCAAGAAAGGTTAAATGCCCATTTATTTTTTTAAAAATCTAGATTTGATTAGTTAGCTTGCAGACAAGGCATGACACACAGCAGAGTGTGAACTTTAGAAAGATCAGAATGATGTTCAAATAGAGTGAGATGACAAATGATGTAATGATTTGACCATGTGAAAACCAGGTCAGACCTGATTGTTTCTGCCAGCCTACGCAGTCACTGGAGCCCCTTACATATGCTTTCAGTACGTCCTGCTGTGACAACCTTTAAATCAAGGACTTTGTCCCATGCAATGTGCTTTTTCTTGGTCAAATGCAAGGTACATATTTTAGCTAGCTACTCCTTTCTAGCAGTTTAAAATGATGAATAATATCTAGGACATATACATCCAGAAGCAAGCAATTTAAAACAATGCATTTGAGCTGCTAATCTTCTGCTTTTAACATCCTTGATTTGTAAAGGCTCTGTGAGCAGGAGAGTGGCATATGATACTTTGCCGAAGTGACACTTGATTTCAGTTCTAATTCCTCCATTATTGCTTTAAAATGAAAAAGAGCCTCATGAGTGTTCCATAAAATGACGCTAGGAATTACATTTAATACATCTGCCATGGAACTGATAATAAAATAAATTCAACTATGTGTTCACTGAGTGGACAGCCTGCCTCCCAAAAGAAAGAAGAAGCACAAGCTTTGAGTTCTCTTGAAGCTGTGTACATGTTTCCTCCAGACAACTCTTTACTGAAGCTTGAAGATTTAGAATTTCCAAAGTTTGACTGACAAAGCTAAGTGCCCCATGCCCCCATATTGATGTCATTCATCTCTAATATTAGCAGCAAAGCATTTCAGATTCACCTAGGAAAGAGGAGCTTTTATTCTTGAGTTGAACAGGAGCAGATACTAAAAATGAACATGGTGATACTTCCTTCTGGAATATCTGACACAGATAAAATAGGTAAACCTGTGCAGTGAAACTATTTTGAATCAAATGGGAAAGGAATTCAATTCAATGGGAAATCTGACATGCTTATAGAATTTTTAGTATAGCTTTCCTCCTGTGAACACTGAGGAATTAAGAAATAAAATAAAATTATATAAAGTTGTTTTGTTGCACAATGCCGTACAAGATCAGGAGGCACTTGTGAAAATTACATATGGCTGAGATGAAGGTTTTATCAGTGTGACTGGTAAAGTTGGTCATTCACTATCCAGCAGAGCTTAAGTGGATCAGGGTAGCTGGACAATTGCCACGTCGGTATTTAGTATTGCTCAGACACAGATAGAACCAGGAATGGTTCATAGCAGGTATGCTATCTGCAATAACAGAAATGGGGTTGAGATTCCATGGCCTGAGCTACAGGCAGCTCAGCCTACCTTGTCTGCCTGCAAAGTGGTGACAGTGTCATGGCTCTAGAGTGCCCCTCGGGATGCAAATCTGACAAAGAGACTTACGGCAGGACAAAGTAAGGGCAACTTACTGAAACCCAGATATCTCTTGTGCAGCAAAAATGTCTCTCACTTTTTAAATTACCACATGAATTTGGTAACCATTCTCTTTAGAGAAGGAAGATATTTAAAGAATAATAGAAATTAAAGAGTTAGAGGAAATTATAAACACCAAGGCTCAAGATGGGTTCTATCATCACTGTATCAATATTTGTTCGGAATTGAACTTTCCTCACATTTAAAAATTTTTTCAAGCTTGTGTTCCATAGAAGCTGCCCCGTGTGTTTAAAGAACAGTGGCAAGAAAATGAGCCACATTTAGTTCTTGCTACTTTGCAATTTGCTTTTGCTGACAGTTCTCCAGTTCAGTCTTCTAAACCTGTAGCCAAGTGATCATTATCTTCTTAAGTCGCTGTCATAAGGAAAATAGGGCAGGTCTCCCCACCACGGGAGCTGAGCTATTGCTCAGTAAGAACTCAGTGACATAGCTCGCTTTTTTTGAGTTTGTTAGAAAAAATTGGGGACTCTATAGCCTTAGGCTTAGAACCATTTTGCTCTGCATGGTTTTCTGCTCCAAGTCGCTCCTCCCTGTTGTTCTTAGAATCACTAAAAGATACTAAAATTACGTTAAAACTTGTATCTAGATCTTTTTCCCCACAACAACACAAAGTTGTACAAATACAAGCCTGAGGTAACCTCCCGTCTCCTCTGCCATGCTCCCCAAAATCCTCACAGTAGGGCAACCCCACCACACTGTGAAGACATGTTTGTTTTACTGTGGCCCCTAGGCTCCAGGCTTCTTGAGGTAGAGCTATGTCTCTTCCCTCTCTTTATCCTAACAATCATGCACATTGCCTGGTGACCTCTCTTCACGTATTTACTGATTCATTAATGTGGACTATTTCTACCTGGAAGAAATTATTTGCTTTTAAATTTTTGTTTTATTTTGCATTTAGTATTTTTTATACTCGCCATTACACAGCTTTTGCTCTAGGTTCCTCTTTTGAAACCAGTAGACATTTAGAAGACAATGAAAGGCTTTTTGGTTGAGCATCCTATAGATTTCTGAGAAACTACTTAAAGATCAATGTCTTGTGAACATTATTTTCATGGAGACTTTCAGTTCTTTTTCTCCTACTTAAGTAGGAGATTTTTTCACATGTATCTTTATGAACTAGTTTTCTTCCATCTGGAAATATCTAATTAATGGGAAATTTAGCACTATATCTGTTAGATGGTCAGAAGGGTCAGGAAGCATCAAGTCATTACTCCTTGTATTTGTTACTATGCCACACATTAGCACACATTGTCATATGCTGTCCCCAAAATAATGATGCTAGATGAATGGCACCAGAATCATCATTCTGTCTTACTATTAAGAAATTGAACCCCAGGAAAAAGGAGTCATTTCTCTCAAGGTCACTCAACTGGTTATGACAAAAGACCCCCCAGGTCTTCTAACTCTTTGCATTGGGATATAGATCTTAACTATGCTATGAAACTACATGTGTTACTTAGGTGGCATTTGATAGATAACAATAATAAGTAGGAGAAAGAACTATGATAAAAAAAAAATAAGAGAGCACCAGTTGCTAACTGTAAAGAACCAAAGATGACAAATGGAGGAGAACCTGGAGAAGTGAGCTGAGCTGCTAGCTGGGAAGTCTGAGATAGAAGAAGGGAGGGAAATTTTATCCTTATGAGAGCATCTGCCCAGAGAATAAGGGATGTACTTTCCTCCACTGTTATAATTATTTCAGCTTTGCCTTCTCAGTATGGACCTCTATACTAATTCTATGATGTATCTTCTCCCTGAGAATTTGTTTTTTTCTGGGATAGACAGAAAAATAGGTTGAATCTAGATTTCCACAAAGACTAATAGGCAAATAATATTAGCATTCGTAGCTCTATTTATACAGCAAAAGTATATTAATTTTCCTTGATGAACTTTTGGGGATTAAAAAATGTAGAAGAAAAGAAAAAATTATTTTTAAAAAGATGATCAAAACCTTCCTGTGGTAATTTTACCTAATCTTTTTTTTTTTTTTTTTTTGGTACCAGGGATCGAACTCAGGTCCTTGCACTTGCACAGCAGGCAGCGAAACCACTGAGCTAAATCCCCGGCTCTATTTTACCTAATCTTATATTTAAAAACAGAATATAATTAAGATAACCTAAAAATCGCTTTGTTTGTTTTTTTCTCTTCTGTTGGAAATAATATTGTTTTAGAAGTCAGTTTGTTAGTCAATAGGCCAACCAACATTAATTAAGTTCCTATTGTGTGACAGGCTTTGTGATGAATAATGAATGGCCGGTTGGTGAATAAGGTAAAGTTCCTTGACCTGGGCGAACTTGCATTTTAGGAGAGAAAAAGGCAGTGAATGTATAAACAAATTAATAAAGAGATAATTTGGGCCTGAAAAGACACATTTTGTATGAGCCGTTTTGATTCTGTGCAGACCCTTAGCAGATTTGGGGCTTCTCGATAATGAAATGATGAGGAAAGAGAAATACTTCCTACCACAAATGACTCTGCCACTACCACTACTCTTGTCAGGAAAGATGTAATGTTCATGCTTAAATGTGTGTAGTTTCACCTCAGAAGCAATGACCATTTGTTACTTTATTTTTATTCTAGGAATCTTGGAAAATCAGGACTCAGAGTTTCATGCTTGGGTCTTGGTAAGTACTTGGGGTGTCATATAGGGGTGGGTGAGAAGGTGGGAGTCTGAGGAGGCACGAGGCAGTGACTGAGGCACAGGTCTGGTCCGGTCCCAAGTGAGGCATCACCTCACTTCTTCTCCTGAGCCTTTCCCTGTGAGACAACTCCCTCCCTCCCTCTCTCTCTTCCTTTCTCTCTCTCTCTCTCTCTCTCTCTCTCTCTCTCTCTCTCTCTCTCTCTGCCAAGAAGCCACTATGTTGATGGTGCCTCGTGGAGGTGCATCAAGCAGTTTTGGAAGAGGTGGCTCATGGCACACATGAAAGCCCTCATGATATGAGCTCACACGCTCACCTCACCTCTTCCTCATTTCACTTGGATATTTTCTATCTATCCTTATTTTCCTTTCACCTAATTTCCTCACTTGTTTTCCTATTTTGTTATGTATTTTTATAACCTGCCTTAAATACTAGGGGAGGACAAGGTGAAACACATATACAGGTGTATATATACATCAAAAACTAAAGATTTTTACTCCTCAGGATGTAGCTCAGTGATAGAGCACTTACCTAACATGTACCAGGTCCTGAGTTTGATCTGCAGAACTTACAAACATTGTTATTCCTCTTGGGGAAGGTAAATATTTAAGGAGGACTAAGTAGAGATGGAAATTCTAACAGTATATGGTTGATTCTGAAATGGTGAAATCTGAGTATAAGAGCTGGGCAGACATCCTCCAGATGTGAGCAAAGGCTGCCTGAGCATTTGGGCCATTCGACACCATCAGAGCTATGCCCATAGTCCAAGAAAGTCTGTAGCAGAGTGATAGCTGGGGAAGTAGTGAGAAGTGGTCAGGTTATACCTATGTAGGGAGAGCCTGAATTTTTTTTTTGTTGGATTCAATGTAGGAGGTGGGGGAAAGGAGAGAACTCAATGCTGACTGAGATTTTTGTCCTGAGCAAGTGAAAGGATGAAATTACTAGCAAATAAGACATGGAAGAATGAGGAAAGAGAGACTTAGGTAGGAAAGAGACTAGGAGATTGATTTTAGACACAATAACTTTCAGGTATTAGACACACAAGAACAGTTGTCAAGTAAGTAAAAGGACAAATAAATATACAATTTAGAAGAGGGATATAGGCTGGGAGATAAAATTTGGCAGTCATTAACTTGTAGATGCTATTTAAGACATGATACACACTAAGATGAGAACTTGAAGGGAATGATTAGAAGTAGTATAGAAAACTGAGGCCCCAGTCCAAGACCTAAGATTTCTAACACTAAAAATTGGGAAAATGAGGAAGAAACAGTAAAGAAAACTGAAACTAACCAGTCAGTGTGGGGCTAAGAGAATCTGGAAAAAGAGTCCTGGAATCCAAGTAAAGAAAACATTTCAAGGAGGACAGAGTAACCAGGCCTGGCAAGTGCTGCTCATAAATCAAGCAAGATGAAGGCTGTCATGGTTTATATCCAGATGTCCCCCAAGAGCCTTATGGACTCATAGGCAGGGCTTTGGGAAGGTGATTGAATTATGGAGGCACTATAGCTAAATGTGACATTATGAGATGGGGCATGGTTGGAGGTGGGTTCCTGGGGGCATGACCTGGAAGGGTACAGCTCCCACCCCAGCACCTCTCTTCACTCTCTGCTTCCTGGCCACCATGATGTAAGCAGCTTAGCTCCACCCATTTCCTTCTGCCATGCTATTTCTGCCAGCTGAACATAGACTGAAACTGTGAACCAAAATAAGCCTCTCCTCCTTTAAGTAGTGGCTGTTGGGTATTGTGTCTCAAGGATGAAGAAAGTGATTAAAACAAGTACCAAGAATTAGCTATCAAATTTAGCAATGTGGGAGCCTGTGATGACTTTTGAAAATATCAGCTTTAGTGTAATAGTAAGTGCTGAAGCGTAATTGGAATGACCTCAAGGAGAATGGAAAGAGAAATGCTTGAGACTATTCTTTTGATGATGATTACTGTCAAGAGAAAGCAGAGCAATAAAGCAGCACTGGGCAGGCAAGTGGGGTCAGAGAGGTTGCCTTTGCCTTTGGAAGAAATGACGGCACATGTATATGCCAATGGGGAATTCTTTTAAAAAGAAAAAAGAATATAGCAAAGGTGGAAAAATGAATATCTGGAGTGATTTCTCAAGGACAGAAGAAGAGGGTAGCATGAAAGAAAGCAGAGTCTGTGGGCTTTACATTCAATAGGAGAACTGGGCATGTGGTGGTAATGGTGGAAGTATCTTGCTAAGGTTCTCTTCTATTGTTATTATATTTCCGGTAGAGATCAGAAGCAAGGTCATCAGTTGTTAGCGAAGATAAGAGGAGAAAGAGAAAATGTGGGAAGCAGAAGAGTGACTTGACCAAGGGTGTGCCTCATGCTGGCCAGTCTGCTCAAGACTTATGTTAGTACAGTGACGTGAGACCATCTCTGTGATTGTGGGTCTTTTCACCAGTCATGTTCAGGTAGGATTTTACAAGATAGGATTGCAAAGAACCTGGAGTTTTCTGTAAGGCAGCTCTTATTAAAAGAATGAGCCTTGCGCTTTCGCTGGGTAGAGAGGAAAATGAGGACCAGAGTAGTACTCCATTTTATTTAAAAAAACCCACATCTTTATCCAGTTTCCAGGTGATGGGCACTTGGGCTGTTTCCAAGCTTTAACTATTACAAACTGTGCCGCTATAAACATGAGTGCACATATATCACTGTGGTATGATTCTTTTAATTCTTTGGGGAAGATCCCCAGCAGGGGGATAGCTGGGTCAAATGGGACCTCTAGTCCTAGTTCTTTGAGGTATCTCCATACTGCACCCAATGATAAAAGTAAATGTATTGTATACCTAAAATGTACTAATAAAAGAATTTAAGAAAAAAACTGATGACCAGAGCCAGGACAGTGAGCCAATAGCTAAAATGAAGAAGCTGCAGGACAATAAAATGTGGCTAGGACCAATGAATTGTACTTCCTGGAGGGATCAAAGGATTGTTGGAGTAAGTTAAGTTGGAAGGATAGAAAGTAGTGGGTGAAAAACTAATGTTTGAAATTGAGGTTAGGGAGGGCTTCAGTTATTGGCAATGACAAAGTCTCAGCCATTTCCATTAAGAGCGAGTGTCTGAAGTTTAAGACAAGATCAGTGGTAGAGAGGATCAAGAAATCAAGAGCTGAAGATGCAGCAAAGGGTCATCTTCAAAGTCATTGAAATCACTGAAAAGTATCCAAAATTAGTATCAGAGAGAGTGACATTAGGACAGGGCCTTAAACTGTCAAAGAATGAAAGAGAGTGCCTAGGGGTAGATAAATGCAACACAAGGGTTCTGAGGATAAGAGATTCAAAGCTAGTAAGTGTGCCAGGGTTTTTCAAGACTTTGAAGGGCTATCAGGGTATCTTCCCAATGATATGATGTGGGAGGTAAAGGGGAATCTTTGTTCATTATAAGTCTAAGGTAATTTGGCATTTGCATAATATATGGCTCTGATCTTGTCACTATTTAGTTGCATTTGAAAGATATTGAAGATTCATTATTAGAGATTTACCCAAAGTTTTTTGAGAATGTAAGAATGGCTTTATAATAAATAATTATTCAGCATTCTTATTGAAAGAAACTATCCAGCTGTGTAAAGTTTTAAATATAAGAATTAAGAAAATGCAAAGTATAAAACATACTTAAAACTCATTCATCAATTATCTTCCAAGTTGGTTAACATGGTGGAAAAGTTTAGTCAATAAGTGCATAGAAAACTCAACCAAAAGCCTTTGAGACTCAGATACCCATGAAATGCCATATGTAAATGAGTCTCCAGAGGGCACACTGCAGTTTGCTTGTTGGCTTGTTGTGTTTGTTTGTTTGTTGGCTTTGTTTTGGTACCAGGGATCAAACTCGGGTCCTTGCATCTGCAAGGCAGGCAGCAGAACCACTGAGCTAAATACCGGCCCATTGTTGGCTTGTTTTCAAACTCAAGACTTGTGAGCTATAAGCATATTATTGAAGTTTGAAATAGACAAAGCAATTGAGTCCTGATTTGAGCTTCAAGTTTTTCTGAGAGCCTCAAGACTTGTGATAAGACTCTGTGTGAAAAATAGGAGAAAACAAGGCAGTTATGGGGCTGACTAGCTTCATTCAGAGCAGGTAACAGAGCTTGACAGCTTGATGAGTGCTCTTTGAGAACTTCTCGGAGCTGCCTCTGTAAGCCAGAGAAGGCAAAATATTCACAGGAAGGAACATTGTACCAGCCTCAGATAATTTTTCAGGCTCTGCAGACCCCAGCTGTCAAATCCAAGTGGAGCTAGATTTACCACTATAGACTTGGAATGTCAGCTCAGTCATGGCCCATGTTCTGCTGAGGCTTTAGAAATGATGTACTAAAACATCCAGGTATCAAAAGGCTACAAATGTCTTTTATTGAAATACTTTGAAGGTCAGAGTTAAAGCTAACAATTCTGACTTTTCTTCTTTAGAAAAAAAGTCTTTCAGAAGAAGTCTTCTAGAAAAGTCTCTAGAAGAAAAGTCTTCTAGAGAAGACGGGCTAGGACTTTCTTGCCCTGCCAAGCTTTCTTTTGATAAACAAAGACTATGTGGAAGTGTATGAAAGGTGGATAGACTTGAGGATGAACTGTTACTACATCTGAAGAAACACTGCTCTGCCAAGGGAAAAGAATGGGGGGCGTGGATTAAGTGACTGATCCCATCTGTGTTACTGTGGCTGACCTGATGTAGAAATACACTGCCCACTGCCAAGAGGACTTGAGGTCAAATAAATGAGTAGGAAAGGAAAGGGATAAATACACCAGAGTATGGCCCCAAGACATCCCCTTGAAGGGGATGTGTAGAGTGTGTCTTATAAAAAAGGAAGAGAAGGGGCCGGGGATTTAGCTCAGTGGTTTTACCACCTGCTGCACAAGCGCAAGGACCCAAGTTCAATCCCCGGTACCAAAAGAAAAAAAAAAAAAAGAAGAGAAGAATTCACTCACGAATTTATTCTTCAGTAAACATTTATGAAGCCAGGCTTTGTGCTGGTTTACAGAGAGGATCCTAAGATGAACATGGCACAGATCGTGTTCACAGTGCAGTGGGAGTTGTTCTACATGCAAAAACAAACTGTCAGTATATCTGACAGGTGCCATAATGGAGAGTACAGCATAAACCAAGCATGAGGAAGGCCTCCTGGGGGATCCAGGACAGCTTCACAGGGCAAGTTTCACTTGACTGAGACTTGAAGGAGAATCCAGTGCAGAAGCAGAGTAATGGACTCAAGCAGAGGAACAACACAAGCAGTGCCTGGAAGGACACCCCACGTGGGGAGGAAGTTGGGGGATGTAGCCATGGGCACAGTGAGGTATACATACGTGTAAGGTGTTGGGGAATGCAAGGAATCTGGTGGAGAGGGAGACAAGGCCTGGTCATGAGGGTCCTGTTCATCTTGCCAAGGCACTTAGCTTTTGTCCTCTAGATCCCTGGTGTCCCTCCAGTCCTAAGGTCCCAGGTTCTCAGGAAATGCTTGGGGGAAAAGGCAGAGCCAAGGCAGCATCTCTCTCCCACTCCCTCCTGCCATATACCACAGTTTCCATCAAGGCAGGGCCACTTTTTATTCATATTATATATTTTTTAACAATAGACTATTTTTAGAGCAGTTTTTGGTTAAGAAACATGAGCACAAAGTACAGTTTCCATAAGCCCCGCATACACAACCTCCCCATTATCAACATTCCCACCAGAGCAGTGCATTTGCCACAGTCGGTGAACCTACACCAACACAGCCTTGTCACCCAAAGTTCACATTTTACATTAGGGTTCACTCTTGGTGTTGTATATTCTATAAGGTTTTTTGTTTTTTGTTTTTTGTGGGTTTGGGGGGTTTGGGGGAGGGTTGTGGGTTTTTTGGTACCGGGGATTGAACTTAATGATCTTGCACTTGCAAGGCGGGCGCAGTGCCACTGAACTAAATCCCCAACCCCTATTCTATGAGTTTTAACAAATGTGCAGTGATATGTATCTCCAGTATAACCACAAAGAGTAATTTTGCTGCTCCCCAAATCCTCAGTGTTCTGGCTCTTTATTTCCCTTATCTTTTAGAAACCACTGATTTTATTGTCTCCCTAGTTTTACATTTTTCATAATGTCACCCAGTTGGGCTCATATGGTGTGTAGCCTTTTCAGACTGGCTTCTTTCCATAGATATGCCTTTAAGTTTCCTCTTTGTCTTTTTGTAGCTTGGTAACTCATTTCTTTTTAGTGCTATACATTACTAAAGGGGTGGTATACTCTGCCCCCAGAAAAGTTTAAAACCTTGCTCTAGCTTACACAGAAAGCCGCTGAAAACTTTGGATCAGGAATAGGTTATGATCAAAGGTGTTAGGATTATTTTTCTGGCAGAAGTTTAAGGGCTAGATTAGAGGGGAAATAATGGAGACTAGAGATAGGAAACTGATTACAAGTCAATGACTATTTTTCAGAGAATTTTGAGGTTACACAAAACTGAGCAGAAGGTACAGTTTCCACATACTTGTTTCCACACATACACAGCCTTCCCCATTTCAACATTCCTCATCAGAGTGGTACATTCGTTACAGTCAATGAGCTTTGGTCATATAGGGAGGATGTTACAAAAGAAGTAGAAGAAAGAAGTGATTAGGTAGGAGGAAAAATAAACAGGATTGGTGATTTGGAATGTACAATGGGAAGACTTCTTGAGCAGAGAAGGATGCCTGGATTCCTGGATTGGGCACAGAAGTGAATGAGCTGGAACCTTAGAATGAGGAAATGCAAGAGGCAGCTGTGAGAGCAGAAAGACTACTGGGGAGTTGTGCAGAGAGCCTGTGAATTTCTGGCTTCAAGCCTCTGTGGAACAATAGGAGCTCTGGAGAAACATCTAGACAGGAAATACAGACCCAGGGACTCCTAAGGGTGAGCCTATGGTTGCTATGGAAGTTACCTAGAAATACACAGGACAGAGATGTTGGGACAGGTTTAGGACACCTGTCTCATGAGGCCTGCCAGATTGGATGTACCCAGGAGCAGGGACTCTTTGTTCTACACTCCTGTTGTACTTTCAGCAGATCATAGTATCTGGCAAGCAGTTTCTCAAATATATTTGCTGAATGAATAACTGGGCAGATGGATCAGTTGCTGAGGAATGAAAAAATGTCTACTGGGTAATAGTGAAGATCCACATGAAATCAGAAGTCATGAATCGCTGAGATCCAGTCAGCCTACTTCTTTGGCATATCAATGAAGCAGCAGCATATTGATGATGAAACTGAGACAGAGGGAAGAAAGGGACATACAAAGATTCCAGGGCTGGGGATGTATCTCACTGGTAAAGCACTTGCCTAGGGTGTACCATGTCCTGGGTTCCATTCCCAGGAGAAAAAAAACAATGTTAGTCTAAAGCCATACCACTCTGAATTCCCCCGACCTCAGAAGCTGAGCAGGGTTGGTCATGGCTAGTGCTTGGATGGCACAGAGGGATCCACAGCATCAGGGATTATCCTGGAGTCCATCACATATACCCAGTGACATGGAACCTGGGCCAGGTCGGCGCCCAGAGCTATCTCAGTTCAACTTTGACTTTTTCAGGGAGAAAGGGGCAACTGCTCCAAAAAGCCTCCCAGTCTGACTCATCCTGTGGGAAGCAGCTCTCCAGAGTTGGTGGCTCTTCTACCAGTGCTTGGGAGGGGCTCATTTTACCCTGTACCTCTCACTCCAGGTGGATATACTTTCTGGCAGATGAGATGCTGCAAGCAAAAAGTCATATCATGGTTCATTTTATGTGTCAACTTTACTGGCCCATCAGGTTCCCAGATACTTGGCCAAGCATTACTCTGAGTGTGTCTGTGAGGGTCTCTCTGGACCAGATTAACACTTAAATTAGAAAGCTGACTAAAGCAGATCACCCTGCCTAATGTGGGTGAGTTTCATCCAACCAACTGAAGTCTTGAAGAAAATCAAAAGGTGGACCATCCTGTGAATGACAGAAAACTTCTGCCAGACCACTCTGAGCTGGGACAGTGGTCTCTCTTGTCTTCATACTCATACTGAAACATCAGCTCTTCTTGGGCCTCAAGCTGGTTGGCTTTCACAGTAGAACTATACCATGGCTTCCACAGGAGCTCTAGCTTACCAAGTGCAGATCTTGGGATTTCTTAGTCTCCATAATCCAGTGAGCAAATCTCTCTCTCTCTCTCTCTCTCTCTCTCTTTCTCCATATCCACCCCTACTGACTCTGTTTCGCTGAAGAACCTAACTAACCACTAACTCTTCAAACATTTTGCTGATTAAACACACAAAAAAAATCTCACAGGTATGTACATGTGGCAAGCTAAATAATCAGATATTTGTAAGAAGTGACATAGGATACAGGGACATATCATGTATGAGGGCTAAAGTGAATGGTAAAGGGTCACTTGCTCATTTTTTTAACTGTACACATTTGAACCTGGAGCAAATACTATTCTCCAAAACAGGGTTCTCCAGGGCTGTTCCTGGTCCAGAGAGCATTTTATACCACCCTAACAGGAAGGTCAGGTCTGGATCTAAGCAGTGTAGCAGAGAATATCCCATGTCTGTGCCTGCTTCCACACATTTTAAGGCTATAACTCCTGGACAGTGCAAACACTCCACCACTGTCTGCATTCTTTTAGGCTCCATCCTTGGAGCAATGAAATCATAACATAAAATATTTAACACTCTGGAGATATTGGCACTTGGAAAGACTACACTGAGTCTCTTGAAAAGTATTTCTTCTCAAGTCCTGCTGCCCATTGGAATCACTTGTGGTGCTTTGAAAACTGCAGATACCAGTTTTTACCAGACCTTCTGGATGTGGCACTCCTGACGCAGGTGTTTTTAAAAGGCTGGGTCAAAGGCAGTGTTGGGGTTGGAGCCTGTTGTCCTCACCAGATAGATGGGAAGAGATGGAGAAATGTGTGAACTGGCATCTAGAGAGCCAACTGCTAGCAGCCATAATTCTTACCTACTTGGTGGGTGCTGCCTGCAGATCTAGCACCTGGAACTGGCCAGAGACATTTCCACCTGACCTAGAAATTTCCAAGATGGGAATCTACCCCGCTCAGGCCTGGCCTCAGGGTTTTTCTGGAGCCAAGGTCAAGGGGATGCTGCTTCTGCCATCAGGACCTCAGTTTTGCCTTATGTCACCTCCTAGCCAATGCAACCTAGAGCAAAGACAGTGAATCTTGAGAATGAACTTTGTGACTTCTTTTTAATATATTGCATATGTGCAGAATGTACTTCTGGCTCATCTCCCTGTGCCTTAGAGATGTTCTCACTGTGCTAAATATTTTGACTCTGGGAGGACATGACATTAAATATTTAACATGGATAGTATTTTTATGACAACCCTCATGGTTCCCATTTTTGTTGCCAAGGCCACTGTAAACTAGCCTCCTCACCTATTATAATAAGAGCAACTCATAAGTATTTATAAAGTGCTCTAGGCACTCGAGAGACCATTTTAAAAGTGTAATTTCTTCCCTTAAAGAGTTTAACAATTTTTCTACATAATTCAAAGAGAGTGAATTATCTTGAGACCAGAATACCCACAGAATTTAAGTGGCGCATGAATATTAAATATACAACAAGAGAGTTTTAGGCTTGTCACTCTTCCTGGAAAGTCTAACTTGAATAAATGCCATGATGCATACACATTAAAAATAAGAAGACACTTGTATATTGACAAAATGAGATTTTAAGTGGATATTTAATGGATACAATACTTCTTACGAATTGCTGACAAGTTGGTTGCCATCTAAATTACCAAGGGCTTGTGCTCGCTTCGGCAGCACATATACTAAATTACCAATGGCTGCTGGTCATATGCCTTTTCTCACAAGAGTCCATTAGCAGTGAAAAATACCTGAGTTATGAGAATGGTAACCTGATGTTCCACACAGTGACTGAATTGGGGCACAGAGGAAAACTGGGGGAGAGAAAAGAGGAATCTGTATAGAGGAGATTACTCAAAAACCCAGGTGCACATCCTCCTCCTGTCTCCCTTGGTATAGTTGCAAAAGGACTAGTAGTCCTCATTTGCTAAAGTGTGAGTCACAGTGAAACAAATGGTCACAAAAACATCGGGTGTGGAGCTTGGAAGATCCTCCTTAGGTCAAAATATGGGCAATCTGCTGGAACCAATGACAATTTGTCATCAGTCTCACTAAAGAACATCATGGTCATGAAAGAATTAGTCCTTGTAGGCACTAGCTCCGTTACAGATGAGGAAATCAGTCAGGAGGAGGGGGTATGCCTTGTCCAAGGGCAGCAGTAGAGATGGCAGACCCTCTATTTCCCACCTTCACCTCTCCACCAGAAGCCTCACTCCGTCACCCCATTGCTGCCAGCCTCAAGGTGCACACAGCTACTCCTGTCACCCATATCTTTTCACATCCTGGACTTTCTTTCCTCCTTGAAAAGAGGACAGCCTGCAATGGTATCATATTCTTCCAGCTCTGACAGTTGGTGGTGTGATCATTGGGCAAATTCAGCATCACTCCCAGTTTGCAGGAGGTTTCAAACTAGAAACTAACTGTTGGAAGATGAATGGATCCTGGCATTTCTCTCCAGTGTGCCATGACTGTCAAAGATCCATAGACAGATGGGGACCAAAATCTGTGTCTTGGTCTATGATCAAGTATGCTTGCCCTGAAATAAGAATGCAATTGATCATGGGCAGTTTCATTTTTTCCTATGTTCCTGAATGAAACTTGTATTAGCCAGCTCTGCTGTAAGTGAGAAAATTATATCCTGATATAATTATATCAGGAAATAACTAATTCTGTAAGTATTATAAGTAATATAATTAATCCTGTAAGTGAGACACAATACTAGACACTTTCATCTTAAAGGAAAAGAGGTTTATTTTGACTTACAATTTCAGTGAATCCAGTCCATGGTTAAGTGGGCTGCAAGGCAGAAACAACATAGTTGAAGGGCCTGGTGGGGGAAAGCTGCTCAGGTCATGGCAGCCAGGAAGCAAACAAAAATACATCCTTCCAGCTCATGTTCCAAGTGTCTTGCTTCTTCTGACCTGGTCCTATCTCTGAGCAGTGCAGCCAGCTATAAACTTAGTAAACTAATCCACTGGTGCCCTCACAATCCAATCACCCTTCAAAAACTCCACCTCTGAACATGAGATTTTTTTTGTGGGGGGGGGTACTGGGGATTGAACTTGGGTCCTTGTGCTTGTGCAGCAGGTGACGAAACCACTGAGCTAAATTCCCGGCCCCAGAACATGAGATTTTTGAGGGACATTTTAGACCTAAATCTTAACAAAGCTCCTGACACCTGTCTTTTCCTCCATTGCAAACTGCCCTAAACATACCAAGTGGTTCCCTGTAACTTCTGTACTCTACGAAGCAGCCTGACTAAGGCACATGTTGTGTACATACAAGTAGATTCATATTGGTCACCCTGAGTTTGCCTTGTGCACTCTACCTTTATACTGAGATTATTTTTCTAAACCCTATACATTAAAAAGAATTCAAATGGGCCAGGGATTTAGCTCAGTGGTTTTGCCACCTGCTGCGCAAGTGCAAGGACCTGAGTTCGATCCCCAGTACCAAAAAATAAAAAAAAGAATTCAAGTGAAAACTTGGTAATTTCAATCAACAAGGCAATTTGAGCTACTCTAACAGTGAGAGAAAAAATGAAGGGATCATTTATGCTGCTGTCCTCCAGCAGGGTGGAAGTTGTGCCTCTGGTAAGCTCAGATAAAGAGTACAGAGTCCAAAAAAAAAAAAAAAAAAGAGTACAGGGTCATAGCAGCCACCTTTGCAAGGGGTCGACACATTTCGTTATGTGGACTTTCATACATAGGCCTTAGGCCGACAGCTGGACCGGGTCAGGAATAAAGTCCAGTTCTTTCCAGTCCATTCTTTACTGAATATGAATTAATCAGAAACCTTCCCAAATAAGTAAACAGAAAACCTAGCTCCAAGCAGTGCAAAATATCAGCCTGAGAAAAACTAGAAATTTCTAGGCTCATGTAGAAGAATTTCTAGGCTCACCTGGACAGAAGATGCATATGGATTGGTTAAGGAATCCGTCTATGAGTTCTATGCATTCTATTCTAGGCTGCCCTCAAAGTCGGAAGATGGCTGAAGTGGCTCTGATTGGCTCATGTATCTTTTCTTGAACCAATTGCTGAAGGACTTTAGTCAGTCAAGAACCACTCCAAGCTGAGAAAGAGTTTAAACCCAGTCCAACTGCATTCTAGGGGTAAGAAGATGATAAATTCTCAAAAGATAATTAAATAATTCTTACCTAAAGAGGGTGAATAGTGGCCAACTATAATAAATAGATAGCCATCATTTAAGAAGAAAATATATTACTGAATCCTGAAAACTCTTCCCCTCTTACTGCAGCTCATCTGAGCCTTTCTATGTCATCAGTAGCCATGGTTCAAGCTTTAAATTCTCCCATACTTCTTTGTGGTATGAGATATGCTCAGAGCTTGGTAGGCCAACTCAAGTTTACCTCCTGCTACCTCAGTTAGCTCAGCTGGCAAACTGTCCTTTGCAGGGCCAGTACGTAGCCTCGGCTTTTTAATATTCTCTCTCATCTACAAGTTTCCAATAATTCTCAGCAATCAGTGGGACCTGAGGCCCATTTACAAATAAAAGCTTCCTCCTAACACCTGGATAATGAAAATATGCAAAGGAGGATGTTCATGAGCATGAAACCAAAAGTACCATTAATGTTCACTTTATAGCTGACAACTAATTAAAATGAAGGGAAAAAGCTACCCAGCATGAAATTATAGCAAATAGGTGATGAGTCAATGAGCAGTAGCTAAATTAAAGCTGACAGTTTAACCACAGAGGCCAAAGAGAAGGGAACCAGAAGAGAAAAGGACCTGACTTGCCTCTCCTGACTTGGACTCAAAGCAAGCTTTCTGCCAATCTCTTCATTTTCTTCTTGGTCTCTGACCTCCTCATCCCCTCCCACATCTCCATTTTATGTTCTACAGCACTCTTTCAACACTTACTGGGAAGAAACCAAAACCCACCTGTGTCCTGTTCTGTGACCTCTTAGCTGGCGGAAACTGTAACTCAGTCATCCTGGAAAGCAGTGCTCTTCCTTTATTTATCCATGTGTTCCTGGCTTGCACAAAGATGGGCCGATTTTGTGCTGGGGAAATAGGAGAAAAGAGACAGGCAAGTCCCTAACTTCACCCAGTCTACCAGGGGAGACTGTTTCTTAGGCTGACCAGATCCTTGGCCTATGTGCCCTCTGAGTATACCTTGCATTTTTAAATTGTTTGCTGGTGATAACTTTTTATAGTCTGACTATTTCCCACTGGTTTGTCAATTCACAACACATGCCTAGAACGAGATGATGCTCAATGAATGCTCATTTATGGAATGACTGTGCTCAGAGAGAAATAAGAGGTGCCTGGGACACACAAAAGCTTCCTAAGCTACAGTTGGGAAAGGTTGCCAAAGACTTCCTGGAGGAAGAGGACCACAGGATGAGCAGGATGGGAAGAAGCCAAGGCAAAGGGAAAGCAAGGAAAAGAGCAGCTAAAAATAATGCAATAGAGGTAGAGATCAGAGAGCTAGAGGTACAAGAAATGGAAGTGGGACAGAGGAAGTGATCACCTCAGCCTGGGGAGTGGGGAAGTGCTGCTGTATGCAGCCAGACTTGGAAGGATAAGTAGAAACCTGTAAGCTTGACAAGGGAAAGCAAGCTGAGGACTTCTTACTCCTCACTCAGGTCTCAGTGGGCCTGACGCACTCCATCCAGTCAGGCTAGAGGCTTCCTGCAGGTTCCTTCCCAAGCCCTCTTAGAAGTGTTGATCCTTTGGGTCCTGCACTGTCCTGCAATTATTAGAGTATCTATCAGCCTTTCAACTGGACAAGAGCCCCAGAGAGCAGGCCATTAATAACACTTGCTATTTTGACCTCACCATGTGGCATGGTTCTAGGGGAAGAAGGGGATTCAGTAAATACTTTTTAAATGAATTGATAATTAAATTTCAGGAAGAAGAGAAACCTGGAAAACAAAATTAGCATGGTCTGGAGAGGGAACTATATGGTAGAGAAAATGATGAGAGACAACCTCAGAAAGCTTATGAAAAGCACTGAAGCCATGCTATAAAGCTTGGGGTTTGCTTATTGGATGATTAGGAGTCCTGGAGATATTTAACGCCATTGGTGACTTGGCCGTATTTGTTTTGGGAAGCTTTTTCTGGTAATGGTGGTCACAGAGCAGACAGCCAATGGAGAAGACTGGAAATAGAGGCGGAGAGATGGGCCCAGTACTCAAACAGCCTCACTTTGACAGAGAATTAAACATAACAACATGTTAAATTCCCACTAACTGTGGGCCTGGTCCTTTGCTCTGTATGTACAAAGAGTGTGTGCGAGCACATAGCAGGGCCATAAGGTAAGAGCCCTGACCAAATCAGCAAAAGCAGGTAAAGTACAGAAAGAAATGTTTTCAAAAGCATAAAATAAAATATCAGAAAAAGGATGTCATCCTGGAAATTTACAAAGTTTCTTTCTTTAACAAAAAGGTCAGGGCCAGAGATTTAGCTCAGTGGCACTGCGCCTGCCTCACAAGCGCAAAGTCCTGAGTTCTTATCCCTGGTACTGCAAAAAAAAAAAAGACAAATATAAATGGGAAAATTTTAAATGGGCAAATAAAACTCAGAGAAATTTGAAGAAAAAAGGAAATGAAGTAAGGGTACAAAACCAATTATGAAACAAAGTGAGTTCAAGGAAAATGCCAGACATCCATGGTAATGAAAAGTGATAACTCATGAAGTGGGGTCCCTGAGGAAGCCCAAAGAATGGGAGCCCCAGGAAAAGGAAGAAATGAGCTGGGACATAAGGGGCCCTAGAGAGGAGACCAAGATGGTGCTGTCTTGGTTTATGTTCTTTTTGATGCAGGCTCTGAAACAAGAATTTGAAGGCAAGTAGTTTGTTTAGAGGTGATTTTTAAAAAATTAACAGAGGAGTGGAGATGTGAGATTGAGAAGAAAAGGCAACAAATAAAGGGAGTTCAGCGCCGTGGAGGATGCTGGAGCCAACATAGACACCACCCGTGGTGAAGGAGAGGCGGTGTCCTTGTACTAGCGAGAGTTCACAGGTATCTCAGAGCAAAGGGGAAATGATCCTGCCTGCCATGGGTAGTTGGCAGATTTGGTAGCAGGAAGTATAGCAGTGGTCTCTAGCCTTTTTTGCACCAGGGACCTGTTTCATGGAAGATACTTTCCCCCGGAATCAGTGAGGGGAGGGTGTTTTTACCAGGCATTAGATTCTCCCAAGGAGAGAGGACAACCCAGAGTCCTCTGCTGCACAGCTCAAAGTAGAGTTCAAGCTCCTGTGAGAATCTAAGGCCTCCACTGATAACAGGAGGCAGAACTCAGGCTGTGAATGCAGATGGAGTTTTGTTGGCTTGCCCACCCCTCACTTCCTGCTGAGCAGCCGGGTTGCTCTCCCCCCCACCCCCTGAAGATGTTAACAGCTGTCAGCTTGTGTTTTCTCTATAGAGTAGAACACACTATTTTCTGCTGAAGTTGAAGGAAGAAGAGGTGGGCCCTAAGTTGAAGAAATGAGGCAGATTGGAAATGCATACCATGGAGTAAAAGAATGGGAAAATAGAGGGCTGGTGGCTTAAGAGGGACAAGTAAATAGAATTTACAATGGGTCAGCTTACTAACGGCAGTCTGTGGTTTTCTCCAGTACCACTCCAGCATCTTGGTTATAGGTAATGAGCAGCTGGACATTTGGATTCGCCCAGATTGGGGATTTAGCCAGGCAGGTGCAGTGAAGGACAGTGAAACAATGGAGTTGAGAATAGAACAAGAGAACCTTCTAAATGGTGACACATGTCATCTAGCAAGCTGCACCTACCTGATTAAAGAACAAATGGAAGACAAAGATAGAGTGGAGGAAGGGGAAGAGTCTGAGGTCACAGTGGGAGGGAAAGAAAACTGCCGGATCTGCAAGAGTGGGAGATGAGAGCATTGGGGGACTAATGACCTGATAATCTTTAATACATGTGTTTGGAATCCAAATAAAGCATAGGTCCACCTGCATTCTCTTACAGTAAGTGCTGATATAAATGAGTGGACATAGAGACTGCACAAAGTATGTGGAGCATACATAGTCTCTTCTCAAAAAAAATAATACATAGGTAAATGTACGCATTTAAAAATGTAGAGGAACACACTGCAAACTGTAATAGTGACTATCTCTACTGGGTTAATTAGGGATTCTACTCCATACTCTTGGAACACTTATGATTCACTGAATATATTTTTTAATTGAGGATTTTACTTGGGATTTGTAATATCTAGGCTGTGCTAAATGTAATTTTTATACCAGTGTAACTTTAAGAAGGCTTGAAATTTTATTCAGAGGGATTAATGTGGCTGTTGTGATGCTACTCCAATTGGCCCACTGGAACCATATGAAGAAGACAGTGGATTTTCAATTATCTCTGCTCAGAAAAGAGAACAGGGAGAGAAAAAAATCAACATGCATTTATGTGTGTCTTTGGAATGCGTTTTGCATTTCAATTTGAGTATGGCTGCCATAGACATGAAACCCTGTTAGTGGAAAATCAAGAGTATTCTAAAGTTAATAAAATATGTAGGAACAGTGTAATGATCCAGTAGCCCATCTCTGACTAGGCTTCAGTTAAGCTTTCAAATCTCTGTAATGAGGGCTGGGGATTTAGCTCAGTGGTTTCGCTGCCTGCTGCGCAAGCGCAAGGACCCGAGTTCAATCCCCGGTACCAAAAAAAAAAACCAAAAACAAATCTCTGTAATGAGTTAATCATTTGACATGGCAGCAGTGGGAGAAATTCTGTCCCAACTCCATCAAACTGATGCAACTCACTTGTACCCTATTCGCATAGTGCTGGTGGCCCTTGTAATCTTGTCCCAAAAAATGAGACTGCTGATGCTCTTTTTTATTCCACCTTTTAAAAAAATTTCTACTGAGCTATTTTTACTACAGTCATTCACTGCTACTGGGATTTTTGCAGAAGCCTAATAGTACTCATAAAATGAAGGGCAAATCACTAAAAAAACGAATCTTAAAGAAATAGTCTGTAACTATTTGGTCAGGGTAAAGACCCCACAAGGCACTGCAATCTCTAGTTTGGTGGCAAGGCCATCTTCAACCTCCTGTGCTGATTTTCTTTACCTGCTTTACCCAGTACTTCTCTCTTCTATACTCCAAGGCTTCCCACTGTATTAGGAGCTCATACAGGATCTGAGCCTATTCCTACAACATCCTGACTCACTATGTAGACAGTTGTCAACTCTGGATGCTGTTACATTCACATGAGGAGCTTTTAAAAACCACCTGTGTCTGGGCTTTTTCTCAGACCAACTAAACCAGAATTGCTGGTGGGACAGTACATCAGCTCCCCAGTTGATCCTACCTGCTCAACTGGCCTGGACAAGGAGGATCACCAGCCTGGACAACAACCTCCAAACTGGTTTCCAGTGAAGCTGAGAGGCAGCCCTGGCTCACCACCTGAGTTCCTTGCTCATCAAAATTCAAGTCAACTATAGAGGCTTGGAACATCTGAGTGCATTTTTCTTCTCATGCTGCATGCAATGGGCATAGCTAGAGAGTGGGCCAGATGCCACTTTTGGTGACCAGTGCAAGATGCAAGTGTAGGTAGTAGGTGGGGTGTTTGTTTTCCATTTAGCTTTGGTCTCCAATTTGAATTTTGTAGCGTGCGACTGGCCAATTTTATTTTTTATTTTATTTATTTTCAGAGGATCTTGCTAAATTGCTAAGTTGCCCAGGCTGGGTTCAAACTTGCAATCTTCCTGCTTCAACCTTCCAGAGTGCTGGAATTACAAGTATACACCAACACACCTGGCTTGCAGCATTTTTAAATGTTTTAGTCTATTCATGACTATCCATGTGTCACTTCAGAATAATCAACAATAAACAATAAATTTTCCTAAGCCTTGTTTGTTAAGATGGGTACATTCTAATGTTGACTTGACTCTTACCAAGGTCTCTGAAGAAGTAATTAATCTTCTATGGAACTTATGTTGCTGGAAATATTATCTCTGGAGACAAACAATAAAAGAAACATTTAGCAAGCTCCTGTATGCTGAGTATTGTGCTAGAAGCTGAGATATACTATCAAAATCAACTATGGAGTTTGACTGCATGGACTGAATTCCTGACCAGCAACTTACCAGCAAACAAATTCAAATCAGAGTGCCCATGAGTTTAAATGAGACAATACTTATAAATATATCACAGTGTGGGGCACAAGATGATGAACAAGACAGATAGAGCCCCTGAACAAGGACCCTGAACTCTGCACCCCACTTTACCTTCAAGGAATCATTATACAGAGTGTATATCAGATCTTTCGATGGTACCTTCTTCCCACAGTTGTACGCTCTTTCCCAGCTAACAGCAAGTTCTATTCTGTCATAGTGAACAGTCCCTGAGATTCTTAACCAGCCAAAAAGCGGTCAAAGGTGGAGTGTCACCACACAGGTAGCTTTGCTCCCCGGGGTGTTCCCTCCAGAGCATTTCCCTGCTTTCCCACAGGCAGGGCCCCTGGTAGTAGCAGGAGACATGATGCCATCGCTGATTTAAGATGGGAAATGCTGGCATCATCCTACCATAATGACTCCTTGCTTGCACGCCAACTTCTAGCCACCCTCCAGAATGTTTTCCTTGTGTGTATTTGAATGTGGTTGGTGAATATCCAGACCATTAACTCAAATAAAGACCACAGATGGATTCATTCTGATTTCCAAGCAATGAATTAATAAGAGGATCAGCAAGCAATAAACAAGTTCAATGAACATTACTTCTCTGCTGATCATTTCTCCTCTGCTGTTCTTGAATTCATTCATTCATAAAACACTCCATAAGTGCCTTCTATGTGCCTGATTTTACAATCTCTGGTGATACGGAGATCATTCTGAGATATTTGTAATTTTGAAAATGTCTCAAGGTCTGCTTTCCATGCTTGAAAACACTATACTATCTCAATACTATTGAGATAAAAATATAACATTTATATTATTTGATATCTCTAGTTAACTAAATTTCTGGATAACATTCCATATCATATGTTAGGACATTTCACTCAGTCTCTATATAATCAGGACTGTGTGGCTATAATGTCAGCATCTCTTTTCCAATGTCTGGCTGGGAACACCAGTGTTCTGATGATGGAAGTTCATTACTAGACCAGACTGCCACAATCTGTGCTGTGCTTCTCCTGTGTCACATTTAACTTTTCAACATAGCGTAACATTAGAAGAAGAATGACTCTATGTGAAATTTGGATTAAGTGGAATCTCCTAGTATTAAAGATGCATCGATATGGTTTTGGATTGCTCTATTTTCTTCTTTGACATGTTAAGTTTCTACAAATAATTACTGAAAAGAGAAGGTCTCTATCCTTCAGTTATAAATAGTCAGAGTCTATGTATAAAAAGCCTATGCATCCTTCTGTAGGTGATGCAAAAACATCCAATCCACCTGGTGTAACTATGAATTTTCCATTAGAAAAATGAGACTATAAATTTTTCTAAAAAAATCCAAAATCATTAAAAGTTGTTATCCATCAGGCACAGATGAAATAAGCTAATGCTTAAATGGAAATTTGTAAATCTGCTTGGAAACATGGGACTGAGTTAATTTGAGTATAACTTTTTTATTTTTAGGCTTTTACTAAATTATCCTTTATATATTTCCTCAGTTTTAATTCTTCTACCTTAAAAAACTTCTTAGTCAAAATGTGCACAAATAATTTTGTGTTCTTACTTGGGTTTTCCTTAATAGTATTTAATACCCTAAATATCATGAAGTTAACAGCCCAAGCAGGAGAATTTAAAAGGACTGTTGTAAGACATTCTTTCATTCTTTTTTATAATGTATTATCTTTCTTGTTTTCACATAGAGTTTCTTTGCCTTGCCATAGAATTAAAATTTATTTCCTAGATGATCCTGACAGTCCTGTATGTACATACTTTTTTACATACAGAGCTATTCAAAATTATTACTAAAAGGGCCGGGAATTTAGCTCAGTGGTTTCACCGCCTGCTCCGCAAGAGCAAGAACCCGAGTTCGATCCCTGGTACCAAAAACAAAATTATTACTAAAGTTTGGAGCAGAACAACTGAATGAACTATCAAAAAATCTTCACAGAAAGATGTAGCTTTGACATGAAACTTTCAGAAATAAAAGAAAATGCAAAGGAGGTTGCAGTGACTTTCAAACTTCTTAACATCAGTGTTTTTCCAGAGAGTTCTTGTAGTAACTTACAGTGGAAAAGCAAAGGATAAATCTAAAAATAATTAAATATATTTATGTATATATGTTAAAGCACATATTATATTCCAGGCACTATGCTAAGAATTCACAAGCAAAAAAAAAAAAAAAAAAAAAAAATTTTAAATCTTAATAAATCTTATTTTAAAAGAAGACATTGAAAATATTTGAATTTGTTTTATAAGTCAGAAATCATCCTTTAGTCCTAGTGTCCCAAGGTGGTTATGTAATTTTATTCAAATACTGTGTAACTTCAAGTACATTAACTGTTGTACACATTTCTTACAAGAGTCTTCAAAGAACAAATGAGTTCTTACAAAGAGTAAGGCTCATTGATGCTGCGTGCTGGTTTTAAGTCCCCTGAAAACTTCATTGTAAGAAATACTTTTCAGTATGTTAGTGTCAGGACAAGAAAATATGAAGAACTGTGTGTGACCAAGAATCTTAAAGCAAACCATTGAAAAAATATATATATTTTTTTATTTTTGGTACCGGGGATCGAACTCTGGTCCTTGCGCTTGTGGGGCAGGCAGCAGAACCATTGAAAAAATATAAATGCTGCCTCTTTTTCCTGTCTAGAAAGTAAGAAGAGCTGTTAATTTGTTGAAGCCCTTGTTTATAAATGGATTTTCCACTAATAAGGATTTTTTAAAAATAATTTTTGCTTTTGAATATAAAATTAATAATATGTACTTCAATAATGTAGGCAAAAAGAAACATGCAGAGAAGAAAAAAACATTCCCAAAGTCTAGGGGCTTTATTTTATTTTAAATTTTCCCAACAGGCCCAAAATGTTCAATCACTTCAGAAACTATAATTTCAAAAGGAAATTTAAGGAGATGAAGCCATGGATTTAAATTAATCCAATACTTCTAACATCCACTTGTACAGAGTAGGCTGTCATTTCTGGGTAAGATTCAGCATACTGAAATTCTACTCCCATGTTATGTTCACACAGCTCCCAGAGAGGAATGTTGATCCTTGCAATCTGCTTTAGAACCCAAAACCACCTCCTGTGAATTTCAAAACCATGTCTTCTAAACTTCATATGTCCATCCTTCTTCCTCTTTCCTTCCCATGTCTTTAAATTGTACTGATCAGATGAAGAAACAGAACAAAATGGTTCAAGGCAGATTTCCCTGAAACAAAATGGAGCTACCAGTATCCCTTGAGACCCAAATACAAAAATCTTTAAATCTAAGGGGCAAAAAAAGGAAATGCCAAACATTTGTACTCTATGAGGATCATGATGAGCCATATGTCAATCCCGGCCATTTAACCCTCAGAACCTCAAGTTTACACTAGGCTTGAATAAGGCCAAGGGTGCAACTCTCCACAGGTTTTCTAGAAGCCCAGCCAGCCAGCCACACCCCAGCCTTGCCTAATCAAAGACTCGTGCCTCTCTGCCCCTGGACAGCTGCCCCAGGATCCCTCCTGCAATGAGCACATCCCATTAGTGCCCAGCCCTCAGCCCTGGTTGAATTCTGAAGGATTTGAGGGCTACTAGTCAGATGGTTCTGTGCATGAGGTTGGAGAGAGATGCTACTCATGAGTCAACAAAATCCTAAGGAAAATCTTGATCTCATGTAGTTGAGAGAATCCATGAACAGGAAGTGGTGCAGAGGAGTGGGGACAAGAGGGTTGTGGCATTGTTTAGTCACAGATGGGCAGTTTGGGGGCAGAAAGAGGTGTAAAGTTCCTCATAAGGAAGGAAGTATCTGTAGAAGTCACTTGGCAAAGGAAAGAACATGGACAGAACGCTAAAGCAGGATATTGCTATAGGCATTTAGAGCAAATACTTGACCATAGGAGAGAGCAGGGTGGGGTGGGGAGGGTGAAGCACAGCATCAGAAGACACTGGCACCAGGCTGCAGTGAGGCCATGGCTTTGGACGGTCCACCAAACAGCTGTGGCAAGTCACTTCTCTACCCCTCAGCTTTCTCAACCAGAAAACAGGGATTATTCAGACCCTGCAGAGCTGCCATAAGAATTAGAGCTGATAGAGGAAAGCACCTGGCACAGAAGAATCTAGAAAAACACAGTGGACCCATATGGAGGAAGCTGAGAATTTCTTTCTCATTTGGCCATAGTTTCCTATTTTACTAAATACTTATATAGAAACTCTAAGTAGTGGAAAGAGGTTTAAATAATATTTAGTCTTTTAAAATGTGTGTGGGGTGTGTGTGTGTGTATTGTTTACTTATAAAGGGGACTAGTACTTGTACTTCACCTGCCTGGGAGGCACACTTTCATTTTATATAGCTTTACCACTCCTCTGCCTGATTTTATTGCTATTTCAAGCTCTTTTGTGAAATCCAGGTGTGAAAATCCCTGCCCTCCCCGCCAGAGAGCCTGGGTGGTATTAATTTCTTCTTTCAAGGAAAGGTAATCAAAGTCAAAAGAAAAGGCTAGGTTGTTATCTCATTTGTTAACTCTGCCCAGATGCTCATTAGCAACACACCAGAAGCCAAAAATGAAAGATCAGACTGCAGCTTGGATCCAAAAATAAGGGCCAGGCTCCGTGGAAAACAGTGACAGATGCAAGCCAGAACAAGGAGGAACACTCTGCCTGCGTCATTTGCAAAAGATGGAGCCATGTGCTGTGTCCCAGGCACCCAGACACAGGTCTACGTCCAGTTTCTCTGTCGTGGTCGCAGCAGGGCTGCCTCCAAGTCACCTGGGATGTTTTCTAAGTATACCAATAACTGGGCTGCACCTCAGATCTACAGAATCTGAGTAGGATTCCAGGACATTCTAAAGCACAAGACCCTTGGGGCTGACATTGGTGATTAATGCTGGTGCTATGGCAGAAGCCTATCAAATTTCACTGAATCCTCCTAAAAAGCCTGTAAGTGTATTAATTATTATTATTATTATTATTATTTCCACCACCCCACTCTGTGAGTGAGTGGTGGAGTCAGAACTACAGCCCCAGCCTCCCAGCCTGCCTGGCCTCTCCCTGCTTCTCCAGTAGGAGGTATCTCCATGCAATGCCCTTCTATTGGCAGAGGGTGACCGGTACAAGAAGCTAACACCTCATCTCTGTCACCTGTCTACACGTTCCAGCCCTATCAGTGAAGACTCCCCTCAGGCCATGTTTCTGAGAATTTGGTTTCTGTTTTGTTTTGATCTTATATCAACTTATCCCTCTAAATGAAAGAACTTTAGTTCACTCCATACCAGCCTGTGCTTAAGGAAGTGTGTCTGCTGAATTTAAACCCCAGCTGCAACTCTGCTACCTCCTAGTTACTTAAGCTTTGGGGAAGTCACTCAGTCTCTGAAAATAGGGACAGTAGCAGTTGAGTAAAAGAATGAGAAAGGCAGTTCAGGGTGTAAAGATAATGAAGTTCTATCAGTGGGAGAAAACTAGAACTGTGGTTCTCAGCTCTGCTCACAATTAGAAAGAGCTGGGCGCCTTGGATAAACATTCATGCTGGGGCTCCACTCCCACAAACCATGATTTAAATGGTCTGAGGAAGAACCAGGTCAGCAGTACATTTTAAATTTCCCCAGAATATTCAGATGTGTAGCTATGATAGAAAACCTTGTTTCAGTTGGTTGGTGAGGAAAACAATCAACATTCTGCAAATGCTTTTGGGTAGAGATGCTTTCTTATTACAGCTGGAAAGCTTGTGTTTTTTAAAGATTTATTTATTGACCAAACAATTATTAAGCACTTACCATGTTCCAGACTCCACTTAAATGGCTAAAGTTTCAAATTTAAATTAAACTTGGTCCCAGTCTTCAGGACAGTTGCAGTGTGACAGAGAAATCATAGGCAAATCTAAACTATGTCATCAGTATGATTGTAACAGTTTTTTTAAATGGCACAAGAGTGAATAAAATGATTCTTCCTTCAAAGTCCAACCAGAGAGTCAAAATTATAGAAAAGAAGGAAGCTTAAGTCCCCTAATTATGTGGACAAGGAAACAAGAAATCAAAAAGTCAAGAGTTTCTCAGGGCTGCAAGAGCTAATAAAATAGAAACCTAAAACACTCTAACCATCGACCAGGGCATACTTTGATGCGCCAAAGAAAGTGCAAAGTAACTGTGGTTTACCAGCAGTTTACTCTGAGGCTGATGTTCTGCATCCTGAAGAATAAGAATAAGGATTTGTACAGAAGGGTATGCAGAAGGATTGTATTCTCAGTGGAGGGCTTGGGCCCCAGCTCTGAGAAGAAAGCATTCACTATTTTAATGCCCTGGCACAGGGACCTCAAGTAGTTCCTAACAGCATAGTGTTTTCACTTCCCTGTCATTTCTGGATCTGAGCTTATACCTCATTTCTTGCTGGAATTGCAATTTAGAGAGATGCTCCCATCCCTGGCTCTATGTGTCTCTACAATAACTGTATAAATGAGACTCTGAACATGTTAATTCTCTTTCATGTATTGTCTAGGTTCAATGAGACCTAGGGTTTGAATTTCTAACCTTAAATTCTTCAGTGATATAACATACACCAATACTTCTAGACACCTCCAAATTAAATTCCTCTCAATCATGGCTATATTTGATCAACCTTGCCTATATTACAATGTTCTGTTTACAAAACTCAAAATTATTAAATCCATATTGAAACATGTTGAATTGGCTCTACATTCACCCCATGTTCTGATCCTGGTGTTCTCCTTGAAGTTTCACTTTCTCTCTCATACTATATTCTACATCAAATTCCATGGCCTCTGCTTCAAAATGTACCCACTCTCACCATTCATTCTGGGATCAAACAAGCATTGTGCCTCACTTGCATTGCCACAGCCTCTTAACTGGTGCCCCTGATTGGACTTTGGTCTGTGCTTGGTCTCCTTTTAAAGAAAGGTTAAGGGCTGAGTTGTGGCTTTGTGGTGGAGAACATGCTCACCATATCTAAGGCCCTGGGTTTGATCCAGTGTTACAAAAAATTAATTAATAAATAAAAATAAAAGAATGTCAGATTGCCTCACTCCTATTTAAAACTCTTCAGTGGCCTGTCAAGGTCCTTCTTATGACCAGCAGGACCCCCGCACTATCTGGCATCCCTGACCCCTTAGACCGCACCATCTCTTCTCTGGCACGCCGGTTTCTTCATTGTCCTTGGACATGCCAAGCAAGCCACCTCACTGTCTGTCTATGGAAACACTCTTCCTCCAGAGAGCTTCATGGTGAGCTCCTTCTCTTTCTTTAAGTCTTTTCTCAAAAGCCAATCTCTTAGTGAATCTTGTTTGGTCACATTATCTAAAATTTCAATACCTACCCCTCATGTTACATGTACACTCTGTCCCTGCTTTACAAAAATGACTCTCATTAACACTGATCAATCAAACCATGTATTTTATATTTTATTTATTTATGAAATTACCATTTATAAATATGATATGTGTGATTTATTTTTCATATTTTTTGTCTTTCCCAAAAATCTGCTCCATGAGGGGAGAAATAATTACCAGTTTTGTTCACTCTTTGTATTCTGATAATTAAGTACAATGCCTGGCACATGAAAGTCTCAATAAATACTCAGAAGAAAGTATGAAGGAATGTTAACTGTGGCATAGTAAATATTACAATTGCATTTATATAGTGCCTCCTTCATAGCATTGTAACCATATTCAAACCATAAGCAAACCAACTTACAATGCAGAAAAGGAAATCACCAAACCTACAATTTTAATATGATTCAAACAAAAACTGAGAGTTTTTTTAAAATAACTGATCAATACTCTTAAAAAGACGAGGTCATGCCCCTACAAGACAAGGAAAAACTAAGAAACTATCATGGATTAGGAGGAAAATCAGAAGAAATGCAGCTAAATGTATTGTTAGATCTTGTATAACATCCCAGAACAGAAAAACACTGCAATTCATAAAAGGCCTGTAGTTTAGTAACTAGTGCTATAGTGATGTTAATTTTCTGATTTTGATAACTGAGATGATGATGTAAAATATTAACGTCATTACATTTAAATGTATAGCTGTCTCTTCATACTCAAAACAAGGAGATAATTTAAATAATAAACATGTTTCTTAAATGAGTAAGCAAGAAGCAATTACCCTATAAGCTACCAAATGATAACTAAGTAACCAACATGGTGTGTGTGTGTGTGTGTGTGTGTGTGTGTGTGTGTATAGTTGGAAGTTTTATTTTCTTCTTTTTATGTTTTATCTATCATTTTTCTATACCATGGTAGGTGTATTCTCCAAGAAACCCAACAGAGATTTTTAAAGCATGTATTTCTTAATGACTGAAGGAATTTGATCAGAAGACACAATAACAGTTAAATAGTTCTCTTTATTCCCTCTGCTTTTGAAAGGTTAGAGATAAGTGTCAGTTTGATACAATTATCTTCTAAGTAACATCCCACTAATTTGAGATTTCATAGTGAAATAATCATACACCATCATAGTCTCAGGAAGTCATGTTCTTGTCAGAGGCAGGAAAATGATTAAGAAAAATGTCACAGAAAGATTTTGAGAATCATATTAACTAATAAACCACCTTAGCTCTTCTAGAGGAGGGTGTAGAAAATAAAAACATAGAAACAGCCTCCTCACTTCCCAGTATCTTGTCCAGAGGGTGGCTGCTCCATCCCTCAAGAGCAGGAGGAAATGTTTCCTATTTGCAAGTGGGGACTCCTCGGGAGTGGTAGGTCACCTGCCTACATGGTGCCACCAATCCCTCACTCGAAGCCTGGAGCTGGTGATGACCTTCCCTGGCCCTTCTACTGGGGAGTCCCGGCTGGGTGGGTGCCCACAGTTAGAAACATGTGAATCATCTTGAGACCAGAAGAGCTGAAGAGTACTGATGAACATTATTTTCTCTAAGTTGAACCATGTTTCTTGATAGTAAATTATCCCAATATTTTGAAGATAAAGGCCATTCAAAAGGCAATTTGATTCATTTCAACCAACATTTACTGACCATCTGCTATAGATCCACTCCTGTTGTTGGGCTAGGTAGATACGAAGATTAAAAAAACCCAAAATCTCAGCCCTCAGTAAAGATAAAAAGTCTATAATAACTGTAAAACAGATGAGTAGCAAATATCTAAAGGCTAGAGAAGTAGCCCACTTGAATTTGAACTCGCCACCATCCCAGGCTCCTAGGGCAGAGAAGCTCAGTCATTCCCAGCACCTGGAAGGAAGCTCCCCACCTCCATCCCAGGCTCCTAGGGCAGAGAAGCTCAGCTGGTCCCAGCACCCAGAAGGAAGCTCCCCCACTGACATCCCAAGCTCCTAGGGCAGAGAAGCAGAGCTGGTCCCAGAACCCAGAAGGAAACTCCCCCACTGCCATCCCTAGGGCAGAGAAAGTGAGCTGCATGGGTGCCAGAAGCACCTCCTCCCATGGAAATGAGAAGACACGTAAACAAGTCTCAAAAACAGACTTCTGGATCACCTACAGCAACCCCAAAGGGAAACTCCATGGAACAATCTGATACTCAACCACCTGGGCTCTCTGAACTGTCAACAAAAGAGGATCTGTGAAAAATGAAATCAGAAGTAATTACTCAGATAACAGCAAAGATTTTGCTCATGGTGCAAGACATGATTAATAAATCTAGAGAGGACA
>NW_004624730.1:34054922-34099398 GCF_000247695.1 Heterocephalus glaber
GTAATCTCCTGGAAATCTGTTTGCATCTGTTTTATGGATTCCATTTGTTTCCTATGTTGGGATTCCATCATGTTCCTCAGCTCCTGTATTTTTTATCTGTGTCCTCTCTAGATTTATTAATCATGTCTTGCAATATGGGCACAATCTTTGCTGTTATCTGAGAAATTATTTCTGATTTTATTTTTTCCAGATCCTCTTTTGTTGCCAATTCAGGGAGTCTAGGTGGTTGAGTATCAGAGTGTTCCATCTCATTGCCCCTTGGGGTTGCTTCATGTGGTCTGGAAGTCTGGTTTTGAAACTTGTTTACATGTCTTCTCATTTCAATGGGGGGTGCTGTGCTACCGGTGCCCATGTGGCTCATCTCCTCGCACTGGGCATGGGTGGTATGGCAGACTGAAAGGCTCCTCATCGGTGCTTGGGGTGGCTCTGCTCCTCCAAAAGAGTTTTGTCTTACTATGTTCAATGTTAGAAAAATGGTTGAGTAATGTTCAAATATATATTCTTTTCTAGGAACATGGGTGACATTTGGAGGTCAAATTTCAGATGAGGTAAGTTACTTTTAGTTTCTACTGTGCTGGTGAAAAGAAAGTGCAGAAAGAGCTGTGCAGTAAGAATTCTGTGCCTGGGACCCTGACATTTCACAGGGACAGAATTTCTATCACAGCACAGAGTTAAGACTGACTCCAAGATTATGCTCAATTTTATCTTGCTTCTTGTATTTTTCACATTTAGACTATTAATAGCTCTTGAGACTGTCAATCTATTATATGTGCAGGTTCAACTGTTAGAGACTAAAACAGTTTTGAATGAAACTTTATTCAAAGATTTTATTGCTGTAGTTGTATTATTTTGTTTTATTTATTTCTTTTTACTTCCTATTTGTTTATTTATTTGTAATTTAGTTTTAGCACTGATTGCCCATCTCAAAGAAGCTCTCAGTCCTGGGCACAGTCAGTCACCCTGATTTGGGCAAGTTGTTCCATCCTCTCTGAGCCTCAACTTCCCCTGTGTAAAATGGATAATACTCCTGACATTGCCATGCATATCAGACATTTATGTAGCCCTCTTAGTATGAGATAGCAAATACTCAGCAAATGCCCAGTATAATCATGACCTTTATTACAAAATGCCTTTAGATCATTGTTCACATGTTTGAAGCAGTGCTTAGCAAATTCCTTCATGCCATAAATGAGATATGCAGGCATTGAAAGGGCAAAAATTTCCCTGAGGGCAGTGCTGTTGAGTTGCTCTGATCCTTCCTTGCCTACCTGCAAGACTACTACACTGCAGAAGCAGGGATAGTATATCTGAGTGGATCCTCTCAGCAGGATCCAATACCCCTCTGTCACTAATGAACTTGATTTACCAACATTTCCTTTTATTAACAGTTGACACATCATTAAGTGGTTCTGCTCAACAGGATCTGGTTAAGATTAATGAGATTTTGCCTATAAAATGCTCAGTCTGCTGTCCCAGAATGGACACTCTGCAGAGACAGTTCTTATGACAGTATCGTTCCTAAGAAGATGCTTGGGCAATGGAGGCTTCACCCACAGTTCCCAAAGTCACAAGTGTAATTTTCAAATCTAAGGGAGAGGTCTTAAGTGCTTGTTCTGATCTATCTAAATGCCTGTTCCCACTGCTAGAGCATAGATCATTGTGTAGAGGGCATGAATCTCTGTTGGGCTCCCTGGGAAGCAGACTCTGAGTTAGAGGTTAGCATGCAGGCCAGTTACTAGGAAATGTCCTCAAGATCAGCAAAATAGAGAACGAAACATGATCCGGCAGAGTGAGAAGATGGGCTGTGATCTATCTCATCAAAGACCTCGGCCAACCCCATGGGGAGCTCTGAGACTGAGGATAGTCCTTCAGTGTTGTCCAAGGTGAGGAACAAGAACTGGATCTTTATACTCCTATACTGACCAGTCATGGATAGACACTGACCTAGACAAGTACAGTTCATAGACAGGGCTGACCACCAAAGGCCAGTTGAGGGCATCCTTCCTGGTGGTCAAGGAATGAGTCTTTCCTTCCTGAAGGAAGAGCCAGGTGGCACCTCACAGAGGCTACTGCATGGGTGTGATTGACATCAGATAGAGAAGTGTGGAGGAAGCACAGAGGCAAATCTATGGGGATCAGAGCAAAGGCCACAGACTTTAAGTCAGATACCAAAGAGACAGGAAGGTCTAAAGTTAATAATCCACTGGCTGCAACAAGTACATAACCTAATACTGCCTGACATGGTGCCTGGAGGGGAAAAGGGCAAAAATAGGTTCCCTTTGGGAGCAGAGGGACCAATGTCCCATTTTCCCCAGGTTTTGTTCTCCCTTTCACAGCATCTACATTTTGCTGCAATGAGCCCAGCTCCCCCAGGTCAGGGTACAGGGATGACCTCTGAGATGAATCATTTCAAAACTCCCATTTTCAACACTGTGCAACAAAGTTGTCAGGAATGACTACAGAGGCACTCTCCTCAGATGCACACCAGTCAGATAGCTACCAGTCCTCCTAGAGAGTGCCTGCAGCTTTCCCCAGGTCCCTGCAGAGAGACTGCCAGCAAGGGAGAGGAGACAGCTTAACCCAGTCTCACTGATGGTTGAGTTGCTAAAGCTCAGCTACTGTCAGTGTGTCAGTGGGGTAAAAATGTGAGTCAGTAGCAACAACTTCACTTCCTCATATTTTCCTGCTTTCTCTCCAACTACAGAGCAACTCAACATACATGGCCACACTATATAGTGTGCCAAATGATGCAGTTATCAACACTGCCTCAGGAGGTGGTGATGTGCCTGTCCCTGGAAGAGTTCAACAGTATATGGAATAATCCCTTGGCAGGGATATTACCAAACTAAGTAACTCTGCAAGGTGACTCTCAAAGGTGATTGGGCTTCATCATAGAACCTAGATAGATGTTGCTCATATGAATAATAACTTCTTAAAAGTAATGATGAGTGTATATCAGCATCTTAAACACTTACTTTTTCAGTTTCATTTCATATTCTCTCATCTGTCAGGTAATTAGGGCAATTTAAATTGCAAATACCAATAAACCCTACCCAAATCAGCTTAACCAATAAGAGGAAAACTATTTTGACTTTTAAACTAGACATGTGGAGTACAGTGGGCTTCAGTGACCCCTGACCTATGCCATTGCCCAGCCATTCTTTCACTTCTGTGCTCTGAGTATCAACTTCTTCTTGGGGTAGTAAGAATGGAAGATCTTCAGGAATTCCAGGCCTCAATTAGAATAGCAACTCCAGAAGAGTGTTGCTTCCAGAAATTCTGTAAGAAGGGCAAGAAAAAAGTGAATCCAGAAGTTCTCTTTCTCTCACATGTTTCATTGGCCACGTGTGTCATGAGACCCTTCCTGAACCCCTGGCTTTAGGCCCATCAGACCCCCATTGGAAGAAGTGAGATCAGTTTCCCCTGAGGCCTTCAGGTTCCATGGAGAGGAGGAAATCCCTCGACAGAATCATTCCTATTTTTCAGATGAGGAAACTGAAATATTGAGCTCAAATTATTTGCCCAAGTTTGTCTAGCAAGGGGACATCAAGGGCTGAAACCAATCTTCAGATTTAGTTCAGTGATTTTCTTTTTCATCATTCCATATTCAGGCCTTCAGATCCTATGATTGGGAAATAGCTCCACCGTCAGTTAGTCCAAGTGTCCAACCTGGATTCTCCACCTTACAATTTCTCTCCCTTGATAAGATTTAACTGTGTGCATTACCCAGTAGTAGCCCACCAATAAGTCATGACATGGCACAAGGATAACATACAGTGTAAGCACAGTCATTTTAAAAGATAATACAATTATAATGGGAAAAACTATATTTGTCTTAAGTTTTAGTTAGGTTAAATGTTGTAATAGTGGCAAATTAGGGTAAATGTTATAATAGTGGCAAATTAAAAGTGATAATAGCATTTTTGCTACTATTATGCGAAAGAATCTGCATTGATTCCATTTTGCTAGCCTAACAAATTTCTTGATAAGCCAATTTCCAATACAACAGAAAAATAGTTTGCCTTGGAAATGCTGTTGAAGCAGGTTTAGCCTACCATCAAAAAACAAAGGGGAAATCAATTTTAATTATTTGTGAAGATTGTAATTTTTCAAACAACTGATACATGAACCAGCAAAATGAAAAAATGGCCCTTCTCCATCGTTGTTTACCACTATTTCTCTAAAGCTGTCACTCAAGCTAGGGTTTATAGCTATGGCTCCACTCTTCTGTCACACTCACCATGAGTGTGCAGCAGCACAGAGGATAGGACAAGGAGCTAAGGAATCAGTTTGCGGGCTGAGCAAACTGAGGAGCTGGATCCCCGGTAAATCAAGGCGCTTGGTTCAGCAGTCACTTATTGACGGTACCTGGGACTTGGCTGAATGTGGGTGGCCAGAGTTTTATGACAGTAATGGCTCCCTCTAACACAGTCTGCTAAGCCTTTTGCTAAGCAAAAATCACAAGGTTCAGGTCAGGAGTCATCCAGCTGCCAAAATCTATTGGCTTAGAAAAAGGAGTTGAGGAATTGTATCACCAGTGACACAAGTAACTCTTTTTAGAGAGATTAGGTACCATTGGGAATGTTGTCAAATGAGACCTTCCCGGAAAAGTGGGAAACCAGAACCTGTCCACCTCCCCGGTGCTCTAAGGGCAGACGATCCCAGCGGTGAAGGGAGATGACTGCCCGCTCTGTGACTGAGGGCAGTAAGCCCAAGTGCTTGAGGCTTCTTTTTCCTCTTTTCCCAACAATTGAGAAAAGCAAGAAGTACTAGTGAGATTTCAGCACCCTTTAAGGCCATTAAATGATTTCAAAGTGCTTCTTGGGTTTGGAGACCATGTGGCATTTCTGTGTGACCTCTGCCTCCCCTTGCAGGTTGCTGAACGGCTGATGACCATTGCCTATGAAAGTGGCGTTAACCTCTTTGATACTGCCGAGGTCTATGCAGCTGGAAAGTAAGTTAATACCTGTTTTGTCACTTCGGTGGTGTCTGTGGAACCAAGAGAGTCTGCCCAGACATTTCTGAGAGACACTGGTAGGAAGAGGCAAATGCCCTTGCCCACAGGCCTGTGGCACTGCTCCTCCCCACCCTCTTCACATCACTAGCAGAAAGGATGTTGACCATATCTGGCTCCCTCTGTCCACTCAGTCCATCTCTGTATGAAAAATGCACTGGAGGGAGGAAGGGCCAATAAGCAACTGCCAGCTACGTGATGGGCAGAGGTGGCTGGTGCCGGTGCGGTAGTAGCAAAGATTAATCAATGTTAGTTGAATATATGAGTAAGAAAATGAATGGGCAATGATCTAGATGGTTTTTCAAGTTATCCCATTGTTTCATAACTGTATCCCGTAGCTGCTCAAGCCCCCAGTGGAACTGGGACATTCTCCTTGCAGGGAAGCAAGGACTACTCTTCTGTGTGCCCGCCTATCCCTACAAGAGCATTCCAGGCAGATCAGACATAAGGTGGGATCCCCAAAGAGGCCAAGGTATCAATAGCTTTTATAAAAAGATATTTCAGAGCCCATTCTGAGGACAGAGAAGGTGTCAGGGAGGCCTTACACATTTTACATGGGGAAGGAAGCTCATCTGGCTGAGCCTCCCCTTGGAATGGAGTGCAGGTCTGGGGCTCTAGGACAGCGAACATGTGGGTGATGGGCTAGGCCTCCCATCCAGCACATTTCAGAATACATACAGGGTCCTGGCCTCCTGGAGTGAACATACACATACACCTCCTGTAACCAGAGGAAACAGATAGCTGGAAAGCTGTTTGAGCAGCTCTGCAGTTCCCTGAAAGGGCTGTGGAACACAATCACCTACAGCCTAATTCCCTTCCTGCAGGGAAGAATTATAATCAGACTACTGGACCTGCCAAATCAGTTCCTTATCCAGTGGTCTAAGTGCAATTTTCTTGCGTAGTTTCCTCCTTTTCAAGGTTAGGTTGAAGTTTAAGAACCACCAAGGAGGCTCAAAGCCCACATCTCTGCTGTTTTCTCTTGACTTCAAGGAGAAAAAGTAAAAGTTTATAAAGCCTTGCTCTTTCTACCCCCCTGCCCCCTCCCACTGTTTTCATCCTTGTTGAATCCTGCTTAGTATAAGATGGGATAGGGTAGAAAAAAGGAGGAATGAGCAGGAAGTCTGCCAGGGTCCTGTTTGCATTCCCACTGCGAGGCATCATCATTTTGATTATGGACTGATTACAGTATGTAACTGAGATAAGGTGAAATGCAAGGTTGCAAATGACAGTGGTCAAAAAGACCAAAAAAAAGGGCCAGGGATTTAACTCAGTGGTTCTGCCACCTGCCTTTCAAGAGCAAGGACCAGAGTTCCATCCCCGGTACCAAAAGAATAAAAATAAATAAATAAATAAATAAATAAATAAATAAATAAATAAATAAATAAAAAGACAGAAAAAAAAAAAAAAGAAAGGAAGTAATACAAAGAACACCAGTAACATTCAATGCCTGTCCATTTGGGAAATACTTCATAGCTAATCTGCGTCATGATTTATTGCAAGCTGTACCCTCTAAAAAAGACAGATCTTTCAGTTAGGACAAGTAACAATTAATGCTGACTCCCATCTATAGCACACTAAAGGAAGTGCTAACTTCGCTGACCTCCCCATTCACAAGCCTCTGAGAGCCCAGCTGCTTCTCACAATGAGGGCTCACTGGGAGGGACAGAGTGAGTTTGTTTCTTCAATCTTGGGTTTCAGGTTGAGGTGGATGGAGACAGGAAAGTGTGATGTCTTTAGTACAGCTCTCCACCACACAGCCTTAGGGACAGAAAAAATATTTTCTTATGTCTCCTTATACAGTATCTTGCTCCTATCACAAAGTTGGTTACTGGAGCCCAGGACATTCTCCTGTGGATCACTGCATCTTCAGTCCTGGCCTTGGGGACTTCTAACCCCTGCAACGATTCTTTGTTTGTCCTCAAGGTCGCCTGGGGGTCAATATTTTCTGTCTAAACAATGTGAGGTTTCCTTGTCTTCCTTGGTCACAACTGAATTGTTCTGCAGCAATTGGAAGGAAAACCTTGACTCCCAGTTCATACCACCACGCAGGACATCTATATATGGGATCAGTGGTTCAAAAATACCAAACTGCCAAATGACTCTGCTGTTTCTTAGTATCAGAACTGCAGGCAGTCTCCTGCCAGCATGTCAGGATTTGGCAGGTGCTTCTGGAATGCTCCGGAGCAGGATTCTGCAGGCACAAGAACAAAGAGCGGAAACTGCTACCAGTGGAGAGCAGCTTCTATTTTCGGGATATGTAGGCACTGAGAGTTCTAACTAGGAATGGCTCTGGAGTTTGAGTTGACTCTTCCTTTTCCAGGATATTGCAACCCAATGTGTTATCTGTTTCTCCTTCCAGGGCTGAGGTGATTCTGGGGAGTATCATCAAGAAGAAAGGCTGGAGGTATCACATTATCATAACTGTTTGTTTGCATTACTTGTGCTTCAAAAATTATTGACCAGTTATTGATCACAATGAATTGTTATGATGTTGAGCAAAGAAAGAAGGAATCTTCATGAGATATTTGTGCATAAAATAAAGTGACATTTTCATAGCTTTGACTACCCTTTGTGGTAATTTGGTGAAGGAAGAAAGCTTCAGGAGGCTGATTATTTATACACACAAATTGACGTTCATCATTTATTTTATTAGCAACAGTGGATGCAAAGAAATGATGAAACAGGAAGCTCTTGGGATAAACACCTGCAAACTTTCTTGTCTGAATATAATCAGCTAGCGTCTGTCCTGTGTGCCTGGGAGCCCTATTATCTAGGTATCCAAAAAAGTGCTGCTATCTTTGAGGAGGTCATCCAAGAAATTCAAGGAATATGCTTACCTATCCTATGCCATCACTTTCTGTAGCCAAAGCAAGTGGCAGTGACCTCTTGTGAGGGTGGGGAACAATACCCCTACATTTCATAGGGCATGTCAGTCACCATAGCCACTTCTTCTCAAGGGCACAGAATGAGACAAAGCCCATTGTACAAGCTTCAGGACCTCTCTGCACTAGAATGTTTGCTGGGGCCAAATAAATAAGAGCTCTCTAGTATTAGTTAAGAAAACTGTGCACAAAGCTTTGTACTCATGCTTATACTTTTTAAAATTTAGCTTAGGAAACATGGACATTCTCAAAGGGTACAGGTCAATATTGCTGGTATTATAGCTCTATAGATGCCATTTAAACTTCCTCTGGGAGGAGAAACTAGAAGGGTGAAACCAAAGCCCCTGTATTTTCAGAGTTGCTTGCTTCTCACTCTGAGATAAATGCTTGGTAGGAATAGAGGGCCTGGTGGGAATGGAAAATGAGACATTTTTGGAGATCTGAACAAAGAAAATTTAGTGACCTACTTCTTCCTCTCCATTCCCCAACCCTGGGGAGCATTAAGAAAAAACTGTACTCTACCTTAAATATGGAAAAATATTCAGTCTCCACCCAGTCCTCCACCTTGCGCAAGATACTGTCCCACTCAGACTGCAGGTCCATCCACCCCGCCTGCAGAGAAGCTGCATCAGTTTCTGAGGGCTGCTGCAACCAAGCACCACAAATTGGGACACTTAAACAACAGAAGTTTATTCTTGTACAGTTCTGGAGGCCAGAAGTCACAAATCAAGGTGTGGGCATGGCCATGCTCCCTCTGAGATGCTACATAAAGTCTTCCCTTGCCCTCCCTTGCTTCCAGTGGTGACCAGCAATCCTTAGCTATCCTCATTATTCCTCGGCTTGCAGCTGCAGCACCTCACCCTCTGCCTCTGTTCCAGCACAGCATTCTGCTCCTTTGTGTCTATGTCTCTTCTTGTAAGAACACCAGTCATATTGGACTTGGGGCCCACTCTGTTCCAAAATGATGTTATCTTAACATAATGAGTTACATCCGCATGGCCTTATTTACAATTAAGCTCACATTCTTAGGTACTGGGGGTTAGTACTCTTGTAGTGGGGATTAGTACTTCTTGGAGAGAGGCACAATTCAATCTTAAATAAAAACTTTGGAGATAAGCCCACTAACAGTGCAGGGAGCCGTGAAGTGAGGTGCAGGCTACCTGAGGAACAAGAGGAGGCATCTACTTCCTGTGTACAGTGGCTCTTTTCCCCCTCAATACCCAGCAAACATTTAATCATCACTCTTCATAATTACAGAACCGATTACCCATATCTTCTGTGGAAAATAGACTAACATGGATATTTCACAAGCTGCCTTTCAGTCTTGCAAATAGGCTCGAGCTATCACCATAGTACTGAATGTTTACATCAGTTCACAGTGGCCACAGAAGACTGGTGAAAAGATAAACTATATCATCCTAGCACTGAGCCCCTAAAGCTATTTAAACTACCACACAAGGACTTCTTATCCTGGTGCTACAACTTGCTAGCTGCTTTATCCAGAGCAAGTTACTTCACTTTTCTGATTCTCAATCTCCTTACCTAAAAAATGCAAAACATAACTGTTCATGAAGTGTTGTGCTAACAAAATGAGTAAGGTGTTCAAAACCTATTGAAGACTGTGCTATGTCACTGTATAACACTCACATTACCATTCTCGATCCGCTCCAAAGAGGCACTCAACCCCCATGAGAGTCAGTGATAATTTACCTGGCTGCTGCCTACCCTTCCTAGGTGAATACAAATGTTAACGTGCACACTACATAGGCCAAACATTTTGCAGAAAGCCTAACTTTGGAGAAATAAGTGTGTGGTGGTGTTTGGATAGAATATGAATCTTTGGCAGCCCTAACTGCTCTGAATGATGGAAAAGCTTCATTTGTTTTTAATAATACTCCATCCAGCTTTTTACTGAAGGTGGAAAGTGTTTGTGAAAGGAGATCTGGGTCTCCTGTGGCAAAGTGCTATTATAACAGGTATCAAGAGGTTGATGGATTAGCCCAGAAACTTCATCAGCCCTTTTGAGGTGTGTAATCTCCAGGTGCATATATCTGTTCCATTACCATGCCTCAAATTACTCTTCAGGGAATTATCTTCAGTAGGATGGGGTTGCTGACATTTGCAACAAATTTTTCTTGTTGTAACCAAGTTGTCAGAACTGTCACTGTCATTCCCCATTGGTTATCATTAATCACGCTGAGCCTCTCAAGGCATCGATTCCACTGCTGATAGAATTATAAATGTTTTATTTGAAATAATCCCAAAGTTTGGTCTTAACCTTTGAATCTCAAATGATTTTTCTTTAGACTAGTTCAATTGAATTACATACCTAGAGAAACTAAATTACACTGAGCTCTGCCTCCCGATTAAATTACATGCCTGTGGTTCTCAAGACATATTTTTATTCCATGGTCATAACACTGCAACTGCATTTCTGCCCTTGGGTGTGGTCTTGAGAAGGTAACAAGCTTGTTGACAAGATTTTCACATTTAATTTTCTTATAGGTAAAGTGGTAGAACCATGAGTTAAAGATTTTAGAACTATTTTCTTAAAATGACATTTTTTTTTAATAAGACACTCAAAGAAAATATTTATTGACTTTCAGACTTCACCTCATCACTCATATCTCTATGTGGTCAGTTCTTGCCTGTGACTGTGGTGCTTGGAGAGGAAAATAACTCCGAGCAACAAGAGTCTGTGGTCCTTGGCAGAGAGGACTTTCTCCCAGGACAAGTTCACAGGCTGTCAACATTACGCCAGACACTAAATAAGTGCTAATTAGTGGTTTCTCATGTGATCTGCTGAAGCAATGTATCCTTTCAGTCCTTTCACTTATATTTTCCTGTACATTTCTGACCCTTCAAACCAACCTACCCTCAGTTGCCCTTTGCATCACCACTCAGGGCTTGCTGCCACTGCCACCCTCCTCCTCCTGCAGCTCCAGGTAGAGATGCTTCTCTTCATCCCCTTCCTCTGGGGTCTGATTTTAAGTCAGTGCTCACTGGCTTCCCTTTACCTTTACATTTCAGTGACATGAATAGGTTCTTTAAAATGTGAGGTACAATAACAAATTCTTTCTGGTGCTATAGTGATAATGTGATTCAGCCCAATAACTTGCAGCATGTTTACTAATTCTGTGTTTGTCTGACATGCAGGAGATCCAGCCTCGTCATAACAACTAAGCTCTACTGGGGTGGAAAGTAAGTTAAATACCTTTTATTTTCCCTGCTGGATAAGAAACAACCCATAATTCAGGCTTTGATCCATTATAGCAACTATTTTACATCTAACTTATACTAAAATTAATTGACTTAGAGAAGTGAATTTATTTTTCTTATGCTAAGGAAACAGCAATTAGCCCAGGATTGAATTTTAGCAAGATACTCCAAAAAAGTTTGTGTGAGGCTACTTGTTACTAAGTGATTTGTGTAGATTTTTTAAATATCAGTGTCAAATTTAGAATGATTTCCAAAATAGAGTTCAAATTTCAGGAAAAGAAAATAAGCAAAAAGCATCACAGAAGAAAAGCTACTCAAATCTGCCAAACCCCAGAGACTTCTGCAGAACACAAAGATAAAAATATCTTGTCTGACTCCATTAAGTCTCTGATCATTTCTGCAAAGGGCTCTCAAAGTGCTGATCCAAAGAATTATCTCATTGGAGAATAACAGGAAGCTATACCTGTATCACTCACTGTCAGGCCATTGAAAGAGAGGTCCTTTCTCTGCTGTGGAACGCAGAACATATTTCACAAGCTGAGTTAGTTTCTGATGGGCCTGTCTGCCAATGTTTGAACTGGTACGTACTTTATTCAACAAGAACCAGAAGGCTGGACTTTTTGACAAACATGTAAGAAAACTGCAAGCTATTCTATACACCAGAGCAATGATTGGCACTATGCTTTGCATGGAAATCTCAAAAAATGCTACAGTCTTAACAAAAATGGAACTAAACAAGCACATCTTATTACTTCCCTATAATTGATAGGAAATAGTATACAAAAAAGAAGCAGAAGCCTTTCTTTAGAAACCTTCTGATTACAATGTATATGTGCACACACACATACACACACACTTAATTTTATAGTTTTTCTTGAGGCTGTTAGTGATGATATGAAGACAGAAAGATGGAATTTAGATTTTTATTCCCTAGTGTAAAAAATAAAGCAACCGGGCTGGGGATTTAGCTCAGTGGTGCTGCTGCCTGCTTCACAAGCGCAAGGACCTGAGTTCGATCCCCAGAACCAAAAAATAAATAAATAAGGCAACATAAGGATTTTCATTGTCTGTCCTCTGACTCACTGTGCCATTGCTTGTTACTTTTGCAGCAGTGCACAAAACCATGCCCACAGCATATGAATAAACAGGAAATGAACCAAGCTGCAAGTAGAGTGCTACATGCAATATTATCTAACATATTTATGAAAATACAGAATATGGACATATTCACAAAAGTGAATAGTAAACTGCTATATTTTAAATAGAGGCTGCTAAAAGTATTGATGCTGAAGAAACATTTCATCTGTACTTTAAAATTCAACAGGACAGGGGATTTAGCTCAGTGATTCCGCCGCCTGCCTCCAAGTGCAAGGTCCCGAGTTTGATCCCCAGTATGAAAAAAAATAAAAATTAAAAATAAAATAAAATTCAACAATTCCAATTGTTCAGAGTTTGGCATGTGTCAGGGAGGCCAAAACTAACTAAAGGTTTGTCTTCTTAGAGTACTAATTTAAGAAAAACTTGGTTCATCACATTTTAGGGGAAAATAGTTGCTAAATTTCTTTGGGAGTCAAAGGCACTTTCAAATTTGCTTCCTTTGTCAGATAAATTAATGATCTCAGCAGGCTGGTCATCTTTAGTAAACTCACAAACTTATGTAACACTTTTTTCTTCTTTACACTGGGTAAGAACAAGGTGAGGTGGTTTAGGACTGTGTCAAATTATTTACAGAGAGGGAGCATGTGGGTGAGTTTTTAACCTGAACCTAGAGCTGAGTGATATTAGTGCTATGGTGACTGTCATGCTTAATTCATCTCATGGGTCCCTAAAGAAAAGGGGATTGCTCAGTATGTTGCCCATTCACTTTCTCTCCTCAGCATCCAGTGGTATGGAGTTTGCCTAAAACAGGCTATTAAATGAGCAATTCAGATTAAGTAAGAATGACTATTATTCTGCATTTTGAGACAAGATTTTTTGAAATGCACACCTCCGCTCAGAGTCATTTATCTCCCTTTCCTTACAGAGCTGAAACAGAAAGAGGGTTGTCAAGAAAGCATATTATTGAAGGTGGGTACTGCTGCTTCAATCTTATTTTCATTTGTGGGCTCCTGAGTATCAATTAAATAGTAGGTCCAAACTACATTGAAAGTGGGGAAAATTCTATATGAAAATAACTGCAGTCGAGCAAGATTCTTCCTCAGGTTAAATGTGACGAGCACAAAAATATAGGGAGAATGGGACCACAAAAGGCAAAAGTCAGCTGTCTAAACTCTTCTCCTGTACAGCTTCTACTATTGAAATAAAGTACTCCTATAAGACTTCCCCCATCCCCAGTACTGGAGATTGAATTTAGGGCCTCCACACTAAGCTGCATGCCCAGCCGTTTCTCTTTCTTTTTCTTTCTTTCTTTTTTGAGACAAAGTCTCTCTTAATCACTAAATTGCTCAGGCTGGCCTAAAACTTGCTACCCTCTTACCTCTGCCTTCCAGAGTACTGGGATTACAGCTGTGTGCCAGCTCCAGAAAACTTTTTGAAAGAGAAAACTTTTTGAAAACTTACTGAGATGTAATACACATACCATAAAAATTTACCCACTGAAAGATAAATTGGTCCTGAGTGTAATTACAGAGTTGTGCAATAATCATCATGACCTAATGTTAAGACATTTTCATTAACCCCAAAAGAAACTGTGTACCCATTAGAAGTCATTTCTTAACACTTACCCTCTCCCAAAGCCCCAAGCAACCACTAATTTAATTTTTCTCTCTATCGATATTTGACAGTTTGGACATTTCATACAAATGAGAACATGCAATCTACAATATGTTGTAACTGATTTCTTTCACTTTGAATAATATTCATCCATGTCACAGCATGCAACAGTACTTCATTTTTTGCCAACTATCATTTTACTGTATGGAGATACCACATTTTGTTTATCCATTTATCAATTAATATACCTTTGGATTGTTTTCACTTTGGGACTATTATGAATAATGCTGCTGTAAACATTTGTGTACAAGCTTTTGTGTGGGCACATGTTAAGACTACCAGTTTTTTAAAAGAGCATAAATATATGCATAAGGAAAAAACTAGAAAATTACTACTGGGTAATTGATTCATGGCACCATTGCTTTTGCAAATTACTAAAAGTTTTGTATAATTGAAATAAAACAGGCTGTAAGGACTATTATATAATAAGGTAGTACTATTCTACTTCATTGTGAAGATTGTGAGAGTTTTAAGTAATTTTATTTATTTCTTCTTTATCTATATAATTTAAAAATTTATACTTTCACCTTTTGCAATAAATAAAAATTTTAAAGGGCCTGCCATATGTTTCCAATATCTTTGTACTAGTTTATGAAATATATCATGAAAAATACCAGATAGTACAATTTAATGTTCATAATTAATCAAGACAGATGATTATCTCCTTCTTTAGTAATAATTTTATGAAACACCATCACTATCAAAAGCAGAATGTACTTTTAATCCCAAAACTTTAAAAAATAAAAATAAAAGGCCAGGGATGTAGCTCAGTGGCACCATGCCTGCCTTGCAAGCACAAGGTCCTGAGTGCGACCCCCAGTACCAAAATAAATAAATAAATAAAAAGTAAAGTAAAGTAGTAAAATCCTGTCTATGCTCATTTTATCTTATCTTACAATTTGACGATCTGGTGTACATCCTTCCCAACATTTTCCTAAATTACACTGACATCTCCCTATCCACCTATCTGTACATTCACTTACATTTAAAAATAATAAAATATACATGTTAAAACAGTAGAAGCAGGTTACAAATATCACCTGAACCTGGCTTTTCCTCAATTCAAATATATTTTGTACACACAATTTATAAGTTATTTCCAGTTTTTATTGTGGCATAGAATTATATAAGTGACCATTTTTAAATTAATGGGATAGATTGTAGAGGGGGCACTATTAGGTCAAAGAATAAGGCATATTTTAACCCTAAAATTGCTTTCTAAAAAATGTACCAATCTGCTAGATGAGTAGGTTTTATTTATTTACTGATTAGTGAACTTATTTGTCAGTGAGTTAAGCTTCTTCTGTAACTTTGTACTTCCTTTTCTGAGAATCAGCTGTTTGTATTCTTAAGCTGCTTTTCTTTTGAGTTATTTATCCTGGTCTTAATTAATTTTCAGGAGCTCCCTATATACTAGTGATGTTCACTCTTGGTTTTACATGTTGCAAACATTTCCTCCCTGGTTGTCCTATTATTGTGAGCTTTTTCTCTCCATGAACCTAATCTAAAAGATAATGCTTAATTTGAGGATATTCAAATTTGAATGTTCAAATTGGAAGATAGAGATCTTTATTGACTTATAAACATGATTACTTTGAAATATTTTAGACTAGCAGTAGAAAAAAGACAGTTCCAACATTCAATCATTTAATTTAAAATAGAGACCTTTTAAGCCAAATCTCAGAATACACATACACACACACACGCACACACACACACACACACCTTTAACTATATCATTCTATTGTTTCCAAAGTCTTTATATGAGTTTAGTATTTCTCACTGATTTTTTGCGGGGGAGTGTATAGGGATCAAACTTGGGACCTTGTGCTTGCGAGGCAGGTGGTGTCACCACTGAGCTAAATCCCTAGCCCCTGATTTTTATTATATTTGTAGGCATATGGGCTTTGAAATCAGACAGGTCTTTGTTCAAGTTCTAACTCTGTCATTTATGAGCTGTGTGATGTTGTACAAGTTAATTGATCTCACTAAGACTGTCTTCTTGACTATAAAATAGACTACAAATATTCCTATCTCATGTGATTACTACATGGAGATTAAAATTACTTAATTCATATGGAGCAATGTGTATGGTACATAATAATACATAATTAATGTCATTTTTGTCATTAGCATTACCATTGTTCTTAGAGGTACAACTGATAGGATAAGGACACTCTACTAAATAGGTGGCATTCTGAGCTGCCATAATGAATGACTGCTTCCTACCCCTAGAGAAAGCTACCAAATTCCTCTCTCAAACAAAAGCCCTTCTCAGGCCTGAGAATGGAGGAATTTTGCCACTATCCTCTCCATCAAATTTCCATTGCTTTCACATTTACCAGTGTGTGTGCATAATTTTTAGAATTCCCCCCCCCAAATCAGTTTTCTTTAGGCCTCATGTAACTTAATAGAAATACCTTAAATTTCTTCTTCGTTTAAGTCAGTAATTCTCTTGGTATCTAATCTCTGAGGATAGATAAACCAATTCAGCTAAAATTCAAACTACCCCTGAAAAAATTCAAACTTTTCCAACTGAGTTCACTTATTATGTTGTTATTATTTAGTGTTATTTTCAAGTTCATAGATTCACTCAAAGACAAAGGCTTGTGAGCATAAGAGAATCATCTCCAAAGGAGGCAGGCTGAAATTAGATAAGCGAATTTTGCAGAAAAGCAGAGACATGAGATTTCTGAGCTCAAACTAAAGTTTGATAAGGTTTACAAATAATTATCCTTGGATTTCACTGGTTCTTTTCCTATGATGATGGTGACCTTATTCAACATTGGAGATTCATGTGCACATTAAATTTCAGAAGCACTGGTAAGAGATAAGACAAAGTCCAATTCATGTAGAACTCAGGCTACCTGTGTGCTGGGTGACCTTGCACATCTGAGTTAGTTTACAGAGGATAAAATAAACTTGATTTGTGCATAATTTAATTTGAAAGCATTCATATGAATGGTCTTTTCTTTGATCCCAAAGCCCTCGATTTACATATAGTTAGTATAATGTTATGTTTAGATTTGCAAGGAAGGAGAAGAAATTTTATTAGTGTGTTTATTTAAAAACCCCAAGGTTTTTTTAGGCTCTAAAATTCTTATTTATTGATTCAGTCATTTTACAAACATTCCATTAAGTCCCAATTTGTGCCAGCATTAGAATTTGGCAGATCAAATTCCTTTAGTGCTTAATATAAAGGAAAAGAAACAGTTTGAGAGAAACTAGAGACATCTCTAGCTAAATGGATGCACATTGAGGCCATACTCTTAAGTGAAATAAATAGGACACAAATGTGTAAACACCAAATAGTTTCTCTGGTGTGAGAAACTGAAAGTGTAAATAAGGATTAAAATATATAATTTATATTGTGAAATAGAAAGAAAAGGTCTAAAGGAGTAGGGGAAGTGGGAGGGGTAGGGGAAAGGAAAGAAGGGAAAAGAAAAAATATGAGAAAAGGAAAAAATGGAAACAAAGTCTTTGTGAATAGGGAGGGGTGGAGGGGTTAAAGGGAGGGCAGGGGTATGGGGAAAAAATAAGAACCAAGATTCATTATGTAAAGGTACAAGATCCCAGTAATGAATGTAACTATATTGTGTACCTAAAATTTACCAATAAACTTAATGGAAAAACAAAGAAACGGTTTGATAAATCACATTGCAAAAATAAGTAGATTGTTTGTGTGCTTTTACAGGCTAAGCCATGTCTAAGTCTACATTTGCCCACATGAAGACAACAGTTTTGTAGTGTGATTCAAAAAAAAAAAACTATCATTGTAGGAGCAGGAGAGAAGATAAACTGAGAACCCTCAGCTTGAAACTTTTTAGTGAATGTCAAATGTCAAATCCTATACTGAATTTTGAAAGAAAAGATAATTGATTTCTTAATTAAAGAATAAATTTCTGAACAAAAGGATCCATTGCAGGATTCCTTTCCACTGTACGATGTCCATGGACACTTACATACACCCAGGATTACCATGTTTCATAACAGTCTCACATGTAACTCTAATACAGCACAGTCTTTAAAAATAAGAAGTAAAAGTGTCTTCAATTATGACTAAAAGGGGGGGGATTTAGCTCAGTGGTTCTGGCGCCTGCCTCGCAAGCCCAAGGTCCTGAGTTCGATCCCTGGTACCAAAAAAACCCCAAACAATTATGACTGAAAGGTCTACTGAAATGAAATTGGAAATTAAATAGGGAAATAGTGTACATTATTTATTGCACTATTTTTAAAGCTAGATAGGAAAGCAAGCATGTGGTAAATGTAAAAGGTGATGGCATGACATATTGAAGTAGAACCCTTGTAGAATTGCCAAACTACAGGCCAGGGATTTAGCTCAGTGGTTCCACTGCCTGCCTCGCAAGCACAGGGTCTCAAGTTCAATCCCTGGTACAAAAAAAAAAAAAAATCAAATATGAATTGCCAAACTACAAATGTCCTTGTTTCTACACAGGTAAACCTACACCACTGAATAGCCGAAATAGCTCTAACCATGCAAAATCGGAAATAAGCATATTATTTAAAGTCTGAAATAAGTATAGAAATTAGTTTAGGAACCTGTGAGACAGGCTTAAGTTGAATTAAAGTTCATCTTCTAAACAATACGATCCCTGTTAAAATTCAGAACTTCAAAAGAAAAAATGTATTTAGGGGCTATTTTTTATTATGGTCACTTGAAAGCTATTTCTTTACATAATTTATGATCCTGTGCACTTTTGAGGAATTGCCATTTCAGTTTGAGATATCTCTGCAAGGGCAGGGAGCCTTTCTCCTGCACCTCCTGAACTCACCTCCCACAGACATTGGGTTAGTGCCAAGGACAGTCTAAAGTCAAAAGTGCCTTCTGTGAGTGCATTCCACGGATTGTGATTAGCAGCCCACCTGCCCTCTGGAGCCAAGGTTAATGCATTTTTGTATATCCTCTTAACCTTAAAACAATACCTGGGCCCAAGCCAGTGTTCAAGAAAACATTAGCTAAATGGTGGTAGAACATGGCTACTTGTTTATTAGAGCAAAATCCTAAATGGCTCTTAAGGAGACATTCCTTGAGCACATCTTTTTATTCCTATAATTTTCCTACTTCCACATGATTAAATGGGAAATCCAAATAGGAAAAAGCACGACTCCCTTTTCTTTTTTTTTTTTTTTTTTGGTACTGGGGATTGAACTCAGGACCTTGTGCTTGCAAGCTAAATCTCTGGCCCCATGGACTCCTTCATTTGATTTGCAGCCAGATGAAAGATCAAGGCAGAAAGATCCTCGCTCCATTTCATCCTTGGAAAGATTAGAAAACTGAGGCTCAGAAAATCTAAGTGACATCACAAGGTCGTTCACACCAGCTCGAATTAGTCCCCTCAATTAGTGCATCTCTCAAACTCTACGCCTCACCTCCTCACTCTGGCCCATCCAACTGCCAAGAGCTCCATAAGGGAGACATGAGCCATTCAGATTTAATCTGAATCTTAATCCTACAACCACCTGTGACGTTCTTTTCCCTAATTCCCCATTTAGTAACAGTCATGTCACTTCTCAAGCAAAACTCTAAGTCTCATCTTTGATTCTTCTGACATCCACACCCTGTATCCATAACACTAGACATGCTTTTTTATTTCTACTTACACAATTTGTCCTGAATTTGAACATACCTCACCAAATGAGTACAAATTTGATATGCTGCAGTCATTTCCTGGCTACTCTCTTTCCCTGCTTTCATTCTTGTCCCTATGGGTCCTTCTCAATAGGCAAAGCCATCAACTCAAAATGGAAATCTGCTCATATTATTTCTCCTGTTTAATCACCTCCTTTTAACTCACTATCATTCCCTGGTCTTTTGTCAATGTTTTAAAATCTTATATAGAATAAAATCCAAAGTTCATACCCTGGATTACAAAACTTTATGACTTAGATTTCAAAATGTGGCTAGCGTTTCCTCAGGGTACAATCTTATTCCTCTCCACTTCAGAGTCAGAGTTAGTGGGGGGCCTCTGGTCTGGTGTGGCACATACTTCCTCATGAATACACTTGAATCTTTGCACAAATATATATATATATATATGTACATATATATGAATATATATTCATGTATACATTCATATATATATATATGGACCTTTGTATGAAGTCTATGTCATTGTTTGTGGGTAGACATTATGACCTTCAACAATGAACTTAAACCAATAGTTGTCCTCAATATGCACCACTGACTCTTTCTGACATTGTGTCTTTGTTTCTTTATATTCTAGAGTATGGCATAGTTTCAAATCTAACTGGGACTCAATACATGCTTGTGGCATGAAAAATAAATGATTCAGGTCATGCCTAATCTGCATAACACTTGATCATACAGCATTATACTATAATGGTGCCAAGTTACTCAGTCTCTTCTAGTTGCTCTCAGCCCACACTGAGCTGTTTGGAAGAGTCACAGGGTAGGAGTGGGACAAGGTTGAGGGCTGGGGAGTCAGACATTCTTAGAAAGGAAGACACTTGTTTCTAGTGCCAGACATGGGTCAGAACTTAAATATCTCTCCATAACCCAAGGGGTCCAAGGAAAGTTTGGCCATTTAGTCTTTGGCTCTCTTCCTCTGAAACTTTTCAAACTTGAATATCACATTATAATTACCACAATACGTTTCTGTCAAATATCTTTCACATCACTCTCTGAAGCAGCAATTCTGAACGACAAAATTTTGTCACCCTTAATACAAATTAGAGAAATAAGTCACAAAGAGGTCAACGATCGCAAGCATGCTAGGGTGCAGAATGCCCTTTCAAACCTTCTGCTGCCCTGTTATCTGTTTGCTTGGTTATCCCTTACCTCCACACTGCATGTAAATTTCCCCATATATCATAGTACTTTTTAAGGTAAATTTAATTTCAAGCTGCCCCTTAAGATAGCTGGTGCTGACCCAACCCTGAGTCCCAGCAGATTTGGAAGAGCAGGCTATAGACCTCAGAACACTGTCTGCCCTAATCTGTTCATCAAAGCTTTTAACAAGTGCCACCATAGACAATCACTTCTCAATGAATGGAAATATTTCCGGAGCTATATTCAAGTACTCCATTTTCCTGTCAGAAAAGTAATTGTGGCTGTCCAATAAACCAGTTTGAAAACCAAATTTAAATGAACCAAATTTAAATTTATAACAGCCTCATTTAACAGGCAATTAATTTTATGCTTATAATAAAAAGAGAAAAATCTCCAGTCTTCCTGAGGAATTAAAAGGCTGATAAGGAAATGCTATGCTTCATGGAAATGAGATGAAATGATTCTTAAACACTGCCCTCCTTTTGGTTGCATAATATTATATATAATACATTCTATTTCAAGGAAGTATTAATTTTACTTAAATTAATTAATTTTTTCTGAATACTGAATTGTGGGCTGAAAACATAAGCTGTTAGTTCCAGGCTTTCTTTTTCTTTTTTTAAGTTCTCATTCTCTCCTTTATATTATTTCTTAAATCTTTATAGTATTTAGTGTTTTTGTTCCCCCCTCCCCCCAAAAAATAGAGAATAATAGAAATGGTAGCAAAGACCATCATTTTCCCAGTGCACATTTTAGCACTTCATAGTAGATGAGTTAGCTGTAGAGATGAATTTACTTCTAGGCTCTCTATTTTGTTCCATGAGTCTGTTAATGCTAATACAATGTCACTTTGATTACTGTAGTTTTTATAGTTTGTTTTGAAGTCAGTGTAATGCCTCTTGTTTTGTTCTTTTTGTTCAGCATTGCTTTTGGCTATCTTGGTTTCTTGTGGCTCCATATGAATCTTAGGATGTTTTTCTAGTCCTCTGAGTAATGTCATTGGTATATCACTTTGGGTGTTATGAACATTTTCAATCCATAAACATGGGACATTTTCTACATTTTTTGTTAGTTTTCAGTTTTATTTATCATTGTTTTATAACTTTAATTATAAATATCTTTTACTTCTTGGTTAAATGTATTCCTTTTGTTCTGTTTTGTTTGTAGCTATTGTAAACAGTAATGCTGCTTTCTTGATTTCTTTTTCAAACAGCTCAAAATTGGCATATAGAAATATTACTGATTTTTGTGATTTTGTACCCTGCAGCTTTGCTGAATTTATTTGTTCTAATAGGATCTTTTGGAGGATTCTTTGGGGTTTTCTATACATGATATCACAATTTGGTGGCAACTTGACTCCTATTTTCCAATTTGGATGCCTTTTATGTCTTTCTCTTGCCTGATTTTTCTAGCCAGGACTTCTAGTGTACTATTTGTGGGTTGAATAAAACTGGTGAAAGTGAACATCTTTGCCATATTCCCAATCTTAGAAAGCTTGCAGCTTTTCCACTTTCAGTATGATGCTAACTGTGGGGTTGTTATATATATGGCCTTTGTTATATTGAAGTACATTCTTTCTATATCTAATTTGTTCAGATATTTTTTATCATGGTCAGATGTTGAAATTTACTAAATGCTTTTCTGTGTCTATTGAGATGCTTTTTTTTGTTTGTTTGTTTTTGTACCGGGGATCGAACTCGGGTCCTTGTGCTTGCTCAGCAGGCGGCGCAACTGCTTAGCTAAATCCCCGGCCCAAGATGCTTTTTTTAATTTTTATTTTTATTTTCCGGTACCAGAGATTGAACTCAGGACCTTATGCTTATGAGGCAGGTGTGGCACCACTGACCTAAATCTCCAGCCCTGAGATGTTTATATTTTTTGTCCTTTATTCTGCTGATATGCTGTTTAACATTTATTGATTTACGTATGTTGAACCATCATTGCATCTTTGGGATGAATCCCACTTGATCATGGTTTATAATCTTTTCATGTGCTGTTGGACTCAGCTGGCTAGCATTTTGTTGGCTCGAATTTTGCATCTGTGTTCATCCAGGATATTGGCCTAGACCTTTCTTTATGTGTATGTGTCCTAGTCTGGTTTTGATATCAGAGGAATGCTGGCCCCATAGAAAGAGTTTGAGAGAATTTCTCCCTTTCAAATTTTTGGAATAATTTACACTGCAGGTTTAAGTATGTTATGTTTCCATTATCACTTGTCTCAAATTTTCAATTTTCCTTTTTAAAATAATTGATATTAGTTCTATAAAATGTTTGGTGGGATTCAGCAATGACGCCATAGGATCCCGAGTTTTGCTTTGATGGGAGACTTTCTTTTTATTACTGATTTAATCTTTTCACTCATGCTTGGTCTGTTCAGGTTTTTTATTTCTAATGATTCACTCTTAGTACACTGTAGATGTCCAGGAATTTATCTATTTCTCCTAGATTATCAAATTTCTTGGTGTGTGGTTGTTTAAAATAATTTCTAATGATTCTGTTTTGACTCTGATTTTTATTTGTTTTCTCTTTTTTTCTTAGTCTAGCTGAGGATATGTCAATTTTATCCTCATTTTTATGTTTATTAGTACATGTTTGCAGCACATAATGAGTACATTCATCCTGGAGAATTGGTACATGTACATAACATGTCTTAACTTTTTTTTTTTTTTTTTTTTGGTGCCAGGGACCTTGTGTGGCACCACTGAGCTAAATCCCCAGCCCTCATCTTAATTCTTTTTATGTCCCCTTCCCCTCCTCTCTGTCCCTTCTCTATCTCTTTCATTTAGCTTTTTGAAAAGAAACTCTTTGTTTCATTGATCTTTTAAATTTTTCTTTCATTAATTTTTACCTTGATCTTTATTATTTCTTTCCTTCTACTGACTTTGAGTTTGGTTTCTTCCTGTTTTTCTAGTTTCTTGAGGCTCATGATAAGATTGTTTACTTGAAATCTTTATTGTTTTTGATGTAGCTATTTATTACTGTAATCTCTCCTCTTTGTACTGCTTTGCTGTATCTCACAGATTTTGTTGTGTTCCCATTACCATTTGTCTCAAGAAAATTTTTAATTTACTTCTTAGTTTCTCCAAGCATCTATTGGTGTTCGGGAGCATGCTGCTTAATTTCCATGTACTGGTATAGTTTCCAAATTTTTACTTATTATTTTCTAGTTTTATTATATTGTGCTCAGAAAAGATACTTGATATGATTTCATTTTTAAGAAATATGTTGAGAGTTGTTTTATAGCCTACAATATGATCTATCCTGAAGAATATTACATAATCTGTTGAGACCATGTATTCTGCAGCTGTTTGGATGGGACATTCTGTAGATATGTTAAATCTATTTGGTCTAAGGTGCAGTTTAACTACTATTTCTGGATGATATGTACAGTACATTGTAGAAAGAGAGGTATTAAAGTTCCCAGTTATCATATTGGAATTGTGTCTCATTTATGCCTATTAATGTTTATCTATTTAGGTGCTTTGATATTTAATGACCATATATACATATAATTGTTATTTCCTTTTAACGAATTGATCACTTGATCATTGTAAAATGACTGGCCTTGTCTCTTTTTACTGATTTTGATTTAAAGTCTATTTTGTGATAAAAAATGTAGCTTTCTGAAAATCTTTTTTCATCTCATTACTTTGAGTATATGCATGTTCTTACAAATGAAATGAACTTTATAAATATTATATAATTGAGTATCTTTAATTTTTTTTAATTTATTTGAGATAGGGTTTCACTGTGTAGATCAGTCTGGCCTTGAACTCACAATGTGGCCTAAGCTGGGCTTGAACTTACAGTCATCCTCCTGCCTCAGCCTCCTGAGTGCTGGGATTACAGGCATGTACCATCACACCTAGTTTGAGCATTGTTTTTTAATCTATTTAGGACTTCTATGTTTTTAATTTAAAAATTTAATCCATTTACATATAATTATTGATAGGTAAGGTCTTATTACTGCCATTTTATTACTTATTTTATAAGGGTTTTGGGGTTTTTTTTTTGCAGTTCCTTCTTTTCCCTCATCTCCATCTTCCTTTCTGTTTAAGTGATTTTTCTGTAGTAGTGTGTTTTGATTCTTTGCTTATTATTTTTGGCTTTGTGGCTATCATGAGGTTAACAAAGAATCTCAATGCAAGTTGTTTTGAAATAATAGTAACTTAACTTTGCTCATAAAGACAAGAAAGAAAAAAAAGAATTTTAAAACTCTATACTTTCACTCCATTCCTTTCCATATTTTGAATTTTTGATGTCTCATATTTTCTTATATTGCCTATTTATTAACATTTTAATATGTTCTTATTATTTTTTGTCATCATACTAAATATATATGTGGTTTATGCATCATGTTTATATAGAGAATATTAAATTTTTCTATATGGTAAGTTATTTTACCAATGAGTTTTACACTTCCCAATGTCTTCTTACCCATTAGTGCCTTTTTCTTTCAACTTGAAGAACCTCTTTTAGCATTTCCTATTAAATAGATCTAGTGTTGATGAATTCAGCTTTTGTATGTATAAGAATGTCTTTGTCTCTCCCTCATTTCTGAAATACTGTTTTGCTGGGTACAGTACTGCTGGTTGGCAGGATTTTTCCCCTTGTGAATAACTTGTGAATAGATCATCCCACTTCCTCATGGAATGCAAGGCTCCTTTGAGAAGTCTGTTGTTAGGTCAATTAAAACATTCTATATGTTCTTTCTTTTCTCTAACTACTTTCAAAATTGTCTCTTTGTCTTTAATCTTTGGGAGTTTGATATGTCTTGGGGTAGATTTGATTCAGTTGAATCTGATGGATGATCTTTGACCTTCCTTTACATGAATAGTTGTATCCTTCTCTAGATTTGGAAAAATTTCTGTTATCTCTCTGAATAAATTTCCTACTCCTTTGGCATTCTCAGGACACTTTGAACCCCAATAACCTGAGTATTTGTTCTTTTATTACTTTCCCAAAGTTCCCATGAGCTTTCTTCATTCCTTTTCATTTTTTCTTTTGTGTGTTTTTATTTATTTTATTTTATTTTTTTTTGGTACCAGGGCTCGAACTCAGGTCCTTGTGCTTGCAGGGCAGGCAGTGGAACTACTGAGCTAAATCCCTGGCCCTTTTGTGTATTTTCAATAGCCTATCTTCAACTCACTGATTCTTCCATTTGACCAATTCCACTATTGATGGCTTTCTAACTCATTTTCATTTCACTCATTGTACTTTTCAGCTCCCGGACATTTCAAAAAACTATTTCAATCTCTGTCTTAAGTTTTTCTGACCAATTACTGAATTTTCTGTGTTTTCCTGACATTCATTTAGCTTCCTCAAAATAGCTATTTTAAATTCTCTGACAGCTCACACATATCCATTAGCTTATGGTCAATTTCTGACACCTTATTTTGTCCGTTAAATGAGATCATCATTCTCTAAAAGTTTTTGATAATTGTTGGTAATCATTCTTCATGCACTAGAAGATTAAATATTCCTTCTAGATCTTATAATTGTGTGTTGTTTATGCCTCTCTTCCCAGAAATTCTAAGCAGACTGTTTATTTGTTCTGATCCTGAGGTCAGTGCCATTATTTGAGCACTAGATGGCGCCATAAGTCCATGTTTGCCACAAGTCAACAGTTACTGTGTTGTCACTGTTTCAGTAATAGAGGGTGCTCCTACCCTAAATTTGTTGCAAATCTGCAGCTAGTGTGCTGTATGAGATGAACTAGGAGTGCCTATAGAGGGTAATACAAACTCAATGAGTCTGCTGGGCCCATACACCTATCTATAGCCACTGGATTCTGCCCACCCAATATTGTGCTTCACCCTAGAGTGTTCAGCCTTAAGCACCAAATACTGGGTCACATCCAGCACTTTCAGCTTACCAAGACCACTGAAGCACAGAGGCAGGATCAAGGCCCATGCTTCTATGGCCAGCCTGATGCTGCAGTCTCTGTGGCCTGATACCATTGCATCCAGCCAGAAGTGACATCCATCAGAGAGAGCATAAATCCGTCTCACCAGGGCTGCAGGTTTCTCCCTTGTACTGTCCCTGGACACTAACTGGCTTCTGCTAGGTGGGCACTAAGTTCCAAGTCAAAGTCCTATACTTACTTCTCTGCCATAACCCACAAGCAAGTAAAATTTTTCTCTAAGCTGTGCTGTCTGAGGTTTCAAGAGGAATGATGATGAAGGGTGATGATATTAAGCTGGGTAATTCCTGACACTCACAACCTCAGGCACTGGTGTAGCCTAGGCCTGTGCCATACTTAGATGTGATGCAGGATGGAATCTAAGTCCATCTAATTAAGGTTGCAGGTTTCTAACTGGCCTTGGGTGGATCCAGAGGCTTCATCCATGAGCCCTGTCTGGGGGCAGGGGCTGTGAGACATGGTGAAAACGGTTGTCCTAGTACTGGTTTCCAAGTCTAAGAACACACTTAATTTCCTTTTATTCCCCAAGCAGGAGGCATCTCTCTGTAGGCTGCTTCATTGCTTGGAGTTAGGGGAAGAGTAATAAAAGCTCCTTTTTCTTTTCTACCTTCTTCAGTGCAGCTTTTCTTATTATTATGTTAAAATCAGGTACTATGATGTCTCATCCGGTTTCCTTAGCTCTTGTGAAGGTAAATGCATGCATGAATAATTGCTCAAAGTGGGGCATGTTGGTGTGGTACATGGCAGAAATCCTAGGACTCTGAGAGGCTGAGGCAGAAAGATTGCAACTTTGAGTCCACCTTGGGCAACTTAGTGACCTTGTCTCAAAATTTTTTTTTTTGGACTGGGGATCGAACTCAGGACCTTGGGCTTATGAGGCAGGCACAGTGCCACTGAGCTAAATCCCCAACCCCCTTGTCTCAAAATTTAAAACAAAAGTTTCTAAAGGGCTGAGAATGTAGTTCAGTGTGAAGGCACTGGGTTCAGTCCCCAGCAGGAGGGAAAAAAGTTGTTCTAATTGTGTTTCTGTGGGTAAATGATCACTGGAGCATCTTGCTCTGTCCCTTTTAATGTATTTTTGAAACTATTTTAATGCTTTATAAAAGTAAATTCTTGAAGGAAACCAAACTTCAACTCTTTCCAATAGTTGTAAATTTTTCCCCCTGCTTCTGTTCCCAGGACTGAAGGGCTCCCTCCAGAGGCTGCAGCTGGAGTATGTGGATGTGGTCTTTGCAAATCGTCCAGACAGCAACACCCCCATGGAAGGTGAGTGAAGAAACTTAATAAAAAACTAAAAAATTATTGCAGACTTATTCTATTCACAGTAGAAAATGAAATATACTTAAGGTTGATTTGATTGAATATGAAAAATAACCTTTTTGATCGATGCTTTTCAGCCTTAATATTTACCTTGAAAGTATTGTGTATCCTGTATGTTCTCCTTTTCTTCTTCTCTCTCTCCCTCTCCCTTCCTCCTCCTCCTCCTCCTCCTTCTCTTTCTCCTCCTTCTCCTTCTTCTCCCTCATTTTTTTCTTGTCCTTTGCAGCTGAAGGCACTAGGTTTAGAGTCCTGCTGGTTACAGTGCTCATTTTTTCCAAGTTTATTTCACTTTATAATTTCATCAACTATCACCTCTCAGCCTTTTGGCTAAGATGAAGTATATAATTTCATCAACTAAATAAATAAATTAATTAGAGGGAGAGTTTATAGCCCAAACATCAATATTTTGGAGAGAGTCTTCTGAGGGTCTTCTTATTTCATGATGATTCTAAGTCTGAGAGTTTCCAACCTGTAGTAAAAAATGCTAAATGGTGCTGTAGCAGAGGCATGACAGGAGTGATAACTCAAAATAAGACTGCTGGTTGTTGACCCTCAAGGAACTTCGACATCTTAGTCTTTTTCAGTTACAATTGTTGGACCACAGTTTAAGCTTCACCCTGTGGAAGTTTTTAGAATATTCCTTAAACCAGATTTTCTGCAGCATACATTTGTTTATTAAACCTTCTTAGGGGGCTGGGGATGTAGCTCTGTGGTTCCGCCGCCTGCCTCACAAGCACAAGGTCCTGAGTTCGATCCCCGGTACCCCAAAAAAAAAAAACCTTCTTAGGATGTTTGAGAAAGAAAATGACTTGAGAGGACACATTTTTTAAATGTTCCAATTAATTGAGGTTTAAAATCATTGATTATTATTTACCTGAGATGACTAAAAGTAGAGATATTTGAGTATAAGAAGAAATAGGAATATTTTGGTTGAGTTTTATAATATGATATCGATTATCAGTTTTCAAATAATAATATAGTATAATTCACATAAAATTAAACTAAAGGAAATTTTGTATTTAATAATCTAAAAGGTAGTTCAGGCTGTTGTAATAAATTGGGTTCTGAGAGATTTGTTCTTGCTATAGGGTTATAGAAGTTATGGAAAAGTATAAATGATTAATGTATATACAAATTTTTCTAGGTTAAACTAATGAGAATAAAAAATGTTACAGAAACTACTTTGCCATTTTATTTTTTGATACTTATTTCTTTGCCATTTATTTCTTTCTTAACTACAGAGAACTGTTAAATATCTATTACCTATCTATTTATTTATATCTTATTTCTTCCCAGAGTTTTCTGCTTTCTTGATTCTGGAAAATTAGGAGTTTACTATAAAGTAGTATCATTATTGTTAATTACCCATTGAAATGACATAGGGATCCATGCATATTTTGTCAAAGCCAAGATTAGGTGTGTAATAAAGCAAATCATAAACACTTTATTAGTATAAGCATTGCTTATTGCAAAGATAATATGGTGTCACACAATTCTGAAAGACAGGTGAAATCAGCACTAAAGCTATTTAGTCAGCAAAAGTGTCAAAAAAATACCATTTAGTGGGGCCTTTGAAAGACTAGAATTGCCTCACATTTAAAGTGTCTAGTGACTATTTCTCTTTTTGGAAAAATGTCTTTGTATGTTAGGATGTGTATGTTAGGATAGAACATCTGAAGTTTTTCAGGAGTTTCCCTCCACTCCAACCTTACCTTTAGTTTTACAGATATATTGTAGTAATATTTTAGAGTAAATTGCATATCAATAAAAGGAGGAATATATTAGAATCTCTCAAACAAAAAATTTGCTTTAAAAATAGGAGGAGGAAATTCTTAAACTGTAACACTAACAAGATAATATCTTGGCTGGGCATGGTGGCATATATCTGTAATCCTAGCTTCTCCAGAAACTGAGGCAGGAGGATTGCCAACTTTGAGCTAGTCTGGGCAACTTAGCAGAACCCTGTCTGAAGAGGGCTAGGGATGTAGCTTAGTGGCAGCATACTTGAAGCTCTGGTTTCAATCCTCAGAACTGAGAAAAAAAGATAATGTTGTCTCTTATATAAACTCTGATTATGTCTTGAACTTTATTAAAAGAAAGTTTCAAGGTGTTTTTTAAAAATAGATTGCAGCTGTCTGATAGTTTGTAACTGCAGCATTGTCTAGCCTCTACTAGAATCAAAGAAAATGTGTATGTTCCCTAAGTTTCTTACATAAAATTCCACAAAGCAAAATAGGAAGCTGGTATATAAGGAGTCATTGTCCAAATTACAAAAGCATAGTGAAGAGTATCAAACAGTAGAGATTTGGCACTTGTTGCAAAGGTTCTGGAACATGGCTTTCAGTAGCCAGCTCGGCCGCAACTGACTACCTCCTGTTGGAGTGTGTCCTACTTTTCCTCACCTCCAAGGGGAAACCCACTCCAAGCAAGCCCATTGAGCTTTGAGGTTGAGTCTTTTCAGAAAATATAGCAGGCATGTTTCATGGGCAATTCTCATGTAGGACATGTTCCAGAGTGAAGTAGTTTCTCTACCTTTCAGAAAATATGCACTGTACCCTCAAACTTAGTATGCTGATTTGTTCCAAAGTAGATTCAATGGAAATATCAGAGTTTGAAACTAGTGTTTGGGAACATTCTTTTAAATAGCTTTTTCTACTTTACTGTAACAGAGGAAAGTATTGAACTGGGAAAGGGAAGAAATAGAAAATGAAGAGGCAAGGGTAGCCAGGTGGACTTGGGCACATTTGTTTCTCAAAAAATGGAGGTGAAGGGGTGCTGTCCAAGCTATTTCTGGGTTTTATGTTAACAGTCATTTTTGCAATGATTTTGTAAATCGTGTGTATGTGTACATAAATGAAAGTTGTGCATATTCAATGCTGTCTACTTAAGGAGGCCTATTAGTGCTTCTAAAAACAATAATAAGGTAAATGCTACATATAATCAAAACTGCTCTTGAAAACCCCTTAGTAAATGTTAGTCAGTGTTACTCTAAAGTCTTTAATTATTTATTCAGTTTTTTCTCCAGATATAGTAACAAAACCATCACCAAATACTTATCCAGTCACTCTTTTTTTATGACAGGAAAATCATTAATATCATTCACATACTTTCCCTGCTTCAGCAATCCACATTGGCTATTTTAGGCTCCTTTGCTCCCATTTCTGTTTAATAGAAATGATACAAGAGTAATCGCCAAGTTCATATTGTTTAATTTCCATACATTAAATCTATACATGTTAAAACTATCTATCTTCAGCACTGTAGATGATTTTTATTGGTTTCATCCATTCCTTCTCAATTCCATGGACTCACAACACATATTAACTTTTGATTTTTCTATGGCCTTTATTTTAAACCAAAGGGATCTATGCACTTACTGAATGAGAGAGCCCAGCCACATCAGCACTAGATCTTCTCTATCATTTATTACCCTCTAGAGTGGACACTGGCATCTCCAGCCACTAACTGTACAAACGTCAAGGATCATGTGCCTGCCTTTGGGTATCTCAAAGGCACATTTTAAACAGCTTCCACTTAAATATGCTCAAAGTACCATTCCAAATGTTCTGTCATTGGAGAATGGTAAGACACTTCATTTGCAACCCGCAGCACTATGGAATACAATTAGACGGTTTAGGGATATGGGAAGATGTTCCTGACAGTCAAGGGGAGCATGTGTACTTTTTCTTCTGTCCTTATTTTTTTTTTTTTCTGGTTCACCTAGTAGTAAGTCACTTTTCTTTTGCAGCATCTGCCATGCCATCTGTCTCTGCCACAGTATCTGGCAACGATGGCGTGTTTTCCAATCCTACAAAAAAAAAAATCAACCCCAAAACTCATTTCTTCTTTCTTTTAATGCTGTGTCCCTCCACATAGAATCACTGACCATTCCTTGTGCTCTATGAAGCTCAAATTCTTAATTCTGTCACTTTCCTAAATCCCCAATGTGGGTTTCAAAATCTCTCCAACCCACTACACAAGAGAAAGTTCAGGACAACTTAAGTCATGTGGGACATGGACAGACAGAGCATTTAGGTGCCTGGGGATCTGTGGTGGGAGGCTTTGTTTTTGGTTTTCTGTCATTCTCAAATGCCAGACTAATTTCACTGCTCCAGGGAGGAAGTGATTGAGCATGACCATGGTCAGAAAAGAAGGCTGTAAAATGTATACCACTTGTGAATAACAGCAAAAAGAGAAGACCTATTTTAGTTTATATAGCTCTTGAAGTCTGTTGATGTGAGTGTATGAGGATTTTTTGGTTCAATTAAATTTTAATTAATTTTTAGTTTTAAAAACACTTGAAATTGAGTCTTCTTGCTTTTCATTTAGAGATTGTTGCCAAAACTAGTTAATCTCTTACCATTCCTGAGTTGTTAAATATTATTCCCATACTAATTACTGTTCTATTTATTGTTTTCTTCTCACAGATTAATGTAGATATAAAGCAATTTAAATATCTCAATTTCAAATAATCAAAATTAGCTTCATTTAATTCCTATAATACTAGGTCAAATAATTCAATCTAGAAGTATTTACTTCTTTCTAAGCCATTTCTTTTAGTATTATCATAGACAAACAGGAGTCTATGGGTATTCAAAAATCTAGGATATCTAATGACAACTCAGAAAATGCCAGAAAGCAGAAATTATTGCAGCACTCACAAATTATCAATAGTTTATCAATTCCAGAATACTGGATCATGTATTTAACTTTTCAAACTAAAGTTTTCAGAACAAAAATGCAATTACCTAAAGCCTAGTAATATCTTTTAGCCACAACAGATCACCCCTTCTGCCTTTATCTTTTATTATCTTCACTGAAAGCTGTCCTCAATCCATCCACAAAAGCATAATAGCAGGAAGAAATTTTCTGCAAGTGTGTAACTGAGCAGTTCAACAGAAATATAATGAAGCCATATATGCAATTAAACTTTTTCATTAATCATATTAAAAAGAAATAAAGATTAATTATAATATTTCATTTAACCCCATATATCAAAATTTAGAATTTCAACACATAATCAATATGAATTTATTAATGATATATTTGATATTATTTTTTCCTCATACCAAGTCTTTGAAATCCATGGTGTACACTTTGATTTGGACCAACAAATTTCACGTGCTCAATAGCCACATGTGACTCATAGCTACTCAATTTAACCACATAATCTAATGGAGCCCCAGCCACCAGTGGGTACTCAATAAATATTTATTGGATAGATGGATGGTTAATTGAATGAACAATTGAACAAGTGTCTGAGTGACTGCATGAAGTTCTAAAGCTGAATAGATCCAACCTCATTTTTCTCCACTTGAAAACTTGTCTGTGTTTCCTACATCTATAAACATCCTGATACCTGGTCTAGCTCAACATATTTCAAGGTGATGCTAAGACAGACAGGTTATTGGCAAACAGACCCAGGACTCTCTTACATCTCATTTCTTCTCATCTGCAATAGCAGCAACGTCCAGATGCTGGATCTCTCTCCAGAAATATGACTGATACTGAAATAAGCAGCAATGAGTGGAGGGATAACTCTTTGACAGTAAAGCTGCCCTTCAGGATCACTACATCAAATTAAAACTATTTAACACATTTCATTCATGACTCTGGCCAGGATGCTCCTAAGGGCCTCTGGTGTCCATCAGATCAATTTAACTCCCTGGCTTGAAAGACTGGGACAGCTGAGTTTTCAAGAAATTAATATGGAGAAAATGATTTTCATATTCAAGACGAGCCAAACTCTACCAAGCCTGTGGCAAAAAGAAAATGTGTTCCAATTTTACTAAATCAGTTTATTTCCATTTTAACTATGAACTCACCAAAACTTTTACAGATATTTTAGACCTACTCAGATGATGTTTTATCTTTTACAGAAAAACAAACCATGTCATGAAAAAAGAAATCCATTTCATCCATCCTAAAAGCAATGGGGGGAGGGGGTCACTTCAAGTTCTTTAAGTCTCTCCGCTTTTTAGATAATTATGTGTTTTTTTTCATTGTGGACTTCCACATTGGAGCAGTATTTCTGCAGAATGGGCTGGGCATGAAATGGGCACAGCTTGAAATTGTGGCTTTGCTACCAACCTGACTTTATACTTGGGCAAGTTACTATTTTCATCAAGGCTCAGTTTTTTCACCTAAAAATGGAGGTAACATGTAAGCCACCATCTGAATTAGTTAACATTGCAAGCATAATACCACCCTCACAGTTGAGACAAAGAAACGCAAGCCCCATATAATGTACATACATACATATAAAACTCCTCCTTCTCTGGCTCTTCTGAGATGACCATGGGAAAAGCCTGAGGTCCTGAAATTACAATATGAAAACCAAATGAAGGTGGCCAAACTACAGGGTTGACCAGGGTCTGAGTAGGTCATGTAGGAATCAAACCACAGAGCTAGCAACAGGATGTTCTCCTAACCTACTTTTGGGATTTTTTCCTGAAATCCTTGCTGTCACTTAGTTTAGTCACAGATTTTCCAAGCTTAATCTGCTTAGTGTGAAAGGCAATCTTGTATCTGTGACTATTTTCAAAGATGTCTCTAGAAAAAACTCAGGATTAACTCATTCATTCGATTGATATTCATTGAAAATCTGCTTTGTGCCAATCACTGTTCAAGACACTAGGAGAAGCAGAAGTTAATGAATCAGGCAAAAATCTTGCCCTTACAGAAATTACATTCTTGTTGAGGAGACAGATAAGAAGTAATAAAGATATATAGCTAGCAATACTGTAATAGTTGGAGAAAAACATAAATCCTGGGTGAGGGATAGGAAATTACAGGGGATAGATTTTAGATATGGTTATCAAAGACGGTGTCACTGAGAAAGATATACGGGGACAGTTTGATCTCCCCCAAAATAGAACAGGCATGTCTTTAGAGTTAAACCCTAATTCAAAGGGTCTTTCAGTTTCCAGCTAATTTCCACTTGTCTAGGCAAGTTATTTAACCATTCTGGTCCTTCATTTCCTTATCTGTAAAATGCAGGTAATACTATCTACTCTATACAGTCATTGTGAAGATTATTATTTGCTTAGGATGTTACCTAGTACATTGTAACTACTCAAAAAATTAGAACTGTCATTTTCTGGTTATTGTTTCCATAGTCCAGCTGTGAATTTTTCATGTAAGAAATTACCTCGATCCAATGGTAGCCTACAAAGATACTACCAAGTTATCCTAAAGGTCTCAAAAAAAGAAAAATTCATGCAACAAATTAAGATGCATGAGTCACATGATTTATCAGATCAATTAAAATGCATAATGAGAAGAGGCAGTTAAAATAATTAGGATAGAACATATGTAGATGGAAGGACTCAACTACCAAAATCTTAGAACATGCACTGCTCATGAACCTCTTCTTTTGCTTCCACACTGGCCTTCCTCATGGTTGCAAGGAATAGATGAGATTTGAGCAAGGGAGCTCAGCAGACTGAAAGTGCCTTGATGAAAAGTACATTTTCTCTTTGAAAAGACTCAGGGACAAGTCCACCTGACCATTAGCTGTAGCTCACCAGTTAGCTTGATATGCAGTTAACTAAATCACCAATGCATAACTGATTGAGACCTTATTACATTTTCATATTTCATGTATATTTAATCTTTTTCAAAAATACACCTGAATATGTTGTAAATTTCACATCTTTCCATTCCTCCCTAGTTCAGCACACACATTTTCTTCTGTCTGTGGCTAATGTGACTCCATGGTTACCAATCCACTTAGTTTTTGTTTTGGTACCGGAAATTGAACTCGGGACTTTGCGTTTGTGAGGCAGGTGGTGGAACCACTGAGCTAAATCCCCGGCCCAATCCACTTAGTTTTACTAAGAGAGTTCTATAAATTCTGCCTACGCCTCATAAGCTACTTGTTTGTCCAACTGGTATCATTTATCCTCCGCTGTGTCCTTTACTTTTTTGAGCAGAACCAAATACTCCTAAGTGACATGGGAAAGGCACACTACTGAGTTCATTCTGAGTTGTTGACATGCTGCCTCAGGTTTGAAGAGTCTTCAAGGCCTGCTGAAAATTTTTCTATAGTTAACAGAGGCCCACAAAGTTGTGAATGGGGATCATTTTGATATACATCTGTCAGAAACAGAGTCCTGATGAACAAATTATTTTTTCCACCTGGGTCTCAGAGCAAGAATAGGAGCTTTAGAAAAATTACTTCCACTAGAGCATTCTGGCAAGTTAAGGTTTCCAAGGTTGCAGAAAATATGTGAAGAGGTGGCTTAAAAAAGAAAAAAAAACACCTATATTCCAAAAACCAATTTAAAGTTGGGCCAGGGATTTAGCTCAGTGGTTCTGTCGCCTGCCTTGCAAGCGCAAGGACCCGAGTTCGATCCCTGGTACAAAAAAAAAACACCCAATTTAAAGTCATCTGGTGCTTTATTTTGTGCTTTTGTTGGAAATCAGATTCCCCACCGTCATTCCACAAAGTCCTGGTTGGAAGGGAGAATTTGGAAAAGGACATGCTTGTATTATTCTATACCCTTTAGCTACTTCTCCCCCACCCCTTTTTTTCTTCACATCTTCACTTAATAGTAAAGGCGTAAAGATTTAAGCCCTAGCCTTAGAGATACAAAAAGAGAAGCAAGGTGGGCCATTTGTTTGAGGCCTATTATAACACCTATCAAAAAGTCTCCAGGCCTCGCCAAGTTTCTCTTCTTGTTTTTTCCTTAACCTGTTTTTAGTTAAGAATAAAGAGAGAGAGGGGGGAAAAAAAAGAAAGAAAAATGAAGGTCGCTTCTGCTCACCCCAGCTGTCAGGTGAAAAATGGAGCTGCCTGGTACTCTGAGGCTGTGAGCTGTGACTCATGTGCACTTCCTTCTGTGTGAGTTGTCATTTCCCTGAATGATATCTGGAGTTGTGACAACACTGAACTTTGTATTCCAAAGGCATGTTGACTCAGTCTCAGGAGAATTTATGTCTGTAAGTTCCTCCCTGTGCTGCAGCCAACCTGCAGCACCATGCACCGGAAATGACGACCCCCATGGAGCTCACCTGCCTGCACAGGTGGGCTGCAAACTCAGCAGCCTATGTCTTAACAGCGGCCCGCTCACCAATGCTGAGTTAATGGAATAGCAGAGCCACCTGTATCACTGCTAATCTAAAATTCTCAGTCAGTGGGGATAAACAAATACCTTCCAGCCTCTTTCTTACTTTATGTACAAAAGAATTAATAAGAGTAAGAGGTTTTATTAAATTCCTCCTGGATGTTTAACATGTGGAGTGAAAAAATCCCATCCAAGAATTAAGGTGCTAGTCTTAGGCATGTGAACCTGGCTGAGTTACTCAGGCTTTCTGCTTCTCCAATTTTTCATTTATAAAATGGGAAGAATAGAAACACTCTTTCCTAGCTATTTTCAGCACTGTTGTGAAGATAAAAGGAAATCATTTAAATAGAAATGTTTTATAAATCATAATGCCTTGTATAAATATTTGAGGCTGTTGTTGTTGCTATAAATGTTTGCATAATAAGATGTAATAATGGCAGTTTTAGCCAAACACCAAGATGTAACTGAAATGAAATTTTAGAGTAGGGTGAGAAGTCTTCACTTCTATATTTTTAAAGGAAATGGGTGAGAGCTGGCTCCATGACTCTTTCTTCCTCCAAATTTTTATTTTGAGAAATTAAAAATCTACAGAAAATTTGAAAGAATAAAAATCAAATGCTCTTCTTCAACATGTACCAAATTGTGCTGTATTTTGCTTATATTTTATTTTGTTTTTATTTTATTCTTACCCATTGTGACATTTCACAAATATGTACTTTCTCCATTATTTCCTGAGAACTAAGGGTTCCTGTATATGACCATGGCACAATCATCACACTCAAAAAATTGACACACTACTGTTACCTGAATAAGCCATATTCATATTTCCTACTTAGTTACCATTTCTGTTTAATCTGAAGTAATTCCTCCATTTTTTTTCTCTTTAATGACATTGATTTTTTTTTTTTTTAAGGCCAGGCCAGTCATTTTGGAGGCTCTTTCTGAATCTGGATTTATCTGATTGTTTTCTCATAATTAGACTAAACTTAAGCACTGTTGGTAAGAATACTATGAAGGTGGTGTTGGGGCTTCTCAGTGTCCCACTGCCCAAGAAGGTAGCTGTGTCTCACTGTCTTACATGCTAAGGTTGGTCTCTTGGGGTGATGTCTGCCAAGATTTTCCACAGGATGGCATTTCTTTTACTTTGTAATTAATAAATAACTTATACGGTGTGGTTTTTTGCAGCTATTTGAATAGCCTAGTCCCCTAAACTTTAATTTAGCATTCACCTGTGATCCCTGCCTACATCAGCTATGATGCACATTGCAAGTTACATATGTCCTAATTTTATTAACCCTCTCCATTTACTAGCTGGCACTCTTCTGTAGGGAGAGCATTCCCTTTGCCTCCTCTCTCACTTTCAGCTCTGTGACTCTGGGGCCGGCTCACTGGCTTCAAGAATATAAAGACTGAGAGAAAGGAGGAGAGAGGATCTATGGAGAAGAACCAGTCTGAAGGAAACTATGCTGTGACCTCCATTCACATACAGCAGGGCAGACAGCTGACCCTTCACTACAACTCTGGTTGGGGTGGGGGATTTCAGGGCCACTGGGTTTAAAACATAACCACTATGGCTGAGGAGCATAGTAGCCTTGAAGCTGACTCATGCCTGGAAAATCTAGAGGTGGAGTGGTAGCCAACCATCTGCCTTGATGGCACAGCTGGGAGAGCACTGTCCTGGGGGTGACAGGGAGAGCACTTGTGAATGTGACCTGTGTGAATCATCTTGAGGCTTATCTTCCAGGACCTACCAGAGGTAGAGGCTGGATCCCGGAAGACGGGGCCAGGTGGGCAAGGGGGTGCAGGGAACTAGAAAAACCAATCATTCTCTAAACATCTCCCTCCTTTCCTAGATTGGGAAAGGGAGAAGTTGAGTTTGAAACTTTGATTGAAATCTGTAGAGTGTGTTTAGGACTTATAATGACCTAAAGACAATCTGGTAGCCAAGAGTGGGCAGAAAAGCTGTGAGACCAGCCTGAGTTTTTATCAGGGCCGAGGGTTACTTCTTCCCACTAAATGTAAAGGGCCAGTAGGTGATGCAAAATAAAGCTGGATGACTATATTATCTTGAGCTGTGCTTGTTCCAAATATTAGTTATACATGTTTCATTAATGCCTAATATTAAATCTATCTAATTTAAATTACACATGCAAAAAATTAACTCTCCCTATTAGTTTCAGAAAACAAATTTGTTCACTTTATAAGAAATACTATTACATCCGATGTAATTGTAAGTTCAGGAAAATTCTTTGTGCTGAAGATTTAAGTCTCCACAAATTACAAAATAAGGCAGTCCATCACTTGTATAAAATGTATACAGTATATACAGTCATTCCTTATACTCTACCATTACTCTGTCCCACAAAACCTCCCAAAGAATCTGAAGACTTTTGAAAGTGTCACTTCTACTACTTTGGGGAATAGCTGTCAATCTTCAAACACTGAAAAACATTAAATGTCACAAAACCTCAAACCTCTGAAGTTTGGAATTTATCCATCCTTTCTAAATGTATCCCATTTAAGTTTTATTTGTTTGTTTAAAATTCTGAAAGGGAAGCTGTTTTGACTAGTTTCAGTTAACAGTCATATAAAATTAATGATAATTAAGTAAGATACTTTTAGACTTAACTTTTTCTAATCCAAACATAGCCCCAAATTTACCTATACGAGAAAATTAGTGTTATTTTAAGGAGCAATGGTTGGAAGGGATGGTACAGAGAAGCAGTGGGAAGGAAAAGACAACTTAGTATTACCAATGCTCTCCTTTTACTGGGGAGAAAAGGAAAGCATTGTATCTTTGGCTTTGAAACTAGAAACATATTTGGTATTGGAACAAACCCCAATTACCACCTAAAGTTTGTATGTTTATCTAATGAGACAAGAGAAAACCACATCTGACATGAAAATTCACATAAAACTTAACAGAAAGCAAAAGCATATATATATATATAAAGAATATATATATAAAGAATATATATATAGAATATATATATATATAGAGAGAGAGAGAGAGAGAGAGAGAGAGACCCAAAATAGATATATAGAGCCCCAAAGGAAAAATCTAGGAAGAAAAAAAGATGAATTTTTCTTTCTCTTATTCATTTCCCCTACTCCCTTCTTGAGCAAGATCAACTATTTTAAGACCTTTTCTGAAAAAACCTACAGAATGCATTTTGAATGTCATCACTTAGCACTCAGGTTGGCTCAGAGAAGAACATGGCAGAGCACAAACACTCAGATCCCAAACCTGGCTCATTCATTTATTGATATTCAACTAATACTTATTTACTGTCCATTATGCATCAAAGCATGAGTAGGGCATACAAAAGAACAAAATGAATAAGATTCCCACTCTTGTGGGACATTTTTAATCTAGCAGAGGAGACAGGAAACAAACAGCAAAACAATGAAAAGTTAAATTATACAGAATATTAGAAGATAACACGTGTTATGGAAAGAAGAAAAACTAAAACAGGGTTATGAGAATGGGAATTCTCAGGAAGTCAGGGTGACCATGGGAAGGTAAGGTTTAAGCAAAGACTTGAAGGAGTCAAAGTATACAAAAAAGAAAGTGCTTAGGAGAGACCTGAGATCGGGAGCATCCTGTCACATTTGAGGCACATAAAGGACATTGGCATGGTTGTAGCAGAGTAAGGAAGGAGAAGTGCAGAAAGAGGTGAGTTGAGACAGTAGAGACCAGCTCTCTTGGGGCCCTCTGAATTTTGGACAAAGAAGTGATGTGTTTTGTTTGGTTTGGTTTGGTTTTGGTTTTGGTTTTTGACATAGGGTCTCACTATGTAGTTCAGGCCAGCCTCAAACTCACTATGTAGCCCAGGCTGGCCTAGAACTCACTGCAATCCTCCTCCCAAGTACAGAAAGAGATGCATTGAGACAGTAGAGACCAGCTGTCTTGGGGACCTCTGAATTTTGGACAAAGAAGTGATGTGTTTTGTTTGGCTTGGTTTAGTTTGGGTTTTGTTTTTGTTTTTGTTTGGACACAGGGTCTCCCTATGTAGTTCAGGCCAGCCTCGAACTCACTATGTAGCCCAGGCTGGCCTTGAATTCACTGCAATCCTTTTCCCAAGTGCTAGGATTATAAGTGTGGGCCACGACCCGGCAAGTGATATGTTGTGGCTTGCATTTCAAAAGGATCACTCCACCCTGAAATGTGAAAAAATTGTAAGGAGCAAATGTAGGAGCAGGGAGTCATACTACGAAATGAGAGTAGCAATCTAGGTGAGATGACAGTGACTCAGATGAGAGTGCTAGCCATGGAAGTGCAAAAGTAGTTGAGTTTGAACAGGAAGAGTCAAGAGAAGTTCCTGATGGATTGGATATGAGTGTGAGAGAAAGAGAAGAGTTTCAGAATCACTCTGAATCACTAGAAGGATGGAGTTGCCATCAGCTGACATGGCACTCCTTGGGTGGAGCAAGCTTGATAGGGAAGATCAGAGGATGGGGGCTAGTCATCTTGAGTTTGTGATGTTAATTAGATAGCCAAATGGAGATGTCCAGTAGGCAGTTAAGACACCACTGAAGCTGAAACACGAGTCAGGCTTTGGATAGAAAGATATAAATTTGGGGGTTGTTTGCATGTGAATGGTGTTTAAAATCTTGAGAACTGATAAAATTACACAGGGTGTAAAAATAGAAAGAAAGGAAAAATGACTCAGAAACTATCAAGTACTGGACCCTGGGGCTTTCCAGCATTAGGCTGGGAGGAGGAAGAGAAAAGTACGGTACCCAAGGAGCAGGTGAAGAGAACACATCAATGGAGAAATGATCGACTACTGGTGGTTAGGTAAGAGGAAGACAGACTGGTCCATCTGTATTAACAATGGCAAGATCATTAGTCTCCAAGTCTCAGTCTTCTCTTTTGAAAATAAGTGAGGAAACTTTTGGACCCAGGAAAGCAAAGTATATTTCTACCTCTTTCTCTTAAAAAAGAAAGTACCAATTAAACTTCGGGCAAGGAACAGAAATAGATGCTTCATTTTGTGATGAAAGGAGCAAACACCTAGAAACATGGAGCGATACAAATGAATATACAAGAGGGATCAAGATCCTAAATGACTTAGCAGAACTGAGCAAAGATTTTCTAAATCCATACAGATGAGAAACAAGTTAATATGCACCATTCAACCTCAGGAATGGATCAGGTATTAGAAACACAGTGCCACAGAATACAGGGGTGAGGCAGGTAGTTGTTTAAATGGCCATATAGAGCTCTTTTATTAAAGCACCTTAAGCCCAGGTCCTGCCCTTTCCCTCCAGTGATGGAGACAGGAGTTCCATTGACTGGAGAAGTTCAGTTGAGAGGCTCCACAGAGTAAGGCAGAGCCAGACTACAAAAAAAATTAAAATTAAAAGTGATTATAAACCTTGAGACTCCATACCTCTCCTTTCACTCATGTTCAGATCACCAGCAGCCAGGTCATATTTTCCTTATGTAGAAAGTAAGAGAATATTTCTTGGGAGTAAATTAATTGTCCTAGGAAATTTCTAAAAGGTATTGATATTATTACAGAAAAACAGTGAGAGAAAATTGCAAGTCTCCTAGTTATTTTCACAGTGACTTGCACTAATTGACAAGCACCATTCAAGTACAATTTTTAGTGCCTCCCTGTTAAATATGAACAGAATCCCAAGGATCACCTGACAAAGCAAGCCTCTAACATGAAGAAAATAGCTCAAATAAGTGGAAAGGGGAAAAGTGCAGCAATGCAGAGAGTTACAGAAAATTTCAAAGAAACTATAATTTATATACGTGGTTAAATAAGAGAAGGTATTTTACATGGAACAAGAACAAGATGCGAGAGAGAGCAGGTATATCATAGAACTAGAAAAAGGTCTTAAAAGTTAAAAATATAATGGCCAAGATTTTTAAAAGTCAGTAAACGCGTTGGATATTAAAGTTGAGGAAATGTTCTAGAAAGTACAGGGAGGAAAAGTAAGGACAATGGAAGTGAAAAGATAAGAAAATTAGGATTCTATCCAGGAGGTCACTCACTATCTTTTCCAGATCTGAAAAACATGACTGGATTGAAAGTGCCCACTGAGTACCCAGCACAGTGAGCAGAGAGCCACAAGAACATTGTCACGAAATTTCACAACTGAAGCTATCAAGAAAAACATTCCAAAGTATTCCAGGGAACTAATGGCATGCACATGTGAAAGACCAAAGTGAGGATTACCTAGGGATTCCCAGCAGCAACACTAAGACCCAGAATACCATGGAGCAGTGTCCCAGTGCTAAACAAAAGATGTGGGACAAATAACCAACAAAAGGTGAAGAAATAATGCCATTTTGAGTTTCCCATCTTCCAAACACAATTTCTCAGAAGCTACTAGACCATGTCCTCCACCAAACTGAGAGAATAAAGCCACAAAGAGAAGGGCCAGGGATTTGGCTCAGTGGCACCGCTCCTGCCTTTCAAGTGCAAGGTTCTGAGTTCAATCCCCAGTACTGGGAAAGCCACAAAGAGGAAGCCATGACCTCCAAGTCATTAAGGAGAGAAAAGATTTCCCAGGTGATGGGAAGGGAAGTTCTGGGACACAGCAGTGCAGTAGATGGGGAGAAGCCAGCTTAAGCAGTGGTAGGAGAATACAGGGCTCCAGGAGGAGCCTTGCCAGGAAAAAAAAGAGAAATAAAGTGTTCTACAAGCTTGATCACATGGGAAACTGTATTAAGAGACATTTTGCACAGAGTCTGGGAAGACTTAGCTGTAGCTCCAAATAAAGCTAAGTTAGTGACTCCATTGTTAATGAAATGAAAATGGAAACTTACAGAAGAAAGGAAATATAATCATTGTATACTACATTGGTGAGCAGTGGAAAATTAATAATCATAAAAATTAAAACCTGGGCTGAGGATGTAGCACAATAGTAGAGTACTTGCCTAGCACAGGTAAGCCCTGGGTTCAATTCCTATGCCCACAAAAAAAAAAAAAGAAAGAAAAAGAAAAAAAACCCATAATGTATCATATTAGCATTACTAAAATAAATTTTATTATCCATGATTTTATTATTTTTAACATCCTGGATCTAGTAAGGTACTATTTAATTTAGGACTTTACCTACCTTTATGGGTATAAAATGAACCTGTAGTTTTCTGTTCTTGTATCATCTTTATCAGGCTTTAAAGGTCATCCATTTCTTATATTTTCATAAGGACATATTACTCTATAAATAACGAGTATTTAATACATGCTTTTTTTTTTGGTAATGGGAATCAACCTCAGGACCTTGCACTTATGAGGCAGGTGTCGGAACCACTGAGCTAAATCCCCGGCCCTTAATACATGCTATCTAATATCATCCTTTGTTGGAAAAAAATTAAGAAGTGATAAAATTAGTAGGAAACACACAGAAAAAGAACAGAACAACATAGAGAAATCTACTCAGTTTCTTTCCTGTAGACTTGCTATAATTTTTAATTTTATTTATTTTTCTATTTATTTTTTAATT
>NW_004624730.1:34104581-34205377 GCF_000247695.1 Heterocephalus glaber
AGAGTGTTCCATCTCATTTCCCTTTGGGGTTGCTGTAGGTGATCTGGAAGTCTGGTTTTGAGGCTTATTTACGTGTTTTCTCATTTCGACTGGGGGGGGGGGGCTGAGCACCTGGACAGATTACTTCCTCTGAGCTGGGAGAGGTGGGACAGGCGCTGGGAGCAGTGGTAGGGATGGTGGCCCCAAACCCCTTTCCTGTGGGCTGGAAGCAATGGGAGGGATGGTGGCCGGGAAGCCACTTCCTCTAGTCCAGGAGAAGTGGGACGGCGGCTTAGAAGCCCCTATCTCTGGGCTGGGAGCGGTGGGAGGGATGGTGGCTCGGAAGCCCCTTCCTCTGGGCCAGGAGCAGCAAGACGGAAGGTGGGCCAAAAGCCCTTTCTTCAGGGCTGGGAGCAGCGGGAGGGATGGTGACTAGGAAGCCCCTTCCTCTGGACCAGGAGCAGTGGGACGGCGGCTCAAAGCCCCTACCTCTGGGCCGGGCGCAGCGGGACTCAGTACCTTGGTCTGGTGGTCCAGTGTCCTCTGCGTCTTTGTAGTGTGGAACTAGGTGCTTGTACAGAGGAGCCGGGGGTGGGGGTGGGGGGGTCTGTCCAGTGGATTGTTGCTGGGGCGCGGGCTGATTCGGTGTGTTCCGTGCGACTCGGGACCTCTGTAGGGCGTGGGCAGACTTGCCTCTCTGCACTGGGCTGATTCGGCGTGTTCCACGTGACTTGGGACCTCAGTAGGGCGTGCGCAGACCTGCCTGTCTGCAGCGGGGTGATTCAGCATCTTCCGCACGACTCGGAACCTCAGTAGGGCGTGCTAGACTTGCTATATTGAAAGAGGTTTATATATGAAGACTGAAAGGCAATGAAAGCCAAGTAGGGAAGAGAAACTGTGCAGGAGTGCCATGTGGACACACACACACACACACACACACACACACACACACACACACACAGGACAGTGCTAATATGAAGTGCATGATCTCAGGAAACAACATGGCTTCCTCAAAGGACTTTTTTTAAAAAAATTCTGTACCAGGGATCGAACTCAGGACCTTGTGCTTTCAAGGCAGGCACAGCACCACTGAGCTACATCCCTGGCCCAAAGGACTTTTAAAGTGAGCATTTCGGTCCTTGAACCTAACCTGATCTACTCCCTGATCAGGTTCCTGTTTTCCTTGGCTGGGTTTATGCAATACCGATTTCCAACTTGGTAAAGTGCTCTGTGCAGACAAGAGCAGACAAGCCAGACTGCCTGCTTTCAAATCCCAGCCTCATCACTTGCTAGTGGGTAACCTTGAGCAATGAACTCATCTTTGCTGTGCCTTAGTTTCCTCATGTGCAAAATAAGAATAATAATAAACTAATTGTATATGTTTGTTGGAAGGGATCAATTAGTTTACAGCATGGCTAGGGACATTATAAATGATATATTAGTGTTAACTGTCATTTTTAATATGCAGAAGGTAGACAACCCTTAGTATTAATGTGTGGGAGCTTCATAAAATACAACACAAAGATATACAAATGTTCAGGATATAAGGATTATGTGGAACTCAGTTCTGTGCTTGATTAAAGACTAATTTCCTAAGAGCAAAAAGACACCTTTTCTGTTCCTGACCCCTTCTGCTGCTCTTTATCTCACAACCAGGCACGTGCTTTCCCTGAAGCCCAGAAAGTCTGTTTGTGTGTGTAACAGGTGAGTGTGGTAGGAGAGGGGAGCTAGACAAACCAATGTAAGCATGAGACATTTTCCTCTATGCCAATCTTACTCAAAGATTTGTAGAGCAAAATATTATTATTGTTTTAAAAGGTTATTAAGGCATAGAACAGAAAGTTTGCATAAATTTTTATGATAAAGCCATAAGTTTCTCATATTGCTTGCATTTATGGCCACCATAGTGTATCATGTAGTCGAACCACTGCCTTACCATGAAAAACCTTGCTAAATCCTTCTCTAGCAGAGGCTTCAAATGGAGAAAATAAGGGGAAAATAGCTATCTTGGGTTGGCAGATGGGGAAGGACCTCAGGAAAGGGAAAATGAAGGAGACTAAGGGCCCCAGACACAAAGACAACAAGTGGGACAGTGAAACAGAGACAAGGAAAAGGACAAGCGGCATTCCAGGGCAGTCCCATGGAGACAGCCCGCCTCCTCTGCAAGCTCCTGCACGGAACACTGCTGGCCACTCTGTGGTGAACCTCATATTTCAACATACAGAGCAGTCAGTGCTTTGTTTTCAAATATTACAGGATTAGGAACTCCCCCTTACCCCGTGTTCCCTGTCAAAGGCTTAGAAACTCACACTCTATTATGTCAAATTTAAAAGTTGCCTTTATGGTTACGTACCAGACACCTGACAAATGTAGATAAGCACCGCAGTGCCAAAATGGATTTGGTGCTGCCAGCAAGCTGTAAGGGGAGAGGTTTTAATATCACTTAGATTAAGATGGCATCTGCTTCCAGACATCTCCCATGGCAGAACCAGGAAGGAAGGCCAGCTCTACACTATTAAGAGAGCAATAAAGCTTGCTTCCTGTTGGAGCATGAAACTAGATTTGCCAGTAGAAAATCTCATTAGGGCCAATATTTTTTTACTCTTATCAATCTCTGCCAAGTTGCTTGCTTTATTCTTTCATCCACAAGATAGTATTCCCTTTAAATTAAAGTAAAAAAACTGTTCCAGGAAGCTGACACACAGACAGTTGTGTAAATAAAAAGCTCCAGACAAGATAATAGAATAAGAATCTATGTGTCAAGATTCCACATCAGTCTGTCTGACCAATAAGGATGACAATAAGGATGATTAAAAGATCAAAAATCTAAGACTTAAGTAAGATGTCTATAATTCAATGACAGATGCTCCCAAGTATAAAAGCAACTGTTTCACTGATAATGGTCTTAGAAATATTGAAATATTAGCTGCCACATAGAACTGGCTGGGTTTAGCTAAATTTATTTGAGCAGCTCAGTGAACATTTGGAAAACTGTTCTTTAGCTAGTGTTTTGCCTAATACATTCATTACCTTTTTTTTGGTTGTTATTAAATTCTTTTATTGGTACATTGTAGGTATACAACACAATTATATTTCTCATTGGGAATTGTACCCTTACATAATGCATCTTGGTTCTTATTTTTTCCCCATTCCTAGCTCTCCCTTCATGCCCTCCACCCTTCCCTATTTACAAAGATTTTATTTCCATTTTTTCCATTTCTCATCATTTTTTCCTTTCTCTTCTTTCCTTTCCCCTGTGCCTCCCATTACCCCTACCCCTTTGGGCCTTTTATTCCTACTTTGCATTATCAATTATTCATTCTAATCATTGATACATTTTAGGTATACAATATAATGACATTCATCATTGGAAATTTGCACCTTTACATAATCTCTCTTGGTTCTTATTTTTCACCCTTGCCCAGCCCTCCCTTCAACCCCTCCAGTCCTCCCTATTTACAAAGATTTTGTTCCTATTTTTCCATTTTCTCATATTAATCCCATTCCCTTCTATCCTTTCCTCTAGCCCTCCCACTTCCTTCCCCTTTGCCCCTTTTCTTCCTATTTCACATCACCTATTATACATTTCGTCCTTATTTACACTTTCAGTTTCTCACACCAGAGAAACTATTCGGTATTTACACGTGTGGCCTATTTATTTCACTTAAGAGTATTGCTTCAATGTGCATTCACTTAGCTATAAATGTCTCTAATTTCTCATTTTTTATGGCTGAGTAGTACTCCATTTTATAAAAAAACCACATTTTCTTTATCCAGTCTCCAGTTGATGGGCATTTGGGCTGTTTCCAAGTTTTAGCTATTACAAACTGCACTGCTATGAACATGCTTTTTAATGTGCCCAAAGGCTGATTTATTCAGTTGATACAAGTATTGCTAACCTTCTATGTGCTTCAAATAGCATAATAAAAAGTGTATGTATGAAATGGAAATGGAAAAAGATTATTTTGCTTCATTTTGTTTGAGCATAGGGTTAGTGGGTGTGGCTTGTTTTAGAGAGAAAATTCAACAGTAGTTTAAGTTCTCATCTTTCTGAGCCTTAATTTTTTTCAAACTTAAAATGGGAATGTAATAATACCACCTCATATGGCTACAGAAAAACATAAATGCAATAATGTTGGAAAAACTCCCAGCACAGAGCTCAGTATATAAAGATACTCATTAGTCAGCTCCCTGTCCCTCTGCTGCTGTGTGGCCCAGGAACCCCGCTCACTGGCACGCCCCACAGGACCCAATTCAAGACTGGTGGAAATTGCTGGTTGTCTGTCGAGCAGCCACACTGCCTTCTCGGTACCTAGACTTTCATTTGCTGATGACCCTTCCCCCACTACCAAACTGACCCAGAGGAAGGCTGGCTTCCAATCCCCTTACTGGTCTTCAGTTCCTCCAGAATCTCTGCATCACAAGCCAGTCACCCCATCCCTCCACCTCTTTGGCCAACTTATTAGTTTATGTGACTAAAGGAGCCCAGAGTGAATCTCTGGAGTCTGTGATGAGGCAAAGGACCCTGGTAAATATATACAAGAAAGCTCCACCTCCGCTCTATTGACAGCCACCCTAATGCCATAAGAGAAATCACCTTTGGGATAGCAAAGCAAAAAAAAAGGTAGTCCTCAGTAACTCAGAACAAGCAATCTTCAAGTATATGTAACTGCACCCCCAGTGCCAAGAGGTGATAAATCCCTGGTACAGTTTTAAGGAATTTCAACTGAATTTTCCATAACCTACTTCACTAAAAATAAAATCCCTAATTGACACAACAAGAAGTTAGAAACATCCTTGTCAGTAAAAAAAGAACTACAACCCAAAACTCAAGAAGCTCAAAATAAAGAGCTAATAAAAAGCAGAGATCATCATTTGACCTTTTTAATATGTTATAGTTAAACAAGGAGAATCCATAACTTCTCTCGTGTCTTTCTATATATTGTTGATTTAGGGGTTTTGTCATATACCAGAATTACCTTCTACTGTAATACAAGGCTTCATTCAGCTCTTCTAAAATCAGGATAAATTGGTTTTATCACACAAACCTACATAGTAGGTTGATTTTCTTATTTTTCTGCATACATTTTGTAGATTATTCATTCTGGTACATTCATTACAAAAAAATCAAATTATTCAAAATCAGATGTTCATGGAAATGGTAGTAATAAGCAACTGGTAACACCTACTTTGAAAATTTTCTAGTTCAAAATTATCTTAACCATGTTTTATGATAGAATTTGAGAGGTTTAATTGACCAAATACTGATATCAATAAACTAGCATGAACCACAGCAGCCAACCCCCATACAGCTCCAACCAGGCAGATATCCTGTGGCAGGCGCTTCCATTGTTCATCTTTGATTTCTAAAGTACATAGAATCATTCTTGGGGTTTTCTTGTTTTGTTTTATTTTGGTACCAGGGATCAAACTCGGGTCCTTGCACTTGCTCAGCAGACAGCGAAATCACTGAGCTAAATCCCCAGCCTTACAATCATTCTTAATGTAAGACATGGGGAGTAAGCTGTCAGATACCTTCCACTGTCCTCTTCAGAAAAGGGATGTTTACCTCTGAACAGGCTTCTGTTTTCTTACCTTTCTGTTTTCTTTTCATCAGGAAAAGAGCCTAGGAAGCCAGAGAGGCCAGTGGATTTACTCCTTGGGAAAGGACTAAGAGCCACTGATAGGACGAAAACAGAAAACAAAGGGAAGGGAAGGGAAGAGACCAAAAAGCCTCCACAGGGGAAAAAAAACTATCAAGTAGAAACAAAATTATTTTTAAGTGTGCAAGGATTGTATAGGGAAATTTATAAAACTTTATAATATACAAATTTGTAATATTTATAAAGAAGACATTATTTATAAGAGATTGAATAAATGGAGATATACCCCAACGTCATAAGCAGGAAAACTTAATATTGTAGAGATGTCAAGTCTCCAGAAATTCATCAATTTCAACCAAAATCCACTAAATTTTTTAAATAATTTGATAAGCTAATTATAAACTACATGGAAGAGTAAAGAGCCATGAAGAGCCTAAAGGATGCTGAGGATTGAAGAAGTGAAAAAAAAGGATTTGCCCTACCAAGTATCAACACTTATTACAAAACCTCAGTAATTCAAAATGATCCTGGGCTGTGGGAGAAGCTGACCATGGAATACAATATCAGGTTGAATATTCATAGTCTGAAATGCAAAAATGTTACAAAAATCCAAAACTTTTTTGAGTATTGGATTCAAATTCCCAGCTTCATAAATTTAAAATCTGAGACATTTCTGGGCTCAAGCATTTCAAATAAGTGATATTCAACCTATGGAAAGTCCAGAAACAACACTTGTGAAACTTTAATAAATAAGAAAATCATTTCTTTTTCTATCAATGGGAAAACATGTGACACTAGCTAAATGGGCCTGAAACAAGTAGTTATTTTCCATGATAACATGAGAAATAAATGAAACCAGATCTTCACCTTACACTAGACACACACAAAATAATTTAAGATCAATTAGAAATTTAAGGGGCCAGGGATTTAGCTCAGTGGTTTCGCCGCCTGCTGCGCAAGCGCAAGGACCCGAGTTCAATCCCCGGTACCAAAAAAAGGAAATTTAAGTGACAAGATCAAAACATTAAAAATTTTAGTGGAAGATAATCCCTTTTCAAATTTTAATAGTTTCCTTTATGTTAGAGACATATCCCACATCAGGGGACAGAGCATATTCAAACTATAAAAGTTCCTTTTTTTACAGAATGACTTCAGTTACATTGCCCAAGGAAACCCCAGGATGCTAATTTAGAGAACCAGTTTCCCATAACCTGCTGATAATATAACTTTTAGGTTTACAGATGAAGATGAGTTTACTTACTGTTATTATGAATGTTTTTAAATAAATTAAAATGTATTACATTGCTCCCAAACCCCACAGAATTTGACATATACAATAATAGCATTGTACTTGATACTCATCATGGATGCCACCTCCTGTCATCAGGACAGGAAATATCTCTTTAATTGCTAGCATTTAGTATTAAGCAAATAGGGAATTATAAACCAACAGTTTGAATCACCAGGTTTTATCAGGAAATGGTGGGGACCATGCCAAGATTGTGTTGAAGGGAAGGTATAATTTTATGATCCATATTCTACATAATTATTTCTGGAAGAGCATCAACAAGCAATAGTGGGTCTAAGTGAGGCGCTGGAAAGACCAGATGGGTGGAAAGAGGATTACAGGAAAATAATGAAAGAGAATAATTGAAAGATTAGGAAGCCAAGTCTTTGCTTTGGACAAGTCACTTGGCCATCTAGAGGTGAAATGATCCTCCCTTGCTAAGATTAAAGAGTAGGTGTTTAGTGGAGAAAAAAAAATAATATTAAAAGTATGCAGCATCACAGGGCCTCCCTATATGGAGAGAGCTAGAGAAGGAATGAGCCGGGACCTCAGGACAGCCTGTGTCTGTCTATCTGTTTCAAAAAAGTTACAATAAGGTCAGGCTCTTACTTCAGGGAGGTTTTCTTATTTCAAAATTCTACAAATGGGATTTTTAAGTTCTGGAGTTGTATTCAATTTAAAATGAAGTGAAAGGTATAGGGAGGGAAGGGAGTTAGGGAAATACAGGTTGAGCATTCCTAATCCAAACATTCAAATTCTGAAATCTTCTAATATTAAAACTGTTTGAGCACTGACATGATACCACAAATGAAAAATTCCATACCTGACCTCATGTGATGGGGCCCAGTCAAACTGCAGGTTCACTGAAAACACTGTATAAAATTATCTTTAAGCTCTGTGTATAAGGGGCGTATGAAACAAATGAATTTTGTATTTAGACTCAGGTTCTACCCTTAAGATTTCTCCTTGTATATTATGCAAATATTACACAAATTCCAAAATTCCAAAATCCGAATCACTTTTGGTCTCAAGCATTTAGAATAAGGCATGCTCAACCTGTGCCACAGAGCAAAAGCCCAACTAAGTTGCCTCTCAACTTCAACTACCACCTATTTATTCTTTCAAGGTGGAGATGGAGCTACACATGGCCAAACTCTGTTACCACGGTGTTCTACAGAAGTACATACTCTAGCACCTTACTTTGAAACTGAGGAGTTCTAGTGACTGCTTTTGTTCAGTGCCTTTGGATGTTAGCTAAACGTGAGATTAAAACTGTCTCATTTCAGTAATCTACTCCACATTTCAGAATAAAGCTCTGAAACCACATTTGGGTAGTATCAAAGTCTCACTTTACAGTGTCTAGGATCAGGGGCAACCAGTGTGCAGTAGATCAGAGATGGAGGGCTATGTACATCTTAGGGAGATCTCCCTCAGGGTGAAAGACAGCACATTGCCCTTGGAGCCATAAAGCTCCTTTCTTGGCTCTGAGGTTTGAACAAGTTCAATTTCTCCAGATCTCCAGGAGATGTTTACTGGCTTGATTTGGAGGACGAATTCCTTTCAGGTCTTTTGCTCTGGTCTGTTGTGCCAATGCCCTGATCTAGAAAGCCTATTTTCTGTAAATTGTCTTGTGAAGACCATTCTTTCTCTAAGCTTCAACAGTCAACTATAGGCATAAACCCTTTACTGCTTTTTTTTTCTCCCAGAATCATCATCTTCAAGGTCTTTCTTCAAGGAATCAAAAAGATAGTTCATATTTTATAAATCACTTACATATATCATGAACTATGGCCATCAGCATATCAAATGCAAAGGAACGGATGGCTGTAACCACAAAGGAGGCATCACACATTCACAAATACACAATGGGGCAAGTGGGTAAATACTCTGTTGTTTTTCTATCCCCAGCCCATCTTCTTCCACAATGCACTATGCACAAAGCCTTCTAACATGACCAATCACAGAACTACAAAGCTACCTACTGAGATTGTGCCCAAGACTTTGTCTTTCTGAGTCTCTGGTTTTTCATCCATAAAATGGAAGTTAAAATATTCCCCATCTAAACAATTATTATAAAGATTACATTTTGCTTAATTAATACGAATCTGCCCATTTGCCTTGGAGAAATTGAGATCCAGCAAGGTCGAGAGATATGTCAAATGTTGATGGTAGTGATGAGGAGGACAAAAAAAGCAATGTCTCTCGGATCCTGGTGGATGTTCTGTTAGGTGAATGGAGCCAGATTCTCCTGAAACAGTCAGCAAACATTCATGGTCTGCTCAGCATGTAAAACTTGTGCTCAAATCTAGCCCTATTGGGCCAGGAATTTAGCTCTGTGGATTCCAGCGCCTGTCTTGCAAGTGCAAGGTCCCGAGTTGGATCCGCGGTACCGAAAACCAAACAAACCAACAAACAGATCTAGACCTATCTTTTATTAGTGTCCACATCAACTCCTCTGGTGAAACTAAGTCCCTACGTTATCCCAGTGTCCCACCCTCCACCCTGATTCTCAAAAGAGAAGGGATCTGATACCAAGTAGAATTGAACTATATAACACTGTCAATACTGAACCATTTTTAACTCAAAAACAGCAGTTTAGGGCTGAGGGTTTAGTTCAGTGGTTCTGCCACCTGCCTCACAAGCTCAAGCACCCGAGTTCGATCCCCAGTACCAAAAAAAACAGCAGTTCATTTGGTTGAACCTGTTAACACAGCAGTGTTTATTGTATCTTTTTTTTTTGGTACTGGGGATCGAATTCTGGACCTTGCACTTGCAAGGCAGGCGGTGGAACCACTGAGCTAAATCCCAGCCCATAACACAGTAGTGTTTAAAGTGGTGCCTTTGCTAGTTGATAATCTTTCTATCTCTCCTTTCCTTTCTTCCCTTCCTTCCTTTCTTCTACATCATGAAAGTATAATAACACACATTTACAGGACCCTTAGAAAATATAAATAAAATTACATATTAAATACAATTATTATTTTATGTTTGCTTTCATCATTTTGTATGCATATTTGAAATATTTGTAATTGTTAATAATATTCCAGTTTTTAATTATAATGCAATTAACTCCTAGCCTGTTTCCTCATCTGCAATAAGAGGGAACTGCAGTGCATTATCTCTAAAGCTTCTTTTTGGGTTTATCAGTCGATTTTTATGTCAGAATTAATTTACATATATTTTATTTGATAAAAACACTGATTTTTACATTTTTGTTTCATTAGTGTTCTGGGTTATCATTCATGCAGTGCAACTGTTCACTTACAATTTTCAAAATATCAGGAACCATTTCCCACCTTTAAAATAATAAGAAAAAGAAAGGTTTTATGTGAGCTCCATTTTTTTTCAATCAGGGCCAACTAAAAAATTTAAATATCAACTTTTTTCACTTAAAATAAAAGTTGTGCCTATTCCTGAGGCACAAATGCCCATTTTTTAACATAGATGACCTGCATTACTAAAAGAAGAATGTCACAAAGTGTTAGTATCTGTGCCGGAGAAGGAACAGCCAAGGCCACATTCTGCTTATTACTTTGTCTGTGCAGCAGGTTCACAAGGAACTACGCACCATTAGCCCATGTCAAGGCCTGAATGCATTCCACAGGATCAATACTAGTCTCATTTTACAGATGGGAAGGGACTGCCCGGAAAAGCACAACTGCCTTGCAGTATTTGTCAAAGGCCAGCCGTATGCTAAGGGATAGACAGGAAGCTTCCTGTGGCCTGTGAGCCCTGGGGAGACATTGCTAGGTTAAAGAATAATGACATCTCAACCTGGAAACAAGTGCAAACTTTAACCAAGTCTTTTGGTAGTTTAAACAGTTTTCCTCCAACTTTTGAGATTTGAGAGCTGACAGCAAAACACACAAAGGGCCAGGCTCACTGAATAAGGTGAGGACTTAAACCTAGTTATTTTATCAAATTCCCAGGGTGATTCTAATTCACACTGAAATGTGTGTGTCTGTGTATGTATGTATGTGTGTGTGTGTGTGTGTGTGTGTATCACAGTGTTAACTAGAGGTTATATTATAGTAATATATAGGAAAATATAACTCCCAGTCTCCGAAATGTCAGATGTATTGAGTCCATATCCCCAAAATATCGAAGAATGAATTCCAAGGGACACACAAGGTTAAGAATAGGAAAGGTTGATTAAGAGAGAGCTCCTGAGAGACAGGAGGGTCTGTCCTGAGTGAGTGGCCACCACTGCTCTTTGTCAGGGGTAATTTATACTGTAAAATCACAACATGGGTACAGTATGGTCAAACTACAATCAACCTATAAACTATAATCAACCTAAAAAATTACAAGTATAGCTTTTTGGCTAATACTGACCCAATAGGGAAATGAATCACACAGCAAGGGTACATGGAAGGATCAAAGGTATTCTTGGAAAAGGAGGGGCGTATGGGCCCAGATGTACTGGTCACCCACCTACCTATGCACCTGCTGCCTATCTGGGCCCACTGGACCAGAGGGTGCTAATTATAGTAGAATCTCAAGTTGTGGTTTACCTTGCAGGCCTGGTTACTGTGTTTCTATCCTGAGGTCTGGCTTTCTTCAGATTTGCCTCCGGCCATAATACTGATGTCTCTATTTTTTGTGCTGATTTCCTTGTGGGCCCAATCCCCACTAACTTTATATTAATTTCTATCTAATTTAGCTGCTTATAATAATAATACGGAGCATCAGATTAGGTGAAAACAGAAGAGAAAATGTGGGGAGAAGTGGACCATTCAAATGGCTAACTTGCAAAGGGTATAAATGGTTCTCAAACTTTATAGCATACCAGAATTGGCTGGAGGGCTGCTTAAAAAATAGACCACTGTGTCCCACCCCCAGAATTTGCAGTCTACTAGGTCTGAGTGGGCCTCTAGGATTTGCATTTGGAACAAATCCCCAAGGGATGGGCCGGGCTGGGGATTTATCTCAGTGGCGCTGGCACCTGCCTTGCAAGCCCAAGGTCCTGAGTTCGATTCCCAGGTACCAAAAAAACCCAAGGGCTGCTGATGCCGCCAGTCTATCAGCTACACTTTGAACCAGGTAAACAAGTAAAGTGGTTCTAAGTCCTGGCCACACAGTAGACTCAGGTGGGCTAAGTTTCTAAAATACGGACGCCAGGCCCTCACCTCAAAATTCTCATACAACAGAGGGGTTAGGGGAGCCTGGGCATGGGTAGTTTTTAAGGCACACCCCACTGCAGCTGCTTCTAGTGTGCAGCAGGTTTGAGAGCCACGCGGGCTGAGCCTTCTGCAAGATCAGGGAGTTTGGGGATGGGCAGTTAGATACTGTCTCGGGGTAGCAGATTTAATCATGTTTGCCTGAGTGTCTTCCTTCAGGGGCTCATGAATTTTCACCAAATAATCTTTCTAGTGTCCTCTCCCTACTCAGAAACAATGCATTGCCTAAGACACCTTTCAAATGCATTTCCACGATACACAAGTCAAAAACAGTACGCAGAGTGGACTTTTTTCTTTCAACAATGCTGCCCTCTAGCGTCCATACATATTAGAATTGTGCATAACACACCTCGGCTATCAATATGGTTATTTCCAATTAATAGTTAAACAACTTGGGAAAATTTTCTCTGACCTAAAAAATAATGAGCTAATTTACTACGAATTAATTAAAATTTAATCTGGGGTTGTGTGACGCTCCAGCTGTGGCCTGTTCTCCCTCCACTTCTCCCTGCTGTCTGTGCTGCTGCTTCCTTAGAGGAATGGAACTCCAGGAGTCCTTCCCTGCTTCCACCCAGTCCTCCTCAGTCAAGGCCAAAAGATCCCTGAGGAGTTACAGGCGGGGCAGCTGGAGGGCTTGGGCATGGGAGTGTCACGGAGGTGGCCTCACTTTTGCCTCACTTCTCAAACCACCTCCTTTTACCGGAGTCACAGTTTACTGAGAATAGAAACCACCAGACAGGAGCTTCCATGCCTCCCATGAGTTCTACAAACCCAGCTCATCCTCTCGGCCCAAAAGAAATGTCCCACGCCACCCAGCTGCATTTCCTCCTCTATCGCACGCTGTCCAGTCCGAGTCCTCCCTCTCCCTTCCTCCCCTCCCAACTCCCTGGTCCAGCTCATTCCTAACTCCTTTCTAGCTCACCCCTGATGACACACAGGTGGACTCTTACTTCTTCCATCTAAAACTCTCCTTTTGCACTAAACACCCCTCAGCTACTGCCCAATTTCTCTTCTTTATTCACTTGCAAACCTGTTGGAAGCTTCATCCTCACAGGCTGTCTCTAAAGCCTTCCCTGGCCCCACCATTCGGCCATTTCCTCAACCTGACCTTGGTTCCATCTCACTGAGACTGCTGCCTGCACATGTACACTGGCATGTACCCCCTGACCTAGTTGTGCACAGCGTTCCGCCCTGTAGGCACACTCCTGGCAGCACCTTCTGTTCTTGGTTCTGAAATATCCCTCTCCCCTCTGGCTTCCTTCCTGCCCCTCTGGCTTCTGATCAACCAGCATGCTGCACAGAGTTCTCTCTCTGACCCCAGCAAGCAACGACAACCTTCTCTCTCTCTTCTCTCAGACTTGCCTTAGGTAGTTTCATCCTCTGCCATGAATTTAGAGTAGACTGATAACTAATAAACACACCACATCCAGCAGATCATTCATCCTCTATGTGCCCAATTATACCAACTCAACATCCCCCCTTTAGTATCTCACAGGAATTGCACGTCAAAAAGAACCCTTGATTTTCCTCCCAAAACCGTTCCTCTCTCATCAAATAGCCAGGCAGCTGGAAGATGGACTACTCCCTTTCCCTTACTTACCACACTGTCTTTACTGACATCATCCTACTATAACTCCCCCCTTGCCCACCTGGAATGTAGCAGTGCCTTCCTAAAGATCATCCTGGTTTCTCAGCCCTCCCTTTCTTTACTGATCCTCCACAGCATAGGCAAAGATGGTGTTCTGAGATGTAGACTAGGACGATCAAATGTCATTCTCTTGCCTAAAAAGAGTCAATGGCTCCATTAAACTTTGAATAATATACAAATAACATAGTTTGCCTTTTGGTAGCTATATCAATCGCATATCCCTATCCTCCCTCTGTACTAGGCTCCTATCACATGGCTTTTTTCCAGTTGCTGGAATTTACTAGGCCCTGTCCAGCCTCAGGGACTTTGTACATGCTATTTCCTAAAACATTCTTCCCCTGTTCCCTCATATGACTGGCTTCTTTTATCCCTAAACACAACTCATCAATGAGACCATCCTTGCCCTAACTAGTCTTCCTTTTCAACTTTGATCTCAGCCTCCTTTGTCTTCTGTATAGCACTTCACATTTCGTAATTACTTGTTTACTTTTCCATCCTCCTCATTCAACTTCAGTTTAGGAATTTTGCAGGGTTTTTTGCTCAGAAATGAATCCAGCAATTGGCACAGTGCCTGGCAATGCTTGATTTTTACTGCCTGTGTGTTGAATAGGTGTGTGAATGTATAGGAAGTCACCACCTCCACCTACCTTAGCTGCACTGGTCCAAGCCTTCAGCAACTTGCACATGGCTAAGCCACCTGACTGTACTCATCTTACTTGACTGTAGAGACTGAGACACTGAATAGGGTCAGGATGAGTTTATTTTCTGTGAACCTCTTCAGTGTTTACCCCCGTTTGGCCCACCCCAGCATATCTAGTACCAAGAACAACAGACACTGACAAGTATTGTTTGAATGACCTCCTGGCTCAGAAGGAAGCTGTATATGAAGGAAGAGGGACCTGGCACAATGGTGGAGATGTCTGCTCCAGGCCAGAGATTCAAACAACTATGGCTTTCAACTTCCAGAAAAGTTTCTAATTGGCACTCACTCCATTTGTACTCTAAAAGAGAGGAAAAGGAGGCTTCTCATTCCTTTTTTTTTATCACATTTATTTAATAAAGGGAAAAATGAACTTCATAATTTAGTTGTTATGATTTAAGATTTGGAGATCCTTATCCAAGAAAGAAAAATATTCAGCTTATAAGTCAAAGTCTACCTCTGTTGGACAGCCAATAGTGAATGAAAGCATTCCCATCTTCTGGAGAACCTGAAGGCAACTTCAAACAGCTTACATAAGCCAAACAACAAAGAACCAAAGACCCTCGGCCTGGCCTTCTCATTCCAAACCCTGTCAAACCCTGTCCTCTGTCTCCATGAGTAATAAAAATAAAAATTCATCAACCTCAACTCTATTTTGAGACAAGGATTGGATTTTTCTAAAGGACATTTAACCTACTGATATTACTGGGACATAGAGAAGCCCCAAGGTCATATGATCCCTTGAAAATGTCAAATGACTTGGCATGCTGTTCATCCAAACAACTGACCTGCTTTGCAGAAAAAATCCAATCTTGTCTGTAAATTTTTGCTAAATTGAACTTAAGGTTCTTCCTGCTCCTCTAGCTCTGCATCACATCTGGCTGGTGCCAAGAGTATTAGCTCAGCTCCACCCCTCTGGGGAGAGGATTCATTTTCCTGTTTAGGAAATGTGATGTCAACCTGAAAGAGCCTGATGAACAAACTGGGTGGGCCCACCAGCAGGCCCTGGTGAAATCAATTACATGGGTGTCTTAGAACAAAATTTGGTTCAAAGTGGTCAAGGACAGGGTGTGTCACTGAAGGCTTTGAGCCCCTGTGGCTGCAGCTGTTTGTTCAGCATTAATATGTTTATCTTTCTGCTAAACACACTGTTACTGAGTCATCTCTATTAAACAGCTACTCAGTGTGAGGCCCAGCTCTGCAAATCCAACATACAAAGAAAGACAGGCCTTCCATCCTCAATGACCTTACATTCTACAAAGTCAAAACAAATGCTTTTCCTCATTTCTCACTTTGGTGAGCAAGTACTCCAGATTCTGAGAGAGTAATTATGTGTTCTTTAATCAGACCAAGAACCATCAAGCAATACAAAGAAGAACTTAAAGTGATCATAATATTTTAATACCAATTAACATTGCTGCTGAAAACTGAAAGTGGAACATAAACCTCCAAATCATGAATATTACATGTTAGACTATTATGTTATCACTAATATCAAAGTAATGATATTGATCACACAAATAATTGCATTAAACTTTTAAACTTTGGGGATGGGGAAAAAAACCACACAACTTGGAACAGTAGAGAAACTCTTGGAATATTGTTTGGCCTTCCATAGAAATTGTTCGAGCCATGACACATGTGATAAACCAAGGCATGGCGATGTACTGGGGCACCTCAAGGTGGAGCGCTATGGAGATCATGGTAAGCTAATTTCTATTTTTAAATGGTTATTGAATATCTTATTATTATTATTCAGATACCATGTGTAAATTATAACATCTTTTGCAAACTTTTCTCAAAAGCCCTATGCCATTGGAATTCTAAGATCAATTCCATCATTAAAGAGATGAATATTGGGGCTGGAGCTCATCAGTTCAGAATACAACATGAAGAGCTCAGGCCTCTTAAAAGAATCATATTCTTTGGTGGCAAGAGGGTAAAGTGAACTTCATAACTAATGAGATATATGATTATTCTTGTTTAAAAACTATATTAATAACTGCACTGTTTGTAACTCATTACAGATCGTTTTTATGTTAAAATTTTATTTCTTTAGAAACCTAAAAATAATCAAACCACATTTTTGTTATAATAGTCCATAACTCATACTTTGATTAATTTGCTCTAGACCTTACTAAGTCCAAATCCTTCCAAAGAATAATAAGAATTTCCTACATTCAGTATTGCTGTTGGTGAAATCAATACTCATAACTTTGCTTGTTATTTGGCATCCTATGTGTTCCTTGGTTTGTATTGACTTCACTGAAATGAGCATTTCACATGCAAATGAATTACAGTGAAGCCTTATTGCTAATCAGTCTAAATTCAGTTGCAATCTTGTTTCTCCCTAGGAAGCCTATTCTGTAGCAAGACAGTTCAATATGATCCCTCCGGTCTGTGAACAAGCTGAGTACCATCTTTTCCAGAGAGAGAAGGTGGAGGTCCAGCTGCCTGAGCTCTACCATAAAATAGGTAATCTTCAAAAGTACATCTACTACTTTTAACAATAGCAAAATTAATGAGTTAGAAAATAAGTTTTAGTAAAATGCTTTCCTAAATGTTCCTAAGTAATATAAGGATTATAAGAACTATGTATCCCAGAGACTAGCAAAATCAAATGTGCCTCTATTTAGTCTACGGGGTATCACTGATGAAATCCACAGAGTTGTGAACTGTGACTGGCATATAAGCTGTACTTGGTAGCTGTTCAAAAAACGTATACACAGTAAAGGGAAAAAAATCCGTGGACAAACTCATTCAGTATTCACCCAAGCATGCAACTTGGAACGGACTGAGTGCCTTTCCAAAATATAATGGATATACACATCTGTATCTCTTACTGTGCTTGGCACCGAGTTTGATATAAGGAATTCAACAACAGTTAACAAGCCAGACAATATATATTTGTGTAGAAATAACGCTCTCAGACAGAGGGGAAAAATATATACACAATATAAACACAAGAAATTTGGGCCTAGGAAAAACATGAATAAGCCATGTTTTCAGACTTACATACTAAAGGATATCTTTTATCTTATATTTCTACATAAAATGTATAAAAGTTAATATCAGAGATAACTTTCTTTCTCAGAATTGACAGGAAAATGCCAGATAAGAAAAAAAGATAAAAATTCAACAAGAACAACTGTTATTACTATCACTTACTGAGTGTTTACTAGGCACTGCATTTGTGCTGTGTACCAGCCAACACATTAAGCACTGAAAGGACAAGAGAAGCACTGAATTTTTGTGCAAGTGAAAGTGTTTATCTCTCTGTCCATGAATCTTATACATCAAAACATCATAGATAAGTCACACCTTCGGGGCTTGCTTTTATGACTCATTCCAAGAACTGACAGTACATGTTTAATTGGTTTATAAAAGAATGAAATACAATTTGCAAATGTAAAAATGTCATGGAAAGATATATGCTGGTATTAACTCATTTATCTGGCCAGCTTTTCTCTATAACCAAACAAATTGTGTTTAAACACCCACAGTCTTTTGATCCCAGTTGGTATGAGCAATTTTTTATGGTTTTCCCTTCTGTAGGGGTTGGCGCAATGACATGGTCTCCACTTGCCTGTGGAATCATCTCAGGAAAATATGGAAATGGGGTGCCTGAAAGCTCCAGGGCTTCGCTGAAGGTATTTTCAACTTCTAGAGAAGAGTCTGGGCTGGGGAAGAAGATTGATTAAATCACTGCAGCAGCCTAGGGCTGACCAACTCAGACACACTGTGGCCTTGTCCAGGCTGGTGAATTCTGGCAGCCTTCTTCCAACTCTCTGAGGTCTCCGATCCTGGCCAGGAATCAGTCAGCTCCTTGTAATCTGCATAGAAAAGTCTCTTCCTTCCTCTAGGGGCTGGGAAAAAGTGTCCAGTGACCCAGTTGGACTTGCGGAGTTCCAATCCCTACATTGTTAATTATTCTTATGTTGAGGAAAACATTTATTTCATTCCTTATTTGAAACTGACAAAATTTAAAGTTCCTTGTCTATGGAAGAGGATCTAATTTTCCTTTTCTTGACAAAACAAAATTTAAGCTATAAAGGCTTACTCCATATGAGGCAAACAGTTGTAGCAAAACATGATGATTTGAGGTTTGAGATATAAGACATTTTTTTTATTGTGTGTTGGAGGCAGGGTTAAGGAGGGACCGCCTCAGGAGACAGATACAAAGTTTCCATCATTGGGGCTCCATGATTGTCATTTGTAGAGACCCATTCTGGGCATTGGCAATTTACAGTTTAAATTCTGCTCTGAAGAATAATGGCATTCAAGATCATAAAAAAAAAATTACCTCCATTCAAGACATGTTGATGATTAATTTATTGGTGAGCATTCCAAACATCTTTCCTTATAAAAACATGTCTTTTTTTTTAAATGTGAGAGAATGTGTAATAAATTAGAGTCACAAACTGTTCTATACTGTCAAGCAAGAAAAAATATAGGCATTTTAAAAATTCAGTCAAGCAAAGTCCTTCTAAGAGAACACATATGCATGACCCAGCTCCAAGCCTCCATTAGCGCTGAGTCAGTGGAGGAAGAGCTCACATTGAGACTGAACTACCAATCCTTTAATAAATGGAAGGGTGACCACCACGGGCTTCCTAATCAGAACCTTCTCAATGTTCCAGGTATTTCACTTCTTTTCTCGCCTGCAACAGTTCAGCATTTAGCTTGTTCATTCTCTAAAATAATCTAATATAAATATGTCCTAAAGCATGTTGACATGGCCTTGTTCATGGTTTTATATTATCACAAAACACAATCATCCTAGAATATTAAGGAAGATCTTGTTCCTCAAGATTAAAGAACCAATCTAAACAAGTCCACTTGAGAAAAATCAAAAGCATATTAGGTAAGAACATATAATAGGAGAAAGACAAGGTAGTGAAGAAGAAAAGGATAGAAGAGAAGCATTAAGAATCATGAATTTAAGCCTGGTGTGGTGAGTGATGTATGCCTGTTATTCCAACAGGCAAGAGGCTGAGGCGGGAAGATTGCTACAAGTCTGAGGCCAGCCTAGCTACATAGTAAGTTCAGAGCAAACCTGAGCACCTACTATGTGCCAAGTACCAGTCTAAGTGTTTTCATTCATCTTCCTTTATCTTCACAAAGAGAAATGGATATATTGGCTTTTAGTCAATTATAGCTAAGCTAAATTGCTATACAGGTATTCCTTGTCTAACAGTGGGGTTCAAGTCTGATAAACCAATTGTAATTTGAAAATATGCTAAGTCAAAAAACTCACTTAATACACCAAACCTACAAGAACACCATAGTTCAGCGTAACCTACCTTAAATGTGCTCAAAACACATTAGCCTACAATCTGACAAAAATCATCAAAGACTATTTCATACTAACGTGTTGGATAGTTCATGTAACTTATAGAATACTGTACTGAGAATGAAAAACAGAAGTTGTATAAGTATACTTTCACACCATCATAAAGTAAAAAAAAAATTCTAGATCAAACCATTGTTGAGGCCCATCTGCACAATCTTTCACAGGCTTTCTGAAAAATTCAAAATACTGCCTCGTATATTCTCAGCCTTTTCCAGATGCAGACACTAGAGCATAAAGACATTAAATAACAATTCAAGACCATAAATTCCTAATAAATAATGTTGATGTTAGATGTTTCCTGGCTTTTGGTTAATTATCTTTCCTAAAGACATCTTTGTTTCCCTACAAAACCAGGTGTTTTTTTGTTTGTTTGTTTGTTTTACAACAAATAGCTATGCTATATTTAGAGTGAGTGTATTATTATCTAACCTCCATGACTGTCTGAGTAAAAGCTTCCTAACAGCTGAAAACACTTTCATAAATGCACTAGCAAAAGGAGAAAGAAAAAGAAGGTACAAGCAAAATATCTACATTTTGCTCACGTCTTGAGACTTTGCAGGAGACTGAGATGAAAGGAGGGGAACTAATCAATCTGGCAGAGGAAATTTCAAGGCAGCCGAATATTGAGGCTGTGGCATGGGTACTGTTGAGAGTTTTTAGCCAGTTCTACATTAAGAACCAAGAGCAAATGGCACAGCTGAATTATTTTAAAATGTTTGAGTTTTAGAAAGGAAAGCTGTTTATAAAGGAAGGAAGCTCTAATAGAGTTGAGGCTTGCAAAGTTGGAGCAAAGGAGAGCTTGGTTGCTGAAAAAGGTTAGCATTAAATAGAATAAATACTTTATATCTGGACACTCGAAAGGTTACCTTGAGGGCATGGGAATAGTCCTTTGCAGACTCCATGGTGGAAAAGTGAAAGACTGCTTTGAGAAGAGAGCCCCAAGGCACCCTCCTGGAGGCCACCTAGGAAACTGGCTTCCTGGGATTCCATTCACAATGCTCAGTCATCCAAGTACTCAGAGGCCCCTGCAGCCATGATGTAAAAGGGCCTGGCTACTTGTGAAGCCAGAGGCAGAACTTGGCATCATCCACATGATGTTGGCTTTACAGGCATACAGAATGCAAGAGTTGTGGGATCATGGAGGTTTCCACCCAAACTTTAGAAGACAGCCTTGGAGGCTAGGCAGTGTGTCTGTAAGAGGGCAGTAGGGGAAGATGTGAGAGTGAAGCTAAAAGTGCAGTGGAAACCCCAGGAATTTAAAGAAGTCATCTGAGGAAAGTCAGAGGGAGTGAGCAAAGTCAGCCCAAGAGAAAAGCCATGAGGGCAGCAACCACCAGCAATGCCTTGAGTTGGGACTGCCCAATCCTTTTGGAGTTCAAATCTCTCAAAACTTGCCCCAAGTGCTGGACACAGAGCTACAAGATTTAGTGTTCATCCTGCTGGGTTTTGGTCTTGCTTTGGTCCTATAGGTTTCTATCCCTTTTCCTCTGTTTTGGAATGGGAATGTCTAACCTGTGCCATTGTATGTTGGCAGTATTTAACTTCTTTTTTATTTTTTATAGAGGCTTAAACCTAAGAATTTGCCTTAGGTCTCAGAGGAGACTTTGGACTTGGCCATTTCAGCAGTGTTAGAACTATTAAAACTCTTAGAATGCATTATATGCATTTTGCATAAAGAGGCATGCATTAGTCTCTGGGGGTCCAGGGAAGAATGTTATGGTTTATATCTAGGTGTCTGCCTGAAGCTTCAAGTGATCATACACAGGCCCTTTGGGAAGTGACTGGCTTATGAGGGTGCTATAGCAGACTTCCCATCAGGAGATAGGGCCTGGTATGAAGAGATGGGTCTCTGTGGGTATGACCAGGAAGGTTATATTACCCATCTCACCTCCTCCTTTCACTTCTCTCTGCTTCCTCTCTGCCATGCCATGAGTAGGTTCTCCTCTGCTATGCCTTTATTTAGATCTTCATCATTTCTCACCAGGTTTACTGCAGTAGCATCTTACTAGACACTAGCAGCACATTTCCTGTATTTTTTAATCACACCTCATAGACACTCATGAAAGAGGACTTCCAAATTGCTTCAGAAAATGGCAAGAATGATAGGATAAGAATGCTTAAAGTGAGGAAGAGTATTTTGAGGGAGATTCATGGCAATGTGTCTAGGGTAAAAATTGTTTACATTCACTATATATTTTGATCACACCTTGTACTTTCTGCTTGAATTCCAATCAAGGACTAACTAGCAGCTATTAGAGACTTCAGAAAAAGTCTCACAGACTAGTTCCATCTTGATACTGCTACCTATAAGATGGGACACCTAGATAACGGCTACAGTATTTGGGAGAGGGCAAAGAAATAGCATTAGGAAAATGTAGATAATTTTGTGACTTATGTACAAAAGTAATAGCTCACTAATATGTAGGGGGGAAGCTCATTTAATTGATTCTCTGACAAATACCTACTGATCAATTATTTAGCACTGGACTCTGCTAGGACTATAGGGATGAATAGGACAGTCTTGACTCTCAAGGAATAGTTCAGGGATTTATTAGAGAGACAGACACGTGAAAGGTGAGTTATGAAACAACATGGAGTCCACCAGCACTGTGGACCCATTAGGACCCCAGTAGGTCAGCTAGAAAAGTCACACTGAGGAGGGGTTGTCCATGCTCTGTCTGAAAAACTGAAGAGATTTCTCTTTACCCTGGTGTCCCCTACTTAGAGACTCCTCCGTCACTAAGCCCCTCCCCTGGACCAGCTACAGGGTCAGGGCTAAAGATGTTGATTGCTTCCATATTTGATTAATAGTTTAATTAAGCCTCATCTCTTCTATCTGCTAGCATTTTCCCAGTTTTAGGCACTTATTTCTAAAACACTTTTGTTCCCCTTGGTATGGGGAAAGCAGTATAACACTCTGCATCTAATTTTTTTAAAGCCCTAACTCCTTATATATTGCACTGCTTAAAGCAACAATGAGATTGAGGATGGAGAGAGAGGGAGGCAATAAAAATGAATGAATGTTTGATGTTTGTTACTTTTGGATGTCTGTCCCACAATATGGTATGTGTATTTGTGACACATAAACATATATACAAGTATATACACACACACATATATATATCATACCCCAACCCTAAGAAAAAGAATGTTTTGCATGTATTATTTCAAAAATGGAAGAGTTCAGAGTTCAATGAGATTAATAAATCAGCTACTCTTTTTTGTTTGTGTTGTTTTTGTTCTTTTGAGACAGGGTCTTGGTATGTAGTTCAGGCTGGCATTGAACTTGCAGCAATCCTCCTGCCTCAGCCACCTGAGTCCTAGGATTACAGGTGTACGCCACCGTGCCTGGCTAAATCAGACATTCTTTGGATATATACCATTTGGTGTAGTATATATTGAAACCTCAGAAAGTGTCCTAGTTGTAATAAAAAACAATTATTCAAGAGCATTTTTCATTAGCTTTCAATTTTTTTTTTGTTTGAATAACATTCAGAGATATTGGCCCCCTGAAAGATGTTATGAAATTTATGTGAGGATTGATGATGTTTTTCCCATGGAGAAGAGCAAGAGCAAGTTCGGGGCTCTCTGACATAGGCAGTACCATGGCCCAGGAAGGCTGCCTGGGTCCTGATCACAACTGTCCACCCCATCAGCACTGGCACCAGCTGTCATCTTCAGAGAGATGTGCTAGACTTATTCCTCTGGAATAAGTCAAAGCTTCACAGATCATAGGCTGGGAAAATTCTTGGCTATTTCCCCAAGCAAACTTCCAAGTGAGGAGCCAGACCACAAGCCTTTGAGATCTAGGAGGCAGACAGAACTGGGGCGGCTTGCCCTTCTCTTTTTCAAATCTGCAAAATAATTCCAAAAATCGCAATAAAACATTGTGATTACCCTTTTCTTTGGAAATTCTCTCTTTGGATGATGAAAAAATATTTAAAAAACAAAAGCCAGCAGGCAATGGAAATCATGTGGGTGGAGTGCCTATGGCCCACTGCCAATGGCAGAGCTGCCTGTGGCCTTTGGGAAGGTACAGATCTATGGTGGCAATTATGTCACCACACAAGCAACAGAGAAAGTCCATGTTGCCACATAGTGTTAGAGTTTTTTAAAATTGATTTCCCTAAGAAACACTAACATTCTTACAAATATTCTTTCCCTTTGGGTGTTGCTACTTGGTGCTACAGAAGAGACTGTTATTTCCTCTTTTATAGTAAGCACAAAGCTTGCTGGAAAGTAGGGCATTGAGATGCACTGAACAATTTTTCTCTCTGTATTTAGGAAATTAGACTCACTTTATAGCCTACACTTCAGGGTCAGTCTCTTCCCTTAGGTTTAAAGAATAGTTTCCTTGGCTGCATTTCCTAAATTTCAGTAGGTAGTACATATTTCAAAAATTCTTTGTTCAGTTTAATTTTTAAAAATGTACTTAACAGCCATATAATGTCTGCTTCTAGAAAGAAGTTGAGGAAGTCTACAATAAATCCTCATTATAAGTAGAATATGACATTAGGTGTGAATTGAAGGCAAGAGAGAAAAGATACTTATAACAAGAATGTAAGATAACGGCTTACTGTGAGCAGAAAGCTTGGCACCCAGATTTCTTAGCAAAAAGGAAACATAATAGATTTTGGTAAAATGAAAATCCACCCCCGTCAAAAAAACCTAAGCTATTCCAGTAACAAATATTACTCTAATTTCTCCACTTGGTAAATTAGGGTATAACTGACTATATGTGTCGGGGTTTTAAGGACTCTGTGCATACTGATTAATTTCAATGGTGAATATTAACCAAAAGCTATCTGTTTTAAACAAATAAACAAGGAGCAAGACTATGTGAACATTTCTTTGCATGAAGATATAAGCATCCTTCCCACTACAAAACATAACAGAATCAAGAAGACTTAGGAATTCATCCTGAGGTTCTTACATTTTATTAAATTGACAATTTTGGACACCATATCCTTGACAGACATTAACATCTAAATGTTATTTTTATTCTTACTTGTAGTGCTACCAGTGGTTGAAAGAAAGAATTGTAAGTGAAGAAGGGAGAAAACAGCAAAACAAGCTAAAAGACCTTTCTCCAATTGCTGAGCGTCTAGGATGCACACTACCTCAGCTAGCTGTTGGTAAGAAAATTCTGGGGGTTGGCAGAGATGGTTGTAATTTTGCTGAGATCACAGACTGTTCAGTTTTCTATATTAATCTACATCTCTGTCATGATAAAATGTCTACAGTAGGGACAGACTGATCTCAGAAACATACATTCCTGGTAAATGTAACATAAAGTGAGTCATTCAAGGTTTTCCAGAATTTTCTATATATTCCAGAACAATTTTCTTACTTCTTTCCCCTCTACCTTTCAACATAGTTTAAATAAGAACATGTCCATGAAAACACACACATTTCTCCACAAATATCAGAGGTGAACTGTGTAGTGACACTCATTTCTCCTGGCTCTGGTTTCCAATCCTGTTGAAGCTAAGCCAGGGTTAATGAGAGGCTGAGAAACGCTGTGACAAAAGCCAAGGGCACTTCACATGGAAAGTTGATCCTGGAGGATAAGCTTTGCTTAGAAACAACTTAGGGCCATGAAAATTGCTCTTCGCATGCTGCTGTATCCATGAAAAGTCATGGTCACTGCTAACTAAAAACCATGTGCTCTGGCACTGTCCACTAGACGCTAATATGAACCACATATTTAATTTCAAATTTCCTTGTGACTATATTAAACAAGTAAAAAGGAAACCGATGAAATTAATTTTAATGAAGGATTTTATTTAACATACTATGCCCCAAATATTATTTCAAAATGTAATAAATATTAAACAAATTGCGATATTTTATATTCTTTGTCATACTGTCTTTAAAACCCAGAATGTATTTTACATCTACATCACATCTCAATTCAGGTTAGATACAACAGTGGTGTATGGTAGTGGCTAAATATGGGACAGAAAAGCATTTAGACTTTAAGTTCCCTTGCTGGGTCATATTTGCCAGGCTGTGTGATGACCACTTTATGCTATCTTGTCTCCTTAGTCATGAAAACAATCCTATTAGGTGTAGACTGTCAGCAGACCTGTCTTACAGATGTCATCGGAGGATTTGCTGGAATTCACACAGCAACTTAGAAAGGAATAAGTTGAGCATAGTGGCACATGCATATAATCCCAGCACTCGGGAGGCAGAGGCAGGAGGATCACCATGAGTTGGTTCATGGCCAGCCTGGGCTACATAATGAGCTCCAGGCCAGCCTGAACTACATAGTGAGACCCTGTCTCAAAAAACAAAAAATAAAAAAGAATAAAATAGGTGTCAATTCCAGGGGAAAAAAATCCTATAGATGAAGAAATACTAGGAATTGGGGCAAATCAGATACAGTGATACAATGAGATAAAAAGTTCATCTAAGGTCTATACAAATAAAATAATTCAACAAAATATTTGTTGGTAGCTTGACTCTTCTGAGGCTCAAAGTCAGAAAAATATTAGTTGCAGTTAACAGCGTAAACAAATGGAAATAAGAGGTTTTAAAGGGAAGAAATATATCAAGATATATTTGTGACTGTTTCTTTTTTTCTTTAAAAAAAGCAAAGAATGTATTTAATGCAATTAGTATCCCTACAGCTTTAACAAACACAGTAAAAAAAATCTGCTAATTGACCAAAGCAAGTTTACTTCACATAAATTTTCTTGTATGGAAAATGGATATTACAATATATATCTTACAAACTTGTTTAGTAAAGAGAAATTATATATGCAGAGTAGGTATTCAGTAAGTGGCAATGATGATGAGTTTAAGTTCCTCCTTCTATGCCCCAGATGTCTTCCTTGCCTGTCATTTTGTCTTCTTTCTTTATAAACAAATAGTTTTGTTTTTAACCACAGAACTCTCAAAATCAAAAGGGAAATGATTTCCACCCTATTACCTTTGATCTGAAAGGAGGGTGTGGGAGAAAGGAGAGTTTTGGGCAGGAAACAAACCACTTCAGCCTGACTGTGCTGGCTCCCCAAGTAACATACCTGCACAGGAGCCAGCGTCACACCACGGGCAGTGAACAGGGACTCCTGCTGTGCTAGCAGGTGACCCTCAGTGAGAGATGTTAATCCTCTAGCATCAGCCAATAGGCTCTCCTGTGCCCTGCAGCCCACTAGGATCAGCTGCTACTGACTTCAAAGTTGTTCAGGGGCAGTGACCTGCCTGGAGCTCTACGTTACATTCAGAACTCCCACTAAGGCCAAGAAGAGTTCTAAGTGCAAAGCAAGAAATAATGCAGACACCAAAAAACAGAGTGGGGGGGGGGGGAGAAAAAAGGAAAAAGAAAGAAGGAGAATAAAAAAGCCCTGGATCTCACCAGATGTGGTGGTGCACATCTGTAATTCCAGTTCTCAAGGGCTGAAGGAGAATCGCAGCAAGTTCAAGACCAGCCTGGACTACAGAGTGAGTTCAAGGCCAGCCTGAAATACATAGTGAGACCCAGCTGGAAAACAACAAAAAAAGCCCTGGATCTCTTGTATTGGTGCCTTTGTGGAGCACTATTTACCCATGTGGAAAGACCTAGGGATTGCTGTAAAAGACCCCAGCATGGTAACAGCTTAAGAGTTATCACTGGACAGCAGGCCTTCAACGAACAGGGACAGAAGACATGCCAGGGGCACACATCAATCATCTATGGTGATATTAATTCAACAAACATTTAATAAGTACCTCCTATTTGCCAAGTACTGGGCTGTTTTCTGAGATCCAACTGCAAATTAGCCACACCTCACAGCCTAATGGGCAAGCCAAGAAAATAAACAGATAGTGTAACCTAGAAGTAAAAATCGTCCTGTAAAAACTGGATTTTCTTTCTTTTTTTTAACATAAGCTATTCCTCCAGCTTCCTCATGCTGAGAGCAGAAACCACCACCCCACCCCACCCACCCGGTGCCAAGGAGGCTTCAACATTTCAACATTTCCTGGGCCCCTGCGTGGGCCAAAGCCAGACCGAATCTACACATGCATTATTTCCTAGCTTTTGTTCTACCCAGTCTAGAAACTGGAGTACTTCTGCATGCTCAAGGGGGTGGACTGGCTGCCATCTCAATGTGGCCACACTGAATAAACTCACTTTTCCATTTTTATGGCACAGCCTGGCAAATATACCCCAACAAGGGACCTGCAAAGGATTAACTACTCTCATACTCTTGAAGAGTGGAATGAATGAGTACAGATAGTCAAGCCTCTGATTCAGGCCTCTGACAGCGCCCCAGGCAGTATTACAATATTGAGAATGGGATGGAGGTTTAGAGAATTAAGAGTAGGGGTATCCAGCCCAGCCTGGGAGTCTGAAGAAGGCGATAGGCCTGGGAATCTCAGAGGATGCGTAGACATCAGTGAGGCAAAGGAAGGGAAGAGGCAAAAAGCACATTCCAGGCAAAGGGGACAGTTTGAGTGAAGTGCCCCAGGAGGCAGAGGAGGGAAAAGCAGCCAGATGTTTGGGGATGAAGAGGATGTACTCCCAAAGCACAAAAATCAAGGCAAGGAGCCATGATGCTGGAGAGGCAGATTAAAAAGTAATGTTTGAAGGGCCGGGGATTTAGTTCAGTGATTCTGCCGCCTGCCTCGTAAGCACAAGGTCCCAAGTTCAATCCCCGGTACAAAAAAAAAAAAAGCAATGTTTGCTAGGGCAAAAGAAATGAATTTTATTTAATAGGACAATGATTTCTGTCATACACAAGTTGAAGCACTTTTAGCCAGGCAAGTGACATGATCAGATTTATACTTAGAGAAACTGCAATGGATGTGAGGAAGTTATATGCGGGAGCGGAGGGGAACTTAAGAAAGAGGTAGAAAAATCAGTTATGCAGGAGAGAGAAGGTGAGCACCTGAATGAGGGCAGTGGTGGCAGGGCTGGAGAAGATGGCTGAACCACCCAAAAGGTAGGCCCTGTGTACCCCACACAGTGAACAATGAAAAAATAATCCACTGACACTCGCTACCACACGAAGAAACTATGCACACTAAGTGAAAGAAGCCAAATACAAAAGACCACATGGTGCTTGATTTCATTCAGAGGAAATGTCCAGAAAAGACAAATCTTGAGACAAAAAGCAGATTAGCAGTTTCCTAGGACCAGTGTAGCAATAGGGATTAACTACTCACAGGCAAGACAGGTCTTACTAGAGTGGTAAAAATGTTCTAAATCTGGATTAAAAATAGTGGTAGTTGTAGCCAGGCATGGTAGCACACACTGGTAATTCCAGCTCTCTGGGAGGCTGAGACAGGAGGATAGCAAGTATCCAGCCCAGCTTGGACAACTTAGTGACCTAGCAGGATCTTGTCTCAAAATAAAGATCTGGGGATTTAGCTGAGTGCAAAGGCCCTGGGTTCAATTCCAGGTTAAAAAAATAAAATGATTACACACTAAAAATGGTAATGTTGGTAAATAAAAGTATTTAAGTACTTTTAAAGTACTTTTTTGGGGGCGGGTGCATAAATTGTACCAATAGGTTTTTACTTTTAAAAAAAAAAGGATGGGCCGGGGATTTAGCTCAGTGGTTTCACCACCTGCTGCACAAGCGCAAGGACCTGAGTTCAATCCCAGGTACAAAAAAGAGAGAGAGAGAGAGAGAGAGAGAAGAGAGAGGAGGAAGGGGGAGGAGCAAGAGGGGAAAAAACACACCTGGTTCCCCAGAGCAGGAGAGGGGGTGTGAGGGATTAAGATTAAGTGTTGGTGAGGGAGTAATTTAGATAATCCACACAGGAGGTGGCAGGTGGAAATGAAGGAACCAGACATCAAGTCTATAGGTCTTTGAAACAACAGATGAGGAAAAGCAAGACCAGGAATGAGATGGAAAAGCAAGATAAGGATGTGTTCTTGGGTGAGTAGCCGGACTGAATGCCAAGTAGCCAAGGCAAGGCCCCAAGCAGAAAGCATAAGAACCCTAAACCTGTAATTCAAATGCAGATTCTATCCATCTCCTGCACACCAGGGGGTGCTGCTCAGGTTTTTAATCCCAGGGAGCACTTTCCACAAAAAAAGTTAATACATTTTGGCTGCAACAAACATAGCTATACCTGGTGTTTATACACTAACCAATAACCACAGGCGCTTTGACCTGCCGACCTTATGTTCTCTCTTCCCAGCCTGGTGCCTGAGAAATGAAGGCGTGAGTTCTGTACTCCTGGGATCATCCACTCCCGAGCAACTCATTGAAAACCTCGGTGCCATTCAGGCAAGTACTGCAGCTCTTTCCTGCCAGCTCTTTCCCATGACACCAGGGAATGTCATGGTGCCTTTTAACATGTCTCCACCTCTGTACTGGGAGTGGGGGAACAAAGGCGTAAGAAGCAACAGAAAGCTTTGTTTATAGATCCAGGGTTGTCCTCTGTATTATTAACAGGCAGTGTTCCCAAAGCTAATTTCTCAGAGTGGTTCATTTCTGTAGGACAGTGCATTCCAATATTACTCCTAGCAACTGACTTCCCCGGGCTGACCATAAAAACCTTCTTACTCACCTACTTAAAATCTAATAGAAATAGGACAATATGTACATGTCATTTATTCCTTCCACAGATACTGCCAACCTTCTTTGGGCCAAGTCCCTCGTCATTTCCCATCTCCTAGCTTCCTGTTACTTCCCCCTTCTCATCGTAACGTTTAGGACAGTGAATGTCTAACTGCCTGTCTCCTCTGCTAGACTGTAAGGCTTCTGAGACCAGAGACCTGTCCCTGCTTCTCCACTGAATTCTAGTTTCTAGCATACTATATGGCCCTTAGTCAACACTCAAGAAATAACTGTTGAATTAATATTGGCTTTATTTTAAGAAGAATGGGCTCAAAAATTCTATTTGGATGTCCTGGATCCTGTCTCTCTAGAAGCAAATTCAGGAGGCCCATCCCACTCTCCCACCCTACCACCAAGGATGGCTTGTGGTCCTGGCTTTCAATAGAGCCAGCAGCAGCACTGTGGGGAGCCTCGAGGCAGAGGAGGGGCAAGCAGGAGCCAGGGGATGTTCCTGGGTGTTCTAGCTAAGCAGAGTGGGGAGGCTGATGTCTGCTGTGACTAGTCCTCTTCCCAAGGGCCACATCTCAGTCCGGAGCCTGCCCCTCTCAGCCCCACCGAAGGCCATAGGAATAGCCAGTTGCTACATGCTGCAGCAGGCAAGGACAAGTATCTGTTTCCTTCCTACTCACAGAGGAACAGAACTGTCTCACAGATTCTCCCCCATCCACCTGTTCCTGCAACAAGCAGCATTGTTAGCTCTCCTAAAAGGAGAAAGAGATTAAATAGAAGTAGGGACAAATTTAACTCCCAGTGTAAAAAAGCCCTTTTAAATAAGAGCCCAGAATATGCTGGGGGATAAATGGTGTAGACTCCCTTCCCACCAACACTTTTCTTAGGGATACAGAGCAGGGTAAAGCACCACCAACCCCCTGCTTCCAAGAACTCTGCCCAGCCCCACAATTCTTCCTGAATTCTGTGGGGTCCCTGTTTCTTCATGGAGAAGGCTCCCTCCTATGTGCTGCTCCACACAGCTGCCCTACACAGTGAGGACAGGAGAGAGGAAGAGTTTGTACATAAAAGAACTAAAATTCAATCTAATAATTTCACTAATATTTTCAGAGTACTCATTCTGTCTGGCACCAAGAAATAGGCAGTGGGAGTACTGCAATAAGTAAGAACAAGATCCTGCCTTCAAATTGCTCATGAGCTAGCTGAGAAAATCAAGTAAGAAATCTATCCCTTAATTCATTCAACAGATCTTTAAGAGCCTACTTACTATGTATCAGGAACTGGTGATACTAAAGGACAAAAGAAAACTACTCCAAGAGGCTTATATACCAGGAGATAGATAAAAATAAACACACAAAATTATTTCAGGTTGTGGAAAGAGCTACCAAGTAAATAAACAGGCTGCTGTAATAGACTAGTGGAAAAATGGGAGACTTAAATTGATGTCTGCAAAAGGCCCCTCTGGGATGTTTATTTCAAGGCCTTCCCATTTATTCACATCCATCTCACAACATTTGAAAAGCCCAGGAGTGTATTCCAGGCACCGGGAAGAACAGTACAAAGGCCTTGAGTCAGGAGGGAACTGGGCTTTTCCCAGACACTGCCAGCCTCCAGCCAATGTGGCCAATGTGTTGCAAGCCAAGAAGAAAGGAACGGGGGATGCACTGGTGTGGAGAGCAGGCACCAGATCTCCCAGGACATTACATTTCCAGGGTATGAAATTCTGTGGAGGGCTTTGAGAAATGGGACATGCTTCCACTGAATAACGATAACTTGATCTGCCACGTGGAAAGCAAAAATGAAAGTCAGGACAGCAGGCTAGGACAAGGAGGTGGAGAAAGTAAATCAATCTCACACGTTTGGAAAAGACAAACATGGCTTGGCAGGAAGAGGGAGGAATGTAGGTTTCCTATTATGCTAATTCAGGGTAATCGCCCCATCCCAGGGGAGGTCATGCTGCCAGGGGAAGGCGTAAAAGAGGCAACAGTGAGTCACTTATCTTCCGAAAGCATTTCCTCCCCACCAAAGCTCTGGCTGGTAAAGGAAGAGGCGTTCATGCTCACAGGGAAAGGGAAAGGGAAAAGGGACATTACTCAAGCAGCAAGGCTGCCACCCTGGGGGGCTTTCCCTTTTGGCTCCATCTCCACACACTCAGCACTGGTGGGACTGGCTGCAGAAGAATGGAAAGTGGAGAGTGCCCACCCTTGTAAGGAATTTTCTAGCAGGCTGGGGAGGCAGCTGCTCCAAAGGACAGACTATGCCTGAGGCATGCAAAAGCTGGAGGGGTGGACACAAATCAGATGCTCTATAGGTGGGAAAGAGGACAGAAACCACAGCTGCAGGCAGCCCGGCTGCACAGGTCCACATTGTTCCCACTTCTACCTAAAAGTGAACAGAATTGCCTCTGGATCCCCACCTCCAATGCCAACCTCCAAAGTCTCTGAGGCTCCCCATCACCTACCCAGAGAAATCCAGGCTCTTCAGCAGCCAAGCCCTTCATATCTAAGCCTATTGCCCCTAGTCCTACAACACACACACACACACACACACACACACACACACACACACAAACTCCACAGAATCCTCATCTCCAGCCACCAGCAGACACTCAAATCCCCAGATATAGTGATCCATCCTCTGACTCTCAAGTGGCCAATCTTGCCTAGCAAAACCCTACTCTATCCTCACAGTACAGATCCACAGTGACTAAATTCAAGGAGGCCTCCCCTGAGTCCCCACCAGCCCAGGCACCACTAGTCAAACCTCTGCTCACTCCATGACTTCCAGCCAGGTTCCAAAACTGATATGGGGCGGGGTGGGGTGGGGAGTGGGGGGGGTAGTATGGACCTATTAAGTAGCTTAAAATGTAAAATTGTTGCCAATATTTTTAAAAACTGGGCGATTTCAGATAAAACTCTGAAGGTATGGCTCCTCTTCATTTTGTCCTTACTATACATTTTTCAGTTTTACTTAAGCACTTTTTTTTTTTTTTGGTACCGGGAATTGAACTTGGGTCCTTGCACTTTGAAGACAGGCGGCGAAACCACTGAACTAAATCTCCAGCCCATTACTTAAGTACTTTTATGGGTTTTAAAAAATCTCTTTTCTACCTTAAATGTATTTTGATGTAATGAATTTTTTCTCTTGACAAGGCTAGACCAGTTTAGACCCAAAGCTTCCACCAAATCTAGTTTCCAAATTTCAGTCTCATTTTTACAATCTCACTTTTAAATAACACATTGGCTGTTTAGACCCACGGAGACTCAGAGCTGGTAGGAAACCAAACTCCTCCTTTAGCTTCAGATAGCAAAACTTTCACCGCAATCAAACGCTGCCCAGGCTGTGTAGCTCCACTATTCAGCCAAATCCTAAGCCTTCTAAGGATAGCACTTGAGTGGAGATAAGGTCACTGTGGCCAGCAGGACTGCAGCAAAGGAAGGGTGAGGCTGAAATCTCAGAATTGGTCATCATAATTGCATTTCACCACAGTCGCCACACAGGGTCAGACTTTTCCAGCAAGAAAGTCAGCCTTTGTGCCTGTCTTTAGAGTGTCATGTGTGTCCTTGGCCCACTTCCTACAATAAATCCTGGCCCTAGAGAAGCCTACTCCTTTCCCAGGGTTCCGGTGAGCATATCTTGCAAGTGGCTCACAAGGCCTCAACTCCAGTCCTCCTGCAACTACTAAGCTCCTAAAGCTGCACTTCGAGCTGCTTAAAATTATTTCTACCTGGATCAACATATACCACTACAAACTTCTTATCCCCAAATGACTGCTCCTTTGGTTTCCAATCTCAACAAACTATACCAATATCCTAGTCAGTCTCAAAACCACACCATTCTCCATGTCTCTAGGCCTTCTTCTCTCCCACTTCACTCTGCTTCCCAAGGCCGTCTCCAGCTTGTATTGCAATGCTTCTAACTCATCCCCTCTTGGCCTCCTCCAACGCATCCTTCAAACTACCTCCAGGTGTCTGAAGGACTCACTTCTGATTCAAAGTCCTGAGAGGTTCCCCACTGCCTGCAGAGTAAAGATCCAACTCCGTAAAATGGCATTCAAGGTTTGCCACACTCTACCTCAACTTCTCTTTCCTCCACTCCTACTATATCCACCCTGCACCACTCCTTGTTAGCACACTTACCTGTGATGCCTGTTAACCCTGGTCATCCTCTACTGGGCTTCCAAACACCAGTTAGAGGGAGTCTTTCCTCTATCTCTATACCAGTGCTGTCTATGAAAGCAACTTCTAGGCACGTGGCCATTGAGGTCATGAAAGGTGGCTAGTCCAAATGTAAATACACTGTGAGTGTACAATGTTCACAGAAATTCGTAGGGGTTAATTAAAAAAACAATATTTTAATTTTCCATATTGATTTCATATTTGAAATGCTTTTGATATAATGGAATAAATGCATTAATTTTACTTTTTGCTTTTTAAGAAATTACCTGTAGCTTCTATTTTATTTCTACTGGATACAACTGTTCTGTATTTCTACAAACCTCTCATGCTTTTACTTATTCAGTCAATGAATAAGATCTGTGACCTCAAGAACCTTAGTCTAGTGGAGAGCTTATATTCCAGCTCTGGTTTATGAATAGATGACTTTGCTCAATATTGAGCACATGAAAACAAATGCTAACCACATTCTTCTCTTCCTGTTCTCAGGTTCTCCCAAAGATGACATCACATGTGGTAAATGAGATTGATAACATATTGAGAAACAAGCCCTACAGCAAAAAGGACTATAGATCATAAGGCAATGCATGAGCCACAGAAGCTGCATGGGTAAAATGGCAGTCTGTACCCAGCACAGACTGGTGTTACTAGCCACCCTTTTCAATCACTTAGCAGCCTGCTGCTAAACCTCTAGTGTCCCTGGATTCTCTGGTGTCTGCTGTTGCTACCACTGTGCACCTGAGTTCTAAGCACATCTGAACACTCATAACCAAGAAATCCATTCTATTTTCTTATCTTAGACTGGAGTCCCCTATCCTTGCATTGCTCTGTAGACCTCATGCTTATGCAATGGGAAAGAATATGGGGGAAAAGACATTACTTTCAGGTATTTGTTACCTTAAAGAAGGCTGTACAGATATATTTTTTCAAAAGAACAAAATCCACAGATGCAATATAAATTGCGTAAGAGGCAGAGTAGAATACTGTCATTCAGAAGTCTTGTTTGGGAGAATAAGCAGAAACACTTTTACATTCTCTTATTTCATATTCATATTAGCAAGTTTTATTTCATTGTCATTCAACAAAAATTTCTAAGAAAATCCTTTCATTACCTTTTTAAGTATTTACTGATGCTTGGTCCTATACAATTTATTTGGAGTATCTTTTAGGATTCTAAAAATCTTTCGTCCATTTACATGTAGAGATGAGAAATGAGTACTCCACTCTTCAACTCGAGATATTGTGGATAATTTATGATGGGGAGGGTTACAATGACATGGAAGCTTAAGCTTTGAATAAAATGTGCAATTGAGTTCATTTTTTACATTAAAACTTGCTTTGTACTTTCAATTGCGTGTAAATAGAACTTCTGCAAGCTTAAATATTTGAGCTTTAAAAACACACAAATGCTCAGTTTTGTAAGTAAACCTGTAAAATACCCAGAAAGGCAAATGTTCACTATTTAACTACCACTGGGACTTTTCAATATAATGCTTGGTATATCTGAGGAGTTATTAACCTAAAAATCGTAGGCTTTGTGAAAAACATGTCACTACTCAGAATATGCCATCTAAATTTTCCCAGTGAAAAGCAAAATGTCCAAGAAGCTCCTGACTCTATATTACATGCACCACAATATATGCATGAAAGCTCTTTGCATGTATTAAAGGGGCTTAGCTTTGTTGCACTCAGAATCTGAGGTATATCTAGCCCTTCCCCTATTGGCTAGCTTTTCCTTCATTAACATCCCACTTGAGAAAAACTATGAGAATATACTTTGTGGATATCTGTTAAAAGGAAGAGAACATGTCTTACTTTTTTCAGGGTTAAGAGTGGTTCTTTAATTCTATTTGGACATCTGAGGATGTGCAAGATTCTAATTTAATTATCTGGTCAGCAAGTTCCCCATAGAGAAATCACTTTGAAATTTACATTAAGAAATATATCATCTTAAAATGCTATTTTGTCATTACTTCCAGATAACTATTTCATGGTTAAGTTCTAAATCTTAAAATGTTAAGATACCAACAAATATTTCTGTTTGATCACTACTTTTTGTAGTCTGATAGAGATTTTGGATTTTTTGCCTGTGACTATCAGATTAAGGATGGGAATGGATTTTTTCAGCTGTTCATTGTGTATTCAATCCAGTGAACTACTGTATGTATAAATGAGCTGAGGCGCTATCTTAATGGGAAATGCAATTTTAACTTACTTGCTTAGAGTAATAAAAGCATTTTGTGCAATCTCACAATTTATTTGCTCTTTCATTATGAGGCATAAGCTACATATATACTTACATATGTTACCATAAAATGGGCAACAATCACCTAAATATGTTATATGTTGACAACTAAACTGCACTGAATACTCAACAAAAGTCAGTGATCAAGGCGGAGAATAAAACTATAATCCAAACATTTCTCTCTTACTAATGGAAAATATGATTACCTACTTTTTCTCTGTATTTTAGAACATTTTGCCTTTAGGTTAAGGCTTCTCAACCCTGCTTTTAAAAAAACAAAACAAAACTGCAAATCAAGGCCAAATACAAAACTACTTAGTTTTGGGAAGAGCCAAATTTTTAAAATACAAATTATCTGCTACAGTAAATATAGCAGATAAAATATTTCACAATCATGTCCTTAAGAAAAAAATTATATCCACTCTCATTGTCTTTTCCTCTTAAGAATTTCTTGGCAGAAAACATATTCAAAAGGGTCACCTGGGTGGTGGCCATCCCTATACTGATATCTTAGGCAGGAGAAATTCAAACCAGTAATCTTGTGCCTGGCTTCCGACTTTAAGAACTGACACTTCATTTTCATAAATAAGTTCCAAAAGTCATGAGGCAAATGGCAAAGTTTCAAGGAACCTTAGCCACCTGCAAAGCCACCTACTTCCTTTGATCAGTAAGAAAAACAGACCAGGACAGGTGAAAGAACATGCCTAAAATCACACTGCTTGCTGATGGCAGAACCAGGCTTAGAACTCACATACTTTGTGTCACAGACCAGTGCTTCTGTTAAGAATTTTTTTCTTCTTAGGTTTTAAAGTTTTATGCATTTCTTTATATATGTAAGAATTACTAAGTTTAAAAAGCTGGAGTATGAATCCAAATTCAGGAATCAGAAAAAAAGATGAAGTGAAAACTCAAGAAGGCAAACAGGAATTACCCATCTCCCTGAACATCTAATCCTGCTAGTCAAAAGACCCTCCCAAACTTCCTTTAATTATCCTGTTTGGAGTCTAAAGAGGCAGGACACGACTGCTCACTGTCCAAACAGATGTATCTGTAGACTGGTGTTCTCCATACATGTACATGGGTGTATCATGTCCTTTAGTGTCCCCAGAAACAGCAGTGACTGGCAAGCACATTGGAAAGAAACGGGGTAGGCAGTAAGTCTCAGCAGGTGCACACTGGCAGTGGCCTGGCATCTGCTCTTTACTATAACTGCACTATGCCTAACAGCACCTCACAGATATTTGATCAGTGACTTAAAAAATGCAGTATGCATGTGTGAAACATTAAAACATTTAATGTGAAATAATGTAATAAAAATATGTAATTATTTACTTGGCTCTCATAAAGAAGACTAGGGAAAACACAAATTTTAAAAAGCAAAGTTTAATCACATTTTAGGACTTTTCTTAAAAATTTTGTGTATGCATTCAACCTCCCTATTTCAGTTAACTTCAAATCTTGTTTCAAATTATCCTTTCCAAATCACAATAATGTACCAAATAGGACAACCTGTACATTTCAATCCAAGATTTTTATTAAATTGTAAATCAGAAAATGAAAATACGCAAATGAATGTTTTAACACTAAATTTCTGTGCATCATGACTGAGAAAATAGGAATGCAATCCCTTTGAATCCCAATTACAGCAGAATACCTTTCATTCTACTGGTGTTGGGTATGGGGTCTTTTTAAGATGGAAATTCTGCTGGAGGCTTTCACTATCAAAGTCCAATTCAGCACATCATATCTCTTCATACCAAATGGCTCTTTATGATAGAGAATACTGAGGAAAAGTTTCTGCATTTCCAAGAGCAAAGTACTAGCACAATAATTCTTAATATAAACTGTTCAACTTTGAATATACACTCATATGCACAGAAATGTATCTAGCAGTATAGAAAGAGACTATTATTAGGATTTTTTTTAAAGTGCCATACAAAATATTCAGGACAGAAAACAAATTTTGCTTACTCACTTTTCCACAAACGTTTGGTTTATTAATTCAAGAGAAATTCTACAGAGAATATTGGGCTATTTCACCATCCCACCTCACCCACAGTTTTATACTAAGACTGGTGGTGATTTTTTTCCCACCTACACAAGCATTGCCCTCTAGTGGCAATTTTTTTTTTTTTGGTACTGGGGATCGAACTCAGGTCCTTGTGCTTCCGTTGCAGGTGGCAAAACCACTGAGCTAAATCCCCGGCCCTAGTGGAAAATTTTGATCAGCTATTTAAAATATATTTGGTCCAGCATGGGTTACACTTGAAGATTTGTCAAAGAATCATTTCATCAGGTAAACAAATGTACTGGTACACAAATTCCATGCCACCAGCCAAACTAAAGATATAACAAAAATGAACCTCTTATGTGTTACCCAACTGTACTTTGCAGTCAATCTCTTACCTCCTATTCAGTCCACATTAGCTAACGATAGCACTCAGGTAATAATGCAGCAAAGAAAAGTAAAGAATTGCCAACTTCTAGAAGAACTGATGAAAAGTAAACCACAACTGTAGACAATGACAATCTGGGTCACAATGCAAATGCATTCCAGCCCCGGCTTTTCTTAAAAAGCTCTTGGAGGCAGCCCACCAACACATCCGGTAGCACATAAGTAAATGCTGAATGAATACCTGTTTAAAAAGTTATAAATAAATATCATTTATAAAGTTCACCTTAAATTTACAAGTGAAAAACTAAAGATCAGCAATACATTTCCTTTTGAGGTACAACTTGTAGGAAATTTCAATTCATGGTACAGGCAATAAATGATAGTATCTGTACACACACTAGTTAAAAATGCAAGACTGCTCTCAGCTGGACTCTCTAGGGCTGAAGAGATCAATATTTTGTCTAACTTGTGGACTAAAGAGTCAAACTTAAGTCCTAGTGGAAAAATGGTGACAAACACACCACTGCAAATTCCTTGATGAATTCTTAGAATTCCAGAATTAAGTTCACAAAAATTACTTTGGTCTTTTACATGTCAATATTCAGGAAAGAGGTTTTCTCTCATAACATTCTTCCAGTGGTGTGAAACCATGCTCATGGAAAACAATGATTCCAATGACAACGTATAAAACCAACATGGCAGGGTCAAGCTGACCTCTGTGGCCACCCAGGGCCAGTCATACAGCTGAAGAGTGTGTGCTTTAACCCTGCAGGCCAACTCTCATAGCCCTGTGCACTATTTTTAGGTTACTTACTACCTTGGTGGCCTTTCTTCTTTAAAAAAACAAAGTGGGGGGGGGGGGTCTTAACTAACAAATTCAGAGCCTTGTAAACATGAGGCTTCTGTTCAATCCCCTGGGAAGAGGATTCATTCTGATATTTACAGTTCAAAAAAAGTTGTAATATTGTGCTTGGAACATAGAGAACCAGTTATTAACTTCTTGCTACTATTATAAATAATAACAGCTCAGCCCACAGGTTACTGTGACCTCTGACAGATCAAGGAAATAAGTTATTTTCTCCACTTGTTATTTCAGCACATTACAAACAAGTCTTCTTGCCTTTTAATAAATGTTCTGGTACTCTATGAATTTCCCTTTCAATTCATTTAATTTCACCAATCTGTCAAAAAGAGCCAATAAACAAATAATGAATTACATTCTGTTACATTTTTTTAAACCTTCAAACTCCAGACATAAAAACATCTTGTGTGTCTCTCACCCTGACCACCCATAATACACAGCAGGGTGCTAAGCCGACATGTCTACTTGGAGCCAGTTGACAGGAGGGCGATGAGTCCTGATGAAGCACTTATGGATAAAATGTAGTTCCTATAAGAATTTAAGGTTAAGGAATATTAGTTTTTCAACCAAATAAAAGAGTCCATCTCTTTGGAATGTACTGTTTCCCCCGCAACACTCAGTATAATCAAAATGATGTGTAGCTGTCTGTAAACATGGTTTACAAGAATTAAAAATATTCCACAGGAATGTGTTCCGATTTTTAAAATAAAACACTTTAAAACAAAGCTAAACCTAAACAGATGATCACTAAGAATACAACCAAATCCCATTTAACCTTCAGAAGAGCTGATCAAGGAACACCTAAGGAAGAGACACTTCTGCCTGCCTTCCCCAGTAGCAAAGGAAAATAAGCCTCCTGTCAATCAGTGCCTTGCCACAACTGGCTTATGAAAAAGTTCATAGCTATTCTCAGACTCAGAACTAGGCCATTTTTTGACAAACCATTGTAGTTTTCCCAGAAGGGGTGTCTGATATTATATACATCACAATCTCCAATTGCTAAGTCTGGCTGCACATTCCTGGATAACACCTTTAAGAAATTACAAATTGTGCTTACTTAACTACACAGGCCATCCACCCAACCTCAAAGTCCCAAAATAACAGCAGATAAAATATGCTTATGCCAGGAGTGATCAAAGAAGGGAAGTTTGCTTTGACTCCTTGGCACTTTTAAGTCACATAATCAAATACACAGTACTAGACTGCTTCATAATACTTGTGATTTATCATAAAGTCACAATTTACAAACTTAAAAAAAATGTTAACTCAAACCCCAAACTATTCTTTTAAAGGTCCAGAAACTTGCCTGAAGTCAGTGCTACTTAATGGACTGATTCCCAGAGCAGTTTTTCTTTCCTTTACGACACCCAGTAAGTCATAACTAATACTACTGTTTCTAGGCAAGTGAAATAGTTAATCAGCCTTCTAAAGGATACACTGTGGGATTGAAGTTCTTCAGTATAAAGAAGGAAGCAACAATGACCAAGACCAGGAACAAAGTGTTGTTATAAAAGATGGAAAATGTTGTAGCTTCATAATCAGCAACTTCATTCTTCTTCCACAAGATTCTAGAGACACAGAAACAAGTCAAACAAGTTATAAATATGACTAAAAACTTTAAACACCACATGGCTCTCATTCATTTTTAAGTTTTTCCTTAAGCGTTCAAGGGTGAGAATCCATTTTCAATAAATTTAGTCAGAATTATCCCCTTTCTTCCACTGAAATGGCTATTTTGCTCTCTTTTCTGATGTTGGTGGGTATGTCACAATTTTGTCAGCCAGGGCTATGGAGAAAGAGACTGCAGCTGAAACAGCCATCTTTTTCCCGCACCTAAAATATGCTCTTGATAGCACTGGACCAATGGAAACAGGCTTCAGTAGCCATACCCTGGCTTGAGGCTCTAGTATATCCTATGGAGTTCCGCATTCAATTTCAACCTGAGAAGACAATCCTCAGGACTAAAACTGTTTGTGGCCTCAAAGAAGTACACTATTAGGCATCTTTCCTTAATTCAAAGATTCAGCTTTATCATAAGAGGACTTTCAAGTTTGTAAAACCCTTTTTACTTTTTATTTTGCTTTACTTGTTCTGATATTTCATCTTATATTTTGCTAGTACTTCATCAATCTTTTGTTTTAGCCCTCCACATAACCAAGAAGTTCCAGGGTGCCTCGGAATGGCTCACTGTGTTACTCTTGGTTAATTAACTCTGTAAAGCAGTTTTTAAAAGGGTAGGTTGTGAACCATTAGTGGGATATGAAATGACCCGAGTGGACCATTAAAAATATGAAATAGGAAAGAATACAAAAATATTAAAGACTGTACCATACACGGTAGGGTAATTATTATTAAGTGAAACATTTTCATGTACATAAATGAGTGTTATTTTGTCAACAGTTAAAATACATTGTTTCACTGTGGGTCCTTATCAAAAAGACTGTAAGGCACAGCTTGCAGATGCTTTGGCTGAGAAAAAGATACCATTCTGTGGTGCCAGATGACCCATCCTCTTACACCCTCACACACCCTAATGGCAATGCACATGGCGGAAGTGTTTCACTCCTTAAGTGTCCTAATCCAAGGCCAACAAGCTTGGTTATAAAAGGTGAAAGAGCTAACGGGCCTTATCTTCATCATCAGAAATGTACAATCTGTAACACATACGCCCTGTTTCCTTGGTTCAATAGATACTATGAACCTAAAAAATTTTCAATGTACTCTTAAGTTTGGGAGAAAAGAAAGATGCTACATTAAGTAAAGCTATCAAATATGAAACCCATTCTGATTTCAAAGAAGTTTAAATGTAAACTTAAAAAAAAAAAAAAAAATATATATATATATATATAAAACTTAAAATTGGCCAGGCATGGTGGCACACATAATCCCAGTACTTGGGAGGATGAGGCAGGAAAACTGATACAAGTTCAAGACCAGCACAAGACCAGCCTGGAAAACATAGTAAGACTCTGCCTCAACACACACACACACACACACACACACACACACACACACACACACACACAGAAAATACATTTCACCATCTTTAGACTGATCAAAGAAAGCAATGCATTTATTTTTAACACAAAACCCAATGAAGACAGGGTCCTTAAGTAATCTACTACCATGCCTTTACTCTGATTAAATTACCAAATCTCCAACGGATTTCTCCCTAGCTAGCTCCCTTTCTGTCATGTTCTGAATCAGAATCATCGTCAAAATAGTTTTGATGAAAGAAGGTCCAATCCATTAGGTTACCTTAGCTCCCAATTATTACCACGTGTCCTTCAGTGTATACAAGTCAGGACCTGTCTGACAGCCTTTGGAACTTTTCTGGCCTACCCATATACTCGTTACTTTGATAAAAATTAAACCCCTAAATGTCCTCTTTTCGAAGCTTCACTGACAGAAAAATCTAACTTGGGAGAATACCTGGGAGAATACCTCCCAAGGAGTCACTCTTCCAGGAAATGCTTCCTGCAACAAGAGAAAAGCTGAGACCCAACAGCAACTGTTATGACCAGAAAAGGTTAAGTAACTGGTCATCAATAAGTCAAAAATAAATAACACTCACCCCTGGAGCAAACATTTATGGATCTTCAACTGCCTTCTGCTTATTTCTATCCTTAGATGAATGGATATTTTAAAGTACTTTCAAAGTGGCATGGAGTATATACTTCAAATGATTGTAGATGGAGCTTTGGGATACACAGATCTAGGAAAGAGCTGATGAGGCTTCCCTTAGATCAAATCTCTTAGAAGTAATGTTTCTTCTGAGAAACTTAGCAAATCTTGGTTTTTTTAATAATTTTATTGGTACATTTTAGGTATACAATAAAATGACATTTATCATTGAAAATTTGTACCTCTACATAATCACTCTTCGTTCTTATTTTTTCCCCATTCCCCTACCGTCCCTTCAACCCCTCCATCCCTCCCTATTTACAAAGACTGTTTCCATTTTTTCATTTTCTCACCTTAATTCCATTCCCTTCTTTCCTTTCCCCTACCCCTCCCACTTCCCCTTCACCACTTTTCTTCATATTTCACATTATCTATTATACCTTTTAGTACTTATTTGCATTTTCAGTTTCTCACATTAGAGAAACTATTCGGTATTTACACGTGTGTCCTATTTATTTCACTTAGGAGTACTGCCTCAATGTGCATCCATTTAGCTATGTCTCTAATTTTTTATTTTTTATGGCTGAGTAGTACTCCATTTTATAAAAAACATACCTTTTCTTTATCCAGTCTCCAGCTGATGCGCAGTTGGGCTGTTTCCAAGTTTTAGCTATTACAAACTGTGCTGCTATGAACATGGGTGCACATATATCACTGTGATATGACTCTTTTAATTCTTTGGGGAAGATACCCAGCAGGGGAATAGCTGGGTCAAATGAGACTTCCAGTCTTAGTTCTTTGAGGTATCTCCATACTGATTTCCACAGTGGTTGCACCAGTCTACACTTCTACCAGCAGTGGAGCAGGGTTCCTCTCTCCCCACAGCCCTGCCAGCATTTGTTATTGGTTGATTTCATGATAGCAGCCATTCTTTCTGGGGTGAGGTGGAATCTCAGCGTTGTTTTCATCTGCATCTCTCAAATGACCAGTGATGTTGAACATTTTTTCATATGTTTATTAAACTTAGCAAATCTTAATGAGAGCCTCAGCTCTCAATTTTATTACAATCATCAGTACAGGCCTGGTTAAAACTATCCACTGTGGATTTTGTGAGAGAATTACTAACAGTACAAATTTCTACTGATAACAAGGACAGAAATTTTATAATATTCTCAGCCTGCATTTTATACATACATGAAATACTCACCTTACCCTACTTTGAAATACCTAATCTATCATATGGCAAAGAGGTTTTATTACCAAATCCAATTCTGACCTATCAGAAATGACTATATAAACACTAGACAGATTCTAAGACACGTCCCAGGATTAAGAACAAGTGCCAAATCAAATCAGGCAAGTCTGTGGTGGGCAAGTGCCATCCCAGATAGAATCATCACCCAAAACCCTTAACAACTGTAACAAGCATTTTTAAAGTTGAGTGGCTATGATATGCACCCCAGTTCAAGCAAAACTGTTCTAACCAATACAATTCAACAATAACAAAACTTTAAAGTGTTCTAGATTCTCCTACCTCTATTCCTACACGAAAATACGCAATCAGAAAGCTCTGCAGACAGACCTCATTACAGCTGTTTCCTGCAAAAAAAGGCCCTCATTGTCATGACTTTAATATTGTGCCTTCAGTTGTATAAAGGATCTAAAGGAGATAATCACTTCATTAATGTTTTGGTGTCATTCAACAATGTAGAAGGCATTGTTCATTAAGTTACTCAGTGTTCCTACATAAGGATCCAGTTGATAACATCCTCCCAAGTCTCAGTGCCAGGAAAGTTTCTTTTCAGAAGGACGTGCATGCTGTTTGTCTTCAGACAATGAAACCTGTTATAACTGCAGATGCTTTCCTGGGCACCTGAGAGCTTGGAGCTACATTTAGTGCTCAAACACTAACTCACTCCAGGGTCCTTGCTCAAATACCTTTTCTTTTTTCAAATTGTTTCTGATCTTTATAAGTTATGACTTTAATATTTCAAGTTCCCATAGGAGCAAAGTGTGGTAAAAATTCTGTCCCACAAAGCACCCTGCTGATAGTGAAACTTAAGATACATAAAAAATAAGCAAACTCATGACTACTAAACCATCTGGCAACTCTTAAGCATAAATTTTCTCAGTCATTCAGGGATGTAGGCTACTCAAATGTTAGATTGTTTAATAAACCTTCAACGAGCAACTGGCAGAAAATATTGAGAGGGAGGCTAACTAACATGACACAGAACCAGGCAACAGAAGACGACCCAGTTCTTTCTTTTCCCTAACCAATGCTTCCAGTTTCCATGCAAGAACTGGATGTCCCTTGGGAAGCTCTGGACCAGAAATACCACCACCTAGAATTGCTCACATGTAACATAATGTAAACCCTTCAGACTCTGAGGGATTAGGTGACATGTTCAAGGTCACATAAATATCAACAACAAAGACTACATACAACAAAGCTCTGTCTTCTCCTAAATTCCAGCAGAGCAGTTATAAGTAAAGCACTCAAGTCAGATTTCCTATACTATCATACATCCACTATGTACTAATCTACAGCCCTGGGCAACTTACCAGTTTTCTGTGCCTTGGTTTCTCTAGGTGCAAAATGGAGCTAACAGTAGTATCTACCTCATTCTGTAGAACAAACTAACTGATATGTAGCTCAAAGAAAAGTATCTGGTGCTAATAAAACCTCAGAAAGTCAGCTATTACTATTCTCATTGCTACTGCCACAATTCCAAAATTTACCTTCAATTCCAATAGCCACACTCTAAGCAAAAATCAAAAGCTTATTTTTTTCCAATGTACCCCCTTTTTCGATTACCACTGACACTTTAAATAAGAAGTCAAACCTTTCATCTTTCTCCTTCCGAGACATCTTTCTATTATCAGCTTCAGAAAGTTTTCGAGTCACTTCTTTGGAAACAGCATCCTCCCTCTTCTGTGCAACCCTGGAAGGAAAAGACAAAAAGAGAAAAGTTTCCACATGTTCCAGGGGTGAAGAGCACACTCAAAGAACACTCTGTACTCATATTCTGTATTGGCAACTAAATGATACTTTACATTTCAAGAAAATAAGCTGCACAGAAAGTTCTAAGTTTATTACACTGTACTAGCCAAAAGAGGAGTTCAAGAAACTTCTAAGATGTGGTTCATTAGTTATTAAACTCTCAAGATGTGGTTTATTAGTTGTGCTTTGATTTCTGTTTAAAAGAGACATTTTTCCAAAGTTTGGGTATTTAATATGGATATAAAAGTCAAATGTTATCACCACAATTATGAATCATTATAACTGTATTTCATTTTAACCTATAATTTATTCAACAGTTGCTAAGGCATCAGTAAATGATAACTGATTTCAATTCCAAGTAAATTACAGGAGAGAAAACTTGACTTAATAAACAATTAGAAATAACAGCTGGAATATCTTAAAGTTATGCTTTTAACCCCACTCCAAAGGATAATTTCATGTTAAGAAACAATACCACATGGTCAGAAACGGACCATACCACTTCTAGTTAAATTAACCCCTGGTTTGAGGGTTCCACCAAAAGTTAATTAGGAGTCAGCCAGAAAAGACTGGAAATGTTAATCAAGAACTCAGATCAGGGACCAGGGATTTAGCTTGGTGGTGCTGCCACCTGCCTCACAAGCGTAAGGTCCTGAGTTCGATCCCCAGTGGCAAAAAAAAAAACAAACTCACATCAGAATCTTCAGTGCCAAGTTATATGTAGAAAAAACTGAATGTATATTCATCAAAAAACAATAGATGAATTTTATCAGATGGGGCTCTTAGTGAAAGAATAAAATTTAAATTACGATGAAATACAAAAAGCCACTCATCATCACAGCATCTAAATTCAACATAGTATATTTTTCATAACCTAATAACTAGTTAGCCATAAATATAGAAAAAGGAGTAACTGACCATAAGCAAAATTTAACAAATGACCTACCAGTCCCACTACAAAAACAATCAGCACACCTGCAATCTCAACACTCAGGAGGCTGAGGCAGGATTGCTGTGAGTTCAAGGCCAGACTGGGTTGTGTAGTGAGTTTAAGGGCAGCCTGAACTGCACAGCAAGAGCCCATCTCAGAAGGAAAAAAAAAGAAAACCCAAAACAATCAAGATATTATCCCAGTAAGATATGGGAGATGGATGTAGAAACTTGTGCACTTTGCAATTAATCTCTCATTACTATACTGCATATGGTTTTGGTCACGATACTGAGGAAAACTGGAGAAATCAGAGTGAGTTCCATGAAAGAAAACTGAAGATCATTCAAGAGAGTAAATTTCAACCCTGATTCAAACACAAGCACTTCTGGGTTACAATTTAAGCATAAATTGTGACTGATTTACCTATAACCGCATCTCTAGCTCTCTCACTCAAGAACTGAGTTAGAGCTGATACTTTTCTAAAGAAAGCTGTCAGCTCCAATGAACGCTTTCTCTAAAAAGATTCAAAGTTACTTAGAAAAAACTGCCCAAGAAAAATAGGCAAAAGGAAGTAAGCTCTAAAAACCTAAAGGAAGGGCCAGGGATTTAGCTCAGTGGTTCTTCTGCCTGCCTTGCAAGCATAAGGTCCCGAGTTCGACTCCTAAAAAATAAAAATAAAAAATCTAAAGGAAAATGCAGCGAAGGGGACAGACAGCTATCATTTAAAGAGATACTTTAGGGCCTAACAAGGCACTTTTACTCCGAAGATCCAACTTCACTTGACTAATTTTTTCACTTGAATAATTTTATTACGTAAAAACTGTCTTGGGCCTGGGATTTAGCTCAGTGGTTCCACCACCTGCCTCGCAAGCGCAAGGACCCGAGTTTGATCCCCGGTACCAAAAAAAAAACAAAACTAAATTTTCAGACACTTCTTTCATTCCTAAAAAGCCAGGCTCTGACGGCAGAGATTCCTCTTCAGCAGACCAGGCACTGAATGTTTCTTGACGATAACATCAGACTGCTTTGTTTTTTCCTCTAAAAGACCTACTGAAGAGACAGGCATGGTTTTACGGCAAAATTCTCTTAGCTGAACACCAAAAATACAACTGTCAGAGCCAGGGATTTACATCAGTGGTTGCACCGCCTGCCTTGCAAGCGCAAGAGCCTGAGTTCGATCCCTGGTACCAAAAAAAAAAAAAAAAAAAATACAACTGTCAGGGTGCTAGGACACAAACTATCTTCAAGAGTTAGCTATCATTATGCATCTTTAAAACAAATGATCAACTGTTCATGCGATAAATCTTCCTAAAAGATTAACCAGATAACTAAGTAATTTCTCTTCTAGGTCTACAATTCTATATTCACATACCAGATGCAGGACAACCACACTAGGTTTACCACAACTAAAAATGGTCCTATCCTTTAGGGATGTGAGAAAATAAACCTCACTTAGTGCTTAATGCTTTATAACAAGATGGAGGTCACTCCACTGGCCTAGCATTCAGCCAAATGAGATAATCAATTTATAATCCAACTGTTTTTGTATTTTTTTTTTACATTGGTATGTCAGAAATTTTCAAGAATTGATAGTAATAATATAATAATAATATTTAACTTTTTACATAGGCAAGATATATGCCCAATACCACACACTTCAAAGTAGCAGAGGTGGCACTGGACTGCCGGCTGACTCTGAAGCCATTTCCCTCTACTACCATTAGCTACTAGGACTCAGCAGCTCACTGGGTCTTTTCCCAGGCTGGCCTCAAACTCAGTGATCCTCCTGCCTCAGCCTCCCAGAGGGCTGGGATTACAGGCATGTACCACCACTCCCAGCTCTCGCTGGGTCTTTGGATCATAACCATTTTATAAATCTGTAGTTTGTTGGGGGGTTTTTTGGTATAGGGGATTGAACTCAGGACCTTGTGCTTGCAAGGCAGGCGCCGGAACCACTGAGCCAAATTCCGGGCCCAATCTGTATTTTTAATCACTTTTTAAAAATTAATTTTATTGGTACAATTTAAATATACATAACAATCATATACATCAAAGGAGGTTTGTACCTGTACATAATATATCTTGACTCCTCTTTCTCCTAATCCCATCCCCTACCTTCAAACCCTTCTCCCCACTTATTTACAAAAGCTCTGTTTTCATCCCCTCCTTTCCCTTTCCTTTTTTTTTTTTAAGTGAAATAAATTGGACACATATGTTTAAATATCACATTGTCTCTCTGGTATGAGAAACTGAAAGGGTAAATAAGAACAAAAATGTATAAAAGATAATATGAAATAGGAAGAAACTGTAGGAGTTTTGATGTCAGAATTAAGACTTTAAATTAGAACTATGACTTAAAATTCACTCTAAGATTCCATTATCAGAGAGTCACTGAAATTTTACTGAACTAAATGTACCATTATCTGTTACACAAGACATACGGGTATGGTGGCGTACAGCACTCAGGAGGCTGAGGCAGGAGGACTGCTGAGAGTTCGAGGCCACCCTGGGCTACATAGTGAGGCCCTGCCAAAAAAAAAAACAAACACAAGAACAGCAGCAACAAAAAGACATAAAGCAAAAGACACAGCAGTTGCCCTCAAGAAATATAAGGTAGAAATGAGAAGGTAAAAAGAAAACAGCTTCGATTTCAAAGAGGTGAATTAAAAATGGCATGCAGAAGAAGTTAAAATGTTAAGCACCAAATGGTCCGAGTTCCAAGAGGATTATAAAGGATAGGTCAGGCAAGAGCCCACTTCTGAGGGTTTCCCTATCCGCAGATGGCCATGCCTCACAGGAATACTGTCCAGATCAGCAGAGGCTGAGACAGGTTGAATCCAGGAATGGCAGCTGTCAAAAGGGCTGCCAAGTACAAAGATGACAAAGATGACCTGATTACTCTGCTGGTCTATCAGAACTGTAGCCATGAAACCGGAGCTCCTATGTCTCCAGAATGACGGCAAGGAAGCTGCTGAGGCCACTTTCAACTGCTAAGGCCATTTATGGTCATTTCTACAAAAAAATCTCTGTTAACTGACATCATTCCAACAAAGTACTATTCCTCTTCACCCAAAGAGACTAATGCCAGACATAACAAAGCAAAGAAATGATAAAAGTCAGGAAACATTTCTCTGGAAGTTTCCTAGGTCTCAAAATAACAGACATACAAGAATAGAAATGAAGAGATAATCCTAAATGGCACAAGACACATTCAAAGGGTGACACAAAGGCTGAGTCAAAAGAACTAAGTCCCCCGCCTGGGATTTAGCTCAATGGCGCCGTGCCTGGCTGGCAAGCGCAAGGTCCTGAGTTCAATTCCCGATACCAAAAAAAAACTAAGTTCCAATTCTGAAAGATGAGGCTAAATTCATAGGAAGGAGGCAGATGCCCCACATTACAGGAGTCTGGAATAATCTGGCCTGAATACATTAGAAAAGGAAGGCTGTGATGAGTTAAGACAGTGACAGTATAAAAAAATGATATCAAATTAGAAGGAATATAAAAAAAATTAAAATTTAAAAACTTAAGGAATATATACTCCAAATGCGATAAAACAAGGATAATGCCTGGATGATAGAAAAATTGCAGAATAACATTTATATAGTACACAGCAGGGTGGGTCCTCAACTTTTTTGAGATCAGTTGGAGGGAGACTGCTACAGCAATCCAAGCAAAAAAATGTTCTAACTACAGAGAATACTATGGAAATGAAAATATAATTTATACATAAAGCATTCCAATACTTAAAATCTCAGTAAAATTCCAATTGCCTTTACAAATTACTTCCAAAGAAATACAAAACCTAAAAAGCCCCAGAGACAGAAAAGTCCTGCTGTCCCAAAAGTATGCACAAAAATAACTTCAGAGGGCACCTTTTCAAATTAAACATTAATTCACACCTGCTTCCCATGAGGACCATAGCACTCAGATATATTAAATTCTCATCTTTCCTCAATCTAGACTCTTAATGTTCTCCTTTCACTCTCAAAATCTATTTCCCATTTTTATCATATCATTCATTTTTACTGTGTCAGATGGATCACTGTTTTTCCTTCAATTAGTTAACAGTTCTTAGCACGAATGTGCCTTCCCCAAAAATATATATGCATATGTATTTCATATTCATGCTTACTGAAATTAACACACCTACAAAATGACCTTTAAGACATCCTATTTAAAAAAATGCAATATGTTGTACATACTTTCACTTGAAAAATATACTTACTTGTGCTTGAGAACAAATTTTACATTCTTGTATGCAAAGGCTACCAAGTAAGTGCTTACTAGGGTCATCACACTATACAGAACAGCAGACTGAATAAGATCCATGTGCCATATTCTCCAATATAACCCTGAATTAAGATAAAAGGAACAAAACATTACTACTTCATTCCAAAGGCCTGCTGAATCAATTATAGTTAAGCTTGGTGGTAAAACACAGTTAGGGTTAGGGAATCCAGTACAGTATCTGAATCTCTTCAGAAGTGAGACATCCAGTAATAACAGTGACAGTCACAGTTTAGAACTTTCCTAGTTCAGAACAATTTTTAAAACATTGCCTTCCTAGCCTTAGTACAGATGAGATTTCTACTTCTAAAGTAAGAACAAACTCTGCCTCGACATAATCACAAGACTTCCAATTTCATTCATCGGGGTACTAGTATGCTAGATCCAGGCTATTCTAAAATGCCACGTGTAGTCCCAAACCATCAGTTTGCTTGCTGACGTGGCTGTTATCTGAAATCAAAGCAGTGCTTTGCCAGGCCAGTGAACCATGGGGGCCCACACCACATAACTGCACGCTGGGTTTTATAAGGCCTAAAAAGAAAATACATTTGGATTTGATTACAAACAACAGTGAAACGAAGTGCAAGAGCCAGAAAATTCAAATTCAGGAACCCTGAGCACTGAAACTGATCTTGGCCTAGTTTCCAGTGTCTCATCCAAGTGAGAATTAGAACTGCTCTCAGTAGGATTATTTATGTCTAAACAAGGTAGATCCCTGACCCCTGGCATTTTCATTTGGCAAATTAGGAAAATGATGCTAAGCAGTGGGAAGTGGTTCACCTACGGATACACTCCTAATTCAGTATGAGGATGATCTGGTAGGTTTCTCACTTAATCCATTAGCTTTTCCAAAATAAACAACGCTGTAGGTGTAAGAACTCCTAATGTCAAATTGACAGCTGTGTGGAAAGGTCAGCAGGCAATAAGCTTGAGTACCGGCTACGCACGTTCTCAGCCCGGTTGTCGGTTTAATACAGATTCCGGGCCGCCATCGCAGAACGAGGGAAGCAATCCCCACCTGGGGCCCGGGAACACAAGTACTTTTAAAAAGCGCCACAAGAGCCTCGCCGGCGACGCCGCCCAGCCAGCCTCAGCCAGGAAGTCCGAGGCACACAGAGGCCGCATGCTTCCCCCCAGATCGCCGCGAGTCGGGGAGTGCGCGGGCCTCAGTCTGCGCAACCTGCCACGTCCTCGCCCGCCCGCAGCCTCCCGGGCCCGCCTCGTTCCCCGCACTCACAGATGGGGATGGCAGACACGATAAATGCGTTCCCGAAGAAAAGCGCGGAGGACTTGGCCGACAGATTGCGGCTAAAATCCTGCAGGAGCAGGTCCTCCTCCGACTGCTGCTTGGAGCCGCCTTTGGGAGCCATGGCGGAGCAGGAGCCGAAGGCCGGGAAGAGCAGCCGGACTCAGAGTCGCCGGAGGCCCCTGGCCCCGCCCCCGCGGCCGCCGTATCCGTTCACCACCCGTCAGCGCTGCGTGTAGAGGTGGGACTTGGCGCTGCACAGAGCAGGGTTTCCCAGGATTGGCCAGTCTGCTGCGGCTCCCCAGGCTTCCCCGTGTGATTGGGCGAGGGGGCAAGACTTCCGGATTCCTGGCCTTTCACGTGACTCGGAGTTGTAGTTTTAGTGGGTACTTTTATTTTTAATTAACAAAACTTTATTGTCGTTCCACTTCAAACCTCTTGACAGACTCCTGGGTTCCCAGTCTTTAGAATTCAAAAATAAAAATCTTTTTGAACCCCCCTTGTCATATATTCATTAATTTAGCAAGTACAGTACAGTATGTGGCTAGTATCTTCTGTGAGTTCTCAGCACTGGGGGCAATAGCGGAGGACATAGAGAATCCTATAGCTAACACGTGTAAAATCTGTCGTCCTTTACCACATGCAGTATTTTATTACATACCTTCAAGAATACTAGGACATGCACATCATTACCCCCACAACAGATGAAGAAGTTGAGGGTGGGAGATTGGAGGTACTACTCTTTAGGATGTAGACTCTTCATGGAAACAACCGGCTACCCTTGTACAAAAAAAAGAAGAATATGTCGTCATTGCTTGTAAAGACCTCAACAAGGTCATGAGTTCCTCATGAGGAAGAAATGATCTCAAAATGAAGATGATATTTAACTGTACCTAATACATTCACAGATTACTACTATTGTGTTGCTTTCAACTAAATCTTTAGATTAGGATGTCTTCCAAAACGTGCACTCTGAGGAAAGAATACATTGGCGAGGCAGGACTCTTTCTCTGAAGCCAGAATGATTGAATTTACCTAGCACAACTAGATGCCATTCTTAACATCAAAATTATCGCTTTTTCTTCAAAAAAGGATATTCAACATCACTCTCAGCAAATGCTTTTCTTTATATTACTGAGGACACCCCAGCGTATCAGGCAAAATTTCCTCAATCTCCAGCTTTGTAGATATTTTTTCTTCCAGCTTTGTAGATATCTTTTCCTCTCTGCTTATCCAAATTGCAACTGACCTGCATAGGCTCTATCCTAATTGGGCTGTCTTCAATTTGTCAATCTATTCTCTACACAAGTACCAGAATGAGTTTTCTGAAATACAAATCCATTACCTACAACAAATACTCCCAAATGCCAGAAGTTTTCACCAATTCACCACAAAATTAGAAAGGAAAAGACCGTCTGGTATATTTTTCGTAAAACTAAATGCATTGATTTGAGAATATCTGGGTTTTATGTCCTTTTTTGATGTTAAAATGCTCTTTCTTTAATACGTGGTGGTAATTGAAAAAGAAACGTTTTTCGCTTTATACATTCTCCTCTCTCAGTTTTTCCTACTTAGTAAATCACATCCTTTTTTTACTCACTTTCTCTGTTTAAAATCCTAGGTTTCAATACAATTTTTTTCCCCTTCTCCATCTATAACCAATTTATAAACAGAAACTTTTGGATCTGCCTCCATAACAAGATTTCCTTCTGGCTATTTATAAATCAAAGATGTAAAAAGATGGCCTAAGGGCTGGGGATTTAGCTCAGTGGTTCCAGCACCTGCCTCAAAAGCACAAGGTCCTGAGTTCGATCCCCGGTACCAAATTAAAACAAAAAAAAAAGATGGCCTAAGATAAAAATTGGAAAACTGTAAGATCAAAAAGGACAAAATCATCAGTATATTTCTTAAAAAGAAGAAGAAAATTGGAAACAATAATAATAAGGTTAAGAAGAATTATGCCTGAGAAATATTTTAACAATTAAAATAGGAAAGATGAAAGTTTGAAGTGGTAATTAAATAAAATGTTAAAATTTAAGTGATCAAAAAAAATTAGCTGAAAAAAAACTGTGAAACTAAAGAGACTAACTATAAATAGATGATAATATAAAATAGTAGAAATTTTCACAGAAGTAAAATAAACTATGTTAATCAATGGCGCTTATGACAAAGAAGGTTTTGGAGGGCCGGGCATTTAGCTCAGTGGTTGCGGTGCCTGCCTCACAAGCACAAGGTCCAGAGTTTGATCACCAGTACCAAAAAAAAAAAAAAGGTTAGCACACTTCAGATACTGAAGCAATGTTTTCGGGCCCCAAAATTACCTAATTGTTTCTGAAGACCAGCAACATCTATGAACCTGGTTTTCATAGGCATGGGGCACTAGACAAACAGGGTATACATTGTGCTGAAGAACAGGCGAAGAGGCAGCCAATAAATTCAATTCAAATAAAGATTTACGATAAACTGTTCTCATTTCAATATAACTCAACTATATGAAGGAATCAGGTGGATTTGATTCTATACCAGCCCAATTTAATCTGTAGATTTCAGATTTATCATTTCTGCTTTATCACTTTACACTTACCAGATTGGGTAAAATTTTTAAGCAATCATATTAATTGCTGTCAGGGGTATATAGACAGGAATTTTCTCTCATCCATTCCTGATGGCTTTGTGGAAGAAAGTCCGGCAAGTTAGCAATCTATATCCTTTTCTGCAGCAGACACTGTAAATTGCCCAACCAATAAAGAAAGCCACTGCTAGCTTTTCACTGGGCCTTTAAAAAGAATAACAAATGGATCATCTAAAGGAGTTGAAAAAAAAGAGAAAAAAAAGGTTCCCCTCTTTTAAAGCCCATTTGAAAATGTAAATCTCATTATGGAAATAATTTTGAAAGAAGACATAGAAGACTTACATAAGTCTCTAGGTTTAACATTTCAATTCTCACCTGCAAGATGACTGACTCAGTCAAACTACATTTTTCAGGCACATAATGATTCAACAAATAATGATTGAGAAGGTACTACGTGAAAGATACTATGCTAGACCTTGTAAGTAACCAAATAACAATCATTATTATGATTGCAATAACCAGTGTTTACTGAGTCAAGCTCTGGGCTTGGTCCTTCACATGTATGGCCTGATTTAATCCTTACAACAACCCTATGAAATGTGTTGTTATTATTATTATTATTCCTATTTATCAGATGAAGAAACTGAGACAGATGAGTAGAGTAACTCACTTAAGATTCCAAGGCTAGTAGGTAAGTGGTGGAGTCACTTTACAAACCCAGGCAATATGATTCCAGGATATATGATGTTAGTTACAAGTGAATTCCAGTCTTTTCTATGCTGGTGGGATCTCTGATTCCAAGGATCTGCCCCCAAAAACCCAATTTTGAGCCACCAACAGCTCTTCCTTCCTTCCTTCCTTCCTTCTTTCCTTCTTTCCTTCTTTCCTTCCTTCCTTCTTCCCTTCCTTCCTTCTTCCTTTCCTTCCTTCCTTCCTTTCTTCCTTTCTTCCTTCCTTTCTCTCTTTCTTTCTTTCTCTTTTTTTTTTCTGTCATATTTTGAGACAAGGTTTTACTCTGTAGCCCAGTCTTAGCTCACAACCCCCTGCCTCCCCTGGGATGACAGTCATAAACCACCATGCCTAGCCAGGGCACTTTCTTGTGTACCAGTTGCCATGCACACTGCAGCTCTGGCCAATGCATCCTTGGACAGGTAGGATCCTGTGCCCAACCAATAGACCAACTGTAGTCAGCACGGCTGCTCTTTCCTTAGTGGATTCTCTGTCTCCAGGAGTTTGACTATAAAACCCAGAAAGAAATAGTTAATACAGTGTACACAACAGGAAGGCAAACTGAGAAGAGGTGCAAAGCAAAAGCCACAACTCCCTAGCAGCCATAAATTAAAATGGGAGAAATTAGAGAGATTCTCCAAAAACCTCAGGGCTTCCTCATTTCTCTCTGTGTAGGCCTAAAGATGATCCCCATTTTCTGCAGTAAACCCAAACACATCAAAACTGAAAACAAGACATACTTGAAATACATTAAAATACATAATATAATCAGGTTCTACATAGAAATAAATGTGTATAAATAACTATGTTTGACATAATTTATCATTTTATATATTCCTCCTCTCCCAAAGCATTGAAGGCAAAGAAGAAAAAAAAAAAAAAAACCTAAAGATCAGATAACTAATTTTAGTGAGGAAATTGTGGCATCACTGGGCACTTGGGAGGCTGAGATAGGAGAATTGGTCCCAGTTCGAGGCCAGCCTGATTTACATAGGGAGTTCAAGGCCACCCTGAACTACAGAGCGAGACCTTGTCTCAAAGAGAGAGAGAGAGAGAGAGTCAGTATAACTAAAAAAGCTCAATTTTCCAAAATGCACTGAAATTGAGACAGATTAGACAGACAGAATCAACAGCAAATATTGTGTAGGCTAAACACAATGAGTTTGGATTTACTCTGTCTCATAAACTCTCCAGTGTAAGGATATTTAAATACACGTGGTAAAAAAAAAAAAAAAAAAAAGTAATGTATAGCTGGACATGGTGGTGCAGACTTACAATCCCAGCACTCAGAAGGCTAAGGAGAGAGGATCACCAAAAGTTTGAGGTCAGCCTAGGCTACATAGTGAGTTCAAGTCCAGCCTGGACTACATTGTGAGACCTTGTCCCCCAAAACAAACAAACAAGCAAAGCCAAATGTATAATGATAAAAGCCTTATCTTCAAGGGAAAAAATCCTTCACACTTCAGAAAGAAATGTGCACTTTTGCCCAAAATGCTGGGGAACATTAGGCCCTAAGTCTTTATTTTTATTTTATTTTATTGTATTTGGTACCAGGGATCTAACTCGGGTCCTTGGGCTTGCACAGCAGGGGCAAAAACCACTGAGCTAAATCCCCGTAGGCCCTAAGTGTTAGTCAGATATCCTCCTCCACCCACTTAACCACTACTCCACAAGTTATTTTTTATAAGGATAAGGTCTTGATAATTCTAAATGCACACTTCACTGTGGAATTGAATTTAAAATGAAATGAGGCATTAAAACATTTAGAGGGATAAACATTGGTCTTTGAGCTCGAAGTTTATACTTTCCAAGATAAATATTGTTTTCCTTTTCAGGAAATATTGATGTGACCCAAGTAAACTGGGAACTGCTTTTGAAGCAGTCAGAAAAGCCTGTTTTCTTTGTGCTTAATGATATCCATAAAGTCATTTACTTCTTTAAGAAAATGATACATATCTGCAGAAAATATATTATCTTAATAACCACTGATAGAGCCTGTAATACTTTAAGTCTGAAAACTCCCCCTGGAATCTTCTAAATGTGAGACTTATCACACATGTATCATTCATGCAGCACTGCAGGGCACAATAAAAATTAAGATTTACACTGGAAATCAATTTTCTTTTGTTACACACTTAACCCAAGCACTATGGCAACTGAATATAAGATAAAGTAGGTCACGGATTTCAACTGAAATGGCTTCCATGATACAAAAGCCAGTTATAATTTGTTGCTCATCTCTTAGGATTTTTTATTTTGAAATTCTTCTATTTCACCCTAGTCAATGTTATCTAACAACAACCTAGTGAATAAAAATCATAAGACCAAATTATTGAGTGAGATTTATTCAATCTTCGTAATTTCTTCACTTGGTTTACTAATATTTAATGAGTAGTATCCATCTCTATACTCAGAAAACAAGGAAGGGAATTCCAGGTAAAAGGAAGAGTGTATACAGCTTCATGGTCATGAAAGGGCACAGTGTACTATTTGCAAATCATTTTAGGAAGCATTTAGGGAGTGATCAAAACCAAGCACAATAAAGAGATTTTTTTTAAAAAAGAGGCGGTGTTTTTGTCACTGTAGGGCCAATGGAATCATCTGTCTCCTAGGAACCTAAATGGACACCTACACCAGCTGCCTGGGCTATTTGTATCCAGGAAATAAAACGACAATGAACTATAATACCCTTTGCATTATTTTCTGATACTGCTTTCCTTTGTCTCTTGGGAAGATATGCTTCTCTTTTATTAACTCATATTTTGTATTCCATCTTCAAAGAGCCCTCTAGGACCTTCCCATACAAAATATCCTTTCTTCTCTCTCTCTCCTATACATAGACCTTGTAAGTTTTTAGAATCAGAAAGAGCTGTCTGTTTAATCTGTCACAATAATAGCTGTGTGATCTTGGGAAAATTGTTTACTTTCTCTGATACGTGAGGTTGCTGTAAGTATTAAATGAAACAAATAATGTGAGGCCCCAGTGCTGTGCTTGGGACAGAGTAAGCTGTCCTCTCTCATCTCTTAAAATGTTGTTTCCTGCTCAACTTACAGACCTACTCAGTTTTCTTATTTCCTGCACACAGTTCCTATACACACACACACACAAACACACACACATACGCATATGCACACACGCACATGCATATGCACACACACACACACACACACACAAATACTCAAACATACAAGTGCACAGGGTGTTGTGGCAGATGCCCATAATCCCAACACTTGGAAGACCAAGACAGGAGGATCACCGAAAGTTCAAGGTCAGCCTGGACTGCAGAGAGAGACCCTGTCTCAAAAAAGAAAAAAAAGAAAAGAAAACCACACAAGTGCATGCATATACTTTCCCTCAACCCTATTACATACTTAAGCTTTACCTGCCCTTCATTAACAAAGAATATACTCCAACTCACTTCCCACTCATTTCTTGTCATGCTGCAACCTGGATTCCACACCTGTCTTTTTTCTGAATCTGCACCATATAGGGCAGCTAAATTGCCATATCTGGTATCTGACTGTCTCCCTCAGTTTTTAACTGCTTTACCTCTCCTCAGCATTTAGCATCACTGAACATCTCATCCTCCTTGGGTTGTTCTTCTCTGGGCTCCAATGCAAGTGAAGGAGCCACTGGCTCCCCCACACCCCACCTCTCTGCCATGTCCCACTCTGGCCCCTACTCTGACTCCCCTGCCCCTCTCTGCTTCCTGGGGTGAGTTTGCCACTCAGGCAGATATGAAATGGTCATAAAGCTATGGTGGCTCCTATCAGTGGCCTCAGAAAGTAGTGCCACCTGGCAATAATTATGAAATGGAAATAACTTTTTCAGATAATTAAAACTAAATGTTGCCTCCTAACCAAGAAAAGCTAAGGTGATTCTTAAACACCCTAGTCACAAAGAACAAAGTGAAGGAGACAAGAAGATGTACCCAGAGCTTTACAGCAAGCATGTTAGGAAATTTACTTCCTTTTCTTCTTTTACTACATAAATACGTGATGCAGCAGGTAGGAGCAGAAATATCTAAAACTATTCACAAAGTTGCTGAATGCTATTTTAAAATCCAAGCTTCTATCAATTACAAATAAGTTGAGCTTTTTCTACAATTGGTTTTTAAATTCCTTTTTTTTTTTTTTTGGTACAGGGGATCGAACTCAGGACCTTGTGCTTATGAGACAGGCAGCAGAACCACTGAGCTAAATCCCCAGCCTTAAATTCTTGATTCAAAGAAATCTTCATTCTAGTGTACATCAGTTATGAACTTTACATGGATGAATATCAAGAAATAGTGTAGAATCAGATAATGAACAAAGAAAAGGAACTGAAACTTTTCCCTTAGCCATGTTTTGCAAGTACTGCAATAATTCTTGACTAAGAAAGCACAGTAGTTAATATAAAAATCACAGTGTACGATCAGAGTTTGTTACATACATGTTAGTTAACAGCATTGGCCCTGGAATGAGACTGCCTTAATTCCAATTCCACTTAAACAACTTGCCAGTTGTGTGAAACTGGGGAAGTTATTTCATCTAAACTCTATTTTGCTAACCTATACAAATCAGAGGAAATAATGATACCTTTATACAGGAATTTTGGAAAGATAAAAAGAAACTATGTAAATTATTTAGCAAAGTACAAGACACATGGTTTACATTTAAAATATATTGTTCAGGGCTGGGATTTAGCTCAGTGGTACCCCCCGCCCCAAAATATGTTGTATAAACTTTTTTCTACATTCCCAGCCTTAGTTCCTTCCTTTGTGAGAAATTATGCCTTAATTATTTGTAAATAAATGTGTGTGTGTGTGTGTGTGTGTGTGTCTACACTGAGAAATGAGGCAGGGGAAACTTGACTGCAGAAAGACAGAGTCAGGCTGGGCGTAGTAGTGCACATCTGTAATCCCAGCACTCAGGAGCCTGAGGCAAGAGAATTGTTGTGAGTTAAAGTGCAGCCTGGACTAAATAGTGAGACCCTGACTCAAGAAAAAAAAAAGAAAGAAAGAAAGAAAGAAAGAAAGAAAGAAAGAAAGAAAGAAAGAAAGAAAGAAAGAAAGAAAGAAAGAAAGAAAGACGGAAGGAAGGAAGGAAGGAAGGAAGGAAGGAAGGAAGGAAGGAAGGAAAGAAAGAGAGAGAAGGCCAGAGTCACTCCTGGTGAAAGCTTAAAAGACCCATCTAGGGGGGCATGTTGGTGCATACCTGTAATCCCAGCACTCAGGATGCTGAGGCAAGAGGACCGCAGCAAGTTCAAGGCCAGCCTGAACTACATAGTTCAACACCAGCCTGAACTGCATGACGAGACCCTGTCTCAAAAAATAAAATAAAATAAATTAAAAAGCTAGTCTCTGCCTAGCACAGAAGAGCTCCACTCACTACTGTACTTCTTTTAACAAAGAAACAGCATTTCATCATCTAAGCTGGAGAAAGCAGGAAAGGTACCCAACATTCTATATAAAAGGGCTACACATAAATAAGAGTTGCTGCCAACTCTTTGTCACAGTAATATTTCATTATTTTATTGCTGTGATGGTTAACTTTATATGTTAATTTGACTGGGCTAAGTGATGCCCAGATATCTGATAAAACATTGTTTCTTGGTGTTTGTATAAGAAATTAGTATCCGAATCATTAGATTGAGTAAAGAACATCCACCTTTGGCAATGCAGGTGAGCATTATCCAATTGTTGAGAGCCTGAATAGAACAAAAAGGTGGAGAAAGAGCAAAATTTGTTTTCTCTTTGGAAGCTAGGACATCCATCTTCCCCTATCCTCAAACACTGACACTCTGGGCTCTCGGGACTGAGACTCACACCATTGGTTCTCCTGGCTCTCAGAACTCTGGGCTTGCACTGCAGCTACACCACCAGCTTTCCCAGACCTCTGGCAGAGAACAGACTGCAGGACTTCTAAGGGTGAATAACCACATGAGACAAGTCCTACAACTGACTGATTAATCTATACAGCAGTATCTTACTGGTTCTGTTTCACTGGAGAACCCTAATACAATTATGACTATTAAAAAATTCTGGGGCCTGGGGATTTAGCTAAGTGGTTCTGCCGCCTGCCTCTAAAGCGCAAGGACCAGAGTTTGATCCCTGGTACCAAAAAAAAAAAAAAGTAAAAAAAATTCTGATTCTGAAAGTTCACAGAAAAACACAACCACATATAAAGAAGAAAATAAAATTAATCATGCTTTCACAACCCCAGGATAGCTTCTATTAATATTTTGAAACAGTTTTTGTTACTCTCATTTACCTCTTTGTGCATCTATAATCAGTGCTATATATAGTTTTGACTACCCTCCCAATAATTCTATTATGAACATTTTTCAATGTCATTAAAAATATCTCTAAAACATTCTTTCCAATGACTACAAAATTGTCCTCTAGATTAATGTCTCATAATTTATGTATTTATTTTAATAACACCATTTTCTAAACACAAAATAATTATGTCCATTTATAAAATTAGAGACTATAACATATAAATCATCCATAATCTTATCATTGAGATATAACCACTGTGACTATTTTGATATATTTCCTTCTAGTATTTTTATATTATTAGCTATTATATACTTAAAATAATTGAGGTCATATATTACAAGTATTTTCCCATGTCATTTAAAGTGCTTTCAAAATGTAATTTTCAGTGCCTATAAAATATTAAATGATATATGTCTTGTCTCATTCCCTTACTGGTAGGGAGAGAAATTTCCAGACAATAAAGATGAAAACTGTTAAGATGCAGAGGGAAACAGCCAGTCAAAGGCCACGCCCCCTACATAAAGAGACTTTCTAGAGTTCAGACCTACTTGCCTTATAAACGCCAGTGGATCCTTCTAAAATCCAGGCCATCAAATTCAAAGGAAGGTGACTGTTGGAAAAAGAATCCTTCAGTTACTAGTGAGAGAAACTCTTCCCAAATAATGTAGCTCAGTGGTGCAATGTTTGCCTAGCATGTTTGAGGCCTTAGGTTCAATCCCTAACACTGCAAATAAAACAAAACAAAATACCAGAAAAAAAATAAATAAAAGGAGGAACAGAGAAAGGAGGAAGAAGGGGAGAAAGAGAAATGTAATAGCTGAAGAAAATAAGAGGAAGTGGCATCACTGCTGAATCCAGAGGCTAGAGCTATATCATTAGCTCTCTCTCTTGGGGTGTGTCTCATTTCTCTTCATCTGTGTTTTTATCCTTCTCTCTCAAATGGAAAACACAAATATTTTCCTGAAGGGCAGCTGTTCACATGACTCCCTAGCTTATGTCATCTTTATAGCTGTTAATCTCAGGGGAGAAGATAATATCTTTCCTGGTGGCTGCTGAAGAAAGTGAGGACTCTGGTCACCCAAGAGGAACCAATCGCTGTGTTCCAGGGAGACAGATGGTTTGATAGGTAAACTGGTGTCTGGGAGACCATACCTAGTACGCGGCAGAAAGATCAGCTCTACTAAGTTGCATGGCGGGAGTGGGGTTCTTCAAACAAGGAGGAAATGGCAGCAAAGTCGCATTCAAATAGGCAAGAGGTCAATGGTTACCACAGGCAGCAGAACCCTAAGAAGGGAAAGGGGAGCAAGCCATGAATGACCCCAGGGCACAAGTGACCAGGTGCTTTCCCACGTGCTCAGAAGTGAGGAGCAGCAGGGGTATCCCTCAGTGAGGACAGGCCCTGTGCACACACCTCAGTTTAATTAAGCATTCTTCTACCATTACTCATCTAGATTACTTCCGGCTTCCTTTTCATCAGTTCCTCTGCTAAATATTACCTTTTTATTCATTTTGTGATAATATTTATTTATGATTGTAAGATAAGCATACCGTCATGATAAAATACAGAAAGACAAATAAATAGGTACATTTCTATTATCCAGAGGGGACCAAGTATGTTTATGCACATACGTGTACACAAACATAGCATTGTACTTCAAAAAGTTTTTCATTGGTAAGTTTACCTAGAACTAAACCAAAAACATTTCAAGTCATTTATTAAAGAGTCTTTACTATCCAAATTTTAGCAGATGTATATATGTATGTATATGTTATCATGTAATTTTAATAAAAGATGTTTAATCATTTTCTGATTTGGGAACATTTAGATAGTATCCATTTTTATTTTTATAACAATATTTATATATATATACATATATATATATATTTGTCTGTGTCTTTGATTATTCATTGGCATAGATTCTTGGTAGTGGAGATATTTAACCAATGTACGTGAACCACCTTATGAGTATAGCCACACAGGCTGGATTCAGGTAAAGGGAAATGATTATTTTCTATACGGCCTCTGACAATCAGAACAGGGATTGTGGGAAACAGAAGAACTAACTCAAGGTGAAGGCTTTATATTAGCAGCCTTGTGGGGAAAAAATAAGATTTGTTTAGGTTGTCATTCAGCACGATTAAATCTTGTTGATAGATGAATTTGAGAGTTTCCCATGTTCATTTACATAGCTGTCCCTAATGATTCGACCCATAGGAAAAAAGACCTCCTTGGCCACTCACAACTGACTAAGCTGTCCTCAGAGGAATTTTCTCCACCCAAGAATTCAGGTAGACAGAGTAAAGAATTTGATTCATCAGAAATGTTCCAAAGTCTTTTGCACACAACAGTCAGAGGGAAGGAACACATCCCAGAGCATTCCACCAACTCTGCTCTGTGGGAAGGAAGGCAAACAGGGCACAGTGGTTGAATAAAGAACTCTCCAGCAACCTAGAGCTGCTTGGTAGAACTGGCAGGTAGAGCCCGGAGCTCTGACAGTCATCTTTGGTGGGAAGCAGCATAGGAGTGCAGGAGGAGTCCAACTGCATAAACTAGAGGAAGGGGAGAGATTTTAAGGGCTGCCATGATTGAGGAGCTTTGGAGAAAAGAATTCCAAGCCCAAGAAGATTTCTGAAATGCTTCCTAACCATATGGTCTGGTTCTCTAAGAATACCAAGAGCAAAGATATGTATTAGTCTTCAAGCTTTGAGAGACAAATTCATGTTCCTTTTGAATGTGACTCTGAGAGACCAGCCCACATGAAACCTGGAATAAACTTCAAAGTAACCACAATGTGAACCTCACATATTTCGCTTGGAAAGAGAAACTTGTTCTATTTTATACAGGATCTGTAGAATTTATTCACTACATTTTTCTTTTATGGTATGCCCTCCAAATGCTGAACACCTTTTTATTTCACGGCTAGATTGATGTATCGTATGATTGTGGCAAAGGTATTTTGAAGTAAGTTCTTTGGTTTTACCTCAGCTCTGTAAGTTTGTTTCCTCACTGTACCACATCTGTTCATTGATTGTAATTCATTATTATGGCAAAGACCTTGTTTTACTCATTCCTGTATGCTCCATGGCTTTGATTCAGGACTTTGCCCCTGGTGCTGCAACATACATTCTTATTAAATTATAGTGAAAACAGAAAAATAGGTGACTGGAAGAAGTTTTTCAATTATTAAAGAAATCTGATTTTTCATTTATTCATCAAGTCAGCAAACACATACTGATGATTTAATTCAGATGAAACCCCTATTTCTTTTTTTTCTTTTTTTAATTTTTTGGTGCCGGGGATCAAACTCGTGACCTTGCACTTGTGAGGCGGGTGCCAGAACCAGTGAGCTAAATCCCCCGCCTAAAACTCCTATTTCTTTAGTCTACTACAAAATTTGGTTTGTATTCTCCCCCAAGAACATGACTTTTCATTTGTTGAGCATTTTAAACTTGACACTTAGCAAAGCACATCATGGAATGAAAAGGAAAGCAGAGTTCCTGCCCGACAGAAGTCTGGCCCTGTTATCAAAGGGCAGAAGAGATCCTGGAGAGATCTCTACTTCTGAAGAGCAAAGCACCCTATTTGTATCATTGTGCTTAAGGTTCTTTAACCGAGCAGTACGAGAAGTACTCTGGCCTGACAAATGAAGTATGTACTTTAGTTAGCAGGATGAAAGGAGACAGTGAAGGACAGGGAGCTGGGAAAGGGAAGAGATCTTAGGCAAACTATCCTTAGACAACCTGTCTCAGGCCAAAATAAAAGGTGTCTTAAAGCTGAGAGATGCCAGAACAGCCTCTTCAAAGGAACACTAGCAGTGAGGAAAAATGGGCAGGAGTTTTAAGAAATAAATGTGTGAACCAGGATTTAGCTCAGTGTTGCCAATGCCTGCCTCACAAGCACAAGGTCCTGAGTTCTATCTCCAGTACCAAAAAAAGAAAAAAAGAAAAAAAAAAAGAAATCAATGTGCATAACTGTTCTACTGTATGATAGGAAGAGGTCAAAAGCAGTAGAGGGAAATAATAGAAGGGTGCTGCATTATTTGAATAAGTCTTGGTGTCTCTTTTTATCATGTTGGCTTCCCACTTTGAACCTGGCACACAGATCAGATAAGACTGTTTTACTTCTAGTCTCACAAGTCACATGAGAGCAATCACTTTGTCACCAATAAAGCAGTCACAGGGATTACTGTGGGAGAGAGAACTGTAGGGTGTTACCCCCCACCCCCATCCTCCTCCACTTTGCCTGGAACTCTCTAGGTCACTGAAAGTTACCAGTCCCTGGAACCATCTCAGTTCCCTGCAAAACTGGACCTGGAGTGGGCTGAGGAGAATTGAAGTATACATGAATTCACTTATATTTTTTTTCACAACTTCAAGATAGTCAGATTGCATCTCCTCAAATGCCAGTTACTCAGGTATAAAACCAGAAAGGTAGTGGGTATTGGGTGTGACCAAACAAGGGAACTGTTTGAAATCAGCCCACGATGGATTTGGGGACATCTCACTAACAACATGAGGAAGGGAGATTCTGTGACTTTCTTGGAAACACATATGGTAGATTTCTTTTAAAAAGTATTTTACTTTTTATTCATTTAAATTATGGTACATTTCTTTTAAAAAGTATTTTACTTTTTATTCATTTAAATAGGTAGGATGCTAGTCTCTTTATTAAAACTTATGCTTTCATATCAATATGTTCGTTTATTTACATGGAATTAGAGAATGTAGCTACTTACAAGGGATTTCATTGATTAATTTGCAATTATCCCTCACACAAATCCAGTGCTTCCCAAGGTCTTAGATTTTTCAACTTTGAATTCTCCTAACAACACGACATGAAGAATGTAAACCTCGTGCTTCAAGAAGTATTATTTTTTCTTAATGTGCTGCTGAGAACCATCAGCTACACTTTGCTAACACCATGCATCAAGGGTCTCTAACCTAAACCAGCCCCTCAATACTGTCCAGTCCTCTCTACTCTCCCCAAATCTCCTCACCTTCCCCCTCTTTTCTCTTGCTCCACCATACCCCTGCCCCTCTTCCTCTGTCACCATAAGTCTTCTCTTTGTGCCCCAGGCTCACCCTTTCCCTGTGCCTGCTCAGTGCTCCTCACTTCCATCCCAGAAGCCCCATCCCACCGATTACCATGGCCTCTGTTTCCATTTATCACAGGCTCTGCTCTTCAGCATTTGGTCATGCTCAACTCATTCCTACCTTTAAAAGAAATTATTTTTCTATCCTAGTTGTTCTCAGTTCTGGCTGCTCCTGAGAATCATCTGGGGAGAGTTTTAAAAAATGTATAATACCTAGCTAGTGGTAGTTAACCTTCTAGAGCTCTCAATGCTAACAAACAGCTGGATGCAGCATGCGTGCCATAGGTTCACCACTACTGTACATCATACCAATTAAGTCAGAACTGCCATGGATGAAGCCCAAGTGCCAAAAAATGTTATAGCACCCCAGGTTATACTAATGTGCAGTGGGGATTAAGAAATACTGATCTATGGGGACGGGGATTTAGCTCAGTGGTTTCGACGCCTGCTGCACAAGTGCAAGAACCCGAGTTGGATCCCTGGTACCAAAAAAAAAAGAAATACTGATCTAATTTAACTGTCCCTCCAGCTACTCTCCTTTGTATTCATTCACTATCAAACTTGACTTGCTGCTTCCTTTTTCATGCCTGTACCGGAGTGAGCTGGCTCTTGGGTTGTCCCTTCCCCAATCCCTCCCAATGCCTCAAGGTTACTGAATGTTTCATAGATATAAATCCCCCTTTTCAGTCATTAACCAATTTGACTTGGCAGCATTGACCCTGTAGACCATCCTGTCCTTCTTGAAGCATTCTCTTCCCTTGATGCGCCCCCACCCCACCATGCTCCTCTTTCTTACCACTGATCCTCCTCTTTTTCCCTAGGGTCCCCACATCTCAGGATCCATCTTTACCCTTCTTTCTCTGTACATTCTTTGGACAATCTCTTCTGCACTCTGGACTTTTCCTGCTGTCCAAATGCCAATGCCTGACATAGAGCCTAACCAGCTTTCTTGGCACCCCTATATCTAGCAGCTTCCTGAACAACTTCCTTTGGATATCTCAATGGCACACAGAAATTCAATGGCAAGACTGACACATTTCCTTTATTCATTGTTTTCTACTTCAGTTTGTATCGTTGTCCAAGTAGGCATTCTCCTCAACTAGCTCTCTCAAACTCCCATTCAGTCAACTGTATATTTTCATGTAGAAAAGGCTGACTCTAAATCTGGAAGCCCTTAGACCTAAATATGGTCTGAAAACCTAAGCATTTTAATTCTATAAATTAATCTCAATAAAATAATCTTAATAAAAAGGCCTGGCATACCATTGCAAAATCTTTTGTGTATTTATGAATACCATGGGCATAGTATATTGAATATTGAGTATTTGAAAATGTATTTTAAATTATTGTATATTACTCACCCCCAAACTCTACCTACTTTATCTTCCTAAGAAGAATCATGCAGCTGTTCATTAATTAAGGAGGCCCATTTTTTAATTCTCTTACACTACATGAGCTAGGGACAATGAAGTCTGTACACAGTAGGAGCTTTGGAGAAAAAAATCATTTTTAGCAATAACACTGCTGATTAAAATTCTGTGAATTTTCAGATTTTTTTTTCAAAAGGAATAATTTTTTTAAAAAGTAAGATCTAAAAGCTGTTTTTCTTACACTTTTACTAAACCAGTTTCTGAAGTCTAAAATAAGTTCCACTTACCAATTCTAAGAGAGGCTATTTTTCCATAGGACCCCTATGTGGCTTTTAAGAATTCCCAGGATTAATAATTTGTGTTAGCATCAAACCCCTCGCTTCTCTTGCTTTTGACCATCTGCACATTTTGCATGCTAAGGATCTGTTGGTATGCTTATGTATCCAACCCTTTGCATATGGAATGAGTGTGCTTTCAAAAAGCTGGCCCATAAAAGTTCTAAAGGAAGCCGTAAGTGCTTGGAGGGAGTCCAGCCTCATACTGCAGATGGTGCTGCTATGAGGGTGGGTAGCGGTGGAGTTCACAGCTCTAGATCAGCTGGGGCTTTGCTCCACGGACCTGCTGCTCTGGGATGGATGGCACCACCTCTATGCATTTACCATTTATGAGGTGCTTTCACATGCCCTGAGTAGTAAATTCATAAAGGAAAACACAAAGCTCTTTTAAATGAATGCAGACTAATGCCTGTTCCCTTTTGTTTGCAACTTGAAACAAAAATTAAGTGTAAAGGCTAAAGCCAATGTCAGTGTTTAAGAATAATGAAGAACTACGAAACTTTGCAACTTGCTGTGGAAGAAGAAATAAATAACAATAGGGTATTTATGATCCAGGGGTATCTCAATCTTTTTCACTTAGTTCCATAGAAGTCAAATGAAAGTAATGATTTATGTGGATTTAAGTCCTGTTATTGCCTGAGGAGATGCTAGATGGGAAGAGGAGGGCAGGGGGTAGAGTATTTGATCTATGCAAAAACATTTCAAACAGGATAGCATAAGCTGAGGAGCATGTAGAATATTTAATTTTGAACTTAGGGGTTTTTTAATACTTAAATTTGTACCTAAAAGGTAAAGTTATAACAAAGATTGGAATCAAGAGCAACGTGATTGGTTTTGACCCAGAACTCCAGTCACAATGTAATCGTATTTGAGAACACTGGCTAACAGCTCAGCTCAAACCAGGAAACCAGAGGAAGAGAACAGAATTACTTCTGAAGATCTTGTGCCATTTACCTTTTACTCCTCAGAGCTAGTGCAGATTTTCCTACATACCTGATACTCAGAAATGCTTACCTACCATTTAGATAAACACAGTAAGGGTACGGGGTGCAGGAAGTGGCAATACTTAATAGAGGTGGTGTGGTTGAGAAAGAATTGCCTAAAAGAGTTACGAGTGTGATTCTAAGAAAAGGAAAAAGCAAGACATGGCTGATGGTCTTTGTAACATATCTTTTGATTCTCAGATAATGCAAAACAATGAGCATCAAATGTCATCTAAACTCTCCAAGAAAAATCAATTTGCTTAACGATAATCTGGGGCTCTCATGTTATACATTCATCCTGGGAGTGGACATCCTATCTAATAGGGTTCATCCCTGATCCCTTATGGTACGGCCATCTGGGAAGCCATGGGGTGCCTATACATTCCTAGTGCCTACTTCAGCATGAGTCATTTCTCATTGAATTTTTTGAAGTACTACATTGGCTTGACAATTGTTAAAACTATGATGAAATGCCTTCAGTGGGAGCACATTAAAAAGCAAGAGACAGTTTGCATCATCATAAGACTGAAACTCCAGGGCTGGGGATTTAGCTCAGTGGCACTGCACTTGCCTCACAAGGGCAAGGTCCTGGGTTCCATCTCTGGTACCAAAACAAAAACAAAAACAAAAACAGACTGAAACACCAGCTTGCAATCATATTAACAGGAAAAGTAATCAAAAACTAACACTTCAAGGAAATGTGTTATTGGATAACCATTCCTAAAAGTCATGCTATTCAAAAATGGAGGCTAGGTCCAGGGATTTAGCTCAATGGCACCGCGTCTGCCTTGAAAGTTCAAGGTCCTGAGTTCAGTCCCTGGTACCAAAGAAAAAAAGATTAAATATCCATGACATTTGCATGCATCGCATCTCCACACAGTAGAATCCAGGGGCAAGAAAGGCACTATCTGTTTATAAAAGTGAAAAGTTATTTCCCAAAAGCCCCTTAGATGATTTCTCCCTCTCATTTTATTAGCCAAATTTGCTACATGTTCATTCCAAATCACTGAAACGTCACTTTCAATTCCACACAAAGACCATTTCACACTGGGACCATTTTGGCCCCACCTGCTACCTTGAAGAGCAGGCAGGTTCCCCTGAACATAGAATAGAGGGGATGGTGGAGTGGCTACCTGAAGGGAATCAGGGTTTAATTGTGAAATTAGCTGAGACAGGGCTGGGAAGAAACCCAAAAAAAGCACATATCAAAAAAAAGCACATCCGCAGCCTGCCTCGTGGGTGCAAGGACCCGAGTTCAATCCCCGGTACCAAAAAAAAAAAGCACATATCCCACTAAGTGAGTTACTAGGCAGCAGTCACACATCTCTGACCCTCACTTTCCTCCTGGGTCAACTGGAGAGGTCCACTTTATAGTATTTTTTTTTTAACTGAATGTTTGCTGTTCAACACAAATCTGACCTGGAATAGGTGCGCAAAAATTGTATTTGCATGAGCATTTTATAATAACCTATTGTGCTTCATACTGATGCAAACTTTTTCAAAGTTTACAGAGAATTTATAATTAGGGGAGTAAGATCTGTATATAAATTTGTAATGTTTATGGTGCAAGTGCATTAATCTTTGCCTTTGTATTCCTTCCAATACTTTGCACCTTACAAAGCACTCTACCCCTTTTTACTTCCTCTCTTTGGTATCTAATTACAAAGTCACATTATTTTTCTTCTAGGCTTTTATGATGTGATCTGTTCCACTAAATATAATCCATATCAGATTTGGTATGGCATTAACTGAAATATGAAGACCTACTCATTTCTCTCATAATTATGTAACCAATCATTTCAATATCATTTACAAAGTAATGCTTTACTTCATTGAGTACGATGTCTTCTTTATAGGAAGTTTAGAGTATTCCTATAAAATTTGGGACAAAAGAACAGGATAATCTCCCCTCAGAAACCAAAGGAGTAGGGAAGAAGCACCCATACCCCCCCATACCCATTATACACACTGCAACCAAATCTCTAACTTGAGAATCAACAGTTGCATAAAATCCAGTCTCTCCACCTGATCAGTTTCTCAAATTTTTCTTCAGCACATCCAGATGATTTTCTGTAGTTTCCTTCATATTGAGTTCTCATACTGCTGATTCAGAAGATTGTAGGTATGATAATCCTTCTCAGTGCTTCTAATGCTTAGCTCTTAGAACAGTATGCAGGAGTGTCCATGTGGCTGCTCTGAGATTTTGACTATGACAATTCTTTATTTTTTGGCAGTAAATCCAATACAAACTTGCACACATGTGGTTATTTCCAGGTACCCTACCAATAGTACACTCTGAGACAGATCCGATTTTTGTAGTTATTTCTATTCCCACTATTTTTCAGCTCCAGTCAAAATGGATTATTTGTTAATCCTTAAACATGCTGCATACTTTCTTGCTTCTGTGTCTTTTTTATACCATCCCCTGAAGTTGGCAAGCATTATGCCAAAACCTCCTTCCTCACATCCTTCTCTCCAAATCCTAACCAACAATGTTAGACATATTGGAAATAACCTAATGATTAACGACATTTAAATCCAATGGAGTGTTACACAAATAATAAAAGTGAACAAAAGAAGAGGAGGAAGGCAAATGTTGAATAAAAAGTGTATAAATAAATTGCATTTGCCACTTGATTATAAATAGATATCTTAATCAGGCTCTGATCAGCAAGACACAAAGGTTACAAGAGCCAGGGCAGCTGTGGCAAGGAGGGCCTGGATACTGAAATTTGTCCTCCGTAAAACTTTGTTTCTTTTTCTCTATCTCTTGGCCTCCTTTCTCTCTTCTTCCATCTCTTGCTATTATTTTTCTGTTTAATTCTTTTTCACCATAGATAGGCTCCTTTTGTGGGAGTGTGGGTGGGATGGAAAATGACCTCCAGAATCTAAGCCAATTTTTTCAAATGCCCAGTAAGGACTCTGACAGATCTGAATTGACTCCCAGGCCTACTTTAGCCCAGTCACCATGGTCATAGGAATGGCTACTGTGAGAGGTCAGACCTAGAATAAGAGCCTGCCCTGTCATCAGGGAGAAGGGGTACTATGATTAGCAGCCTCACTGAATCACCGATTGGAGTGGGCAATGGATCCCCAAAGAGAATGGGTATGTATTGAAACAGAAGAGAAAGGATGATCAGAGAAAAAGCAGCCAAAGTGCTAAGCAGACAAAAAACAAATAAGCAAAAGCAAAAACAAAAAAACGAGTAAGCAAACAAAAGACGTTGCATTCTACAAATTGGCATACAAGGCCCTGGTACTGTTACAACCTTCTTTTTCACAATTTTATACTTCAATTCCTGTGTTAGGAACATTCTGAATTAATCAAATTGTACATCTCTAGGCTCCTCCTTTTTATGTGCTGTTCTTTCTTTCCCTAAAACCCTCCTACTCCTCCTGCCTCTGCCTGGGTAAGAACAATTCACACTTCAGCTTATACTGCCCCTGTGCCTGGCTGTAGGAAGCCTGCAAGGATTCCCTCAGTGAGAGTTAGAATCCCATGCATGCAGACAGTGCCCGAGGCTTACCTCTAGCACAGCACATATCACATCATATACTGAGTGAGATACTCCCGCTAGTTTAAGCAGGAAGGGATTATCAGGGCCCAAGCGAGTTTATGAATTTCTGGGAGGCTAGACAACCTGCTTAGGTAATACTTAGATTATAAACAACAGAGGAGAAACCTCCAACATCCTATAGAAACTGCCACTTAGCCCCTTCAACGAGAGAACCAGTATTCCACAACTTCTGCAAAGACAAGCACCTCCACCACCCTTCCTGCTACTATGAGGACTTGTGTCCAGCATCTTATGACATATGCTTTACCTTCCAAATCTGTGCTTGGCAGAAGCTCTGACACATAGAGAATATAGCTACAAGGGAAACAGGAAAACATACCTTTCATCACTATAAACAATGTTGAAAAGTATTGAGTAAACCAATTTCCAGTATCTTTTCAGTGTCATCCTCAAAAGTTGTTTTTTGTTGTTGTTGTTGATGCTGTTGTTTTATTGGTACAGGGATAGAACTGAGGACCTTGCACTTGTGAGGCAGGCATGCACAAAAGTTGTTTTTAAGGACAAATTTATGGTCGTCATACTGTCATGGTGAACAGTTGTATTATTTGTATGAAACCTTTATTTCCAGAAATACTTTTATGTTAATATCCACTTTATCTGATATTAATATTGCTCAGCCAGATTTCCTTTGCTTACTAATTTCCTGTTGTTTTCTGTCTCTTTATTTGTAATCTGTTATTTTGTGTGAGGTTTATAAGTTATAAACAGTATGTGTAATTGATTTTTAAAAAACAAACCTGAGAACCCTCTCTTTTTTTTGGTACCAGAGATTGAACTCAGGTCCTTGTGCTTTCAAGGCAGGCGGGGGAACCACTGAGCTAAATCCCTGGCCCCCTATCTTTTAATGAGTTTAGACATTTATTTTTCACAGTGATTAGGAAGAAATCTTATAACTTATTTCTGATACTTTATATTTCCTTCTTATGAAGCTTGTTCTTTTTTCCTTCTTTTCTCTCTTCTTTTGGGCTGTCAAGTTTTTTCTAATTCCTTTTCTTTTTCTTCAACAAGTTTGGAAGTTACACATTCTCTTTCTGATCATTTAGTAGTTTTCTGGGTTTGGGTTTGTTTTTTTGTTTTGGAGGGGGTTTTGTTTTGTTTTTGTTTTTGTTATTTTGAGACAGGATCTCACTATGTAGCTCAGGCTGGCCTTGAACTCACTGTGTAGCCCAGGACAGTCTCAAACTCACAGCAATCCTCTTGCCTCAGCCTCCAAGTGAGAGGATTACAGGCATGCACCACTAGTTTTCATTTAGTACTTTTAAAGACTTAGGTTTATATTTTTCTAACAAAGTCAATAGTTAATCCATATCTCTAGCCTTCTCCTAGGCAAGACATTTAGAACAACGTGACTTCCATTCTGACTCACAACTTTCTCCAAAGGCCCATGTCCTGATTGCCTAAATTTTGGTTGGGATATTTTAATCTGTGCTTGGAAAGAAGAAGGTCCCTCTGTGTGATCATCCTGCATCTTGATCTGAGTGTTGCTGTCATCTCTGGCTCCGTGGCTTTCTCAAACTCCTCCAGGCTCCACAGCTTTCACCTATGTTCTTGACTCCCATTTTTCTTATCAGTTCATAGACATCTGACAGGACCCCAGCTCCCTCATCTCTTGCCTGCTACCACATCATGCTGCAGGCTTCAGCATGGGAGAAGCCAGGCAGGGCCCACAGCCGAGGGACGTGTGCCCCAGAGCATGAAGAACACAAGCACAGCAATGTTTCTCAATTGTCCTAACCTACTACTGCCCTTCTCCTTTTCAGCACATGAACCTGTCTCCTGCCTCAAAGGAAACAGAAGCCATCAACTAAGAACTTGCAAAATTTTCCACTTCCTCAGGGATCAATTCAACTATATTACCACCCTTGTTTCCCTCTCAGTCTCATGTTAAGCAATGACCTTCCTCTGCTCCGAGGCCAGCTTTACTACTCCAATCTCCTATACTTTTAATTCTCGCTCATTGTACCCCCAGACAATACTGGCTAAATTAATACTTTACTTGTACTCAATACTTAATAGATATTACAGAGGAAATGAATGAAAACATTTTCCAAGTAAGACATGTACCATAATAGCTATATTTTCATCTGAAATACTATTAAGAATATGAAGATATTCTGAACACTCGGAAGTTTACTTTCACTAAATATTTCAAGATAATATCAACATATAGAACAAATATCTGAATCTATGGTTGGCCTATTCTGGGTGTTGGGGATAGAGTGGATAAAATAACCAAGATCTACATTCTCATATAACTGACAGTCTAGAGGGTGAAATCAGGAAATAAATAAGTAATCAAATAATATAATTCCAAATGGCAGTGGGGACTATGAAGAAAATAAAATAGGGTAATAGGTAAGAAATGGCATGTGAGAGGAAAACTAGAAAGCTAAAGCCTTCTTTATGTGGCAAGAATATAAAGACCAAGGAGGAATAGAGTGTGAGAGCCAGACCATGATCTGATGTGTGATGTGCAGATGCTACTATAAGTGCGTTGAGATGCCATTGGCATTTTTAACTAAAGACTACAGGTTGTAATGTGTGCAAAAATTATACAACTTGATCACACATACACACACCCATCTTGAAATAACCACTTGACCTAGTTCAAGATATAGAACACTTCCAAAACCTGAATGTTGCCTCATATCCCTTCTCAATATAACCACATCTATCCCAAGGCCTAGCAAAGGTAAAGTCCAGTCCCCACTGCCCAGCCTTCTATTACTGAGGATTAGTGTTGCTTGTTTTTGAACATTTTATAGAGTACAAACATTCTAATTTAAGAGATTCATTCATATTGTTTTATGTGCCAGTAGTTCATTCTTTTTTTATTGCTTGTATTTTGTCGTATGACTATTTATAGATAAACCTAGTATGAATAGCCTTTGTGTTGGATGTGGCTGCGGGTGTGGGTGTACTGGTGGTGCTGGGGATTGAATCCAGGGCCTCATGCATACTAAACAAGTACCCTGCCACTGAATTACGCTTCCAGCTCCCTGTGTGAATACTCTTGAACATCTTTTGGTAGATATAGGTACTCATTTAACCTGGGGGTGTAATTGCTAGGTCATGGAGTAAGCATATATTTAGCTTGATTAGTTATTGACAATTTTCCAAATTCATTATATTTTCCCTTCCACTAGCAGTGTTTGAAAATTTCTAGCTCCTTGACATTGTCAACATTTGGTTTGCTGGTGTTTAATTTTTTAAAAATTTTAACCATTTTTTGGTTGTACATTAGAATCTCAGTGTAGCTGTAATTTTACTTTTCTCGCTGATTAATGTTTAGTGGGGTTTTTTTAATATTCTACTTGCATATTTGGACTTTAGCCAGAGATAGCTTTTGGACTGGAGACTGAGTGAACTTAGCTTTTATATAAAGATTCCCTTGGTTGCTCTGTGGAGAACTGGCTGTAGAGAAGCATGGTGAAAGTGAGAGAACATTTTAAAGGTTATCACAGTAATTCAGGCAGGATTAGTAGTGATAAAGAAGTTAGAGAGAAAAGATTAAATAAATATGGGGGCTACCAAATGTACCCCCTGAATGGCTTTAGTAGAGAGAGAAAGAATCACATGTGACTTGTACAACAGCTCAAGTGCATTTCCCACTGTAGAAATCCCAGAGTGGGTTGGAACAAAATAGAAAAGAATAGACATAATCAGACATAGCAAACTGTGCTAACCACAAAATTAAAAAAATAAAATAAAAACCTCTGGTCACAAACTGTGCTCAAAGAGACACTGTGGACACTCAGAGAACCACAGCGGACTTTGACTTGCTTCTCTGGCTTGCAGATTAACTCTGTAGCACTGTGTGTGTATGCCAGCATGAGTTATTTGACTTCATTTATCACTAATGTTGCTGGGGTTTTTTCTTCCAAGAATAAATATGTCTCTACACAATGAAATTAAAAAAATTCTTAAGCTTAAAATTAGATTACTTTGGAAATTACAAGCATTTTTCTTCATGTGTAAAGTCACTCTGCCCTTGCAGGCCAACTCTGGGGAAGTGACACATTTCTTTTTCCATCCCACACTTTGCTTATTTTCAAACAATGAAAAGCAAATCCTCAACACTTCAAATGCTTAGCACATGTGGCAAATATTTATATCCTCATTTAGAACTTTAATTTCAAATTATGTTATGTAAGTCCTAGCACACCAGACCAATAGCTTACTAGGCCATTTCTTCATGGAAAAGAAAATTCAGCCCTTGCAGAATAATAAGCAGAATCTTCAAGTTGCTGCAGTGTTAGGCTGCCTGCTGCTTTGGTTTGTATAGTGCTTTTCAATTTGGAAACCAGTAATAATACTACATAAAAGAAGGACCTCATAGTTAATAACGGCTTACTATAGATAGCCCCTGTGCTGAACACCAATCCTATGAGCTATGCACTATTATTATCTCCATTGAACATATGAGAAAACTGAGTTCAGTAGCTTACCTAGGATCAGTTAGCTGGTAAGCAGCAGGGCTGAGATCAGAACCTAGATTTATCTGAATCTCAAACTGAAGCTTTTAATGGTTTCCAAGCTATGACAGTACAGGGTGGAAGTTAAGTGTGTGTATGCCACAGTCAATCTCCTTGGGTTCGCATCAAAGCCCTGCCACTGACTGTGTGGCCTCAGCAGTTTCCTGTGGGAGCTGGTAAAGTTCATTAGTTCATGCCAAAGGTTTTACTTCTTGCCGTGATACATATTTCATTGGGTACTGGAAGAACTAAACAAGTTAACACAAATACAACTAGAGTTGTGCCTAGGTTCTGATATGAGAGTATTGTCTGTCACTTCTTTTAAAAGGTACTAGCTTTATTGAGATATAATTCACATGCCATACAATTCAAACATTTATTGTGTACCATTTAGTTGTTTTTCATATATTCAAGGAATTGTATAACCGTCAGCATAATCATTTTCAAAACTTCTTTCCTCCCTCCCTCCCTCCCATTCCTCCTCCCATCCTTTCTTCCTTCTTTCCTTCTTTCCTTCCTTCCTTCCTTCCTTCTTGTGGTGCTGCAGATGGAATCTAGGGCCTTGTGCATGCTAGGCAAGTGCTCTATCACTGAGATACATCCCAGCATAATTTCAGAACATTTTGTCAACCCCAAAAGAAACCCAGGACACATTAAAAATCATTTCCCTTCACCCCACCCCCATCCTAGGCAACAACTAATCTACCTTGTGTCTAGATTTTTAGATCTATAAGAATCAATAGAATATGGATTGCCTATTTTAGACATTTCATATAAATGGAATCATACAATATATGGTCTTTTGTTTATTGCTTCACTTAGCATGACACTTCAAGTTCATTCATATAGTAGCATGTAGCAATCTTCATTTCTTTTTACTGCTAAATAATATTACATTGCATAGATATGCCACATTTTAATTATCAATTTATCAGTTGATGAACATTTGGGTTGTTTACACTTTTTGACTGTTTTGTGAATAACGATGCTGTGAAAATTTGTGCAGAAATTCTTGTGTGGACATATGTTCTCATTTCTCTTGGGTATATAACCAGGAATGGAGCTACAGCTACTGCTTTTCACTGACTCCTTCTTTGTGTATATCTCTTTGTGTGCATATGTACTTGTTAAATTTCCTTTTCAGTATTCTTTTTTTCTTATTAGCATGTTTACAATACAGAAAAGTATGATTGTTTTGGAGAATTGGTACATGTATATAATATATCTTGATAGTTTTTAATTTCTTTACTCTTTTGCCCCTTCCCCTCCCCCAACCCCCTTCCCCATTTTGTTTTGTAATTTCCTCTCATTTCTCACTTATTTATTTGTATTCAAGTTTTTCCATATAAGAGAAACCATGTGATACTTAACATTCTGTATGTGACTAATTTGAAGCATGTGGTCTCAAATTCCATCAGTTTTTCAGTAAATGACAAGATTTCATTCTCCTTTATGGCTAAATAATATTACATTGTGTATATATACAACGCTTTCTTTATTCATTCCTCTGTTGGTGGAAATCTATGTTGTTTCCAGAATTTAGCTATTGTGAATTGTGTTGCTATAAACATGATTATGCATGTATCACTATAGTGTAATCTCTTTAATTTTTTCAGGAATATTCCCAGGAGAGGGATAGCTGCGTCAAATGGAATTTCTGTTTTGTTTTGTTTTGTTTTCAGTACAGGAAATCAAACTCAGGACCTTGAGCTTGCAAGGCAGGTGCAGTGACAATGAGCTAAATCCCCAGCCCTGAAATTTGTATTTTTAGTATTTTAAGGAATTTTCATACTGCATTCCATAGTAGTTGTACTAGTTTACATCCTTACTAACAATATACAGCCCCTCCTTCTGCATCCCCCTCCCATCCTCACCAGTGTTCATTGTATTTTGTGTTCTTGATGTTAGCTACTCTGAGTGGGGTAAGATGGAATCTCAAAGTTTGATTTGCATTTCTCTGATGGCTAACAATAATGAACATTATTGCATGTATTTATTGGCTATTTATACTTCTTTTGAGAAGTGTTGGTTTTTTTAGAAGTGTTTCTTTCAGTTCACTTGACCATTTTTTGACTGGGTCACTTGTTTTGGTGAGTTAATTTTTTTTTTTTTTAGTTCTTTATATATTCTAGATATTAGTCCTCTATCAGGACAGTGACTGGCAAAAATTTTCTTAATTTTGTAGGTTATCTTTTCACTCTGTTGATTCTTTTCTTTGCTGTTGCAGGTGCTTTTTAATTTGATACAATCCCATTTGTTGTTTCTTGATATTATCTGTGCTACTGGAGTTCTATTCACAGAATCTTTGTCTATGCTTATGGCATAGACATATGCTTCATGTATTTCCTCTAAATTATCTTCCAGCAGTTTCAAAGTTTCTGTTTCTATATCTAAGTCTTTGATCCATTTTTATTTGATTTTAGTACAGAGTGAAGATAGAGATCTAATTTCAAACTTCTAAAAGTCAATATCCAGTTTTCTCATTATCATTCATTAAACAAGATATCTTTTCTCCAATATATGTTTTTTGACAACTTCCTCAATATCAGATGGCTTTAGATGTGTGGAGTTGTTTCTGTCTTCTGTTCTATTCCATTGGTCTACATGTTTACAGTATTTTTGCCTGTACCATGTCGTTTTTGTTACTATAGCTTTAAATCCAGTATTGTGATGCTTCCTGTTTTGCTCAGGATTGCTTTGGCTATTCTGGATCTCTTCTGGTTCCACAGAAGTTTTAGGATTTTTTTTCTAGTTCCATGAAGAATGTTGTTGGTATTTCAGTAGGGATTGCCTTGAATCTATAAATAGCTTTTAGTGACAGGGCCACTTTAACAATACTATTTCTACCAATCAAAAAACAAAAGTCATTCCATTTTCTAGTGTCCACTTCAGTTTTTTTCTTCAGAATTCTGTAATTTCCATTATAAAGTCTATCATGCCGGGTGTGAGGGTGCACACCTGTAATCCCAGCACTTGGGAGGCTGAGGCAGGAGAATTGCTATGAATTTGAGGTCAGCCTGGGCTACATAGTGAGTTTAAGGCCAACCTGAATTACAGAGCAAGACCCTGTCTCAAAAAGGAAAAAGGTCTTTCACCTCCTGATTTCCTTCTTGAAGAGTTCATTATTGGTGTATAGTAGCACATTTAATTTTTGTGTGTTGACTTTGTATCCTGTGTATATATCTCTTAATATGTAGACACGTGATTCTCATATAAACATATATTTTAGGGTTTTGTTCTGAATGTCCTTGGAAGGAAAGCATCCTCTTGTTTTAACATCACAAATAAAATGAGACTCTTGGAAATCTGCCTAACCTTTTCTCTGTCTAAAGCCTTGGCCCATGCTATATCCTCTGGGGTTCTAATCCCCTTTCCAGCATGCTCCCCCTCTTCCCCACACCAAACCTTTGGTTAACTGAAGACTTTATTTCTTGCCAGGAAGCTGTGTTTGGATCCCATAAGTGGTTTGGGTGCCTTCCTCTGTGTTTCCATGATGTCCTGAGCATTGTTTCACCATCACCCTCATCACATTCTGCCACACTTGTAACAAAGCTGATGAACCAATCAGACCAAGACCCTGTGGAAGGGGCATTTTCTTCCTCCATCATTCATGCTAAGCACAGGCTTGGAATGCAGTAGTTGTCCAGTGGATGTGGATGGAAGTTAAGAAGGAAGAGAGGACAGAATTGGTCTAGGTATTTGCTAGGAAGTAACATCCCGGTCTATAAGACTGGCACAATCTTTTCTGTCAAATAAAACAACCATGAGTTGAATTGACACAATAGAAAAAACCAGGTAGTGATTATTCCAATTGGAAAAAGAGTCTTCTTTTTTAAAAATCATTTAGTACAAACTTCTTGTTTTGAGTCCTCTGGGAAAGTGACCTCAAAGGCAGTGTGTGTTACACAGTAATACCCAGGATGCTTTTAATGGTACACAATCCATATTTTTAACGTAAATTTCTTATTTATTTCAAAGTAAATTAGAAATTAATATAGCTAGGATGCAAAACCCACAGAATTGTTTTTAGGAGCAGGCTAAAGTCTTTTTATAAAATTAAGACAAACAAATTTAAAAAATAAAATTAAGACTATTCAACCAGGCATAGTGGCATAACATTTGTAATCCCAGCACTTGGGAGGCTGAGGCAGGAGGATCACCGCAAGTTCAAGGCCAGTCCGGGCTGCATGGTGAGTTTAAAGCCAGCCAGATCCACACAGCAAGACCCTGTCCCCACCCCAAATTAAATAAATTAATACATTAAGACTATTCAAATTATGTATCAAGTAAATAATGGTGCAGATGGAACACAGATATAGGAAATAATATATAGGTGGTACAAAATAACTTAAATTTTGGAACACTCGGAACTTTTAAAATATGATTGTGTGTGTGTGTGTGTGTGTGTGTGTGTGTGTGTGGTACTGAGAATTGAACCCAGGGCCTCTGAACTGAACTACATCCCCAGATCCTTTCATTTTTTTATTTTGACAAAGGGTTTAATCTGTTACATTGTCCAACCCAGGCTCAAACTTGTACTGCTCCTGCCTCAGCCTCTCAGAGTGCTTGGATTACAGACATGTAATCCCAGGCTATATGTGGAGGAGTAGCAAGGTTATAAAACATAAATAAAAGTACAAAGTCATAGTGATAATACTACCTACTACCTTTTTAGTTCTTCTATGCCCTGGGTATTCTTCCAGGTGTTTTATAGATGTTAAATTCATCAGTTTTCACAAAAGTCCTGCAAAATAGTTACTAATAATCTCCACTTTACAAATAAGACCTTTAAGTCAGATTAGCTCAACTTTTAGTCACAATTTTCCCCCCACAAAGTAAGACAAACAAGCAGAATGCAAATGATAATACACTTATCTTTATTTGTCTTTTATAAAATAAAAGAAATCAAGCCAGAAGGGCTTAAACCATTGCCTTAGTTTTGACCCTCATAAGTTTTCAGCATCTGTTCTATTCCCATGTCCTGTCTGTGACCTCATTGTGAGACAGAAAGTAATCTAGTCCAGGGATCAAAGCCTGAAAAGTTTTCTCATTTCCTCACACCCAAAACAAAACAGCTCTGGGCAAAGGATGCATTTCCACTCCATGGCTGTGATGGAGAAAAAAATAAGAAAGAAATAAACTATTAAGCTCAATCTAAAATAAAAAAGCGTTCTTAAACATCAATTACCTATGGTAAAAATATACACACAAACCTACTCATGTACACATAAACCTACACATATGTGTTCGTTAACATACACAACAGATTCAGCTGCCCGTAGGAAAGTTATGCTGTTACTACTATTAATTCATTTCCACTGGGTACTCGGTGAGTTAACTATCTTACATTTACATGGGTCTTATTTTTGTAAAGATTCCAGTGTGCCTAATTAAGAATAAAGCCAACAAAAAATAAAACAAAGGTTTCATTTCAGAGGGTTGCAGAGCCCTTTGTAGTTGGGAGGTGGGTGTGGGGAATCTTGCGTTACTATTAACAGAGCACGAAGGTACCTTCACAGGGCAAATGTTAGTCTCTACCTTGCTGAACAATAGATTTCAAAACCCGGAGGCTTGAGGCTTGTGCTAAATGTTCAGTTTGGCCTATTTTGTTTCATTTAATTGGGAAATGTTCATAGAAATCTGCCTATCTGGCTTCTCTTGAAAATTGTTTCTTGCGTTAACTTCAGTTCCTGGCAATGGGGAGTGGCTGTCTGGTGGCTTCCCCAGCAGGCTCTATTCATGTCCCTTACTTCCCTGGGCCTAGAGGCCACTGAGTTTGGAATCCACAGTTCATAAGTAGGGTTATGAACAGCCAGTATTTCCTCTCCTCATCATTATCCTGGAGAAGTAAATGTGTTGGAACGCTAAAAAAAAGTTTCCTTTTATCAAAGTGAAAGCAGCTGGTTCACACAAGAATTATTCATTGAGTTTGTAGAAGTCAAGTGTATCCCAATTTAAACACTTCATATTGCTCAGATATGCAAGTGTTCCTCCTGGTTGAGCAGATTTTTGGCTCATTTCCTGTGAGGCTCATTTTAAGTGCTGAGGGGAACTCCAGAGGTGGCTCAATGATTTTCATGTTGTTCAGTTTGCTGGTGGTTGGAGCTGAACTTTTCCAGAGCCAAAAGGGTCAATAGAATGAATGGAGGTTTGGGTATACAGTGGAGAAAGATGGTGTCCACAGAGTAGAGCTACTCTTTTTTGGTGTTTGTTTGTTTGTTTTCTCACTACCAGGGATCGAACTCAGGACCTTGCACTTATGAGGCAGGTGCGGTGCCGCTGAGCTAAATCCCCAGCCCTGAGTTACTCTTTTTGAAACAGCAAATACTTTGTCATGTTCACTTTAGAGGCGGAGAACATTCTAAGCATCTGGCCTTATATTCATTCAATAAATATTTATTAAGCACCAATTTTGTGCCGTGTGCTATGCTTAACTAGAAGTACAATAATAAATGAGATGAGGCCCCCTGCCTTGGAGAAGTTCAGGCTGGAGGTAGCTACCAAATATATATATATATCCTGATAGCTGTGTAAGAAGTGACTAGTGCCACCTTAGAGGTGGGGCAAAGACCTGTCCATTAGTTCAGTCAAGAGATTCCACAATATTCCCGTCTGCTTCATTTCTTTCCCTTCAAACACACAAAAACTGCATTTTAACTCGAAAAAGGTATCCCAAAACTCCTACTGTCCCTCACCTCAAGACACCTCCAACATCCTAGGCAAGCATGAACCCCTAAATTCTCCTAGGCCTTGTGGTAACACAGGTGGGGCAGACCCAGCCAGGCAGTGTCTACCTGTGAAGCTGCTACTAGTACTCAGGCCCTGACAATATGTGGCAGGAAGAAACACTGATCCAACATTACCAGAATGTCAGGGTTTGTGATAAAAGCCAGAAATTGGGATTTTTTAAAAAATGACTTCATGTTTTGCGAGGATTAGAGTTCAAAATACATTTTCAAACTCAAGAGTAGATAATCAAAAATGGATTTGCAGTCAGATTTTAGATAGGAGGTCCTGATACCTTACTTTCATGCCAGGCCACCCAGTGCTCAGTCCCCTCCTTGTGTTAAACCTGACCCTTAGCAGGAATGAGTAGCCTAGGATTTGCTTTTTCTAGGAAGTCACATTGGGCCTCTCATGTGTGAAAATCCAACCCATTGAAATATTCAGCTTCCTGCATATCTCTTTCATCTCCCTCGCTATGTCTATCTAAAAATAATTATTTAAAAAAAGTAGAATTTGAACATATTCATCAGTGCATTATTTTTTAAGAGGAATCTTTGAAAGATATGAGTGGTTAAGAAAGTATTCAGTTCTTCTGATACTAATGCTTAAATTTCATATTCACATGACTCTGGCTTGGAATGAAAAAAATCCTTTCCTGGGCATTCATGCTTTCTTTCTGGACTTGTCTTGCACTAAAACGCCCTTGAGTGGTTTATTTTTCAAAGCCCACAAAGACTTCATTTTCCCTTACTCACAGGTGTTCTCTGCACTGCCTGGATTGTATGAACCGGTTACACAGAAGGTTCTGTTTGAATTTTTCCTTCTCCCTGCTCTCAAAGCTGCTTCCTTTTCACCCAGCTTCAGACAAAGAAAAACATGAGTTGAAAGTCTAAAGGCTCTCTGGCTTTTAAGTCAGAGAAAATATTTTCATTTTCTAATTATTTTACCACAGTGTCCTACCTCTGTAGACATAATTTATGCACAATAAGTAGAATAAATTTTAATTAGAAGCCTTGGATTCCTGACTTTCCTTAGCAACATCCCAGAAGAGCTCTCAGCTTTCAAATGCCTCACATTCCCTGCTTTTCTAGAATGAATTTTAAAAAGATAAACCAGTGTCTCTAACACAATATATTTATTTAAAACATTCTAATATTGTGGGATGATTTGACTAATATTTAACCTTATTTTTCTATTCTTCTTATAGTTGCATCAAAAGAGTAAGAGTTGAGCAACACCAACACTTACTCTCCTCTAGAAATACCTTATCCCTCAGGAATTTAAGTGATGGTTTCATTCTCTTAAAGCCAAGGCCGTCATAGTTAATAATGCCAAATGCGACCTAATTTTCTGAGACTGAGCAAAGTGACAATTTATAGAGTCACAGATAATAATAACAACTGACATTTCTTAATTGCTTGGTACTTGCCAGCACTGTTCAAGTCACTTGCTCATTTAACTACTACTATTATCATTCAATTCTTAGATGGCTCAGCTGAGGCAGGAGAGGCATTATAACTTGCCCAAGGCCATGGAGGTAGTGCCAGAGCACATATTTGAACCCAGGGCTAAGGTCTGCAGCCTTAATCAGTTAGCTGCCCTACTTCCCAGACTTAGACAGAAACAAAGCCAGGACAAAAAAGCTAATGTTTTTTCCCTTACAAGTTTGCATTGAGTACCCTTAGTTCTTTTTTTTGTCCCAAATTTTTCATTTGTAAATTCCAACAGTCTATTTACCAGAGTTTTGTGGAAACTCATTATTTAAATGTATTCATAGTTTCTTGGAAGAAAGGCTCCATAAATATTACAGAACCATTTAAAAATATATGAAATGTATTCACCTGAATCTGATGGTTTTATTTCTCCCTATAAATAAATAAACGAGTGCTGACTTTCTATCTGAGTCTTGAGGACATGGTAGCTACAGGTACCTCTTTCCCATCTTACAATCCAGGCTGCCAAGGTTTTGGGGCTGAAGTTCAAACTCTGTACCAGGAGTGAGAGACCCTTTGAGGTCTCACCAAAATGGCTCCCAAGTTTTGATTCAAACCTCTACAATACCGTCACAAGCAAACTATGCAGAAGCAAAAGAATGGATAAATGGTGATATGTTCACACAGTGCCATACTATTCAGCAAGAAAACAATGAATTACATATATGCACCATATGGATGAAACTCACAAGCATTGATGTTGAAAAAATAGATAAGAAATAATTTGTGTTGTACCATTTTACTCATATTAAGTATAAGAACAGACCAATCCTGGTGTCATGGACAGGTCTGTATACAGGTCTGTATACAGACAGGTCTGTCATAGGTCTGTATACAGACCCAGGAAGACACAAGGGGAACTTGTGGAGAAAAGAAAATGTTTTATGTATCAATCTGGGTGTGGTAGCTACATACATGAGTAAATATCATAAGGTTGTACACTTATGATTAATGCATTTTGTGCATATTATACCTCAATAAAACATAAAATAAGCAGAAGACTGTTGAACTGAAATATGTACGATGGGCTTTGAGGCCATTGCTGAAGGTAGAAATCAGCTCACAGCAGAGCTTGTATGCCAAGCTACAAACTACATGTACAAGCTGCACGTACTCAATTCTGTAAGCTCAGTGGCGTAGTGAATAACTGACATGATCAGATTTGAGGGCTGAAAGCTCAGTCAGCATCATTTTGTACAGAGGAAGTGTTGGAGCTGGGCCAAAGCAGAGCAGGGAGACATGATACACTTTAGATATTCTTCATCTGGAAAATATCTCTTTTGACCAACTTGGTGAGAGCATACTTCTAGAAATGTTCACCCGTGAAGTGGGGAGGGGAGGAGGTAGCACCATGTACCCACCCTCCCTCGTGAGGCCTGCTGACAATGTTAAGGTAACTTTTCACCACTGTGAGCTCCAAGAGCCTTCGGGCCCCCAAGGCAGGCCTGCTAGGCTCTATCCCTAGCTCAGTGCTCATACTTCCCAACCCCCAGCGCTTTATTGTTGCAGTTTTCTCCCTAGCATTGGCAAGGAGGAGAAGGTGGTCACTGCTGGCCAAGCTGACCTAAATAACATGCAGGGGTCACAAGGTCATTTCCATGGGGAATGTGTATAATTTGCATAGTCTCATTCAGGCACAATCCAAGCTATTTTCCATATTAAAATTAAATATTAAAAACCAAACTGAACATTAATGATTTTTAATATTCTTAAATGACAGTTGCAAGTCCTTTTATTTTAATATTTGTGTTGAATTTTTTATTTATTCAATAAATATTTTTAACCTAAACCTGTTTATAGTATACCTATTTATGCATTTTAAATACATACACAAAGGATAATGCTATATCAGTAACCTGGGCTCCTTTCTTTTTTTTTTTTTTTGTACCAGGGATCACACTTGGGACCTTGAGCTTTCGAGGCAGGTGCAGGAACCACTGAGCTAAATCCCCGGCCCTAGGCTCCTTTCTGATATAAGCTTCTTCGGGTATGATCCCATATTTTTCACTGAACATAAATAAAATATCCACTTACAGTCCATTCAGTAAATTGGAACATTTAGATTTAACACAAATGCCCTTTATCAGATGAAGATTCTAATTTTAAAAATGGATTTGTATGTGTGTATGTGCATGAAAACATGTGTATGTGTGATGAACAAAAGCAGGCAATTGAAAATGGATTGGCTGAATTTTCTTCAACAGTTAAGATAATTTCTGCTCCATATATTGTACAGCTGAAAGACAAGGTAAAGATCAGTCCCTGAAAACTCACTACTTTACAAATGGAGAAAGTGAACTCCATCGAGGCTAAGGGCCTTACACAAGGTCACATTGTTGACACAGATTCTTTATTATGCTTTTTTTCACTTCCAAATTAAGTTTATTCTTTTAAATCCTAGTGAAAGTTTATACTGAAAATTAAAGGAGAAGGGAAAACGATTATTGAAAATGTAACTGTTGATGTAAGAACGTGACCACCTCTAGATTAAGCCAGCTGAGAGCTGGGAGACCAGACAATGGGGGAACAGGTTGAGACTGATCATACCCTACAAGGAAGAAAGCAAGCACTGATAAGGTAGAGTCAGGATGGTACATCAGACACCAATTGATGCTGTGAATCTGAGATGCCGAGATTGACAGGAATGAAAGGAAGGTTCCAAGGCAACTTAGATTTATACAGTAGGTTTTTTTAAAACAAAATTAATACCCAAAATTCTATCATGAACAAACTGTAAACTTTTAAATAAAGCCAGATCTAACCCTTACATGACTCAGTCTCACGTGTCTCATCGTAATTCTGGCGCTGGTTTCAATAAACCTATTTACAAAAGCAGACAACTGACCCATGAGCCATGGTATGCCAATATGAGTTTTTAAAACTTTACAGTAAAATGTAATACATTTGGATTTTTTTGGTATCCCAAAAAATTAAATTGTGTGTCCTTCACCGTAGTCTTGGCCCTGAAATGAACCTGGCAAATTGAGGCTTCCTTTCGGGTTAGATAACAAAGAAGTTTGAATGTAAAACAAAGTTATGCAAAATAAATAATGTAAAACAAATCAAGTTACATGTATATTATATTTATATGTTCCTTTTTCGTATAACTGCCTTAGCTTCCACAAAGTACATTTTTATAAGTGAGAGAGAATGGAAACCCTTGTGTGGGGTGGATTTGGCCAAGGTACAAGAATCTCCTTGATCAAGGATTCAGGCAGCCAATTGGAATCAAAGCAGTGGCCCAAAACTAGAGCCCAAAGTAGGATTTTAGCAAGTCTCACATTACTTCAACATCTAGTATCTGCTAACCTCACATTTTTGTGCTGCATTTAAGGTTTATATCTCCTAAAGCATCATGATAGAATTACTTGGTAAGTTTTAAACATGAATCATGGTTCAAAAGCAATTCAGGAATCCAAAGAAAACTTCAATCCAAGGATCAGTTCAGCATTTCTTCAGGATATAAGTGGTGATTTGTCTCAGTCTTACAATTCTTACATACTTATTTCCCAAATAATCTCCAGTCTGAAAGAACACTTCTGAAACATCATACCTCCTGCATGAATGTACAGTACAGGGATTCCCTGTTCCAGGACATTATATGCTTTAGTGAGTTATTAACAGACTTTGGATATTTCATTTTCCTACAAAGGTGTCAACTGAACTCATAATCGTTTCTTGGGGCATCACAATTTTCTCTTAACTGATCTTGTACCTACTTAAAGATTTCCTTCATTCAGATCTGAGAATATCATCATTCATGGGGCCATTGTGAGAGTGGTCGCAGTTGCCTTCAAACTCTGCAAACTGTCCGAAGAGTGACTAATGTGATGTTTGTGCACATCTACCCCCAGAAAAACCCATTAATCTGGTTGTGCTAGGACTCTTTGGGATCATCACAGTCATTTATTTTGGGACAAGTTCATTTCTTGGAATGAGAATTATAGCTTTTGGTCTTAGTTGGTGTTAACTGGGATAAGTATATCCACAAAACTCTTTTTTTCCTATCTCTATGTTTTAAAAAAGTTTGCCTTTTATTTTATCACTGATTCCTGAAAATATAGTAAGATTTCTTTCTTTTTATATTTTATCAGCTAAACTATTTGGTGTATTACAAACAACTAATATGTGGTACATAGTAATTCACTGAGGAAGAAAAAATTAAGTCATAATGCATTTCCTGGAGCCAAAGAATACCCCTTTATCTTTACTCTCAGAGGCCATTTGGGATACAAAATTAGAACAAAACTGAGACATGTTGGTACATCTTTGTGCTTTAGTTGCCAAGTACAAGAGGTGAAATAAGGGCCGAGATGTAGCTCAGTGGCTCTGCACCTGCCTCACAAGCACAAGGTCCTGAGTTTGATCTCTGGTACCAAACACAGAGGTGAAATAAGTCTCTGATAAATATCTTCAGGGGTACACAATCATGTTGGACAACCCGAAAAGTACCACCCTGGTTGGAAAGAACACAGTGATTTAGAGACTCATTTTTCTTTGTGGCTGCTCATACTTGCTGGGTAGATCAATTGGCTGGAGCATTAAGCACCAAATGCTCCACAGGAGAGAACAAGCCCCAAGTACTCTAGGAGTAAGAATGATCAGCATGTACCAAGGAAGTGAGAGTCCAGAGGTGAGCCCTGGGGGCTGGGGATTTAGCTCAGTGGTTTCGCTGCCTGCTGTGCAGCACAAGGACTCCAGTTCGATCCCCGGTACCAAAAAAAAAAAAAAAACATGCAAAAAAGAGTATTATAATTGTGGCGCACTCTAAGTGTTTACAATAATAAAAATTACAAATTAAACATTTTTATCCCACTAGTGTTTCTCTGGGGTTGTTTCACCTCATTGGAGATTTTTGACAACAGGTGAGACCCTCAGTGAGTGCTAGGCCTCAGCTAAATGCCTTCCTGGGATGCTGCTGCCCACAGTTCGCCACTAACTCAGACCAGACAGTCCAACAAGCAAGACCCATGCTGTTCTTAGAGCCTCCACCTTACCAGTATCTCTTGACAGCCCATGCGCCAAGCAGGCCTTTGAGGGGTTGGTTATGTACATTAAACAGTCTTTAAACATAAGAATTTTCTTGTCTTCTTCCCCTCCTAAAATGTTCCCTCTGCCAAATTTGGCTACCTAAACAATATATCTAATCCACCCTTGAGTTCAAGCCAAGCACCATGTTTTTTATGAAGTCTGTGTGCCCCAATTACTGTACCTAATTTAAGTTAGAACCAGAACTATGCACCGTAGTTTGACTGGGGTTTCTTTATGTCATTTCTGTACCAGTTGGGGGGGTTGGTTCTGAGGGTGTGTAATGCAGTTCTTGGACTTGTCCATGTCTACACTATAACCTGAGACTCCCACTTATTATTCTTCCTTTGTATCAATTGCGTGAGGCCTACACTTTTCTGTGTCACCTCAAGGAGCCCCCAAAGCTTAGCCGTGAGTTCCCCTGCTCTTGCCAGATATGCCTTTCCCTAGTGGAAAGGCTTTTCCATCTGGCTAAGTCCTCAAGTGGCTGAGCCAGATGCATTCCACCTAGTCCTCAACCTAACAGGTTTTACTTTGCTGCCAGAGCATGAAATTACTTAAACCAGTTATGTTCTCCCATGGGAACCAGAGGTCACCCCAACCTTGGTTATAGCAAAACCTGTTTCCTCATAACCTATTCTGGTTCACTGTGAGTGCAACACCATGTGACCTTGCATGGTATCCTAGGCTGTGCACATAAATGACTAATAAACTGCTGTCAGTCTTGTCTGTCTGATGAGCCATCTCACACTACTTAGGGTGGAGAATACCTCCTTCAACAATGAGATCGGTCAGGTGTGGTGGCACACACTTATAATCCCAGCACTTGGGAGGCAGAGGCCAGAGGATAGCCCTGAGTTCAAGGCCAGCCTGGGCTACATAGTGATTTAAGATGAGCCTGGAATACACAATGGGAGCCTGTCTCAAACCACACCCCCCAAAAAATGAGGTGAATAGGAAGTTCTCAGAACAGTAACACAGAGCTGTTACTTAACAAATTTGCTTTGCTTGCATTATCCTTATGCCTAACCAGTTAGGAAACCAAAAATGAAATAAATATTTGCTGCAGGTGACTATAGATTTACTTTCCTACAAAGAATTCTTCAGAATCATACAGCAATAACTGCTATTTACATAAAATATATGTCAAGCAATCTTTTCTTTACTTTGCCCATACTGTGAAGCAATGAAAGCAACACTGCTTTGGGCAGGGCCAGGGATGTAGCTCAGTGGCACCTGGCTGGCAAGCACAAGGTCCTGAGTTCAATCCCCAATACCAAAAAACAAAAACAAAAACAAAAATTTCCTTGGATAAATCTGCTGTTTATATAGTACCGATCTACGTTTTACACTGTATTCCTAATCACTAATAAACTGTAACACTGCCCAATTGTGAAAACACAATTCTAGTGTTAGTCAATATTGACTAAAAACTACTACTAAGAGTACTTGAGAACTGGGACTTTTCCCATGCAAGAAATTACTTAATCTGTTTCATTGCGTCAGGTATCTCATTTCTTTGTAAGCAAGAATGGTAACACTTGAAGTCATTAAAAATCAAAGACTCTTCCCAGAATCTGCAATTAGTATTAAACTTATTAGAACTTCAGGGAGAGTTTCATTTGCTTTCTCTGTTATTTTATCTCTTAGTTTCCCAAGGTCGAAGGGAGGAGGAGGGGGCATGTGTTTTCACTTCAGGGGCTCCCTGCTTCTAAAGCAGCCAGCAGCTTGTCCAGTCTCCAAGTCGCACTCATTCTTGACAGGCCTCCTCTCCTCTGAACACTCCACCATTCTCTTCTGATAAGCACTGGTTGGGGTGGGGATCAGGGCTCCAAAAGAGAAATAGGATCAAGAAGGCTGATGAAAGCTTGGATTCACTCTCTTACCATTCCTAGACCACACTAGGAACATAATGACTCGCTTTTCAGCCTCCCCTGCACAAAGTTGCAGGAGACAAAAGTTAGTGGAAAATGGTCATTAAATGATTCCAGAAAGTGTTTGACTGTAAGCCAAATGTAAGGGCCCTTCTCTGAATGGCTATCCGGCGCCTGGGTCAGACTGCACCCAGCCTCTCCGCTGCTTCTCCCAGAATGAATGGTGTGCATGAAACACTCATAATGCTGGGATGCTGGTCATGTAATAATTATTAGGCTATTAGCAGAGGCCAGGGTATATGCTCAGATGTCAGGGTACTGGGGATGAGACTCTTCTTCAGTTAGTGGGGCTAGCTTGGCCAGGTCAGGGCTGTGTGTGCTGAGTAGCTCTGGGGACTCCGTGTGCAGATGATTGGTTGTGCACTGCTGGGACTTAAGTTCCAAAGCTGGGCTCTTCCTGCTTTTGTGGCCAAGGGCCTCTGCTTTCAAAACAGCCACAAGAGGATGTGCTTTGTTCCCCTGCAAAGCTGGAAGAAAGTTCAAAATAAAAGAACTTTCCCTCCCCAACCCTCAAGGGAAGGGACAGTCAGGGGGCCAAGCCGTGAGGAAAAGCAGGAATGCTTTTTATTGGGAGGGACCTGGGCACAGTTGAGGGGAGCCCCCAGGGCAACTACCAGTTCTGTTTTCAAGTCCAGACTTTGCTCACTGATTGTGGCTTGGTGGGCCACAAAAAATAACCACATTAGCCTTCTGATATGAAGGCCTTTCTCCGTATTGAATATATAAACTTCTCCGTTTTATTAAAAAATTTTAAGAAAAAAAAGCAAAGAGGAAAATATTTTCCATATTCTAGCTAGTTTTAATACCTTTATGTATACCCTTCCAATAATTGCATATATGCATATAGACATATATGTTTTAAAACCAGAGTATAACAGAGTTGTATAATCTGCTTTTTAAATAAATCTAAGAGCCAGATGCAGTGACACATGCCTGTAAATCACAGTTAGTCATGAGACTGAGGCAAGAGTTCAGCCCCCACAAGTTCAAAGCCAGACTGGGCACCATCATGATACTTCATTTCAAAAAAGATTTTTATTGAGATAGAAAATGTAACATTAAATTTACCAACAGTAACTACTGTGCACAGTAGAGTAATATTAAGTATGTTTATATCGCTGTATAACAGATCTTTAGTACTTTTTCATATTATACAGCTGAAACACTATGCACACTAAGCACTACTTTCTCCCCCTACCTTTTCAACTTTCATTTTCTATGATTTTGACCACTTTAGATACTTCATATAAGTTCAGTCATGTGGTATTTGTTTATTTGTAACTGGTTTATTTCTCTTAATATAATATCCTTAAGGTTTATTATCCATTTTGTCGCATGTGATAAAATTTTATTTTTTTAAGGCAGCTTAATGTTGCCTTATATAACACATTTTCTTTCCTATTAATCTGTCAGTGGCCCATTGGGTTGCTTTCACCTCTGAGTTATTATGAGTAATTACAATAGGTATGCAAATAATCTCTTTGAGACCTTACTTTGCATTCTTTTACATTTATATGCAGAAGTGAGATGCTGGATCATATGGAAGTTCTGCTTCTCATTTTTTAAGGAACTCTCATATTGTTTTCCATAATAGCCACACACACACACAGTTCCTCTCATTGTGATGAATAAGAAAGCACAACTGAGCCAGGCATGGTGCCACATGCATGTAATCCTAGCACTTGGGAGGCCGAGCAGGAGGATTGCATGTTCAGGCCATCCTGGGCTACACAGTGAGCTCAAGATCGGCCTGGACTGCTTTCCAGGCTGATAACGCTCCTGCAAGCATGGTGAGTGTTCCTAAAACCCAGAGAACTTTCTTTAAGAAGTGTGGCAAGCACCAACCCCACAAAGTGACACAATACAAGAAAAGCAAGGATTCTCTGTATGCCCAGGGAAAGTGGTGTTATGACAGGAAGCGGAGTGGCTGTGTTGTACAGACTAAGCCAATTTTCTGGGAAAAGGTCAAAACTACAAAGAAGATTGTGCTGAGGCTTGAGTGTGTTGAACCCAACTGCAGGTCTAAGAGAATGCTGGTTACTAAGAGATCCAAGCATTTTGAACTGAGAGGAGATAAGAAGGGAAAGGACTAAGAGATCCAGTTCTGAGCTTCATCTTTTGTTTTATTATGAAGACAAATAAAATCTTGCAGTGTTCAGTTGAAAAAAAAAAAAAAGATCAGCCTGGGCTACATACCACAACCCTGTCTCCAAAAAAAGAAATTTGGATACACAGAGACTCTAGGACAGGGGTGGCTGTTGACCTATGGCACAAGTGCCACAGCAGTCTGTTTGTATGATTGAAAGCTCTAAAAGCTTCTCCTTCACTGCACTAGTAACATAGAGAAAAGGCCGTGTGAGGACACATTAGAAAGAGGCTACTTGTAAGGCAAGGTGAGAGGCCACAGAAGAAATAAACCTGCTGACACCTTATTCTTGGACTTTCATACTTTAGGACCTAGAGAAAATAAGATTTTGCTATTTAAGCCAAGCATTCAGTGGTATTTTGTTATGGTAGCACTTGCAAACTAATACAGCAACACAAAGTTGTGTGTTCTTTATAGGGTACAATACTATATTTATATGTATTCTCTCTATATGATTCCTAAATCTTAAATTAATAGTTACATTATAAAGAATGCTAAATTTCACAACCATACACAGTTAGGCATCCAGAAGAAAGACAGATGTCAGTGTTGTAGATTCAGTGGATTCAGCTGTTTTCAAGGATCCAGATCATTTTTCTTTCTTGTTGTTCTCTGCATCCCAGTGTGGGCTTTCATTTAAGCCTATGTTATGAGAGCAATGGCTGCCACAAGTGATAGGGACCAGATCTTTTCTTTTTCAAAACTAGAAGAAGAGAGAAGAGAAGGCCATCCCACTTCTGTTCACACTTCATTGGACAAAATGCCTCAGACTTGTCCATTCTTAACTCATTAACTTGAAATTGTAGGTGCTATGAAAGGCTGGAAGTGATAATCTGACTGGAAAGGATGGGGTGGGGCATTGAAGGATGTCCACTACAGCTAGGAATAAATCATTTAATTACTGATTGGATATGATTTCTGTGTAATTTTCATGGATACCTGGGAAAGCAATACCATAACCTATAAATATATTTCAAGTATAATAACATTTTTATGAATACTACTGTTAACAATTACTGTATTGAATGAAGTTATATATTTTGTAAACATTTAACTAAATATCTAATTATTTTTTATATCACTGTTTTCTTTGTGCATTTAGAGGCCAGTATTTCTTTCAGGTCTCAAATATTCAGACTCTGCAAAGCTCATAGACTGTAGGCACTGTGTGCAATGAATGAAAAGACCCCAGAGGCAAGACTGGAATATGATGATAATTAAGAAAATCCAAAATTTGATAAACTATTGTGTTCATAGCCCGAAGAAAACTATCTTTAGAGGAGAAACAAAGCCCCTTTGGAGGTTACAAAGGAGAAAGCAAAAACAGTAACAATTTTCATGGTGTATTCAGCACCATCCAGGGAAATACATTTTGACAAAAAAATCAAAGAAGTTGTGGGCAAGCATTATTAGAAATCCCTTTTCCTTACGAATATATCTTTGCACCAATGTGTCTGGCATAAAACAAAAACTAAAGGCAACCACAGCAACATGCAACAGCAACAAACAAAGAACTATATTTTCTTTTCTCTCTTGCATACTGGGATGTCACTCAACACTATACTGCCAATTAGATGCAAGTTGAAAATCTGTTGAAGATTTCTGCAAAACTTTGCTTTCTTATCATAGAAATCCCCCTACTTCCCTGTTATTTCTTTTTTTGTTTTTTTCCTTCCATATCTAGAATTCAAATATATGGCTGGAGGTGAAGCATCCACTTTGTAACTACAAAATGACCTTGAATAGAAAAACCCCACACCAAAGAACCTACAGCTGAGGATGTCAAGGAGTTGCTGCTCCAATCCAGGGCTTCCTGCCTTTGGATACATAAGAAAGAGAAAGATCTACTTGATACCTAATGTGGTTACTGCTGCCTGCAGCTGAGTAGGATCCCTGAATAATGCAGAGAGCCTCACTGATACGGTAGCCTTTAGTTGGACCTAATAATGAACAGCACTTACACAGAATTAGGATGGACAAAGGTACCCAAGCCCAAGGAAACAGCAGCAGAAAGGTGGATGAATAGCATTTATCTTATCTTCGAAATCTGAATTGTTTATTCATGTGCAAAAGGAAATGAGGCTCAAAGGCTAGATTGAGAACAGATTTTAAAGCATCCTACCACAATGAAAATGTAATGCGTGCCAAATATGTAACTCTAAATTTAATGACAACATTGGAAAGGTAAGAAAAAAACAAGTAAAATTAATCATATTTATGCATTTTATTTAACATGATACTTCTACATGTAATCTATTAAAATTAAAATTCTCATTAATCTATTAATTAATTAATTTTAATTTTTTTCATTTGTTTTTTACATGAAGTCTTCAAAATTTGGTGTGTACTGTATACTCTAAGCAAAGATTAGGGGCCAGGGATGTAGTTTAGCGGCACAGCATCTGCCCTAGCAAGCTCAAGGTCCTGAGTTTGACCCTGGTACAAAAAAAAAAGATTAGTCAAGTAGCCACATGTGGCCAGCAACCACCATGGTAGACAGTGCAGTTTAGAGTGTTAAATCTCGTATTCAAAAATTTTGAACTGAAAGTACAGAAGTGTAAACAGAATCATAATTTAATTTCCAACAAAACTTCTAACATATTCTAGACATTAACAATATTGTATAATATTTTGAAATATTATAGGTTTCGGAAACAAATATAGTTGATATCCAAGATGGCACACTTTTGTGGAATAGTTACAGGAATGATCCAAAACCTAAGTTGGGAACATTCATTGAATTCTCATAACATTAAGTTGATTTTTTCCACCATAACATTTTAGGGTTATTTGCAGAAATAGACAGGAGTCAATAAGAACGAAAACAAGATTAGCTACCACAGATAACTATGATCAACTTACTAGCAAATTGTGTTCTTGAATTTTTTTATGCTTTATACAGTTGAAATTCTACTTTTTATACTATTGTTTATTCTTAATGTTATTTTATAAGCATTTTTTCTATTAAAAATTCTTCAAAAATGCTATTGTCAGTGACTACATTAAGCTATCTCTTCATAGGAAATAACTATAATTTTCCTAGTCATTACCTTAATGTAGACTTAGGCTGATTCAAATTTTTACTATTAAAAATAATTTGTCCTGGGCTGGGGATTTAGCTCAGTGTTTTCACCGCCTGCTGCGCGAGTGGAAGGACCCGAATTCAATCCCCGGTACCAAAAAAAAAAGAAGAAAAATAATTTGTCCTAACCATCTTTATATAGAAAACTATTCTTGCAACTTATTTTGTTTTCTTAGGATAGATTCCCAGAGGTAAAAATACTGTGACAAAGGGTATGAGCTCTTCTTAAAATCTTGACATAGACTCGCCAAATGGCTTCCTTGGAAGGTTTGAACCAATTTATACTCTCAGAATTGTGTAAGCATACATAACAGCACACTGTAGCCAGCATTCTATAATAACTTTTTAAAGAAGGCAATGGGAAAGAGAATAAAGATGCTAATTTATATGGAAAATGTATCTCAATGTGCTTTAATTCTATTCGTTGTTTGCTACTCCGAATGAACATCATTTTCTTTTGTCATTTAATAACTGCTTCTCTTACCATTTTCATGCACTATTTATATACATATATACATATATATACATATATATACACATATATATGTATATATATATATACACATATATATATATACACACATATATATGTATATACATATATATATATATATATATTTTTTTTTTTGTACCGAGGATCAAACTCAGGTCCTTGCACTTGCAAGGCAGGCGGCGGAACCACTGAGCTAAATCCCTGGCCCTAGAAAAGCTTTTATTACAAGCATGATAAGCTATTCTTATTAATATATAAATAGCTGGGCCGGGGATTTAGCTCAGTGGTTCCACCGCCTGCCTCCCAAGCACAAGGTCCCGAGTTCAATCCCTGGTACCAAAAAAAAGCTTTTCAATCTTACTTTTAATTATATTCTTTTTTAAAAGTCTGGTTCATTGTGGTACTTCTACATTCCATAAAATTCACCCTTTTAAGTTCTATAAATTTTCATAAATGCATACAATCAGGTAATGGGTACCAATATCAAAATACAATACTCCATCACCTCCAAAAAGTTTTCCTATATCCTTTTATAATCAACCCTTTTCCTACTTCCAGGTCATAGAAACTACACATCTATCTTCTATGATATTGTCTTTTCCAAAACATCATATAAATGGAATCATACAGAATATATCTTTTTGAGTGGGGCTTTTTTTTTCAATTAGAGTAAAGCATTTGAGAAAGTCATGCATGTTATCATGTATATCAGTACTGTGTTTCTTTTTTATTGCTGAGTAGTGTTCTATTACATAGAATTATACTTTTTGTTTATTTGTATACCAAAAGTTAAAGGATATTTTAGTAATTTATAATTTTTTCAATGGTGAAGCCATTATAAACATTCATATACAAGTATTCAAACAAAAATTTTCATTTCTCTTATGTAAATACTGATAGGTCTCCCACTACGTCAGCAGCTATTATGTATAGTAGCTGCCCTCTTCCTATGGTGCCTTGCCCCCTCCCCTGTGTGACGTCATGCCAAGATGGTTGCTCCCACCAAAGAACAAACCCTTCTTCCCAGCATGCCCCTGGTCCCACCTAGAGAGTAACGTAATACTAGCTCACCTCCTACCACCTAGTGACGTCACCGGCTCCTCCATTCCCTAGTCACTACCTCACTCAACCCCACCTCAGCCCCTACAAGCCACACCCCAGTCTCTCCAAAAGACTCTCCCGCCCCGGCCGTATTGCTTTTTGTCTCTCCTTTGTTCAGAGACAGCCCAGCAGATCTGTTCCTTAATAAAGGCTTGTTGTGCCCTGGTCTGGTCTTGGTTTTCGGCCCTTTTACCTGACAAATACCTAGAAGTGCTACAGTTTATATCTCAAAATTCCTCTGTATTAAGGCACAGTCCAGGGAAGATTGGTATATCTTGGGTCCTTTAAGAGATGAGGTTTTGCCGGGGATTTAGCTCAGTGGTTTCGCTGCCTGCTTCGCAAACGCAAGGACCGGAGTTCCATCCCC